>JAEIFV010000021.1:0-600000 GCA_018904265.1 Lordiphosa collinella | reverse complement strand
ATAGCATTAAATGATATGATTTGCCATGCGCTTTTCAGCTGTTTCATGAGTTTTTTTTCGCTCTCCGTTCTGTCTAAAACTTTTTTTTTCTCGACAAAAGATGGCAACACTGGTTCTTAACCATCCTAAGTACGATTCGATCTGACCAAGGATTCTATAGCACTGCGTCCAAACATCTACACTTGGAAGTGTTGAAGTTTTCTCAGTAAATATGAAGACAGTATCTATGGGAGTCGGTGATCTTTTTATAAAGTACCATAGTAGGCCTTCAACTTCATCAAAATTATAAAGCCTCCACACTTAAGCGCCAAAGGTCATAACCGATTTTACCGCTGCACCAAAGAGCTTGTATTTGGTACTAGTAGGCGCATCCTTCTTGCTAAGCAACGTTCTCCTGTTACAATTGATGGCTGCCAGTTTCATTTTCAAATGTAGATTGAATCTGGTGTTGAGGTTAAAATATACGCTTTTTTCCAATGGAGGCTGCAAGGGTATACAAAACCAAAAACTTTGACATTGTTTGATTGATATTTGAGTTTGCTTGAAATTTGCCTCACCCTTTCTCAGCTGGCCGGCAGCATTCCCTGCATTTGCAATGAAAATTCGTTTGTTATTGTTTGTTGTGTTCACAATGACCAATTCCATGCAAGTTTGGCGGTCAATCGATTAGCAGTTCCATTTTCAGCAACCGCAGTCGTTGTCGCGCCATGTCGCAGCGTGCGCCAAGCCAACCAAAAACATTGCGGCATATCCGCCGCCTTCCCTCCGTCCCTCCGCCCAACTACACCGAAAACCAGTGTCTGTCTGCGAAACTTGCAGCTAGGATGGAGCACAAGTCAATGCTTCAATTCTGTCGTGCTTTTTATCAATATTTTGTTGTTGTATTTCGGTGCACCAAAGTATTTTGTACATGTTTACGCCATTTGCCCCACACCCCCCGCCTGGCCTTTGGTACTGCGTTTGACAGTTTTGCCGCCATGACTTAACCATGTTGTTTGCTGCCACAGGAAAAAAAGAAGCCATTTTGTGTTATGTACATTTTGTATTTCTCTTTTTTTATGCGAACTGTCAATTGAAGTCGAAGGCCGGGAATTGGGATTGGGGATTGGCGTTGCAGCATGATAAGTAGCTATCGATTGACAGTGATTAAAACTTAAAAACAAACAGTCATGTAGCCGAGAGAACATGCTCTGTGTGTGTGTGGTTGTGTGTGTCTGTGTATTATATTTCGTTGACGTGTGCAAAACCAATAAAACTTCCAACGTCATTCCAGAAAAGAAAAGCAACGCTTCGAATCGATTCAAGTGTTGCAGTAGCTGGCTCTCTCTCCCCGCTGTTCTCCGATGTGCCAGTCACGCCTGCACGAGCACAAAGTGCCACCCAATAACCCCACCATAGAAGCACTAATACATGCATAAAGTGCTCACTGGCTCGCCTGTGTGAATGTATTTTTAGAAAGTACTTAACGACTTTGTGCGAGTGTGTGTGTTGTTTTGGATATCCGTTAGCTAATGGTTAGCCAGGGGTATATATGTTTGCTTAGAGTCACTAAATCTGAGAGCTTTTCAGTCTACGCGAAGCTTTTACGACTATCCATCAGCCTGAAAAGCTTCCCTTTTACAGAGTATCATCCATTTCATTCCATTCCAGTTTTTTTTCTAGACATATGCGACGCATACAATGCGGTAAAGTTTATTATATTCGAACAGAGATTTGTAACAAATTACGCGCCTTTGCTGCCTCTGCATAGATTTTTACGAGTTCATGGAGGTAACATCTAATGCCGGCATCCAGGCACAGCCATTGACACTGGCCTTATACATATTTTATGCCATAGTTAGGTTTAGTTCTTTAGTGTCTACCTACATTCTCCCCTCCATCACACTCTGTGTCTCTTTTTTTTTATTGAATGCCGGCGACGCTTTCAAATATTTACAATGTTTTTTGGTCGTTACGCAGGAAAGTGTTGGAGAGTTTGGATTTTATTATCGCCCAGAGCAGCATTCAAGGGGAGATTGTTGAATATAGTGGAAAAGTGTGCAAAAGATTACTGATTTCTGCATAGGTATGCGCATAGGCATAAAAAAACGAGCACAAAAGAGAGTTATGTATGTGTCGGGGATTTGTAGGAAATTTGTGAGAATTGTTTGAACTAAAATTGAACGGCTTTGGGTCGTAAACCGGCTCAGGAGAGGCGTGGACATTTTCTTTTTTTTTTTAAACTCTTTTAATATTTTTTAGTAATATGACATCGGATCTTAGGTTTTTATACCCTTGCAGAGGGTATTATAAAATTGTCCGGATGTTTGTAACGCAAAGAAGGAAGCATCTTCGACCACATAAAGTATATATTGGCATTTCCACAGAAAGGTCCACCTAGACCAAAAAAATTATAAGTAATCAAAAAACCATGTTTTATCAAATTTCCATGGGGATACAATTTATTTCAACTTATGTAAGCTAATTTTACATTTATTTATAAACCAGTTGGATATTTTCGAATGCACTAGATCCCATTTAAAACAAAAAAGTTTTTCTCACAAGAACTTCGACCGATCATTCATACTGCAGTTCATACTGCTTTAGTCATCCGATTTTGATAAAACTTTGTAGAAATGTGTTAAAGTATATAAAATAAGAATCTGCCAATAAAAAGGACGTTTTCATTAAAAACAAAAAAAATTTCCTCACTCGAACTAGTTTTTCGACCGATCGTTCCTATGGTAGCTATATGCTTTAGTCATCCGATTTTGACCAAACTTTGTAGAATTGTGTAAAAGTATATAAAATAAGTGTATGCCAATGATAAGGACGTTTTCACTAAAAACAAAAAAGTTTTTCTCACTAGAACTAGTTGTTCGACCGATCGTTTCTATGACAGCTATGTGTTATAGTTATCTGATTTCGACCAAACTCAGTGAAATCATGGGAAACCATAGCAATCTAAGAAATACGAAGTTTGGAGGCGTTTCATTAAAAACGAAAAAGTTTTTCTCACTAAATCTAGTTTTTCGACCGATCGTTCCTATGACAGCTATATGCTATAGTCATCCGATCCAGCCGGTTCCGACAAATGTGCAGCGTATTTGTACCAAAAGACTTTGTGCAAAGTTTGGTGAGGATAGCTTTAAAACTGACGGAGAAGATAGCATAAAAACAGACGGACAGGCGAACAGAAGGACAGACGGACGAACGGACGGACAGGGCTAAATCAACTCATCTCTTTATGCTGATAAAGAATATATGTGGTCGGAGATGCTTCCTTCAATACGTTACAAGCAAGGGTATAAAAACTAAAAATAAAAGATTTTCCTGTTTTCAGAATCCTGCATCCTGAATTAGTATATCTAATATATTTCCATTCATCTAAACTTATTTTTTAAGGCTTGATTTTTATAAACTCATAACTCTTATTTGCGATCCCTGTTTATAATAAAGCAAATATAACACCCTATACTTAATAAAGTGGACGGAACAGTTAAAGATTCTGGCGGAAACAACACATTTTTTTAACTTTCAACCTTCGCCTTCAAATGCTCAGGTAGAACGGGTATTTAGCCAAGCTAAAGTCCAAGTTAAGAAACAAAATGGAATTTGGAACTTTAGTTTCCATTCTGGAAATATGGTTATTAAACAATTTTTAACTGATTTATTATAGTTCCATATGTATTAATTATATTTTCCAGATACGGACTTTGTAGAATTAGGCAATGCTGTTCTATTTATAACTTGTCTATGAAAAGGTAACAAATGGTCGGAACCGTCGAGACATAATCTTCAAGACAAGAAAAAGACGTAGACTACCTTCTAAAAAATCCATTACGGAAGAATAAAATATTATAAAATCAAAAATTTGGTAGTTTTTTTTAGCTATTTTGAAAAAAATTTCGTCATTTCTAGCTATTTTTAACAATCAATTTTGCCATTTTTGAGGTTCAACAGTTGGCAACACTGCTAAGGACGGGGAACTTAGGCCCAGCACTAATTAATTCTAATCAATTGTGGACGACGAAGATTTTGTATTTCAAACAGATGAGCTGAACAACTTCTTAATGGTCGGACTTGGGACTTCTTTCTTGACGCAAGTTGTGGGCGACATTTCCAAATCTACGCCTTTGCCATCGTAAGTACATAACAACGAGATGTCATGGCTTAATCAGTCGTTTTAGTCACTTGCACAGTCGTTTCCATAGATCACCATTTGCCTAATGGACCAAATTTTTGAAATAAATAAAGGTCATGATGGACCTAAAAACCATTTTAATAATAATAATTTTGTTCGCATATTCAAAACAAAGTTTTGAAAGGTCTTAGAAATACCGACATGGTTTTAAAACCGTCAGTCGGTACCGTTGATTTATTTGCGTTTTATTAACTTTTTATAGCTTCCCCTCTAGGATCTTTTCTGCAAGTAAGGGCTAACCTAACACTGTCGAAGCCCTATTGCCTTTACTAACGCTTCTTGCATCTCACATAACGCTATTGTAGCAACTGTTGCAACAAATCTCTTCGCCGGTTAACAACTTTAAATTTTGGTGAGCGTCAATGAAAATAGAGATTAGGCGCCCTCATTTCTCACTTGCTATCGACCAAATAACTAGTAGAGATTTCGCAAGTATCTCCATACTTAGCTTTACAAAAAAAATTCAAAAAGTGAGGCCGTTACTCTTATCGCTACTATCGATAACCACAGATTAGTACCAATCGATACCTTTGAGTACAGCCAATAGCTGGCTGGACATAATATGGTCACTTTAATCTCAAAAATAATCAAGTGTGGTCTCTCTCTCTCTAAAGTTACAGTAAAAGAGCGCAATGGCAGGCAAAATGCTTAAACTGGGCACAGACGACGCCGCCACAGCTGAAGTTAAGCTAAACATGACTCCGGGAACTTGCCAGGACCAGTCCATTTCTTGCTGCCGGCTGTGTCATCGATTCTCAAGTGGACCAAATATATTTAAAACTATGGTGGAATATTGGCAGCAGGGCAACATAGCTGAATTATGCCAGCTAATATTTGGCGTACAGGTGCGTAACGCAGGTGTGAAGGGTAAAGGAGCACCGTTTAAAACTTTTACATTTCCAGTACAAACGCCATGAGTCTCTACCGGAACGCATCTGCTCACAGTGCCTGGACTTGCTGCAGGAAAATTTTGAGCAACGCAAAGGCATCGAAGAGCGGGAAATGACATTGCAAGCGGAGCTAAAGGAACTATTAAAGCAAGATCCGAAGTATCGCCCTGGCTTGAATGGCAATCCGGGTGTATTTGAGCCAGAAGAGGGCTGCATCATAATAGACGTGGATCCAGACAACTTATCGGAGTCAAGTGAAGATGAATCTATGATGGGCACTGAGGACGAAGACGAGGAGGGCGAAGAAAAGGACGCCATCTATCTTGATAAAGATGAGGAAGACGAAAATGGTGAGGAAACCGAAATTCCTTTGGGCATGGATTCGGCACAGATGGCTCGCATGATGCAGGTGTCCCAAGCGGGTGGAAACACGGTGCATCCCAAGCTGCCATATCACTGTCAGTATTGCGATATGGCCTTTATCCACCAGCCCGACTGTTTGGAGCATGAGAAAAGTTCTCACGATCCGGCTGCTCCGTTCGGCTGCATCTATTGCAATTTGACTGTAACTACTCAACCCGATCGAGTAGCCCACATCAGAAAGCTGCATGATGCCGACCGTCCGCATGTCTGTGCTCAATGCCCAAAGGCGTTTCTTCGTCGTGATAATTTGAAAAAACATGCCGTGATTCATACAGGCTTAAAGCCCTATACCTGTAAAATCTGTTCCAAGAATTTTTCACGATACGACAATCTGACCAGGCATATGCGCATTCATAGCAGAGATAAGCCCTTTCAACCTGCATTGGCGATTGCGAGGCATATTCCATCGGACAAACTAAAGTCCCATCAGCAAGTACTCCAAAACCAAGACTCCTACACACCCATTGACAGACCCAAAAGCTCACGCATTCTTCGCAGCGCTCTCGAGCGTGATCGTTCCCTTCGCATGGACACACGCTTTGCATGCAATTTCTGTAGTCAGGGCTTCAATCGTCGCGATCAGCTGGAGCAACATGAGCTCAACGAATGCAGAGTGATGAAGATGTTGAATGATTTTACACCTCTTTGCATTTCGGACAAAAAATTTAAGTGAATTAAGGCAGGTCCTTAATACCATTGTCCCGATAGTTATGTTTTTACGAAGAAAATAACACAAGTTTCACAAATTCTTACACAATTTTATCCAATTTCCTCTAAAGACCTACCGATTTGCAGACGTGACCATGAAAATTTTCATAATTAATTGAATTTACCTTTTGTGAAATGGCAAACATTCTTGAAATATATATTCTATCTGTTTTCATATGCGCTTCACTTTATTTGGGGGTGGTTGCCTGTGATGCTGAGTGAGTGTAATTTACAAACAGTTACTCTTTGACATTGGAGAAAGGAACTATTTCAAAAACACCTTTACTGTGGATCAAATCTTTAAGACAAGGAGAGAGACTCTATATCTAAACTTTGTCCCCAATATGGCAAGCAGCTACATCAACAGAACAGATTTCTAACAGAAAATATATGTCGCACTTCATCGGTGTCTGACCCGGATATGCCTCATATCTGAAGGGTATAAATTCCCTCTGCAAGGGTATAAATTTGAAATTGAAAATCATGTTGATGGTTATCGACCTTTCTAAATTGAAAAGAGTTCAATTCAGCTGGCTCGAGGTCACATAAAATCTTTGTTTATATGAAAATTTGTGTTTCATTAATTAGCAAATAGAAAATTTCTATTTAAAGTGACGTCGTATGAATGATTATTTTAATATTTTTAATAGTTTTCCTGCTAACTATCTAATCAATCAATTTCCTGGAAAGTAAACATTGCCACAGGAAAAGTGTGTGATATTTCAAAATACAAAGCTGCAAATGAATGCCTTTTAGAGTCATTAAAGTTAACTGCAAATAGTATGGCTACTTTCACACCAAAGAAACTTTCTCTCCAATATGAAGCAATTTCCGTTGCTTGCAAAGTGTTGCCTACTTACGGGCTGTCTCTCTAATTGAACGCCAAGCAAACGCATGTGGCTCTGTTATGTATATACATACATACATACATATAAACTAACTGATACTTACGCAGTGTACAGTGTCGTCCATTCCAGCCCTGTGAGCAAACGCATGTGCCATTCTTGCATTGGCCATGCTCCGAGCAGCGGGAGTCGCAGGGCAGCTGATCGCATAGATTACCCGTCCATCCGGGATTGCAACGGCATTTGCCCGACTCACAGACCCCATTGCGGCCACAGTCCAGGCTGCAGACAGCTGTGAACCAAGACGGAGAAAAGAAGAGAGAAAAGTTAGCTACTATAGAGTAAACAGTACATTTGCAAGGGGGGCGGGTTGCGAGGGAGGCTGTACATATGCGAGCGCGTTTAAATTCATTAAAGCGGCAAACAGTACAACTGAAACCATAACCACCGAGAGAGAGAGCCTGTAAAATTCTGCCAGGCAGCCATAAAAACAACATTATAAATGTAACATTTACGTGGCAGAGGCCGCGAAATGTGCCCCACGTTGGGGGCCATTTGCCATGACTTTTGTTCTCTTAAATTTATTTTATTTGCTTTTGCCAGCAGCAGCAGCAGCAGAAACCTGCGTATTAAATAAATAATGAATTTTTATGAAGCTCTGCTTCATTACGCCAGGAGTCACGGCGCCACCACTTTCCCCCAAGCCCTCCTCCATCCAGCCATTGCCCAGGGCGGGTGCTAAAAAGTTAAGCAAATTAGGCGTGCGTGCCTGCAGACGTGTCCTGTGTCCTTTGGCCTTAGCCCATCGTAAGCTGCATGTTTTATTGGTCCCTCCCCCCGCCTACCGACCACGAAATGATTATGGACCACACAGTTTCTCTGATGTTCTCTCGTTCTCAGCATTTTCTCGTAGTTGGATAATCGGGACAAAAATTTTGGTATGCTTTTTGGCTTAATTGGAAAGGCTCGGTGGGTGGGGTGGGGCGGGGAGGTGAGTTTATGGATATGCGCCATCTAATTTGGGCAGCAGGTCATAAAATCTCATCATTTGCAGGCAAATCGTAAAAAAAACATCTGAGAGACAAATTAATATCAACATTTTGGCTTATTTCGTGTCGTAAAAAAAAAACTCGCAAAAACATAATTTCTCTTCAGCTCATTTGAATAGGTTCAACACTTGGAAAAGAAGTAGCAGTAATATACAGAATTATAAATCGATAATGGCTCAACTGAAAAGACTAAATAATTTATAAAATGAATTGATTATAAAATGATTATAAAATTCATCTCAAATGTTTCAAGTAAAATGAATAGTAGTGTAATAAAAAACTTCTTGTAGACCCTCAAAAAACATCTAGAATAATGTACAGAATAATAATGACTCAACGGAATATACTCAAATACATACAATTAAAAAATTATCTATAATAATTCCTTTTACCACAAATCGGTGTGACCAAAAGCACATTTAGCCCAAACCAAACAAAATACAGAACTAATTCAGTTTTTTTCTTGTTTCTACTTGCTTATGGCTCACTTTGTTCATTATCAAACAAATAATCATTGCAAGAAGATTATAATTTTTCATTCTCAAGTCTTTTCTCATTCTTTTGTATTGTTTGCCCAGCCAAACAATGTGCATTCTGCTTTTGCTTTTCAAACAAATCTCTGGGCTAATCGAATATGCAGCCACGCCCACATAACACACACACACACACACACACACACACATGGAACATTTATTGCTTTTGTGTGGCGAATTGAAATATCATTTGTAAGCAGAGAAGCAAAAGGATAACAAACAAACAAGCCATAGGATAAGCAGCTTCTACTGCTGCACACTTACCTTGTGAACAATCTGGTCCCGTCCAATGCCGTTCGCATACACATTGTCCCGTTTCCAAGTCATAGGTGCCATGCTCCGAGCAGCCCGGCAGACATT
The DNA here is from genome assembly GCA_018904265.1 of Lordiphosa collinella. Classification (NCBI taxonomy): domain Eukaryota; kingdom Metazoa; phylum Arthropoda; class Insecta; order Diptera; family Drosophilidae; genus Lordiphosa; species Lordiphosa collinella. The sequence continues at coordinate 591,009 of JAEIFV010000021.1, read as the reverse complement.
GATATACCTGCTGATCTATGGTGCCACAATCCTCGCCCTGCCAACCGGCCTTGCAGTAGCATTGGCCAGCCACACAGGTGCCATGGCCCGAGCATAATGGATCAAGGCAATCGTCTGCATTTTGATTATGATGAAAGGGAGGAGGGGCGGGGTGTGCGGTGGCGGTAGGTCACGGGATGGCAGTTGGTTTGCATGGGGGGAAGAGAAAGAATACAAAACGTTGTTAGTCGTGTTGGTACACTTAAAAAAAACACACACTCACACAGGGTATAATTTGGCAAAGAAACATGCAAATATTTAAATCATTCTTCAACAAAAATCACAAAAATCTAAACAACAATATTCGAAAAACTTGAGGGCAGCTTGATGGCTCATTGATATGTTTCATCGTTTTTGCCTCACTAAGTACTGTTTTTCCATATGTTTATCCTTTTTTAATAGAAGGTTTACTCAAGATCCTTAAAATACTCGTTTTTATCAGTGATGACCTCTTTATTCAACCCAAATGGTTTCGGGTTGAGAAACAGAAAGTAATCGCACGGAAAGTAATAATGCATTTTTACTAATTATTTTCAAAGCATTGCTTTCTTTGCTGGTCGTTTTTTGAGTCCGTTCAACAGCTCTAAATATTATTTACTGGTGATCGTCGTTCTTGCAAAATAAGTCCACTGCATATAGTAAAGCGCACAAGTTAAAGCTTTAAGGTTCGGTTCGCGGGCCGGTTTTTAAAAGCATTTAACTCAAGGTTTTCTGTTGAACTGTGGTTCATAACTTAGTCCGGACTTACACGATGAATCAAACTTCATGAAGTTTTCTTAATAGGCGGAGGGCAAATCACTAGAACTGAAATAGGAAAGACATAGAATCTCGACTACTAAGAAAACTTCGTGAAGTTTGCCTTCAAACAGAGGTGGTTCCGATACTGTGAGGTGTTCGGTTTGCAACGAGGAAAAGGAATATTTTTTTCTTCCAGTGTACAACAAAACACAACAGCGTGGGCAAAACAAAAGCCCGCACGAACCTCAACACACACACACACATATGACATGATTAGTATGTTAGACACGTACGAAAGTGGTCATTAAAATGAAATTCCAGTTTAGTTCAAGTTGGTAATTTTGCGCAGTTGTTGCAATTTTTTTCTTTTTTCTCTTCGCTGCTGCTGTTCGTGCTGGTTTTTCTTGTTTTTCTTTTGTTTTTTGTTGTTGTTTTATTTTTTTCTGTGTGTGTTTTTCGCTCTGCTTTCTTTCGGGCATGAGGAATATGCTCTCGACATATAAATTCGATTTTATACGTTTTATGTTTGTTTGCCCTGTTTGTTGGCCGCTTTATTTTGTATGCCAAGGGTCCGACGATACACACTCACACACACACATGGCGAAAGGAAACATTAAACATAAAAATGCTGCCAACAACAATAACTTTACACACCGAGAGGTATGTGTTTGTGCTGCTTGCTGCATATTTTACACATTTTTCTGTACGCTTTCTTCGTGCTCTCCTTGGCTCCAGTTGGAGGTTTTTGTTTTTTCGTACCAAATTATTAAACGCGTTTGTTTTCAGAATGTGAAATATGGTTGAAGAGAAGCTTAAGCTGGGCGGGCTAACGAGCTGGGTCAACTGTTGAACTAACTGATACTCAACTGTTGAGTTGGCCCCAAAAAGCAGGCAATCTATTTTTGATGCGTTTTCCAAATCGTTAAAAGTAAATCGGAATATTAAGCTTTATCAACCAAGCTCACAGCTGTTCGTCCATGAAGTTCTATCCACAAAACAAACGCGATTTCATTCCCAAGTGCTTAAGCATTTAATTTAAGTTCATTCACCAAAAATCCCATCAACGCCCCGGAACTACTTTAAGCTTGAACCAACAAAAAGAATGCGACAAAATAGCGAGCATTCCTTGCGCCTCTCGCCTTTTGTCAATTTAAACCCAGCGCAAGGAGAAGGAAAAAAAACTAAACTAAACGTCGAGGCGGCATAATAACTGAAATATTTTGGCATCCACTTTTGCGTCCAGGCCTTATCGGCCAGTGTCAACATGGCCGAGAGAGCTGGCTCGAAATTGCAAACAAGGCAAATAAATAATTTTAGCATTTTTATGCCAAGTCAGCACACACACACACACACACACAGGCAAAGGGCCTTGACACTTACGTTGATCGCAGTACGGTCCCTTCCAGCCACGCTCACAGTGGCACTCGCCCTCAATGCAGCGTCCATGGCTGGAGCAGTTGGGCACCTCACACTCGCCCACCGGAATGTCGCATTCGGCTCCCTTCCAGCCGTCCTCGCAGTGACAGACGCCGCCTCCATAGTGTCCATGTGCCGAGCACAGGACCGGACAAACGCCTGTGAGAAAGAGACGGGAGACAGAGTGAGAGAAAGAGAAAGAGAGAGAGAGAGTAATGAGAAAAATAGCCAAAATGAAAGCCGAAAATGGTATTGAAAAGTGTCAGACAAAAGTAGAGAAGAAACCAAACAAACAAACAAACAAAAAAAAAAAAAAAAAACCGGCACAAACACAGCAAAAAGAAAAATATGTTGGACCCTGTGCACAGTATGCTGAAATTTGAGATTAAACTTATTAAATGAAACTAATTTTAAAATTTGCATGCCAAATTTTAAAAAAATTTACTAAATTTATATTTAGTAGATTTAAAGCGTACGATGAATTTGTGATTTCGTTTCCGATGTTGAAAAATCTGGTGCGCTCAACCGCAATGACTACTTTCGACCGCAATGACTACATAAAATGCACACAAAAGATCGGATAATGCGAAGTGGGGCCTGGTTGAATGGTAATCGTTATCGGTTTGTTAGCTCTATAGATCAAATCAATGGAACAGCTATTCTCCATTATATTTTCTATTCTCATTCCGCACTCCCTTTAATCTTTTCCTTGCTCGAATTTATAGGTCTATAGCTAAATTTCAGCTTGAAAGGGGAATCAGTCAGTCAGAATTTCTCAACTTTTTTCCACTGTGCTTAGGTCATACAAGAAGTTGGGGATTTACAGCAAACAAACAGAAAATAAACCAGGTGATGCTGACAGCTCAACTTTTGGCTAAAGTTTTTGTCGTTAATTTCGAAGAGTTCTCGGGGTCAACTCATTTGATACTCACTCTTTGAACAGTCCACACCCTGATAGCCATCGATGCAGTCGCATTTGCCCAAATAGCAGCTACCGCGACCAGAACAATCGTTGGGACAGGTGGTGCTCACACCCTCGGCCTCTTCGGCCAGCAGCGAGACGGAGTGGGCGACCAGTTCATCATTGTAGACGGATATAAACCACAGTCCCGTATCCAGATACTGCAGCAGCGACACATTCACCGTCATGGCATCCATATCCAGGGCTGGCAGGCCATTGTCCACCGCCGAGCGCTTGTTCAGTTGATGCATGATAGGCGGCACACCCATGCGCTGCACATGTTGCTTGACCGTATCCAAAGGCGTTTCCACATCGAAATACTCCTCCGAGTTGCTGTCCGTTTCCGCATCCTGCGCATCCTCCTCGTAGCTGTTGTATTTATGCAAATGCTGGCGCCGCTGCTCGTCCACGTCATCGTCATCATCATACACATCGATCAAACCCAACTCCTTGCTGGGCAGCGAACCGTTTCCCATGCTCCTACGATGCCGCAGGTGGCTGTCCAGCCGTCCGCCCTTGATGAACTCCACGAAATCGTGTTGGGTGACCGACGGAGCCACGTTGCGACGCGAATAGACGGCAAAGTGGGCGCCCCAGGGCAGCGTGAAGTTGAAGCGGATGAAGGCCGGATGTTTGTTGCGGAATTCCAGGGTCCAGAACTGATAGGCCGGGATATTGGCATGATAGATCTCATTGAAGTCCTTCAGCTCGACTACCTGCGGCCACTGACCCACACCCTGTTGCGGCTGCAGGGCCTGATGGTGGTGTCCCGGCTGCTGGAGCAGCAGATTGTTGTGCTGCTGACCATTCGCCCCCATGCCCAGTCCCAGTCCACCGTAGGTCAGTTGATCCTGCAGTTGGGTGTTTGTGGCGTCCAACGGGGTCAGCGGTTGATTGATGCTGTGCGGCTGCTGCTGCTGGAGTAGCAACTGTTGCTGTATGCCCGTGGCACCGGAGCCACCGTTTCCGTTGCCGCCGCCAATTGCTGTCGAGCCACCAGCTCCACCACCACCATGATCTGAAGTGCTGGTCTGTATTGATTCCTCGGTGGGGTAGGCTGTGGCTCCACCCGCCAGTTGCTTTTCGTTGGCCTTGGCCAGACCGCCGCGTAGATCGTGGGGTTGGGATTTGACATCTTGGACTAGGATGCAGTTGGTGCTGTCCAGGTTCGGTTTCATCGAACTGACTGCTGTAAGGGAGAAAAAGAAGGGGAAAGGTTAAAGAAAAGTTTCAAGGAGGAAGAAAAAGGAGAATGTGAAACAAATAATTATACATTTTGTTGTTGTGGATGGATTTCAAATGTTCCACATTTCACTCTACCATTCAAATTCTTTTTGCTTATCTGCTCTCTTTTTGACCCAAACCGTAAATGTCCTTGGCAGCTGCTGCAGCTGGCGCCTCATAAATTCGTTGTGGGCCAAGCTATCGATAAACGATAGCCGGGCAAAATGCAAACGTGTTAACAACGGCCACTTTGTGTCCACGTCTCTGTCCATGCCCCCTGTCCATGTCCGTGTGCCGCATGTGGTGGCTGCTGTGTGTGTGTGTCCTTGCCGGCTACCCAGCTCAGACTTCAGATTTTTGATTTATACTCGTGTGTGCATATTAATATGGCGTTAAAATATGATACCGAAATTTATGTGTGAAAAAGGCTGTAGGATGCAGTGCACCAGCAGCAGCAGCTGCTGGGTTAGTAACTGAGCTGGGTAAGAGCCGGTGGCTGGCCACACTAGACATTATTGCCGCTCCCAGGGTGGAGATTTATGGCTTGGAATTTCGCAGCGAGCGATTTATGGCCGCACATTTGGCCAAGCCGCAACGAATCCCGGCCAAAAATACATAACCCCACGAAGACAGGCACGGAAACCAAATGTTTAGAATCACCAATAAGCAAAAGTTTCAATTGAATGTGAGAAGCAAATGCTCTTCTTTTGAAAAAGAAATCTGTGGGAACAATTTAACTCAATTTGGTGCTTTCTGTCTTCTGTAAAGCTAATCACAAAGTAGTATATTTTAAATCAAAGTGAATTATTTATTGAAAAGCCACATCACCCTAACGAGGCAGCAGCAGCTCAGCATCAATTGAACCTTTGATTCACACAAGCCAATATTCGCTTATTCTTTCAGTGTGCGAAAGAAAAGCACAAAAGAGAGAAACTTCAGCTCAAAAGTTTTTGTGCTGTATACTATGCCAAAGGGAATGCTGCAGAGCTACTGCTGCCTCTCGAAGTTTGCTGGCAGATATCCTGATCAGTGATCACATTTGACCCTACACTCAGAAAAAAGTGATTTCTAAAATTTTAGGAATCTGGTTTTAATAAACTAAAATGTTCTTTTTAGGCAAAATTTGCCTTAAAAATGTTAAATATAGCCTAAATCTTCCAATTTTAGGTAAAAAAGTATAAGGAATTTGAGTGATTAAAAATAGTTCTAATGAAATGAAATGTAAAAAATATAAACAATGCAAAAAAAAAAGAAATTTAAAAAAATTAAAAAAAAAATTTAAAAAACAGGACACGAGGCTCCTACGAGGATTTGAACCCACGACCTCAACGTTCAAGAGGCTAAATATATTTTAGCCCATAAATTTTGTATTTTGACGTTATGGACGTAAAAAATCGATTAATGCATTGTAAGAAATATAGACAATGCTAAAAATACCTTAAGTATGATAAATGTTCCGAACTTAAGAAAAATCCGCCAGGGAAATGTTCGTAATCCGTTAAGTTTCAGTTTACTATTGCTTCAAAGTTATGCCAATTCCCAGCAACGCTCAAAAGTAGGCAATTCTTTGGCTGTCAATTCATCAGTTTTGGAAAAAATGGGCTTGACAGCTGTACACACACACACACACACACACGCACAAGCAGAGAAATGCAAATCAAATTAAAGAGTCTGGCGAGGCAACCAAACAAACCGAGGCGTGTGTTTGTTAATTAACTGACAATGGCTGTGTGAGAGTGTGAGTATTTTTTAATGTCTACCCACACACACACACACTAGCAAATTTCCTCTCTCTCTCTCTCTCTCTTTCACAGCAGCCAAGCAGCTGGCACATGGCCCGCCCGCAAGTGTTTGCTAATTTTATTAAACCCTCTTGCGCTTAATTAATAGAAAATTATTGTGCAAACAGGCGAAGCAGCAGCAGCAGGCGAAAAAGCGGAGGGAGCAGCAAAATATTAGCCACTATTAAAAGCTGAGCGCCTGAAAAAGCTTGTTTCTGCTTCACCTGCCGCATGGATGCTGCTTGGTGCTCTTAACCCCCGCAGTTTTAAAACTATTCAACCATAAAACGACCCACACACACACACACACAGGGCGAAAACCGGAGAGAAAAGACAGAGGCGAAGCGTAAATTCATTTACCGCAATGGTAAACGGCACACACAAAAAGCTTTTTACACAAATGAGTTTATGGGCGGCTGTGGGAGAGAGCAGGGAGCAGGGAGCAGGGAGGAGTGCGGGCGAAGGTGGCCACAAAAATTAATACATTATTTTTAAAAGATAAATTTCAAGCATGTGCTGCAAACAATTAAATCAGTGAAATCCACACGCAGCTCTCCCCCTCCTTCTCTCCTCCGCCTCTCCCACAAATTGTTCACAACTTTTCAACTTAAATTCATTTTAGGCGTTGGCGGCGGGGCGGGTGGCTTAGGGTTTTTCGGGGGTTCACACATTTTTCTTGTGGTTTGTTGTAAATTTGTTTTCGTTCACTTGCAATGCTGTGACACCGCTGCCACTCCCCACCCAGCCGCATCTCTTAGCTTTCTGTGTGTTGCTGTAAATCAGTGCCTCCGACTCGTCTCCATTCGCCAGCAGCTGCTGCTTCTGCTTCTGATGCGGCTGCTGTGTTTTAAAGCGTAGATAATAAATTAAACGCAGCACCCAGCTTCGCCCGGTATGTGTGTGTGTAAGGAGAATTTTCGGTCAGGGAAATAGATTGAAATGGAAAGGTTAACTCGCTTTCTAAGAAAACTCACTTAGCTCATACACAGCAGCTGCCCTGACAAAATGATGTAAAAGTATCCTACGAGCTGTAGTTAGTGTTTCTCCAGCTGAGGCGCCCGTAAACGATTGAGCAGTAGCTTAGCTCTGGAAAACTTAGCTACAGCCGTAATGTTCTTAGCCTGAGAAGTTTATTTTCAGATGATTTATCGCTACAAACTGTTAAAGAAAATTCTACAATTTTGGGTATAGTTTTTTGTTTACTTTTTAATTAAGAATAAAAAATCCAAATTTTTCAGCTCATGGGCTTATATTTGTTATGCAATTAATAAATTTTTAAACTAAAATTTTAATAAAAATTTATTTTATAATTTTTCAAAAAATTGCTCATACGACATGAAGGCCAGGTCAACATTTTGGCATGAAATCTTTGGTACATTCATTAAAATAGGTGTGGAAATGAGTCCATGTTTGGAAATTAAATTTCAAAAAAATTGTATTTTAAATTTTTTCAAAAATTGCTCATACGACGTGTACATTAAAGATTCAAACATATCGGGAAGCCTTCAAGTATTATAAAATTGTCCGGATGTTTGTAACGCATTGAAGGAAGCATCTCCGACCACATAAAGTATATATATATTTTTGATCAGCACGACGAGCTGAGTTGATTTAGCCATGTCCGTCTGACCGCCAGTCCGTCGGTCTGTCGCTTTCTATGCTATCTCCTCCGTCAGTTTGAATGCTATCTTCACCAAACTTTTCACGAAGTCTTTTGGTACAAATACCTACGCTGCACATTTGTCGGAACCGGCCGGATCGGATGACTATAGCATATAGCTGTCATAGGAACGATCGGTCGAAAAACTAGTTTTAGTGAAAAAAAACTTTTTCTTTTCAATGGGAAAAACTCCAAACTTCGTATTTCTTAGTTTACTATGCTTTTCCACGATTCCACAAAGTTTGGTCGAAATTGGATGTCTGTATAGTATAGCTGTCATAGAAAAGAAGAGTCTGAAAAGTAGTCTAAGTTAGAAAATCTCGTTACTCTCGTTACCCGCATACTTATTAAGGGGCTCAGGAAATGAGAGATCAACGTATCAGCACTCCAAACGATCGATCGTGCAGGAAGCTTGGGTCATAATTGACTAAGATGAATGGGTTAAGGAATGTGTTCCAAAACCAAAATCTAACGCTTCCTGAAAAAGGAATGAACTGAAGAGTTTGTGATCGATGGATAGTTTGCTGAGCTCTTAAAGAAGTATAAAAGCCATCCTAAGCTCTTTAAAAGCTGTACATTTAAGCAAAAAATCTTATAAAGATCACAAAAATTCTAATGATTATGTAAGTTTGGCCCAAAAACTGATTGTTAGAATATTTCTTCAACGATTTTTTTAACCTTGAGTTTTTACTTCGCAATCCTGAACCTAATCCGAAGTATTTAAGAAGAATGGTATAGGCTTTGGTTTAAGAAAAAATATATTTTTTTCTGAGTGTGCTACTGACTGAGTCATCAATGCCTAGGCCAAACGTCTTAGCTTAGAGAGCTCAAATTTGCACAGATTTTTATTGTGGCGTGAAGGCGCGCACTAAGAAAGGATTTTTAAAAATTTGTGCTTCGAGTGAGTAAAAATGTCCGAATAGTTGGTATGAAAATTATGTCTTTGACTTAAGAATTCGCTTCTGTTCTCTAAATCTCTATCAAATGTAACTATAACTGCACATACATTCGTGTAGATCAGGGGCCGGCGAAACACACAATCACATTTTTGTATTGGTGTGTGTAAGAGCAGTGAAAAAATTTCAAAACAAGACCCGACTACCTCTAATAGTCATACCTATGTACCTTCTAGAGCTGGCAAATAAATAGATTCTTGAATCGATGTGCCGATATTTTCGCTGCGTGAAAAACAATTATATTATTTTTGAGAATCGATTAAAAAGTGACACCGGCGAATCTCGTGAGCAAAGTAGTAAAAATAAAAAAAAAATGGGACAAATTCACTTAATATTCTGTTTTAGGATAATTAATTATTCTTGGTGTCTTTAAAGAAGACAAACTACAAAAAAATAGTTACACTCCCAATGACGATGTCTTTATATATGTACACCAACTTCTTTGAATACCTCACGCTCCCATATCAGTTTGCCCACTGGAAAGTATGAAAGCAGGGCGGGGCAATGGCAGAGATGGTACTGTTTCTTCTTCCTCTTCGTACCTGCATCTTCTGCAGAAATCGTAATAATTGACGCCTAGGCGTGCAGCGTGTCTGTGGCTAAGACAGTGGGACCCACCATCTGTAACGTAAATGTGATGCGATGTTATGCCATTCCACTTGTGCTCAGTGCAAGGCTGCAGGCTTGTGACGCCACTTTAACTTTTGACTTGAGTAGCTTGCAGAGTTATTGCTGAGCGCGCGAGAGAAGGTGTGTAATTCGATGTAATCGCTTAAGTAGGAAGATATTTGTAATGATTTCCTTCTTTCCTTTGCATTGGTAAATTCAACAAATTAAAAACTAAAGCACAAAGTTTCCACATCCAAGCAGGCCTGGAGATTATACTTCATGTCCAAATGCCTTTGTCCAGACAGTTTTTATTTAGTTTTACACAACAATTTGAACTATAAACACATTCGGAGCTCAACAAAATTCTAAATTTCTTTAAATATTAAAATTTTTTTGAAAAATATTTTTGGCAAACTAAATTCTACTAATGGGGTAAACAATTTTTTTTGTGTTATAAACACACAAACAAGGAGGAAAATTGCCAACACGATGAACACTTTTGGATTTAGAGGAGAGTTGCTACAAGGTAAGTTAATTCCGAGGATGCCGAGCGACCACTTTTGATACCAAATGTTCCCCCGAATAGATGCGACACATGCTGTTACAGTGTTTTGGTACACTAACAAGGAAGAATATTGACATCTCGTCGAACACTTTTGTATTTATACGACAGTTGCTACAAGGTAAGTTAATTCCGAGGATGCCGAGCGACCACTATTGATACCAAATGTTCCTCCGAATAGATGCGACACATGCTGTTACAGAGTTTTGGTACACTAACAAGGAAGAATATTGACATCTCAGCGAACACTTTTGGATTTAGATGAGACATGCTACAAGGTAAGTAAATTCCGAGGATGCCGAGCGACAATTATTGATACCAAATGTTCCCCCGAATAGATGCGACACATGCTACATTAAGGCGGTACCTGGCAAGAGCGATGGGGATGGCGTAATTGCTAGCGGATTGGCGTCAACCACTTTTACCAATAAAGCAACGAAAATATTTTAGAGAAATGTATTTATTTTTGGAATGGGAAGGATAATTGCGCGAGCTGGTCACTCTATTCACGGTCCTGAGACCTGAAATTATTCTTGTTCCGAATATTGGCCGAATGTCAATTTATCTGAATCGGTTTCAAGCGATCTTTATAAATTTTAGATATAGCGTAAAGATTAATGCACACAGTTGTCTATGGAAGCAGGTACATACACAAATTACAAATTGGATTTCCCTAAAAATATTCAGATATGACAGAAAATGCCATTCATTTTAGCCCACAATTTGTGTACTCCCTTCTCTTACATTTGATAGAAATTATATTAATGGGTGGCAAGTGAGTTGGCCTTCTAAGAAATAGCCTCATAATCGTGTGTCTCCGTTTCTATTTCCACTTGACAGAGCTACAACAATTCGGTTGACATGTAAACTAATGCCTTTTTCCCTTAAACGGTCTGTGGCCTAATGTTGTCTTGGCAGGAAGAAATTAACGTCAACAGACGTGCTTCAATTTGGTAGATACACACACACGCACACAGCACCAAAATTAAATGAAATATACTTACAGCGAGTATCATTAATAAATTAAGAGTAGTTCCTATTAACTTAACAAGCTTTGGCCGTAAATGATAAACAAACAAAGGAAAGGAAGGGAATGTTTGTGGGTTGAAACCTCTTAGGGTTGGGCTGGCGGCTAGTCGTAGTTTTCTCCAATTAAATTTGATTACAACCAACCCTATCGTCTCTCGCTAATGGATATTTAGTTGGTAAAAAAAGAAGGTCGATAAATGTGTGTGTGCGAGTGTGCATCATTAGACCGCACTATGGATAATTTTTCACAATTTTCTGACAAACATAAGAAATGAGTAGAAAATTTAGTTACCTTTAAAAGCCTTTAAAAGCTGTAAGCTTTCTCACCTAGCAGCGTCAGTTTAAAAGCTCTCTTATTACACCAGGTCTTGATATAATGTTCTAAGCTCTCAAAAGACTTCAGAAAAGATAAAATTTCAGATAAAGTATTAAAAACAAACTTTTTGCCAGAGAAATGCTTAAAATTTCCCATAGTTCCCTGTGACTTTGTGTGTTGCCGGGCCATAATTGACAACAACTCAATTTGCGGCAGGTATTTATAATACAGCTCCGCCTCATTTCACTGGACACTTCCCTTTCTTCCTTTCTCGCTTAGTTGCTGTGGTAATTTTAGCTCCTGAAAGTAGGCTACACAGTGTGGAAAATCTTTCACACACACACACACAATATCATAATTTGTGTATCTGTCAGACTATCTTCTGTTGGCGATAATCGACCGCAATGTCAACAATGTTGACAACAACTGGACAGCCCCATGAGCCGCACATAAAGTTGTGCAAATGTTTGCCCGGCGATTTACCAATGTGCCACTTTCTATCACAACAACAGAGCAGCTGCACTTGCTGCTGCTGCAGCAACAACAACAATGGCTGACAAGGACCACAGGTCAGCAGTTAACATGCTTGACTGGCAGCTGTGCCTGCCTTTTTTGGTCAGGATGTGCGCATTGCAGTAGTTATCGGAAATAGGTTAATCGATTTTTAAGCGGATAACTATCGGAAACGCTTGCGATATGCTCTGTTTCACTCTGCAGAAACTTTTGCCGTTGCCGTGCGGTTGCCTGCAATGACCGCCCCATGGGGCTGCTCCTTTCTCTTATCGGCGTTGTCATTTGCAGCAGCAGCTGGTCTTCTCCTAGTTTATGGGATTTTATTTTCATTTCACTTTACGTTGCGGCTGCTGGAAATTTAATTTGTTGCTGCATCCTTCGAGTGCTGCTGCGGTCAAACTCTCTCCAAACTGGCAAAACTGAAATTGGATACTGGCATGTCACCTGCAACTGATCAGCCCTCTATATATCTATTTGTACATATAGAATTTTAATTGCCCCTTTGCCAGAGTCTCGTACAACTAATGAGGCACGCAGTCAACTCTAATTGCTCCTACTAGGACGAGAGCGAAGGTCCTTGGCGGCTGCTTCACACTTGCCCAGGGTCAGAAGGACAAAGTTACGAGAAATTCATGAAGCATTTTGCTTAATTGCACTTCCTTGAGGAAAAATCATTTATTTAAACGACAGACACACACAAACACACACACTCACACCTTTCAGGGACGCTTCGTCCTTGTGCAAGTTTAAATTGAAATGTCTTTCAAAATATTTTTGTACAAAATTCAAAGCGAGTGAAAGCTTCTGCTCCCAATGTAATGGAGCATTTCTATTTGACTTGACTCTGCGAATTAATTGAAACTTGTTTTTGTTTCAATCCTCAAAGTGTTTTCCAAATGGTTCTGGACCAATCTTTCACTTCCATTGACTCGCTCTCTTTTCTGCTAATTGACTTTCTTTGTTGCGGTTGTGCGTGACATTTGTATTTCCGGCTGATTGGTCTTCCATTTGAACAGGACATTTTACTGAGTGTTCAGTGCCCTATGCATAATTCGTGGGAGGCCAAAGGCAACCGCAACAAAAACGAATGATGTCCAGAAGTGAAGCAATAGGGAATCATCATTCACTAATTGACGCAACTGTGGGGCATTGTTTTATCTGCCCAAATCCATTTCTGACATTAGTAGCGGAAAAAATTGAACGTTGTGGATGTCCCTGGACTTGGCTTGAGTTTACTTTCCTGTCATGCGTTTGGAACATCTGGATTATGTTTGTATACCCTATTTCAGGGTATAAAAAGACAGAATGATGCACACCACACTGGGACAGAATGGAAAACTGATCGGCAGAAATTAATAACTTCGTTGTCTTTGGTTTTAAACGTGTGAAATTTAGTATACGGGGGTTTTTGGGTGCTCCGATTTTATTTCTGGCAATATTTTTTCGATCGCTGGGGAGGGGGTCGACTTATGAAAGGGGAAAGAGGTAATATCTAGAAAAAAAATTAAATGGGGTATCGTTTAACAGGTTTTTGGGTGCTCCGATTTTATTTCTGGTCATTTTTTTCCGATCGGTCGGGAGGGGGCCAACTTATGATGGGGGGAAGGGGGTACTATCTAAAAAAATATCAAATGGGGTATCGTTTCATAGGTTTTTGTGTCCTCAGATTTTATTCCTGGCAATTATCTTTCCGATCGGAGGGTTGGGGGCCGACTTATGAAGGGGAAAGAGGGTAAAATCAAAGAAAAATCAAATGGGGTATCGTTTAATAGGTTTTTGGCTGCTCCGATTTCATTTCTCGCAATATTTTTCTGATCAGTGGGGAGCGGACTGACTTCTGGGGTAAAACTTAACAAAAAATCAAATGGGATATCGTTTTATAGGTATTTGGGTGCTCCAATTCCATTCCTGGCAATATTTTTCAGACCAAACAAATTTTCCCGGCCCAAAGAAGGATAAAAAATGTTTTTTTTTTAGTCCTTTTCTTCCCTTTCACTTTAACTTGCAATCTCATTTAAATTGAATTAACCTAATATGCAATTTCGTACCTCAAGAAACACACAATTTATGTACATTTTCGAACTCGGGGGGTAATTTAAAGCTTATTAATGCTCCTGGACTACAACCTCGATTTTCGAATTTCTGTCGCTAAGTTTTCCATTCTGACCCAGAGTGCATTCGTAGTTCTTAAGACCTTCCAAGAAAACCTGAAGCTCTGACCGATCAGCTAGCTCTCCCTACATGCCATACAACTCTTAAAGCGCCACTTCAAAGTACAAGCACAGCAACACTGCGACGCCTTAGATACGCAGTTAAAACCAATCTTAATGAATTGCAGAATAAATTAATGATTTTCCATATTTTTTTAAGCCAACTTTTTTCCACAGAGACTAAAATGTAGAAATATCGATTCGAAAAAAAAAAAAAAACAAATTGTGGTTCCCTTGTTTCGCTAGATAAAATGCCAGCCAAAGGGCCAGAACCAAAATAAAACATGGGAGAGAGGTGCCAGAAACGCCGCCATTGCCGTCAACAAGGCCCCACATCAACCCTTTTGTTTCAAATTAAAATTTACATATTTTAATGTGCAAAGTTTTCCCGAACGCTTCTCGCACGGAAGCTACCCAGCAACCAGGGTAACTTATTCCATTTACACACAGACAGAACGGAGCGAGTGAGGGAGTGAGGAAGAGTGACAGAGAGCGAGAGAGATGAAGGTGGACAAAATGTTGTTGGCAAAAGGTTTCCAGCAAAAAAATTAAATTGACCTGTAAATATAATTTAGAAGGTAACAACAACAGCAGCAACAACAACAATGTTTTACCCTTCGCTTGGCAAACGTGTTTAATTATCAAGTTGTAAACAAAAACAACGACGGCCAGCAGCACGACTGCGAGGGGGAGGGGCGAGTGGGGGAGTAAAAAGGAAAGAACGTTTGTTTGGCAAAAAAAGTTTTGCATTAAATTTTAAAGCATACTTTTGTGCTTAGCTTGTGTGGGACTGTGTTTGTGTGTGTTGCAACAATTCCAGTTAATTTGCCCATTGTCAGCTAATGAGTACGAGGCGGCAAATTGGCTGGGTTTTCAATGGTGACTCACAGCAGGCACAGTTTCATTTTTCCAGCTGATAAGAGGGGAGCTTGGTAAGCTTGATAAATGCTCCTGTCAACTACCATCTCTGTTAAAAGACTGCATAGTGCGTCAAGTCATGAATCATAAAAACGAATGCTAAACGAATCCTTCGTATTTAAACTTGCGTCGCAGAGTCGCTGTGCTTGTATTTTGTTTTTGCTTGCATCAAACAGAGTTTTGAGAGGATGGAGTCATGGGATGCCCAACCCTTGTATATAAGAGGTCTGTTCAAAGGTAAAGGTGAATTTTGAATTTTCGCGGGCTGTGTAGATTCGATTATCGATATTTTGTTTTTGTTATATTCAGACACATATGTTTATCATATGTTTGCATTAGCAGCCAATTTCGATTAGTAGTTTGTTTTTGATAACTGAAAAGGTTAGTCACGTGTTTGTGTGCTCTTCGATTTTCGACTAAATTTTAAGCAAAAGCAACGTCGCATTAGTATCGCTCAGGAGTTGTTCACCGACGTCAACGACGAATTGGGTTTGCTCAAACGGGTCATAGCTGGTGACGAAACGTGGGTTTATGGTTATGACATCTAAACCAAGGCCCAATCATCCCAGTGGAAGCGGCCAGATGAGCCAAGACCGAAAAAAGCACGACAAGTTCGAACAAAGGTGAAGGTTCTGCTCACTGTTTTCTTTGATTACAATCGTGTGGTCATGAGTTCCTGCCAAGATGTCGTACAGCTAATAAGGAATACTACAAGGAAGTTATGCAACGTTTGCTTGAAGCAATACGGCTTAAACGATCGAAATTGTGGAAAAACAAATCGTGGATTCTACATGACGATAATGCACTCGCTCACACATCAATGCTTGTTCGTGATTTTTTGGCCAAAAACAACACCGTAATCATGCCTCAACCGCCGTATTCACCAGATTTGGTTCCCTGCTGAAACTGAAGAGACCAATGAAAGGAAAGCGTTAGCCACAATTAAACAACATCTGAGTAGACCCCTGTTTTAATACGTTTTTTAGACTGTATCTAACTTCTCCCTTGAACTTGGTTGATTTCATTATTCTACTACAACTGTACGAATAAGTACTGTTTAAAAAAAAGCGATAAAAGCCTTCCAGCCAGCAATTCAGCAACTGCTCGTAGGCAGTGTTCTACGGATGTACAAACACAGGAAGAGATAAACATTGCCGCCGAGAAGTACAAAGTCCTTCGTACGGAAGTGGCAAAGCTAGAAGTCGACGCGATGTGACACCAAATTGGAAGCCATAAAAGTCATGTGCTTGCAGCACCCGGAAGAGAAGCTTTCGCCAGAGATGATCCAGACAATTAAGAGGTTAGCAGCCGTAGATAAAATAAAGCTGAATCAGGATATTTATTAATGGATCCCAATGTATCTTTTTTTCTGTGTAGTTTCTTTAACACTTTCTTCTATTGACTTTTAAACTACCCTCGTAGATCAGTCAGGGCCCCTGCGATTGTGTTTGCTGCGCTCATTTGGCGGTTTTGATGATGTGATTTGTGTGGTGGGCGGTGGGAGGATGAGGATGAGGTTTGCGGTTTCTAATTGCTTGTCAATTGTGCAGATGTTAACCGAACAGCTGGCACACATTTATCTATTAAACATTTTCAGAGCGTGATATGAAGGGGTTGTGGGTGGGTGGCGGTGTTTAGGGTAGGAGCTGTCTTATGTTTGCCCAAGGCAAAGTTTCTTTGCCCGTGAGAGTGTGTGAGTGTGTATGTGTAAGTTAACACCATTTAACGCTAATGTAAAGCAAACACTTTGATGTATTTGCCTTGTTATCGCATTTAGAACATGTCAACTTGCATACATATATAAATACATACATATATAGAGCTGCTTTTATATGTATGTGGAGCGTGCATATTTGCTCATGTGTGTGTATTTTTCATTAACTATGTTGGCATTATGACAACGTAACATCGCGTCGCGTCCGGCTACAGTTTTGCTTACCTGCAAAGTATGCCAACATGGCGGTTAGGACGACAGATACAAATATTAAGGCGATGCTCAAGCATTTCCAGGAACATCGGTGCTGACAGCGTTTATCTATGTGAAACCTGCAAAAAAACAGAGCGAGAGAGAGAGAAGAATGAGTGAGTGAGAGCGCGTTAAGCAAACTGAGCAATGCATTTGTAATTAACAAACTGGCAAACAGAAAACAGGACGAGGAACCGCAAGGCGAGGATAAAGCTCTGACATCAGCAGCTCGTCCTGTGGCTTTAGACGCTTGACATATCACAAGGACCACAAAAACCAGACCCAAGCACACACACGCACAGACACATGCACACACCAATGAGTTTGTCAACTGCCGGGCAACTTTTTTAATAAAGGCAACGCATGCATAGCGCTGCACCAGAACAAAGACTCCTCCAAGAGTGCCAGCTAATCACACAGAATCTAAGCTCGCCTGTCAAGTCTTGTGTCGCGGTTTTCGCAGCAATCTAATTGCCAAAAAGTTACCTGAAATTCGTGGCAAGTTTTGCCGCAATCAATCAACAAAGCAGTCGAAAAAAGTGAAGGTATTTCACACCCAAATGCTTCAAGCCTTAACTTGGCCGAACGAAATGTTTAATGCTTTGCCTTAGCTTCTGTTAATAGGCTCTAAGGAGTTCGGGGGATGTGGTAAGAAATTATAATTTTTTAGTGGCATTTATTAAACATTTTTACGATTTTTTTGTACTTTTTAGATTGAATTTTAGGTTTCTGGTACATTAAAGTAATTATAAACAAACATAACTGATTCGACGAATACTAAAATTAATTAAACCAAATTCCACATCCTACACTTCACGCGATCCTTTATCATACAGATACAATGTAAACTCTGTCTCTCCTTCTTCTTCGATACCATCACTATTGTGCTGATCACTTTCGTCCTCACTTGTCTGCGACCCTGTTTCGTCGTCTGGCACCTCCTGATATCCCATTTGATCCATTTCGAGCTTCAATAGCTCACAAATACGCTCCGGTAGCCAGTCCCTCAGTAGACACAAGAACTGTGTCGGCTGATCACAAACCAGAGCGGCCAGAGCCAAGTGCGCTACTCCACGCGATAAGTCCAAGTTATGAAATTCGTGTTGGGCCAGTGCCACTTGATTGAGAAAATATTGCTGAATGGCCACCCGCTGCTCCAGCGTGAACCGAGCGGTACGCTTAACTTGCTCCAATCGCAACCAGCGGTGGGCACTCTCAATGAGACGTCTTTCGCTGGCTTCACGCTCCTTTTTAGCTTCCGCGAGACGACGTTGATGGGACCGATATAGTCTGTAGCCAGCAACCAGGGTGCCCAGCACACCCAAAGCACAGACAATGATGCGTCGCATTTTGGAAGAATGAAAGTTTTGGTTTCACGCACTTTTAGAGTCGAATGCCGAACGATAGTTTTATAACTGAGCTGTGAGATTGAATTTGGAATTGGTAAGATGTGAGGCAAAAGTCAAAGGTAAGTTGATAGGAGATTGTGGAGGTTCCTACAATTGAAGTAAAACTCGTGAGCGGTAAAAATCTTTTGAAAAACGAACGACAGAAAATATTCTCACTAAACACTCGAACCGAAATGATACCAAATTGTTTAATAAAGTATGTAAAATATACTAAGACTACCTATGTTGAAAAATATAAACGATAAAAAATAATCCAAATATTTTCGATAAATACCAACAATTTAGAATGCCATGCATAGCATGCATAGAACAACCAAAAATAACAGAAACTAATGAAGCATATCACAAACACAACCAAACACGGGCATGGAGAGACTGCTGTTTGGACAGACATTTCAGGCTCAAGATCGCTGATGAGTGAGGTTGGTCCCTCATGAAACGTCGTCCGATCAACCTGATGCCTCCTTTGTTGTGTTGTGTGCCTCTGTTTAAAGTTATGTCAATAACATAGCAAGACCTCGAGCCAGTAAAAACTGCAACCAAACACAAAATACTAAAAATGAAAAGTTAACAAATTTTAAATAAACTATGCAAAAAACACTCAAACTACCTCGGATAAGAAGTAAAAAATATAAGAGAAAAAAACTAATGAACGAAAAAAATAAACGAAATATTTTCGAAAAATACCAACAAAATTTCTAGAATATTACCAACAAATTACTGAAACCATTTAGAATGAGTAGAAATACCAACAAAAGGCGGAAGCTAATGAAGCATACCGAAAAAAGCACCAAACTAAAACCAAATTGTTCACTAAATTATACACAAAATATCGAAGTAAAGAAATATAGCTAGACAAAAATTCAAAATTTGACAGAAAATAATAAATAATAATATTTTTTGGTAGTTTTTGATTATTCTTAGATGTTTTTATCCATACTTAAAATATTCCAACTAACACCAAACACCAACATAATAACGATATTAACCCCAGAGAAAGCTATATTTACTGCGAAATAAACTACTAGTTCCAGAAAATAGAAAAACTCACAAAAAATACCTAAAAACATTGAACAACAAGTACCCTGTTCCCTTGACTTCTTGTGTTTTCATACACATATACACACACTCACACATACACACACACTCTAACAAGCGGTAACTGACAATGTAAGACCCCCCACTCTCCTACAAGCAAAATTGAATCGTATATAACTTCGGTGTTTTTTGTCCGATCTTATTGATCTTTTCAGAATAGATAGATATTGGGCCTTACTTGATATATATAAAGTTTCGAAGGTCTATCCCACGAGAACTTCACCATACGCAGTGGCCACCATGATGGCTGCGAGCTGGATGTAGTTGTTTGGACTTAATACCCAAATTAATTTTAATAAAAATATAACAATTTTGTATAATACAAGCTTTTTATACCCTTGCGGAGGGTATTATAAAATTGTCCGAATGTTTGTAACGCATGGAGGGAAGCATCTCCGACCACTAAAGTACATATATCTTGATCAGCTGGAGCTGAGTTGATTAGTGTCCGTCTGTCTCGTTGTTGTTTCTATGTATCTCTCGTCAGTTTGAAAGCTATCTTCACCAAACTTTGCACGAGTCTTTTGGTACATATACGCTGCACATTTGTCGGAATCGGCCGGATCGGATGACTATAGCATATAGCTGTCATAGGAACGACCGGTCGAAAATATAGTTTTAGTGAGAAAAACTTTTTTGTATTCAAATGAAACGCGTCTAAACTTCGTATTTCTTAGTTTACTATGCTTTTTCATGATTCCACCAAATTTGGTCGAAATCGGACATCTATATAGTATATCTGCCATAGAAAAGTATCATTTTTCAGAACTATCTTTTGTATGGGAGCTATACCATATAGTTGTCCGATTTTCACCAAACTTAGTAGAGTTATGAAAATGCATAGAAAACCAATAAATACGAAGTTTGGAGACGTTTCCATTAAAAACAAAAAATTTTTTTACTAAAACTACTTTTTCGACCGTTCGTTCCTATGGGAGCTTTAAGATATAGTCATCCGATCCGGTCGGTTCCGACATAGCAGCGTGCAGCAAAAAGAAGACTATGTGCAAAATTTCAGCTCGATAGCTTTAAAACTGAGAGACTAATTTGCGTAGAAACAGACAAACGGACAGACAGACGGACAGGGCTAAATCAACTCATCTCGTCGCCCTGATCAAGAATATATATAGTTAATGGGGTCGGAAAAGAATATTTCTATGCGTTGCAAACTTCTGGTCAATTTATGACACCCTTTGCAAGGGTATAAAAACAAACTGCAAGGGTATACAAAACTTCGGCCGAGCCCAATTTAATTCTCCCCTATTTTCTTTAGGTGTTTCCCTCCATTTTCAGCTCAAAACTTGACTCATTTATTTGTACCTTCGTAGGTAGACAAGTGCGGGCTTGGGAAAGAGCCTTGACTCATCGATGAAAAGAAGTGGTAACCCGAAGGAGCAATATCTAGTGAATATGAATGGTAATTTAATAAAAATATATAAATTGTCGTTTTTCCTTATAAGAATTGGACCACTTAGACCAGTGTCTCAGGCACAAGCCAAGCTGAGCGCTTTCTTGATGTAGCTTTCGTATGTTTGTACAATCTTAATCTCTAATCTCTTAACTCTCTGCTTACCTGGATGGTGAATATGGCGAGTAGTGCGGCGCATGCGCTGAGTGGGAATTACGCAATGGGAATCCAGGCATAACCAATGGCTGAGAGCCGCTTAACTGACCGCCGTTGCCGCTGCCAGGCGGGCCAACGGATACATTTGGACCACCCACCACTTGGCCGCCGCCGACGCCAACGGGCATGGTGCCTCCGGCACCCATTGGCATGCCGACGCCGCGATCAATGCCGCCGTGGCCGATTGTGTTGCTGCCAGTTGACATACTTTGTGGCATCTGTTGTTGGTGGCCGCCCAATCTGTAAGTGGAGGAGCAGAGCGAGGGGGGAGTTGTAATGCGGAAATTAAAACATGTATGTAGCTTTTCGTCCTACATTGCAATTTTTTTACAATATTTAAATCTGGTTCTTTTGTTGCTGCGGCTGCTGCGCCAGTTATTGTTATTATTATTTTTAACGGTTAAGTGATGCGGAAATTTTAAATTAAAAAACATAAATCAATGCATGTGTGCAAGGGCAAGTGTGCGTGTGTGTGTGTGTGTGTCCATTGTGCCCAACTTTCATTATCGTGGCCCAGCAGTCGGCCAGCAATTGTTGTTGTTGTTTTATTATCGCTCAGCATTAAGCGGAAATGCAGCTGCAGGCAGCGACGCTCTACGCTCGATAACTGCCGCCCGGGCGCATTGTTGTTTTTCAATTTTATTGCACTTTTTTGAGTGCCGCCCACAAGTATGCTACAAATTTTGCTGCTTTTTACATGCCAAACTTGCCAAAAGGAATTTTAACGCACCACACAAAGTGAGTGGAAAAGGCCCTGAAATTGGAGTTTCATGTTCAAATTGATGATACCATATGAAGTTGATGATACCTGGATCAGGTTACACAAAAAAAACCCATCCATCTTCAATGTTAGTTACCAGAAATGTTAACCTAACAGAACCCTGTTAGTTGAGCACCTGTTATATGTGACGAACTCAATGATATCTAATTATGTAGGCTTTAAGACTCATATGGGCATTTCCACAGAAAGGTCCACCTAGACCAAAAAATTAAAAGTACTTAAAATCACCATGGGGAAACAATTAAATTGAACTAATGTAAGATAATCTTACATTTACTCATAAACCAAATCGAGATTTTCGAATGCACAGCCGCGCAAGCTCCGTGTTTCTCATTTGTATCGTTCTGTTGAAACATTTTGTTAGAGATCAACGCCAACTACAAAAATATATAAAGTTGAAAGGCAACACTGCGTATGAGTAATATCAAAAACTTTGAAGCCCCGTCGCGTCCACTTAGACATAAACATTTTTGAACTTTTTTCTCTCTTCTCGGTAAATATACAGCATAAACTAGCGAATAAGGGTGCGCCAGTATGACCTTAATTTTTCCATACAAAAAAAAAAACGCGCCCTATTGTACATATATCCGAACACATTACATGTAAATATAACCCCAAATTTCAAGGCTTCTTTATAAGGAAATAAAGTGGAAAATTTACATAAAAATACCACATGCGAAATGTACAAATCTGATTGACAGGTGTGTTTCCAAACACTCGAGGGTCGTCATATGTCTGTTGCGCAGCTGCCAAACAAAGCTCAATGCAGAGCGAAACTAAAAGCCCCCTAGATGTTACCCTTAACTGTCTCAGTTGTCCCTGCTCGGGCGCCACTTGTAAGGAAGGAGGCCGGGGTATATATCTCAGTCGCTTTTCCTTTTACTCCCGGCTTACTTCTACACGTGTCTGTCTTAATTTACCGATCTTCATTCATTTGTATCTGCATCCACGTACGTCCGTTCGCGGCCAGCGCGCCTCACCCAATGACCCATTCTTGGCGTAATCGTCATGTCGCCGAATCCCCCGTGGGATTTTTTTTAGTTCCATGCTGACGCGTTAATTACTTTAGCGCCATACGGACGCGTTTCGCATTTTGGATATTATGTTGACTCGTTACACGGATTTTATGACCCTTAGGACCGGTTTGTTTCTTTGCGTCAGGGAACAGCCGATAGGTTTGGAACTTATATTTTCAAATTCTTATTAATATATTATTGTGACGCAGTGGGAGACTACATCACATAGTATAAAGCCCACTAGTTTAACAGTAATGAAGCTTGTTTTTTTGGACAATGGGGAAGTGACTTGGTGAAACAAATTCACGAGATTCTCTTGTCCCGCTCTCACTGCACCACAGCAATAAAATAGAACACATACGCCAGGCTATTCTATCATTTTGCTCTCTGAAAAGCACACATTTTACCCAAAAGTATCGTTGTGCTTAATTTTTTCCTGTCTTTGATGCATGCAGAGCTAAGTAAAATTATTTGTTAATAGGTTTTTCTAAGTTTTGGTATATTTTGAAGTGAAATTGGCACGTGGTCAAAGCCGAGCTTCTGTCATTCTCTTAAGTTGAGTATAGACTTGCTTTAAACTTTGAAAAAGTCGTGATAAAAAAACTTGTGTACTTATTTTGAGTAATATCTTGCTTTATTTAGGTACACAGAAAATTTTTTTTTTTATTCCAATGCCTCAAGTGCAGCTGCGCTGCCATAGCTTAGCTCTAGCATTATTTTCTATTTCATTTTTAAACCCAACCAGCATCATTGTCAAGTGTTTCATCGTCAGTTTTGGTCGCTGTCATCCGAGTGCATTTGACATATCACATTTGGCCCGGCTCTTTGGCACAATTCTATGGGATTTTGGGTTTTCATTTTGTTTTTGTTTTTTTCAGCTAGTGCTTTGGCCGCCATTTTGGCTTTGTTATTTATGGTCAAGCTGCAGCCATGCTCTGGCCTGCATTTGACATGTGGTTGGTTGGCCAGAAAAATTCGGTGAAATGGAAATTGGGAACCGCACACGAGCAAAAATAAAAAAAAAACCAAGAAGGGTTTCAAATTTGCAAATCAACCAAAAATCAAGCTGCAAATTTACGAGTGGCTGGCGGGCTTAAAGAGCGGCAGCAACCAAACCAGATCAGTGTAATTTATAACGCATCCAGAGGCGCCCGAAAGTATGCAACAAACAAAAGCAACAGCAAAACAATGAATGGGGCCCCATTGGCCATGACCAAATGAGAGTGCGAAAGCCGCTTACAGCAATAGCAACAGCAGGCGGCCTCTTTGCCCCTCTTTCTCTCTGTGTGTGTATGTGTGTGTGTTGGGGCCAGCTTAGCGCATGCTAAGCCAGCCAGCTAGCAACACAAGCTGTGCCTGTGATTTATTAGCAACAATAATAGAATTAAACAATTTAAATTAAGTTGTAGCCAAAAACCATAAACAGTCTGCCCAGTAGGGGGGAGGGGTCGGTCGCCTCCCCAGCCAAACACACGCAACGGGGCGTCCCACAAAATGGTCATACCCTAGGTTGAAAAGGAGACCTTTTGATTTCGCTTAAAGTTCGGTAATTTAGTTGCTAAATTAAGGCTTAAGGTGTGGGTTGAGTTGACGCGAGGAATCACGACAATATTGTCCCTCCAAAGCTTAAACGAGAGACTCTAACACACTCTCACACACGACAGGAAATCTTGACTGAAACTTCAATACCAATGTGTTGTTCAGATTAGCCACAAATCTCTCCAAGAGAGTGCAGAGGAGTCTGAAAGGTAGAAATTCCTAGACTCGCCACAATCAAGACATTTAAATGATAATGAAGAATAACAAAATCGGGTTTAGGCCTGTTTAACTTCTTGAGATTTTTTGTTACATCTGTCTGTCTCAATAAAAAAATAGTTAATACTTAGCATTAAGCGCGTTCTTGATGTGAAAAGATTGAGTTCTATGTTATTGGTAGGAAAAATACCCACAACCTTATGAGTTATCGAAAGCACAAAGTGAAAAACAAATTAGCTACACTCCGCGTGTAGAAACAACAATCCTATACGAAGCATAGGTTATACAGCTGTACTTCACTCGAAAAATGTAGAAAGCAGAAAGTTACACGTGGCATGTAGATAAACTACACGCAACATGTAGAAAAAAAAAGTAAACGTGGCATGAAGATAAGCTAAGTGTTGCGTGGACAAATGTAAAGGCTATAAGACAAGATAAAATCAGTTATTTTCCAAAGAATTTCAACATTTTTCGTTGAACAATCTGAATACCACACGGAAATTTGGGCTTTCTAAATACCTGTGGAAATTCTAAGCGAAAATTCCAGCTCAAAATTAGTTCAGAAAAGTTATATTTTAATACCCTTGCAGAGGGTATTATAAAATTGTCCGGATGTTTGTAACGCACAGAATAACGCCATGTCCGTCAATCTGTTTCTAAGCTATCTCTTGCGTCAGTTTGAAAGCTTTCTTTAAGAAACTTTTGCACGAATTCTTTTAGTACAAATGCGCTGCACATTTGTTGGAACCGGCCGGTTCGGATGACTATAGCTTATAGCTGTCATAGGAACGATCGGTCGAAAAACTAGTTTTAGTGAGAAAAACTTTTTGATTTCAATTGAAACGCCTCCAAACTTCGTATTTCTTAGATTGCTATGGTTTCCCATGATTTCACTAAGTTTGGTCGATATCGGACATTTATATAGTATAGCTCCCACAGAAAAGTAATGTCCAAAAAGAAGTCATAGTTAGGAAAACTTTTTTTTCAATGGAGGCTGCAAGGGTATACAAAACTTCGGCCGAGCCGAAGTTAAGTTTCCCCTATTTTTATACTCTGTACCAGAGGTACACAGAGTATATTAAGTTTGAGCAAAAGTATGTAACAGCCAGAAGGAAGCATCTCCGACCCTATAAAGTATATATATTCCTGATCAGCATCAACAGCCGAGTCGATACAGCCGTGTCCGTCGGTCTGTCTGTCCGTATGAACGCAGAGATCTCAGAGATGGTAAGAGATAGAGATTTGACGTGTATGGGACATATGCTTCTTATACTTGCAGGCAGATCAAATTTATTTTCAATTTTTGCCACGCCCCCTCCCGCCCCCGCAAATTGAAAAATATAGATAGAAGGTTCGTTGCTTCTGGACTTATTTAGTATTCAGGATTATTTATCGACCCGCCAAAGGAATGGTAATGAATTAATTTAGAAACAAACTTGGCAACCTGGATACTAAGATGAAATCTTATGTAATTTTGTTATAAACGATAACCATTAATCCAATATTCATTGCCTGTCATTTTAGGTCATTTCAGAAATCTTACGCCATTTTTCCCAGTTTTAGGTATTAATTTTTCTTAGTGTAGTCTCGGCAAGGTTTCGGATTCAGGTAACTTCAAACTTTTTATAAAGCCCCGCAAATAGTAGAAATGCAAAAGAACCAAGTAGGCACCACAATGGACCAACTTAATGTGTGTCAGTGTGTGCGAAGGATTAATTTGATAACTCTGTCTCTTAAGCCTTAACGAGCTTGCAAGTTTTACCCATAGAGCATTGCCCAGTCGTTGTTGCCATACAAACTATTTTGCCATATAGAGCACATATAAGCGCCTGACCAGCAGCGGGAGGCACGGAAACATTTTCCCTTCTTTTTTTTTTTTTTGTCCTAGGGTAGATAGAATTTGGAGCGTTGCTCCCGCTCTCCCCCTAAGCTTTGGCATTACAAATGCTTCCTGTGCATAAATGTGGCAGCTATTGTGTGTGTGTGTGTGTGCGAGTGGGCCATTATTATTGTTGTTGACCCACCCGCCGACTAAAAGTTTTGCCACACGCAATATGATAAAAACAACATGGAAAAAATATCGTTGCATACTTTTAAGTGCAGCGCATTTTGTAACTCTAAATGGCATTGTGGAGCAGTTGTTGCTGTTGTTACTGTTTTGTAGCCAGCCACTCGTTGTTTTGTTTGCTTAATTTCATTCCTATTTCGGCAACTTTTTTAATAGAGATTCGAGTTTTTTGGCCACATTTTTGCCCAACAAGTTATGACAAAGCCAAATTGGAGGCAACTATTTTTGAGGTTTTAAATGTCAACTGCAATAGTGAGTGTAAATTAGTTGGACAAAAGCAACTTCAGCTTGGCGAAAATGTGATACAAGTTGGGTTTTACTTTACTTACACCAGCGCATATTACCCGAGAAGAGGCAACGAGGAAAAAGTAAAAGCAAAGCAGAGAGCCAAATCAATTTAATTAGTTTCTGACTTTCATTTACAAATTATGCATAAATCTGTAGACAGCGCCCCAGAGACCATAAATTAAGCGCCGGGGCCAAACTCAAACTCTGCAGCCAAAACTTTGGCACAACACAAACAACAACAACAACAGCAGCAGCAGCAGCAAACTTGTATCTAACTCTAAGACCAAGTGCCCAAGGAGCAACCAAGATAGACAGAGACAGAAGGAAAAAAAAGAACTCAAACGAGGGTTGGACGCAAAATTAATTTGCGCTTTTATTAAATTTTCTTTTTTCGCTTTTCGCAGGACAAGAACACCAGCAGAACAAGGGGAAGGCTCATGAGAAGCAGTGGTAGGGGGCGTGGCCAGGGGCTAGCTGGCAGGTAATCACGCCTGCAGGGGGCTACACACACACACACACGCACACGCATAAGCAATTTTTATCGAGCGTAAGAGCAACAAGCCAAAGGGGGCAACAGAGCGGCAGCACAAATTTTTACCCATCGCTGTCAAACGAATTGCAACCCCTTGAACAATTTTTTATACACGATTTATTTCTATTTTTTGCCTTGATTTTTTTTTTTTTTGCACAATTTTCTTTTTAGGGGGGCGTTTGCACTTTTCCTTACGCTCCAATGCACGCAATATGATCAGGGACAGGCAGAAGGAGAAATAAGGACAGAGGGGGAGAGTACGCATTGAAGAGGCAGGTGGAGCTGACAAACAACAAATTAGCATATAGGTGGAAGTTTATTTATTCTTTCGGTCGAAATCTTCTTTTTCAAGTTGCTTTTAAGCAGCCAAATGTTATGGTATTTCATTTGAGAGCATTGTCTATCCATTCACCAGGATTGGTAGCGATCAAATGAACGAGAGTGAAGCTATAAGCAAATTCAAATGCGCTAGCCGTCACTTTTGCTAAGTTGCTGAAGACACTCGGTCGTTCAGTTCAAACTAGCGGACAGTTTGTGTCGCATCTCCACACGCAATTACCAGATCAATGTCAGAAATTGGTTATTATTAATGACATCTCAATGACCTTTGTAATATTCTTTTAATATTTAGAATTGCCTTATTTCCTCTCGATTCAGTGTGACCATGTTCTCTTTACAGTTCACTAGTTCTGGGTGATTAAAAATTATGGAAAATGATTTCTAGTACCAAATTTTACCCTTAATTTTTTCAGTCTTTCTAAATTCAATTTTAAATCGAAATCTCACTTCCACAATTTTGTAACCATCTGCCGTCTACATAACCCCCGCCGACTCACCTAGCATTCCAAAACTAAATCAAACTCAACTCAACTACTTTAGTCAAATTTCAATGATTTGCTTGAGCGAAATAACAACTCGTCGAACAACAAATTCAAAACATATTTGAGCTCAGCCAACAACAACAACCACTCACAACGATGATGTGAAACAAGCCTTTCTCTCATATGGCCCCCACCCTTTCAACTAAATCTCTTCAACAGCCCCTGGCCAATGCCCGGTTGGGTTTTTGTGTAAAGTTTTCAATGAACGGCAGAGGCAAGTGGAACAAACTAGGAGTTAGTTTTTGGATTCGTGCCTTTACAATGCAAAAACTAACAACGCCCAAAACGTGATTTTCGCAAAATTTTCACACACACACACACAGTCAGAGAGAGAGGGAGAGTGAGTGGGAAAGAGAGGGAGAAAGGAAGAGAGAGCGCCGCCAATTCTAGGGAAGAAGTGAGGAGAAAAAGCAAGATAAATCCAAACAAAATTACACGCTGTGGAAAAACGTGCTAGAAAAATGAAGCGCGAAATCAATAATAACACCCACACACACACACACACACAGTGAGAGAGGAGAGGGAGTGGGAAAGACAACAACCGAAAAACCTACGTGCCACATCAGGCTGCGCTTTTGTGCTGTCACGCACACTAATGCAACAGTAATGGCAGCGAGAGGGCCAAGAAGAGTTTGTCAAACAAATCAGCGCAACTAATTGATTGGATCCCATGTACCCATGGAACAGGCAACGTGGCAATTTAATGGCATTTAATGACAACCAAACCCAACCGAGATAAGTCCAGCTTAAGCCCCATCGGAGACCGGGTCAGAGCTTTGGGGAAGGGATTTACGAAACCGCACACATAAGCAGATAGTGGTTTTCCCCACTTACTAAGATATTTACACTCAAAAACAATAAGGAAAGTCGGTCAAGCCCGACTATAATATACTCTGTGCTGCCCATCGTCTTTGCGGCCCATAAAATTGTTAGTTTTTCTTATAACTCGACTATCGTTCATCCGATTTTTACCATTCCTTTGGCGGATCGATAAATAATCCTGATTACTAATTGTGTCCAAATGGAACAAACCTTCTATCAATAAAACTGTGGGAGATATGACTTTTTCCAAATTGCGGGGGCGGGAGGGGCGTGGCCAAAATTGAAAATAAACTTAATCTGCCTGCAAGTATAAGAAGTTTTTGTCTCATACACGTCGAACCTCTATCTCTTACCATCTCTGAGATCTGTTTGTTCATACGGACGGGCAGACGGACATGGCAATATCGACTCGGCTTTTGATGTTGATCAAGAATATATATACTTCATAGGGTCGGAGGCCCGGGAAGGCCCACATTTTCTCCACCCTTAAGAAAGTTCTATTATTCTAAAATTAATTTTTTTACTTACCGTGTCTGCGACTCGAACTCAGAACCTCGGCACTCTTAACGAATGACTGACATCTTAACGCTCATCAATACATCCGGGTGGCGCGTGACGGTGGCGAAATGACAGTGAACAATAAAATCAACACACCGGGTGGTCGAATGGCAAGACATTTGCTTTGCGTCGGCGAGGTCATGGGTTCGAGTCCCATTCAAGTACGTTAAGTACAAAAATACTTGATCCAAGTATAAAATTGTTACTTCAAGTACTGTTTATTGTAGCCCAGAAATAGTTGATTTAAGACTATTTAGAGACTAATTAAGTCAATTTTTGACATTTTACAGATATTGAACACCTTGTTTTTGAAACAAATTTGCTTTTGAAACCAGTACTAACATACTTAAAATAAGTCCAAGGATCATACATTTAAGTGTAACACTTAGAATCTAATATTAAATTCAAAATGCTCTTGAATTAAGCCCATAAAATACTTTCAGCCTACGTAAAGCATACAGGATGCGAAATTTTGCTTTCACTTTTTGTAGCACCCAAAACTTATAAGCTTGTCTAATACAAATATTGACCTAATGGATAAATGATAATATTGGCAAAAAAAATCTCGCATTGTGTAAAGCACGCGCAAATATTCTTGATTTATTCTTGAGTTAAGCTGATATTGAGTTACTTGGGAAATTCTTCCGAAATCGGAAACTTCTTATGAATAATGATTTTACGAGTTTGTCTTGACCTTATTAGCGAAATGTCACAGCGTTGCCACCCTATGTGACAGTAAGACAAATTATTTACTGTAGGTCGAAGTCTCTCCATAACTTCATCAACAGAATGATAGAACCAGTTGGAAGTTCCTACTTAGTTCTATTACAAGTGAACTTAATTTACGTTTAAGTATTTATGATTTAATTAACTATTTAATAATGATTCATACTCAAATTAATAACAAGCCAGAACGAAATTAATTTGAAGTTTTAATATTTGAAGCGTTTTTATTTTCAAAATGTAAGTATTTAATAGATATGCCATATATCCTATACATTGGATCCTTTTATGGTCCTCATTACGATCATATGTCAAATGCTTCGCATGGTATGGTATTCCCATTCACATCCACCCATGGAACTAATGAATTTTTCATAAATCCCTCAACCACCGTTACGAAGGGTTGGTTGTTAGGTATGCTAGGTAGGTAGGTGGTGGCTTTTCCTGGTCTGCGTTTGACACAAAAACCAGATTAAAAGATTATGTTGCAAATTAACTTGAGGGCGGTCGCCGGTTTCGACCTTCTTGACGATATCCTGCAGGAATGTTGTGCCACGCCCATTTATTTATTATTATTATGAAAGATTTTTCATATTTGATGACATTTGCACACCCTCAAGCGAGTGGCGAAAGTGAAAGTGGTCAGAGAGTGAGAGTGAGGGTGAGGATGAGGAAGAGGGTGGCTGTTCCTTGCACTTGCACAGCTGCAATCCCCCGTTTCGATTGACGTCTAATTCAATTTATGCCTCGTGCAAGTGGAACACACACACACATACGCACATCCATATATATTTATATATATATATTTTAACAACCACGACAACTCTGGCCACGTGGCCAGTGGACGGCAACCCGCTGGGTTTTGTATGATGTTTTCTTTTTGGGAAATTGCTTTACGCTGGCCAAGTCTGTTGATTTTTTATTTCTTTCGTTGGTCGCGCACAATTTCCGTTATTAGCTCGATTGATTTTATATGGCAGAAATATTTTTCAGAAAAAAAAAACGCAATAAACAATCACCCTTGGGTGAAATCTTGCAGCCAGCAGGTGGTCCAGGAACTACTCTATATGATAAAAAGGCTTTTCGGGGGGCTTTAAGGCAATATTATTGACTTTCATTCCCACCAACAAAAACACGTTTTCAAGCTCCATTCAACAGCTTCTCCTCCCGCATATGACCAAGTTCTTCCTTTATCTCACAAATTCGAGCGTGTTTCGGTGTAAATAATTAATTTGCAAGTGACAGCAATTAAAGCCGCTATTCAAACTGGCCAAAACTGTAAATATTTAATAAGCCCATAAACATGAAATTGTAGCTTAAAATCACAAACCCACAGCAGCCTGCCAGAAAAGTGCTGTTTGATGCGGGGATGGGGGCGAAGTCTGAGAAAGGGAGAGTGGTGCGAAGGTGGAGGCGAAGGTTTGACAAACAAAAGCAGCATGCGGCGCGGCATTTACTGATAATGACGTTGGGCTCTTGGCTGCTGGTGGCGTCGCAAAATTATCAACTCAACGAAAAAAAACAAGTAAGGGAGCTGTAGTCGAGTGCCCCGACTACAAAATACCCTGTTCCCTTGACTTGTGTTTTCATACACATATGTACATACATACAGACACACACTCCAACATACTGTGTGTGAGTTTTCCGAGTGCGGTTGCGTTTTTGCAGTCGCTCCTGAGTTATTAACAAATCCTGGGTGGGACTCCACAAGAGTGGTCACATACCTGGGGTATTGGCACCCACGGCGGTGCGCTGATTTCGCTGATCTTGCCGGATCCAGTTGGTGAGCCTTGCTGTCCCGACACACAGAGGGGGGTTGGGGGCTGCCTGTCCTGTGTTTTCCGCCCCATTTTTGTGGGTGTGTGTGGCACAACAAAAATTAATGTCACTTGTTGCTCTCGCAAACACACAATCAGCTGGTGGTAGTGTTGGTAAGCGGACTACACAAGCACCGATCTAACAGCGGCTTAACAGCGAGCTGTTAGCGCGCAAAAGGCGGTTAAACTTTATTTAACGGTCCAAATATTGAAATTAAAATTTTGAAATTCGAAGTTGAATTTAATATTGCATTTAAATTTAACTTTATAAGAAGGAAAAAATGCAAAGGTCAAGAACTGACTAACTGACAACCCTTCCGCTGCGTCGGCGCACAACTAAACAGGACTCTGGCGACCAGTTCGAAGCGGTATAGCTCCCATCGGTTAAAGGTCAGAGGGAAACATTTGGCCACCGAAGGACTCCTTATAGAGTTAAAGTACAAATAGGCTGAAGGATCAAACGCACGCAGCCATGGCTGAGCCTCATGGAGCAGCCTTAGCTGAAGCTATTCCAGGTACACTGATAGGAGCAAATGGCGATAAGGCGCATCTTCTAGCGTTTGCCAAATCCAAGAAGATGCCAAGAACGCCACCCACGGATCAGCGCCTCCGAGAGTCTCTGAGAGTGTATTTACTTTCAAGGCAGTCGGCGCAGAGGCACCCAAACGAGGCAGGGAACTGCCGACGGGTTCATACGGACAGACGGACATGGCTAAATCGACTAGGCTGTTGATGCTGATAAAGAATATATATATACTTTATAGGGTCGCAAATGCTTCCATCTATCTGTTACATACTTTTGCACAAGTTCATGATCCCCCTTTTCCCATTTTTAATGGAACAGGGTATAAAAAAGAGAAAAAAAATAGAGGAAAGCTAGCTTCAGCTCCGTCGAAGTTTATATACCCTTGTAGCACATATGATTTATATAAATAATAATAAATATTCATCGGATATTCAGATCAGCAGATTAATATCTGGGAAGTTTGAAGACGCTACCATTGAAAACAAAAAGGTTTCCCTCTCTATAACTAGGTTTTCGACCAATCGTTCCTATGGCTGGTTTATACTATAGTCATCCGCTCCGCCCGGTTCTGACAAATGTGCAGCGTATTTGTACTACAAGACTATGTGCAAAGTTTCACTAAGAAAGCTTTCAAACTAACTTATGAAGATAGCATACAAACATGCTGAACAAGTCTGAGATCTTCCTTCTATGCTTCAAAAACATCTGCACAATTTTAATATACCCTCGGCAAGGGTATAAAAAAACGGAAAAAAGGGCCAGGCAGAAAATCGCCCCTTAATAATATTAATTCCGCCGTCATAACAAAATTTAGCGTGGCGACAGCGACAACGACGCAGCCAACTCTGGAAAAGGATGAACCAGAGCAGTGAAAAATGCTTTGATCATTCGCACAGTTGCCGCCGCCGCTGACGCTGACGGTGCGTCGCCATCATCTACCCACGCTTTCGATGTAGTCGTCGTTCTTGTTGCTCCCTCGGGGTGTTATTAGTCACATGAGGGGTTGGGGGAACAGGGATGCGAATGGTGCGCTTGGATTACCTCGGTTTCATTTTTCACAGAATCATTTGCCATGAGAGCGCGCGTAACTGATAGCTGCTGCTACAGACTTGGAATTCAAGTCAACTCGGAGTTACAAACGTGGAAATGTAGGTACAAACTAGATGAAACATTAACTGGCACAGAGCGATGATGCAGGCGACTCTGCGACTTAATTTGAAAAGTTCAGGCAAAAATTGTAATTGGTGTTTTAGCGCCCTTTCGAAGCAAACGGTTAATACCACTTTACTGCTAGACTTATAACAGTTTTGCTTTCTGATTTACTGTTTTTGATGTGTGCTGAGCTTAGCGAAAATATTTGTTAATGGAAATTTTCAAGCTCAGATTTAGACTTAAAAATGTACTATATTAAAAACAACGAGAGCGTAAGTTAAAGTCGGTCCTGCCCGACTTCGATATACCAGTTACTCAGGAGAATTAATGTTGTATAGCCTTCCCTTATGTTAGTTAACAGATCATTAACATTAATGAGAACATTTCAACATTATGTAAGCATACTGCTTCCTTCTGCCTGTTACATACATTTGCACGACTTTTAGTATACCCTTTTTACACTACGAGTAACGGGGATAATAAATTTATTTGAAATGTAGTCAGTGGAGAACTCGTTTTTCTTCCTTTTATCTGTTTTGGATGTGTGCAGTCCTAAGGAAAAATATTTTGATGTTTGCAGACCTAATTTGAAATAAATGTGGATGGTACTGATAATCGGATAGACGGTTATTGCAGTCTTTTATGTGGTCTGAGCTATGTGAAAATAACTGTTGTTTAGTAATTTAAGGCTCTGATCTTGTCTTTAAGAATTTAGTAGAAGTCTAAACAATAAATTGGCTTGCAGTCAGTGGAGAACACGTTTTGGTTCCTGGTAAACTGACAGAATAAAACCGATTTTGTTTCCTTTTTTTGTCCTTTATGTGTGCAGACCTAAGTGAAAATATGTGTTAATGGTAATTTTCGAGGAAATTTAGTAAGAAAATGCCACTTAGTCATTGGAGAACACGTCAAAATGCGCCATGGCGTTGCCAGATAGGTAATTTTGTTGCTGCATTTGGAAATTGCTCTAAAAATTTAAAGTCCCTTTAGCTTTAGTTTTGGTTTTATTTCTGGATGAGTACCAATAGTGATTGAATGCCAAATTTTCACCCATCATTTCGTGTCGCTTGCCATATTGACAATGTAAACCGGAAATCTGGCTCAAAAAAGAAAATAAAAATCTTCTGCATCAGTGACATTTTTTTCTGGTCTGATTTACTTTACTTTAATCTGAAAATCATTTTTTCGGGGACCGCTCTTATCAAAAAAGCAAAAAAAGCGTTCATTGTGTGCGCGTGTGTGTGTAGGCGAAATTCATCAAAATCCAATCAATCTTTCATTTAAACATTTTCATTTCGGCTCGTTGCGTGGCGTGGCGCACAGCATTCGCATTGAATGAAAATCTATACACAGAGAGAGAGAGGGGAGAGATGGGGGCAGAAGGAAAAGGCAGGCCAAGCGGTAGGCAAAAATGGCAAAACAAAGAAAAATACGCAGTAAAGCGCAAATATTTGCGCGTGTAAAAACGAGGGATGATGATGTGCAGAAGGATGCGAGAGAGACAGAGAGAAAAAATTGCACTAAGACCGCAAAATATTTCCACCAAATGACAGAATTTCAATTTTGGAATTTCCGAAAATGCTGAAAATTGTAGGCCATCAGGCAAATTAGTTCACTGGCCAGGCGGAAATAAACTTTGTCCATAAACAGTCCGAAAATGAAAGTGAAACTTGAAATTAATTCCAACCCAGCCCGGATCCCCATCCCCTATCCGGTCCACAGAATATGATGAGCCTGTATAAATACTTCGGAACCCAAGCAAAATGTTGGCATAAATCATCTGGCCAATACAATTTTATGACGCATCCCCAAACAGAATTTTTTGCTTTTTGTGCAAATGCCAAAGTAAAGAGAGAGAGAGTGAGAGGGTGGAGGGAGGGAGAAGCATGTTTACCGTTATGTATTTAAAGCTTAATCCCAGCCAAGAAAAGCATGAATTTATAATTAAAAGTAAATTAAAAGTAAATAAAAACAAACGCGCGCAAGGGACAAAGAAAACAACAGCAACAACAACAAGAAAAAGTATCTTAAAGATACAACACAAAAACCAGTTTGGCTGGCCGTAATGAGCTGGGCCCAAGGATGGATGGAAGGATGGACAGTTCTTGTCCAGGGTGACGTCATCGCGCCCGCCTTAAGACGACAAAAGTGAGAAATATTTTGGGAATTTTGTGTTTAATCATCAAGCTATTTGTCTTATTTCAAGCAGAAATACTTCAAATAGACTAAAAACGCAACGGATTCAAACAGAAGATTGTCAGGGAATCTTTGTTTTCATACCAAAAGTCAACGATGAAAAAGTTGAGTTGAGAAAAACCGCTTACGCATTATATTTGCAGCGTTCTTATGCCTAAGCATTGCTTCCGACTACCTTTACAAGTCTAAGATGGGTTGAATCATGATTTAGTCCAGGTCCAGATAATCTAAATACATATAGAGGCAAGATTAAATTGAATGATCATCGACCCACAGCTTAAACCGTAAAACTTAGGAATTTTAAATGTTGACAGAGGTTTCCTCTAGCCACCGATGCTTTTTAGAATTTAGTGCTCTCTCTCTGTGCTCTAATCTCTGTCCAAACTATAACAGGTATTTCTCTCTCTTCTCAGTAAAATTTATTTATCAGTTTAATAGTTTTCAAACAGATTTCCATAGATTTTATCTATGTTCGAGTTTTGTTTGTAACTTGCAAGAAAATAATGTCAACGCATAATCAGATGTTGACCTCTCGCTCTGGATTTCCCTGTCTGCCTTTCTCTCTCCATCTCTGTCACACAGCCAAATTTGAATATCTAACAAGGATAAGGGGCCACATTAAGCATAAGAAGAAGATGGCGCCCCAAAGTAGGTTAATGTGCGACGTTGAGTGTCGATAAAAATATATTGGCAGCCCCCAAAGATATGGGCAGACTTCAATCTGTGTGTCGTCTAGGCAGCTGAAATTTAAAATTCTAATTGCTCTATGACTGTGTGTGTGTGTGTAAAGGTAGTCTCGCCCCTCTTTGTCAAGCAAAATGAATAAAACATTAAATCGGATTATAGAATTTTGCATTTTTCGAAATTAACATGTTTATCCTGGCAAGAGGAATTTGAATTCGAAGCATTGCTGTAACATACCCACCCCACATCTACCACACCACAAGCCGCCACCCGATAAACCACATTGGGCAAACATTGCAACTTCTTGTGCAGATTTACCCCAAAAAGTGTCGTTGACTCGGCAATTAAAATTTGAATCGGGTTAAGCATTATGTAAGCGCCTCGTTGAGGTGTGAAGCCAACAAAAAGAACTTGGCCCGACTAACTTTTACGCTTGCCAAAAACTTTGGCCCGGCGATAAAAGTTCGATAAGCAAACGTACGAGTATTTGCATGCGAAGGAAACCCAAACCAAAAAAAAGGGGGGGCAGCAAAAGGGTGCGCGCCATTTTGTACAATATTTGGGTAAATTTCAATAATATTAAATAATTGATTGGAAATATGTTTATGCAAAGTTGTTAATGAAATAAGCAAGCATCGCTCGAGTTCTTAAAGCTGTTTTGATTTTAATTTGTCATAAAATACATAAATATTTTGAATATCGTTTTGAAAGAGTTTAAAATCAATCGAAAAGTTTTAACTGGTTAAAACCCAGTTTTGATCGTTTCTAAGATATCAGTGGACCACTTTTTGAACCACTTTTGGAAACATTTTCTAAGCTATTCTCTGAACCACTTGCAATGCCACTTTCTTAGGCACTCTTTAAACCACTTAACCACCATTTTAAAACTTTTTGAACAACTTTTAAATCCATTTTTTGAACCACCTTAAGTCCTTTTAAACCACATTCTGTACAACTGTTTTGAACCTTTTTATGATCCTCTTTCTTAACCACTTTCTGAGCCATGCTCTGAACCATTTCCGTAACCTCTTTATGAACCACTTTCTGAACTACTTTTTGAACTGCTTTTAAGCCTCTTTATGAACCACTCCCCAAAAGAAATTTCTATCCCACTTTTTGAAGCACTATTTGAACCATTTTCTTTAACACTTTTTAAACTATATTTGAACAACTTTTTAAACGAAATCACGTTAAATCACTTTCGGAAATACTTTTCGAACCTCTTTATGAACCACTCGTTAACAGCTCTTTGAACCACTAAAGATCATTTTAAATTACCATCATCAATTAGAATAAATTTTACAGAATGATTGGTCTAGAGACGTGGTTTTCTGCCTTATGTTGATATATTTAGTCCCTTCTCACATTTCTCGCTTACTAATAGAAAAACTATTTAGATTTTAGCTCGATTTCAAGTCAACAATAAGTAGTTTTTCTGCAAGTTTTTCTTTGTAGAAAAAAGGATGAAGTTTACTTCATCATGTAAAGCCCGATCCACTCTCTTAAGTTAAGCCACTTGCTTTGACTTAACCCTGCGAATACTTTAACTTTTATTTGGCAACCTTTCCCCTTAACCCCTTTGTGGCAGCTGTCAGTTCACGGCCTGATAATGATAGCTTGAAATGACGCAATGCCGCTCTCTCTCTCTCTCCCTCTTTGTATCCAACTGGGCCAACTGGGCTGGCTGGCTGGCTGACTGACTGACATCCGTTTGAAGTGGCATAATAAGATTAGAGTTCGAGTGTGAGTTTCTGTGTGTGCCTTTTGTTTCGGCGTGTGTGTGATACGATACTCAAGAGCGAGATTTTGGCTCAGATTTTGTGCGCCTTCTTTTGTTTCCACGCAGCAGCAGCTGCCAACTGGCATTGTTATGATGCGTCTGGATGTGGATGTGGATGGATGATGAGGGCGCTTTTCACTGGCAACAGTTGCCCGGGTCGTGGTCTATAATTAAGCCAAAAATTCAAACAAATTGCCGAGAACGGGGCGCTAATTATGGGTTACGACTTGTGCATACATATGATACATATGGGAAAGGGCGGGGGTGAGTAGGAAATGCTTAAATGCTTTTCCGATCGTCATCAAAAAGTTGCAATAAACTTATGATATTTATTGTGTGTGGCACATGACAAAGCCAAGCGAAGGCTTCCCACTGCGTTTGTGACTGGCATTTGTAATTAGCTAGCCAAGCTCGAACACTGCTTCACCACATCGCATCACATTGGTTAGGTGGCGGCGGCAGGTGATTTGTGTGGCAAAACCTGAAACATGATTTGATTGCCAAACAAGTCAAAAAAATTCCTCAAAAATTTCAAAAATATCTGATCTGGTCCACAAATATAGGGAAAATGTAAAACCAACATCATCTTTTCGAATAAATTCCAGCTTATTTGTCAAAAAATCTTATCTGTTGGCCCACTCGACTTTGTCTCGTTGTCCTGGCACCTAATTATGCCCTGTTACGCTCACATGCATATAAATGTGAAAATCAAGAAGCGATTTATGTGCCACTTCCCCATCATCTCCTCCCCCCATCCTTCTGCTCTCGTCTTCTGGTATAAGGAAAAAACTCATTAAAACGTAATAAATTAGGGCAAAGTAAAGAAGCCACCCAGACACCAACAGCAAAAACCCCACCCCCATCCCACCCAGTTTTCAGAAGCACTTTTTTTCCTTTTTCCTCTTTCTGCAGCAGATGAAAAGTGTATTAAATTGATTTCACTTGATTTTGGCTGCTCTTGTATTTTATTTATTATGTTAGAAGTGAGTGCGCGTTGGGGGGTTGGGAATGGGAATGGGGATGGGGGTTGTATATTCATTTCGCATTACTGCAAAATCTACACAGCGAAGCGGCGGCTGCCTCATAATACATTTTGGTAATGAATATCACGCGCTGCTTATTAAACCTTACGCATGGATGAAACTGGAGGAACCAACTAGAAGAGGCACAGGGGTTGGGGGGTGGGGTTTGGAGTAGGACGTGCCTTTTAGGTAATTTAAGCAAACATTTGTGCCAAAAAATAGAGACAGGCAGGAAGAGAGAGAAAGAGAAAGAGCAGCAAAATGTTACACTGTAAATTATTTTATTTTAAGAAATTCTACCAAAAGATCTTTAGTAAATGGTAATATTAGTTATTACTATACATGTATTTTATTTTCTTGCCAGCACGAGGCCACCGACGCGAAAGTTAAACTATTGAGTAAGTGAGTAGATCGACCATAGACTTTTCGTTCTCCAAAATGGTGACCCCGAGGAAATAATTCAGGTCAATAGGTTATGACAGATGCTAGGAAACGATGATCAGTGTGGCCAGTGCTGCCACAAGACCCAATCTAGTGGCTCACCCTATTGTAAGTTTCACAATCGAAGGGTTCCTTTGTTTAAATTTAAAAATATTTTGTTCTGCAGAAGACGGTTAATCGCCTTAATGTGTGGTTCCAGTTTAGGTACTTAATATCGTATTAAAATTTAAAATATCGATATTTTTGTTAGACGAATATGGGCATTTCCACAGAAAGGTCCAACGAGACCAAAATATTAAATGTCCTTAAATAAAGTACTTCTTATATAGAGTAAAATTGTTTAATAACATTTTTAATTAAGCCGCACTAAAAAATATAGGCAGGATTTGCTGAGTTCTGCACTTATATTGATAGCCAAGAACACCTCTTCCATTTTTGGTCTCGTGCGACTTTGTTTGCTATGACTACGTTTTGTCGTTGTGCAAAATTTTCAAGCCCATCCCTTATCATCACATGGGCATGAATTATCTATGAATTTGGCAGAAAGGGCTCGCAAAATCAGATCAAATCAGGGGGCCCCGTAATTCACACATAATTCAAAATGTCGCCTGATGAGCTAAACTTCTATTTGTAGCTATATCTTGAAATTAGAGGGTGATGTGCGAAAGTCAGGAGCAAGACTCACCCTTCATAAATTTGTTTTTCACAACATCTCCGCCGCGCACACGACTGGCGCCGTGCCCCGAAACGCAATTGATTTGTTGTTGTTTTCACTGCGAAGCGATGCGATTGCACTTGTCGTTCAGTCTCCGTTTGTGCAGTAAAATAACTCACGAGAGCAATGGGAGCAAGGGCTTGCCCACCGCTGTACCAGACCATAGCAGGTGAACGCTCTGTTCTCAGTTGCAATTTCTTCAGTTTGCTGCTAAGACTAAATGCAAACCCATATTTTATATACCTTTATTTCAGCATCATGGACCAAAGTTGCCCGTGGTCAATAGCTGTGGTTGTTGTTGTTTGACATATGAGAATCTTTCTCGGTTGTTTCGTTGCCAGGTTCACCTTCGAGCAAAGCTACCTAAATTTTGGCCGAGTGTAGCAGTTGGGCCACAACACAAAACTTTACTTCCTGTTGGGTAACAGAGAGAGAGAGAGAGAGACAAAAGGTGGGGGTGGTGATTGTGTGTGTGGGGGTGGGGGGGGAGGACTGCGTGCGTGTGTATGTGTGAGCGAGTTGTTTGGGGCAAATATTACAAAACACAAACGCCTGTTTCCGTTTTACTAATTCGTATGCTGTTTGCATTTGCATTTTGTAGGCAGAACCCACAACCCAGTCCTGGCCCCTGTAGGTGGGGGCGGGTGTGCGTGCGTGCGACATGTATGAAAAATATCCTTAAGCCAAGAGAGAGAGGCAAAGTAAACGCGAAATCGAAAATATCGCGAGGGGAGCAGCTCCACCACCACCCTCTCTCTCGCTCTCTGCTGCGCCGCCTTGTTGTCGTTCATTTTGCATAGCTCAAAAGAAAAGCGCCAAAATGGTGGGGTCTACGGGATGTAGGGGAAGATGCCGAAGTGCAAAAGGAAATTCATGCATATGTGAGTAGGGGGTGGGGGAGGCAGCTGTGCTCCACTGGCGGAAAGCGTTGAAATGTGCTACAAATTGAATTTTATTGAAACGTGTTTGAAATTTTTCGCCAGACATTTTGCCATTGAGCGAAGGTGAATCCTCGGGGTGGGGGGTATGACGCAACGGGAGGAAATTCGGGTTTGATATCACTCTGCTTGTTTTTGGCCATTGTAGAATGCAAACAGGCAATCGCCAAGTGTCACCCCATTTCTCCCATTTCTGTACATGGCCAATGGGCAAATGTTGGGGGAAAAAAACGTAGAAAAGCGCCCAAAGGGGGGCGGAGAAGGTGCTCGAAGCGTAACACGGATATAGCCAACTGACAAGGTAAAAAGAGAACACGCAAAAGTAGAGCCAGAGTATGTGAAAAACTAATCCACCATAGAGTTGCCCTGGGGCCGGAAGTGAGGCACCTGAGCTGTCAGTGTGAAGAGTGGTCATTAGTTTTAGAGTTGCCACATGGCGATTTTGAAAAGTGTTGTCTAAGCTGCAGTTGCCACTTTTTCTAAGAATCTTTAAGTGCATTCGAATACAAAGAGTTGCCACATGGTTTTTTATTAGACCCAAACCTGTTCCCTGCAACTTTAACCCACTAAAAGAACTCCCACCTATTTCAAAAATACCAATGAGATTTGGCAAATGATTTATCGTTCGACTCAATAACATTCTCTGAGTGCATTTGTTCACACATGGTTTTTTATTAGACCCAAACCCATTCTCTGCAAACTTTTACCTACTAAAAGAACTGCCACTTATTTACGATATG
Organism: Lordiphosa collinella; assembly: GCA_018904265.1. NCBI lineage: Eukaryota > Metazoa > Arthropoda > Insecta > Diptera > Drosophilidae > Lordiphosa > Lordiphosa collinella. The sequence continues at coordinate 548,545 of JAEIFV010000021.1, read as the reverse complement.
TACGATATGTTTACCTTTTAAGAGAAGATGCTTTATCTTAATTCCATCAATATAAAAACAAATAAAAAGGTTTCCAGAAGTTCCTTTTATAAATGAAATCAAATATATATCTTTTCTTAAACTTATAAAAATACATTGAATCCATTTTATCAGAATGTAGTTTTTTTCATGCATCAAAAGACAACCTTATTACCTCAATAGACCTGCTAATTGTAAAGGCGCCTGCGGCGCAGAATTGAGAGATTCCTTTTTATCTTCATCTGTGGTGCATCTATTACATTACCACTGCTAAATTGACCAAAAATATGAAGAAGGAGAGTCAAATAGACAAATTTTGTGAAAGTATCGAAAATATCGATATGTTTTACACTAAAATATTTATATCGAGATGATACTCTTTCAATATCGCCAAAAATATCGATATAGATATTTTTGAAATATCCGACATTCCTAATTAATACCTAGCAGGTTGACTCACAAACTTGTTCCCTTTTTCCCTTAATTGAGTTGTGATTATCTAAAATAATTTAACTAATAAATTTACTTGCCCCACTTAGCCTAATGTTTTCAACCCTTTGCCTACACCTCCATCTCCTCCTCGCCACACATCTTAGTTTTGTCCACTGCTATCCCACAGCTTATCGCATGCAATTTCCATTTTGGAAATTCTTCAGGCTGAATCATCAAGCTGCTGCACACGTCTCGGCTAATCTGACAGCGTTTCGGGTCAGCAGAACCAGAACAAGTCAGGTAGCTCCTAATGCTTTTTATGGCCTATGACCTGAGGATTGTCAGCAGCCTCCGAAACGGGCGTTTCATTAGCCAAAGTGCCGACTGCGACGACGACGACAATGACAAATGTCGAAGGAAAGCGTCGACGGTAGCCGAATGTTTTTTCCTTCTGCTTTTCCGCTTTGGGTTTTTCTCTGTTTTTCATTAAAATATCGACAACTTTGAAATTAGTTGATTTGTATATGGTAAATCACGGGGTGAAGGGTGCCGGGTGCCAGGTGAGTAAGCGGACTGGCTTTGCCAGGCCTTGTCAATCGGTGACTAATGTTCAGCAATTTGGCTAAGCGACAGACACCGGAGACAACGACGAACAAAGGAAGCAGCAACAGCAGGCAGATGAAAGCCGAAGGAAAACGCAAGGACAAAATCGTTAAAATGTTAACAACAAACTGGCTGAAATAAATCAATGCGCTTTTTTGTCGTTATTTATATTCCCTTTCAACTTTCGTGCTTATGTGTGTGTGTGTGTGTCCTGCAACTCCCCAGAGAGATTGGGATTGGGACTGGGAGCAAATCCACATTCAATTTGTTTATCAGCACAGAAATTGAGTGAGTGTCGTCGCCGAATGAATCAAGTGGCGGGATCGGAGACCAGAAAGCTGCTTCTATTGGCAAAAAGGTGACGTTGAGTTGATGGCGTTTTTGTCATTAGTTGCATTAACTTTCCCATTGACAGTCAATTTTTGTCGTTGTCAAAGTTGTTGCCTGTTTATCGTATGCAAATGCTGCAGCTTGTCATTGTCAATGGAAGTCTGGCTGGCTGGCACGCAGAAGGAGTAGGTAAGTACTTGGTGAAAGATATAAGAATTGATTCACACTGATTTGTGTATGTGTTGAAGGAGAAGTGGGAGCCTAAGCCTGAAAATACCTTTAAGTTCAGAGAACAAAATTTATTTAATTGCGAATTGGGTTAACTAACCTCCAAGTGAGAAAACTGATTCCTGCATTCGGGATTGGCTGACTCAAGCCACATTCATTTGAATGCAGGCAATTTCCTCACCCATCCCCACTTGCCTTGATAACACACGCAATAAATTTTGTTACTAATTTTTGTCGCCTTTGCTTTCTTCGTTCCATTCGCTTGGCGTCTTAATGAAGCTGCCTCTGCCAGTGCGCTTCTGTAATCAGTGGGGACGAACCCCAGGAAGGAAGACCCAGGCACAGCTACGGAAATTTGTATGCAATAAATCAAAATGCGAGTCGGTTAAAACAAAAGGCAAACGGCCAAAATATGTCAAATGATTCATATTAAAGTGCGCGGTTATGTTTTTGGGCCCGACTGGGAAATAAATCATACACCGAATCGTACGAGTATCTCACCAGAAACCGACGACTTTTGGGTTAAGTGCGTAAATGTTGCGTCGGTTTGTCATTGTCGCGAGGGGTCGGTCGGTCGGGCGACGAGTGCAACCGCGTTGATATATTGATTTGCCAGTGCTACTAAATCAAAATCATGCAAGCCAAAATTCCAGCGAATGTATGCAGTGAGACAATTCCTGGAATTTTGATAGAGCTGCCTGCTCAGGGGGTGGGGGATGCTGCGCCGCGGTTAATGAAAAGTCGAAAATATTTGCAGTATTTCGACTAATCAGGCAATTTCAATATAAGGTTGTGCTTTTGGCCCATTCCCAAATGCTTAGACAAGTTTTCATGTTATAGCCCCTTTCCACTGGCACCATTTGTATAATTTTCATTTCTTGAAAATGTTGGCGTTTCCAATGAAAAAAGATCATTTGGTTGACATTCACAGCGAAACGTGGACAAAAACAGCTTATGCTTTGATTTTGTTGATTTATGTTTGCAGCAAGTATCGTCCCTAGAAAATGTGCATAATGGTATGGGCACACTCAAATGAAATTAAATCAACTTTTGCAATCGCAAAAACAGCTGCAATTAATTGGCAAAATACGCGGCTGTTGTTTGTAAGCTACGTTGTATTTTGTTGAATCAGTTTTAATAGATATGCATTTTTATAGTGCGTGAACATTCGTGATGCGTACGTAACTCTTAAAAAATTACGTGCGTGAATAATGCGGATGGAGATTTTTATTTCGTGAGTCGTTCGTTCGCCCAGCTCTAGTCTACATCATTTAGCTGCTATGTGAATGATATGTTCAATTGTATTTTGCTGTGATGTAGTGTGACCATAGTTTGGAGACAACATTTTTTAAACAAATAGCAAATCAGTGAAAATTTGACAAAAAATTCTGTAACCGACTACTACATGTACACCATCAAATTTAGTCTGCACAGATTCCATTTCACAGATTCGTTGATAGTTGTATTGGGGCTAACTGCTTTTTATTTTGACATCTTTTAGCTCAATCTTACATAGAACTTTTTGTCGTTAGGTCACACTGTATATACTATATGTATGTAAATGTATATATCACTATAATTTACAATTTCTTGACGACGCCCCATTTCTTAATATACACACTTGGGTTTAAAAAACGTATTTTTTAAGTAATAAATCAAGTTCTTAAAGTCAGGAAAAAGTATTAACACTGCCCATTCGTAGAATTGGAGTTGAAAATGACATATGTACTGATCAAATTTTGTTTTCCAAGATTTAAAACAGTCTATTGCAGACAGGGCAAAACTGTTGAGCAAATGTAAACGTTATCTGCTCAGAAAATTCTTTAAATATTCCCATTTCTATTAAAAAGTCATATTCAATGTTGTACATCCATTTTGAAGATTTCATCAGTTATCTATTCAAATCAGACTGCTTCAAATGGTTTAAAATTTTGGAAACTCCGCTTCCATCTCCAGTTACAAGTGTTAAGTTCCAAAACAAACATCGTATCGTCTACAAATTTTAATATTCACTTATTTTCATATATTCTCAGCAAAACTCCTTTAAAAGTCCTCTGTGTGAGGCCAACTTTCTGTTAAACTTTTGCCGCTTCCATGGCGCAAATTACCCAAAATGTTACCCAAAAGGCATCCAAAAGCGGCAGCAGCAACAACAAAAACTATAACCAAAATTGCGAGTTAGTTTTAGGGAGAGTTCTCCTTCGGCACGGTCGAAGTTCAAAAACGTAAACTGAGACCACAAAATGCGTCTTGTAAGCGTATTTAACTTTATTATTTATGCAGAAATTCATGTGAGTTTTGAGCGCTTATTAATTTATAATACACTGCGGCCTTGCCGCAGCAAAACTTCGTTTTGCGTTGCGTTTTCAATAAAATGTTGGGGTAAACTTTGTCAGAGCCAACATAGTAAAATGTTTAACCACACACACACACGCATGCATATATGCAGCAGCTGATTTACATAAAATGCTGCTGAAACATTTATGGGAGGCAGAAGAAAGGCTTCGTCGTCGTTGGTGGCACACTTAAGATAATTCTAATTAATGTCTTGGATTTGAATCTGGGCAAACTGTTTAAATGCCAATTGGAAGCTCATCTTAAACTGCTACCAAAATTTGAAATATCATTTAAAGAATTTATGGCTCAGCCACTGACATGTTTCGAAATGGGGCGGGTATAGCTGATTAAATGGTTAACACATAATTCTACCTAATGCCGTTACTGATGAGCTCAGAATTGTTCTTTGTATCTTTAAAACATGAAAATGTCCGGAATTTTTAAAAATCTTTGGAACTTCTAAAATTTTTAAAGAATCTACAGAAAAACAAATTTCTACATTTTTTTTTAATTCAAAGGGTTTTTTAAGATCAAACTTTCTTTATAAAGGCTGGTTTCCAAAACGCACAAAAATAAATTTGTATGACGAAGCTTACATGAGCAGAAGAATGGAAATGTTTTGGATATGGCACCTGCACTTGCAAAAATACATAGCGAAAATTGACATGCAACAGATGCTCAAATTCTGATCTGGGGTGCCAGTGGATGTGGGCCAAAGAAGTGTTTATGCCATGTACTCGTAAAGAATATATTTACGATCGTCTTGGTTGAGATCAGCAGCTATCTTGAGATTTTCCAGATATAGAGAATCAGAATACTAGAGAAATCCCAAAGCCAGTACATGTTTATATCGCACGTAAAGGTGCAATTTGAGAATTTAGATGCATTTTCTGTAAAAATTAACAACGCCGCACACACACACAGAGAACAAATAATGCTTTGATCTATGGCCCAATATTATAATTGCTTATATTAATACACTTAAAAATTACCTTTCTGAAAATATCCAACTGATATTTTCGAGCATGTAAAATCAATATTATAAGATCAAATTGATATTTAATAATGTTATTTTGTCACAATGAATAAAATATATACAGAAATTGACAGGTGAATCCAATACTACCTACTAGAGCTGGCACGCTATCGATATATGTATCGAATCTTTGTCAATATCGCCACCATCGAATTTTTCTTTTTACACTATCGATCGTTTTTTACGAGCATTTTTGTGAGTTTGACATCTAAAATAGTTTGCGGCTTGGCAGCTAAAATTTCGGTGTGCAAAATTAACAAAATTAAAACCCAATAAAAATTTTTAAAGCCAGATCTTCAAATTGAAAATGACCAACTGGTTTGTATATTTTTAATTGAAAATATTTAGAAACAACTATCGAAATATGAGGAACGCTCGCAGCCAAAAAATGCAACAAGCAAATGATGGAACAATCGCTATTCAAGCTAATCAGGCATGTTCTCAATTCCGCTACGTTTTGAAAAGTAAGCCGAACGCAATTCCGTTTCGGTTTGGTTTTGCTGTTCTCAATTCCGAATGAAATTGTTACGTTTTACTTTGGACAAACCACGGGCCAGTTGTCCCATACATGTGAAACCTCTCTTACCATCTCTGAGATCTGTTTGTTCTTACGGTTGAAACGGCCAGACGGATAGAAAAACATGGAAATATCGACTCGGCTGTTGATGCTGATCTTCTCTACTTCCTTAATAAGTTTCCCAGTTTTTAGCTTTTTAATATATTTCTTCGAAACTCTTTTGAACCGGTTCATGAAAAACGATATAAAACGGTATATATAAACTAGATGGCCCGGCAAACTTCGCATCATCTAACAGTCAATGTATGTAGTTACCTTTTAGCTAAACTTAATTTATGAATCTTAATTAACGTAAAAAAATCAATGCACAAAATTTTCTAAGTTTAATAGACCAAGAAAGACATTTGCTTTGATAAAGCAATTTTTTTTGCTGCATCGGTTACATTTGATTTTCTTCAGTGAAGCACTGGATATACAAATTTTTCGATTTCTTATCAGGTAAAGTACAGTAAAATGGCATGTCTAGTTGACACAGCCCCAAGGGGCCACAGCCGAGCTTCTCTCAATCTCTTGGCTTGTGCGCTTCTAACTTGCGCACAAGAGAAAGGGACATACAGTTTAACGCCGAATCCGAACGGCAGCTTGAGAAGCTTTTTATGGCTAATTACTACAAAGCTGGCGCCAACAGCAGAGAGGCGTGAGCGGGTGTAAAGTTTATTCAAAGAAAAAACTTTTCATTAGATGTTCCGAGGCGGGATCAAACCCACGACCTCTTGCTCAGCGGTCGCGCACACTAGCCGCTGAGCCACCCGGCCACTAATGGTTTGCCGACACGTGAACATGCCACGTGCAAATGACCAGGAGAAAAACATAAATTTCTAAATTCAGACCACAAACACTCAGGGAATACCGTTGTATTTGTCATGTTAAATGCATTGCGAATCGGAAAATGAATTTTAAGGAGAGATTCGCGTTACTAAACCTTTCTCATTGCAGTTTGAATCATCATTGATTTTGATATGTTCTATATTCCACTCTTCCTCAAAATGCAAGTCCTCCCACCTTGGCCCCCAACTAATACTTAACGTACATACATATTTTTGCTGCCTAACGAACAGGTCCCATCCAACAGATAGGCCAATTGTGTAAGGCCAACCCAATTCAACCAACCACAATGCAAGTGCCTTGACGACATTGATCACAGAAATCAAAGTAAATTAGAAGTTGAAACACAAAACGAACACAAACAAAAAAAAAATATACAAAAAGTTGAAGTGGGATGGGAAAAAAACAACCGTTAAGTGCAATTCTCTTCGCATTGATTGCGCACTTGATTACGATAAATGAAACGTCAACAACAACGGAGCAGCAGCCTGTGCTTGAACCGGAGTCTCTCTGAGCCTTGACAGAAAACAGCACAGGACTTGGGGCCCTTTGGCGCCCTGCATTTCGTTTTTGTTGTTGTCACTGATTTCTTTTGTCTACTGGCCTCCCAACCCCAACCCCTCCCCCTCCCCCTCCGCCTTGGTCTGTGTCAGCGTTTCGGTAGCAATTTCTCGTCTCGTCGACGCGGCCGAAAAATCACAGAGGCCAAGCCGGAAAATCAGTTGTCCAGCTGCGTCTCAAGGCGCCCAGAACCAAATGTTGACATGCTGCCGTGACCGGACTTGGACCTCCATAGAGACACCAGCACTCGCACACACTCACTCACGTAGTCGAGGAGCCGTATGTTTGTCATTTAAGGCCTGGTTCTTGGGCTGAGTGCATGTAACCCCACTAGAGAATTCATTCATGTTGAAATGCGCAAATTTGTTATCAACGCTTTATGCCATTATGTTGGCCAAGAGACCGACCGAACCTCCCCTTCTCTCTGCGTATCACAACATTTGGCCAACGCTTGGCTCATTTGTTTTTACTTGAATTTATGGCTTTAATAATATGCCAGGCCCATTGTCTGTCAGCCATTTTGTCTACTTGTGTGTGTGTGAGAGTGTTTGTTCACTGTAGCCGCCTCATTAGATTTCGATAAACTGATTCAAAGCCCGCCCCAGGCCCCCACACTTACACTCAGCAGATTTTTGAGTGCCGTCATCGTCATCACCATTAGTTTTTGGCTTAGAGTGTGGCTAGAACTTGAGAGTCAAGTGGCTTTGGGCGCCAATTGTTTTCAAATGTGTTTAACTGCAAGCAAAGTTTTTGAAGTGAAACAACTTATGTTCTGTTAGAATTGGTTTACTTAAGCGTTAAGTCGTCACGCCGTCACAAACTAATGGAAATTTTAAAATTAAAAATATTGAAAAATTCGTTATGATTTGTACGTACCGAAATGGTTTAATGGTTCCGCTGAGGCAGGAAAGTTGCTAAACAAAATTCAAAAGACGACTAGAAGATCGCATTAGGTAAGGAGTCGTGGTTCTATGCTGCTGAGGCAACATCAATACCACAATCGAATATATCGGTATATTAAACAATCCAAAGTATTGCGATCAAACGATACAAACATGGGAAATTCGACAAATTGTCATATAGGCTTAGATCAGAGGTGCCCAGAGTTAGCTAACGGCCGCTTAAATGTTAATACAAATAAACAAAATATTTCTGAAGCAACAACAACCACAAGAAAGAGATAGCCGATTCTGCCTGGTGCTGTCTGATGGACACGAAATCATTCGTCGCCAACAACAAAATCTACGTCCAAACAAATTTGTTGTTGGGTTTTTATTTTATCAGAGGCATAGGAGACAAAGAGAAGAGACAAATCATACCAAAGTTGTTGTTATATATCTATGCGTAAAGCAACAACGAATACGTCATGAAGATTTGATAGATGACAATTGCAAATCGGAGTACATCTAATTAGAAGCACACAAGCCAAGAGATTGAGCTCAAGTCAAGTTATATTTCTTTTCTTTTCGAAAACAAACAAAAAATTTCGGAGGACCGAAGTTTGTATACCCTTGCAGCCTCTATTGAAAACAAAAAAGTTTTTGTAGCTTAGATTATTTTTCGGACCTTACTATACAAAAGCATAACAAACAAACAATTACGAAATTTGCAGGCGATCCCATTTAAAACAAAAAAGTTTTTCTCTCTAGAATTTCTTTTTCGACCGATCTTTCGTACTGCAGCTATATGCTATAGTCATCCAATTTTGACAAAAAAGACTTTGTGCAAAGTTTGGTCAAGATAGCTTTCAAACTGACGGAGGCGATAGCATAAATACAGACGGACAGGGCAATTCAACTCAGCTCGTCGTGCTGATCAAGAATATATATACTTTATGTGGTCGGAAATGCTTCCTTCAATGCGGCACAAGCATTCGGACAATTTTGTAATACGCTCTGCAAGGGTATAAAAATTACATTTACCTCCTTCTCCAGTCCTGCTGTCCGTTGTTGATAATGAGTTGACAACGCCAGCACATTCTCAAATTACTGTCTCTGACTGACTAACTTTTCGCGCGACCCATGCACAAAAAATGTTTCGCTAACCAAAAATCGTGCCCAAAAGTTTGTGGCCAGCGCTTGACTGTTAGAACTTTTGTCATTTCATTTTTTTCTTTTTGCTGCCTTTCTGTACAATAGAAAAGCGACGACGTAGCGCGATATTGTCAGCAGAGCGAGCGCCAACGGAGCAGGCAAAAATGCAATTTTTGTAAAGCGCACCAAAAATTTCAACGACGAAGCGACAACGAAAATTGGATGAGCACTCTGCAGGGCTCCAATGCGGCGTTTAGAGGGGGGCGGTGGGCATGACTACATGGCAACTGGCAGACCGACGAAGCATACAAAATAACCGCAAACCCAAGCTTGCACATTATCTATGAATGTGGTTGGTTGGGTGGGTGGTGGGTTCTTGTGGGGTTTGTGCCACCTTCCGAGCAGCCTTTTTTTTTTGGGGTGCCTTGCAGTTGGCAGGCAGCGCCAAAAAATACGCAACACAGAGAAAAGCCAGAGCGGAAATTGTTGAACAGAACTTAAATCTCAACGAAATTGTTTTTGGCGACAGTTTGTGTATGCCGGGCCTGGCTCTGGTTGGGATGGGCGGGATGGTGGTATGGGTCCGTTTGGACCTTGTTAGGCATGATGGCAGCAGCAGCTGGGCTGCATGTGCAAGTTACAAGCTGGCAAGCCAAGGCAACTACGCCAAACACCACCCGCACCAACAGGACTCCACTCCTGGCCATACCAGCAGCAGCAGGAGAAGCAACTGGAACAGCAGGTTAGGCCATATGGATTGTGGGTAGAGCGCTACACTGGGCTAGGCAGCATCTTGACAAGAGTCGCTCAAAACTCTTTACAAAAATCATAGAAACACAAATAAAAAAACCGACTTTAACCGAAACTACTTTACAACATTAGCTTGAAAAATATCTTAAAAAAATTCTCAATGGATCTTTATACAAATGAGCGGATTCGATTCAGGTCAGTACCTAATGTTTTTAGACTAAAATCAAGATATAACGTCAATATCCAATACATTTTTCAGAGCTGTTTATGGCTACTTTTTGGGGAAAATTGCAAAAACTTATAAAAAATGATATAGAATCTTTCCGGATTCTTTCGCCTACTAAGAAAACTTCATTAAGTTTGCTTCATCGTGTAAGTCCCGACTAATTGAGCTTTGTAGACTATGGTAAATATGAACAATGTGTTTTTAGCTTCTTACTAGTGTGAATCATTCAATAAACTTTGGAATCAAGGATCTATCAAATAAAGTCTATAACGGGTAGCGTTTTCATAACACTTTTCTTCTAATTTCGGAATATGCATAAATTTTTTTATTTATATTTGGAGCAGATTAAGCAATTTCTTAACACGAGGTTCGGTTTAATGCTCGTTTTAGGGTTCGTTTTAGGGTTTGGTTTAAGGTTTGGATAAAGGCCCGGTTTAATATTCGGTTAAATGTTGGGTTTAAGGTTCGGTTTAAGGCTCGTTTTAGGGATCGGTTTAAGGTTCGTTCTAAGGTTTGTTTTATGGATTAAGGTTCGGGTAAAGGTTCGGATTAAGGCCCGGTTTAATGTTCGGTTAAAGGTATGTTTTAGGGTTCGGTTAAAGGTTTGGATTAGAGCCCAGTTTAATGTTCGGTTAAAGGTCGGGTTTAAGGTTTGGTTTAAGGTTCGTTTTAGGGTTTAAGGTTCGGTTAAAGGTTTGGATTAAAACCCGGTTTAAGGTTTGGTTAAAAGTTTGTTGTAGGGTTCGGTTAAAGGTTTGGATTAGGGTCCGGTTTAATGTTCAGTTAAAGTTTGGGTTTAAGGTTCGTTTTAGGGTTTAAAGTTCGGATACAGTCCCGGTTTAAGGTTCGGCTTAAGGTGTGATTTAGGGTTCATTTTAGGGTTCGGCTTGAGGTTTGATTAAAGATTTGGATAAGGGAGTGAACCGCATGCAGTTTTTAACAGGAAAACTGCCATGAGCGACCAATAACTAAAGTATGGGTAACCTTTGGCTTAGAAATTGAAAGAAAACTGTTTTCAATCCGAGCGCCGGATTACGCATACAATTTGTGGCATTACTTCTACAAAATTCACAATATATAGTGCAGCGCATCCATTAAGTTGAACCAAGCCTGTCCTATTCCATAGGCTTCACTCTGCGCTGGTTAGTGGTTAGGTTGCGCAGAGATTTGTTGGCTTGGAAATTGCCCAACAAATTTCTGTTGGCGGGCCACAAACAACGACACACACACATGCGCACCCAGAGAGTCCTACAAATAGAGCACAAGTATAGAGGGAATAGGCGGCGAAGGAGTAGCAGGAGGCGTATCTGTGCTCTCCTCTCACGTGTGTGTGTGTGTGTGTGTGTGCAGATTACTTACTTTTCGAACGTTAGTCGTTAGTGCCGTTATTTCATAGTTGCCGTCACGCCCCAGCCGCAGTAGCAGCCACCTAAGGGGTTGCAGAAGGGGAGCTACTTAGGCCAGAAGCGGACAAAAGCGCAAAGAGCGCAAAAGCCGTTCATTGATAATGTAAACTCAGCACAAAAAATATCAGCCAGTAGGTGGGAAAGAGGCTGAAGGGGGGCACATTTATGAAGCCAGTCGAAACTTTTGCATAGTGTTGATGGTCTCTCTCTGTGTGTGTGTGTGTGATGGTGTGAGTGTGCGGTTCGAGTTTCAAGTCATGCCCAAAAAAATTATGTGGTTATATTTAAAGTTTGGCCTAGGCTTCCTGGGAGGGTTACGTTGCGGGTTCTGCTTAATACTTTTTCAGTTAACTCGCGAAACTTTTCTGCATGTGTGTGGCTGCTGCTGACCAGGCAAGGATTACAGGTGAGTGGAACATGTACATACCTGCAATGGAAGGAAGAGAACAAATTTTAAATTATTAAAGTGGAAAAGAACATTTAACACATTGTTTTCCTACAATTGTGACACACCTTTCCCCCTTCTGGCGCATAATTTAGGCATCGAGCTAACGGCGTGGCTAATTACACTACTCCCTCTCCCTAGGAAAAAGGCAGCACAAATTAGCATAATAACCTTTAATAATACAAACGAAAATTTAAATAGCACGGACCAAAGAAATAATGCTAAGTAGGCACACGACTCGCGAGAAGAATTACTTTTTTTTGTACATCAACCGAAACTACAAGCCATTAACGCACATTAGCAAAACTTATAAATTTATTGCCTTCTACCGTGGATGGATGATGGATGTAGGTAGGACTCGGGGTATTTCGATGGGGTTGCCACGGTTTAAAGGGGTTGCTACGAGGGTAGCTTCGATGTGAAAGTGAGCGTGAATTAGAAGTGGTTTATCCGTCTCTGTTGAGAGGGTTTTTTTTTTAAGGTTTGCATAAACAAATATCATAGAGTAAGGGATATTCGTGTTCGCACAGTGGTCAGAGGTGTTGAAGGTTTGGGAGTGACCTAAAAGTGTTAGAGTATTCCGACTTGAAAAATGGTCTTTGTTGATTTCGATGATTAGTGAATTATAATCAATCCTTGAACTTGAGACGGCAAACAGGCACTTTGACTAATATCAAAATAGCTCACCAAAAACACACATCATATATGAATCAAATCCTCAAGTTTGTCCCAATTTACAAACATGTTTTCTGGGTTATCAATCACATTCTGGAGACTATGGGGCAAGACACTTGCTGTTCTGCTGTCTTCCTGGACGACGGCCTGCTTTTCAAGCTAAAGTAAAGTCTCTCCTCCCAACTAAGCAGTTTGTTTTGCTGCGATCCTTTCTCGAAGGACGCTGTTTCATGGTCCAGCTGAGGGACAAGCTCTCGAGTGTCCGCCGCGTTGGACCTGGAGTACCCTAAGGAAGTGTACCTGGCCCAGTTCTATACACCCAAAACACACTTATAGCCACTTATGCTGATGACACAGCCTTCTTTGCTTACAGCCCCATCGCCAGTAGAGCGTCAGCAACAGCTCAATCCTTTTTGAACGGCTTTAGTGCACCAGCAAGCACTGCATCTTCACAAAAAAGAGAAGCAACACACCGTGGCTTAAGCTGGATAGGTGACTAACTTGGTCTGAAAACTTTAAGCGAGCTGTGGCTGTCACTTATGCCAAGGCTAACGAATTGCACTGGCTCCTTAAACATCCCGACTTGGACCTAGGGCACTGCCTGCGACACTTCTATTAAAAGGGTCGAGACGATGCAAGCCAAGATCTTACGCAAAATACTCGATGATCCCTGGTATCCCAGATGGGCATGGCTAAATCGACTTGGCTGTTGATGCTGATCAAGAATATATATACTTTATAGGGTCGAAGGTGATCTCAAAAAAAAAATTCCGTCTCTAAGCACTAAATTCCCATTGCCGGTCTAAAATGAAGTATTGTCTAACTTAAAATAAGAATTTGAATTAGAATCTTAATAAACCAAGAAAAATTTAAGCAATCTTCACATTTTGAAATGGAATGACGCTTTCCTTTTGAGTAAGAATTTTTAGATAGGTCTTCAGATGCTCTTAACTTTACGCTTTTCGCACCTATCTGAATCTAAATCAATGTTCCACCACTGTATCACATACACACACATCCTTCCTACAGAGAGTGTTGAATTTGTGCACGGATTTCATAGCAAGGATTTTGCTAATTTGTTTTCCAATTTAGCTGCTTGTCCGCTCCTTGGCCCCGCCTCTCCTGCCAGTTGTTCTTATCGGGTGCCAAGGACGACGACGACGAAGTGTGCCACTTAGTTAAATGCACACGTGCGAAATCTCTTGAGCTAAATGCAGCCCAGGTAAAATCCATTTCAGGCTAAGAAAATGCAATACAAAATGAATATTTAACTCGGCCCAAGCCCAGCAACGAAAAAAACGAGTTGAGGGTGGGTGGCTGGCTAGCCCATTTAGTGGAGGGTTGCAAAAATCAACGCCAAGCCATAAGCAGAAAATTGCATTTTACTCGTACGTTTATCGGGGCATATAGTAGTCCGTCCAGGTGCGAGTGTGTTTCACTTCTCCCTTTTGTTTGTTTGTACTCCGCTGCCGCATAGCGGTACAACTATTTAGCCCTTGCTTAACCCTCTCTCACTCATAAACAAGAAGCGGAGAAACAAGAGGACAAAAAAGGGTTCACACATACCGAAAGCAAAACGGTAATTCGTATTTATAGCAACAACAGCAGGCGGCGACCGGAACACACACAGAAAACGAAATACGACATGCCGAAATAATGCTCCTGGAGCCACGAGCCACGAGCCACTAGGCAAAAGCGGAAATTGTATGACATTTATTTTTGGGGAACGAGAAGAAATGGGGAGACCCCGTCGAGTGCGGCGAGGATCAGCACCTGTTTTGCGTTTTGGGTAGGGAAAAACAGCAGGTAGCATTTAATTGGCTGCGGATATGTACGACATTTGTTAACCGATATTGAAGATCCTTAAGAAATGTCTGTACTTAGTTTCTAGAGGTTGCTAGCGATGGCTTTACTACTTACTGCCAAGAATCGGAATCGCTTAGAGCCAGCTTCGATATTTTGTAATTTTTTACATATTCTTGGTACTGAAAAGTTCATATCGAAAACTAACTATTGGACAGTTTCGGATCAGAAACTATGCTTATAAAATTGGTATTATAAAATTGCACGGATGTTAAAGCATTGAAGGAAGCATATATATTCTTGATCAGCATGACGAGCTGAGTTGATTTAGCCCTGTCCCTGTCTTTTTCTATGCTATCTCCTCCGTCAGTTTGTAAGTTATCTTCAGCAAACTTTGCACGGTCTTTTAGTAAAAGTACGCTGCACATTTGTCGGAACCGGCCGGATCGGATGACTATAGCATATAGCTGTCATAGGAACGATCGGTCGAAAAACTAGTTTTAGTGAAAAAAACTTTTTTGTTTTCAATGGCAACGCCAAAGGCGTCAAAAGGACAAATTCGAAAAGCAGACTCACGGGGTATTCAAAGCTATACAACGCGTTATAAGGACAAAATTGGAGATGGCGAAGAACATGGATCCGAAGTATTTGTTTATGGAGTTAATCATAATTGATTTCTTATACTTATGGCTATAGCGGTGGCGCTATGGGCCTATATGTATATACGAGGAGCCGAAGGAACGCATAAGTGCGGCAAACAATGAGTTATTCAAGGATCGGACCCGTTCCTGGTTTTCGACTCTGTGGTAGAGCTGACCATACTCTTTTGTTGAAAATATATTTTAGTTTTTCTTGGGCTTTGGACACATTTGGCTTAGCTAGCTAGATTATGAATAATCTGGGTCGATATTTGACGGAGCTCTAGGCAGATTTAGGTCTTTAGAAAGTTTTTGAGATGCTACACTGTTTTTGAAGAACTTTTTACAGGCTCAGAAGGTCGCTGGACCTAAGTTAAGGTTCAAATAATTTTTTTTTTTCATGTTTATGGTAAGCTGTTTTTGAGTTTAGTCAAAGTGATTGATAGCCGTCTCAAGGTCGATGATTATTGAATTATAATCAATCCTTGACCTTGAGACGGCTAACAAGCCGTTTGACTAAGATCAAAACAGTCAGGTCACAAAACACACAAATAAAATCCATATGAGTATGCCTCGCTTGAATGTTTGATATAAAAACCTTTACGCTTTCTCTATTTAACAAACAATAAATACCTTGGAATTTATAGTTAAAAAGGGAACAAAACCCTTTTAAAAATGCACAATTGCCAGCCTTGAGGCTGGGCTGACGTTAAAGGGTATAAATAGAATCAATTAAAAAATTAGATTCATTTGAATTCTAAAGTTTTTACTCGGCCAAATGCATAAATAAATAGGATTTGTAAATGGCTTGTTGGTATCACACTGATAAGATGAATGGGAATTCATCATTATCAAAAGCTGCCCAATATTCACAATATCTCGGTTGATTTTCATTGATTATTGAATTATAATAAATCCTTGACCTTGAGACGGCTAACAAAAGCACTTTGACTTTAATTATTTAACTTTAGAGTAGAGCATAATTTCACTCATTTCCGATCGTCAGCGTACATACAATGAGATTAAATGATGTTTTTCTGACGTGATGTTACCTTAGAATAAAATTAGGACAATACTCTTCTGATATATGGGGCTAAAAAATATCGATTATCGACTATATCGCATATCGTCCAATTAAAACATCGATTTATAGATTCGGCTTGGACGATCCTGGTTCGCGCGCAAGAAGCTTCAGCTTGGTCTTACTTGGCACTTGGTCAAATCGTATCGTTTTTGTTTCTTTGGTCACAAAAGTGTTCCACATACTCATAGGTTGCACCCAAAATTTGTTTAATTTTTCTTCATCATAAAAATTGATCAAATAGAAGGATTACGTACCCCACAACTTACATCAAAGAGTCAACTAGTTTTCCTAGGATTTTATCTACGTAATTCACATAAAAATCTTTGGATAACCTCTCATCACTAGAGAGCACCCACTTAGGTCGCTCTAAGTGTGCTTTCATCAAAATTCTCATATTTTTTTGTGTAGCTCATAGTATCTTTAGTTATTACCCGGCTTATCGCCAGGATCTCTGACTGGCTTTGTCCTGCCACTACCTCCCACTTGCCCATATCTCGATATATGCTTTTATATGATTACTTTTATAATGCTGCCTGCCTGCTGCTGCCAGTATATTCCTGTATACATTTCGACTTTTCATAGCCTTTGTTTTACAACAATTGCATGCCATGCTGTTTTTCTTTCATTCTCTCTCTCTTTTTTTTTTTTAGTATTTTTGCTAAACTCAGCATTTAAGTTTAGTTGGCCAAAAAACAACATACAACAAAACAAGAGCGGAAGGGGTTGAGGGACAGCTCGTCGTACTGCTGGGCCGGTGGCTCTGGTTCTCCGTTTGGTTTGGTTCGGTAAACGTTTTGCATTTTATTTTATTTCTCGTTCTCGTTGTTTGCCACAATAAAAAGGGTGAATTTTTATATATTTTGCCATAAGTTTTTATGGCTTCCGTGTGTGGCGGCTGTCTGTGCCTGCCCCTCCCCACCGCTATTCTGTTCTGTTTTTGCCGACATTTTGTCAAAAGTTAGTCCAGTCCGAGGGAGGGACTTGCGGTGTGTCTAACATGACGCGCCTTTACACTTAACTGTTTTTAAAAAGTTTCTTTCTCCCCGCTCCACTCACTCCCTCGCACCCCGCTCTGGCTCCATCTCGTTTGTATTTGCTGCCTGCGCCTTGTTTTGCACTTTTAATTCGGTTTATTTGCGCCAAATTTATGTGTGTGTGTGTGTGTGTGTGTATTTAGATTTTAATCTACTTTGGCACTGCAGCTGCCAAAAACTTTTGACAGCGCACCCCAAAATTTATGCAACTAAAAAATTTTCTTTTTGGGGTTTTTTTTAAGAGAATTCTATTTTAATATTTTTTTAAAGAAGCCAACCTGATATTTAATGAATTCAGGGTAGGTTAGGGTTAAAACAGCTACACAGACAACGTACTCTCTGTCTCCTTGCTGAACCTTGCTATACCCATGGAACTCAATTAAATCAACCGTCGCTTCACCTTAGACTTCAGTCCTGCGCCCTTCTAGACTAGAAAAAATATGTAAAAAAACAGGTAAAGAAAGCATCTTCTGAATCTAGGGAAGAAAAACTTGGAATTAAATGCAAAAACAGTGGGAAGTTATTCATTTTGAGCCGGCTTGAATAAATGTTTTAATTTCCGTTCGTTTTCGGAACTAATTTAAGCTTTATCTGCCTGCAAGTATAAGAAGTTATTGTCCCATACATTTATACCATCATCCCATCTCTATACCATCTTACCATCTACGAGATATGTTTGTTTATACAGACAGACGGACGGACAGACGGGACATGGCTAGATCGACTCGGCAGTTTATGCTGATCAAGAATATATATACTTTATAGGGTCGGAGATGCTTCCTTCTGCCTGTTACATACTTTTGCACAAACTTAATATAATCTGTGTACCTTTGGTACAGAGTATAAAAACTCGCAGAATTATTTGAAAATTTTTAACAAAGAGCTAAGATATAGTACAATACGGTGTTTTCATAGAAGGTTACAAAAATTGTTTTTTCCAATTTAAAGCTTAATTAGCTTACAATTCTAACGTAAAGGATTTTTAAAACCTAGCTTAGAAAAATAATATAGAATTTTGTACACCTTTGCCTCACTTAATGGCGTCAAACGAGACCGAAAAATATAGCCCACCCTTTCCCATCCCCAAATATGTTTTTGGTTACATGCAACCAACACCTACCCCAAGCCCATGTTAGCTTCGTAGGAAATCTGCCCAACCACACACATTAGCATGGTCCTTTCAGCCCGTTAACAAAGACATTGAACAGATTGTCTCAGCCGAACCCCAACGCAAACATCGTTCAAATCACAATCCTTTCAAATTCTGATCCTTCGATTTCGAAAACGAGAACCGTCCGGATTGTGTAACTCAAAACCTTGCTTTAGCTCATGAATGAGTGCAGTTTAAACGAGTTCAACCAGAATCTCAGTCGAGGAAAGGGATTGACATGGAGAGGGAGAGAGAAAGATAGCTTCCTTGTGTGCCCATTTCTAACTATGTATTGTTTTGCTGTTTTGTTGCCTGTATAAATCAAATGTCATGTCAATTTTAATTGCTGTTTAATGATAAACGATGGCCTAAAGAGTCGCGACCTTTTCACGGAAGGGTTAAGTTGTACTAATGAGGGGTTGAGCAGAAAAGTGCCGAGTGCGGTGGTTGGGGGAAATCAATAAATGCGGGTGGTCAGGCATTTAACTTCATTTCATTGAATCAATTAAGGGGCAAAATCAAATATTTACGACAACCATAATTCGCATATTTATTCTCTTTTTCGATGACAATTCATTTGTCCCTCCTAAAACCTCGAAACGAACGTAGCTTAATTCAATTATACTCTACCCATACGAAATAAGCGCAAAAAATGTGGCTCCTTTTCGCACACACACACTCACAAACACAGACTCCCCCCCCCCATACACCAACACACTGACAACAAAGTGCAAAAATACGTTTTTAATTGATTTTTAATTAAATGTTTAATTGTCAGTTGCAGGCGTGTGCCTTATGTGTGTATGTACTTATGCCAGGGGGGTTTGGGCGAGTGAGCGGTTTGGCCTCTATCAAGTGATACTTGAGCGCTAAACGGTTGAATTGCACAAAAGTATTTTTAAATAAAGAAAGAAAAAATATGTTTTGAGGAGACATAAAAATGCCACAAAACTAGGTCAAAACTCTTCGGATCGTTGAAAACTTTTTTCATGACACACAGTTTGCTGGGTCACACTGTAAACCAGAAGCTTAGTATCCTCTGTGCGTATGTACTACAATTCTGAAGAGGATGAGTCCGGAGTTTTAAACACTTCGTTAGGCATAGGGATCGGTACGTAGAGCTCCTTTTAAAAGAAACAAACAGATATAATGTTAAATAAGGTTTCTGTTTAGAGCAAAGCTCTTATACGGACGTTTGACTGGGGTACCTAAACGAGAAACAATTTTTTTTTGCGACAGATTTCTTTAGCTACGCTTTTGACTTTGCTTTTTTGGGTTGTGTGCGGAAGTAAAAGTGGGGGGAAACGGTGACCAAAACAGTGACCAAACAGTGACCAAACAATGACCAAAAGGGGGACCAAAACAGTGACCAAACATTTACCAAACAGTGACCAAAACAGTGACCAAAACAGAGACTAAGCAGTGACCAAAACAGTGACCAAAGCAGTCAGTGACCAAAAAGAGACAAAAACTGTGACCAAACAGTGACCAAAACAGTCACCAAAACAGCGACCATATTGTGTCCGTGTTTTAGAAGGGACAAATTCTGGTCAAATTGTATTGGTCAGAACACATTGAATACTGAGCAGGCGTCCCTAAAAGATCGTAGGAACGGAAGTAGTCCCGAACAACTTTCAACTAGAGGTGGAGAACTATCGATGGTCGGCACCATAGTGATTAAAAAACCAAAAAGGTAAAATTTTAAATTAAAAAACGAAAATAATAAATATTTCACAAAAATTTACGATATTTATTTTTTATATATATTTTTATATATATTTAATTTAACTCATCCAAATCGGTTAAGCGGTTCTTAAGAAAAAACAGTTTTTTGATTCAATTCTCCGCCTTCATAACTCCACTCTAATAGCGACTATCGGATTAAAAATTTAGGAGAGTGAGTTTCTCATTGATGGGTATCACATATTTAAATTTGGTGCTGATAAGAGCGGGGGAAGTATTTGTATGCTTATTCGGCTAGGCCCTTTCATTTTGCAACTTGAAAAAGTCATGAATTTCATAGCATAAACGTACTAGACTATCGATTGTTAATATTGGTGGATAAATAAAATAAATTTTCTCTCTTATGCTCTTACTTTAACAATTCAAATTGTAAATTACATAACTACTTTATATTGTCTTGCAAATATTGTAATTTCAAATCAGATTGTCGCTCGTACCACGACGCCCACTTTTTATTTTCTAAAGGTAACTCCCATACTGCCTTATCATTGGATGGTACAAAATCTTCCTTAATCTCCATCATCTGTAAACTCAATCACTTTCTTTAGACTTTTTCGATCAATGAAGCACAACGTTATTTCCCAACAGTGTTCATTCTTATTATTTTACAAAATTCTCTTTTTTTTCATTTTCCCTCTGGTTGGATACAACTGCCAAAGACTGGTTCTGCTGGGTTCGCTCTCTCGTTCATCCTTAAGACTTGCTTTTCGCCTTTTGCCTTGTTTCTTTTTACTTTTTAAGCAAATGTCCACATTTTGACCATTTGAAATCCAAACAGGCAACTTTTATGCCACTGACATATGTGCGCGTGTGTGTGAGTGCCATGAATTGTACACTTAAAAAAAGTACTAAGTTCGATCGCGAAACTAAACTCGTTAGGAAAGAGGAATTGAATTCAAATAGAAACTTCAACCACATTTGAAAGCTGACGGGTTGTGTTAAACCTCACGTTAAATTTCAATATAGTTTACCCTTTCCTTTTTCTAAGTGTAACATTGAACAGACTTTGGCTGCCAATTCGACTTGAGCTTGAAATTTTGCAACATGCCTTCGACATCTCTGGGGTATTTTTACGACTATCTCTGGGCTGGGCTGGTCTGCTGACCGGACCACAAAAAAAAACCGAAGAACCCAGCGTCGCCTCCTGCTCCTCCTGCCTTTGCTTTTACGTTCTGGTTTGCTGCTGGCTTTAAAGCTTGATGCTTAAAATGGATTTTGGGCCAAGTAACAAGATGTGGCTGGTGCAAGAGCGTTGCCAGCTGATTTGCCGCCAATTAGCAACTAAGTGGATTTCCAGGCTGATTCGGACTCGGGGATTTTGGGTGTGTTGTTGTTGTTGTTGTCGTCGTTTGGTTTGTCTAAGAGCGTTACGTGCTGGGTCACAAAAATGCCAATATTTATGTCGATAAACAAAATAGCGGTATCTAAGAGCCACGTGCATTGGGATGCGGATGCGTACGTGCTGGTGCGGGAGAAGTGGGCGGGAGATCCTACTACCAAACTTACTACGTGCCCAGGCGAACGAGACAAGTTAAATCGTCGCGTTATTGATGGCAAATGTACGTGATAGGCTCAGTCGAAGACCAGCCAATGCTGCTCCTGCTGCTGATGATGATGATGATGGCGGAGTGGTGGAGGGGTAGGAGGGGATTGAATGGCAATGCTAATAATGCCGCTGAACTTTCCGTCGACAACAGCTTTCAACAACAATCGAGCCCACCTGTGCGCTGCCTGAAAGAAATTTAAGCGCATTACAAAAGTTTTTTTTCTTCTTCTTCGACTTGTGCTCGTCTTTGTCTTTGTGTTGTTGTTGTTGTTATTGTTGACTGACGGAAACTTGGGAGCAGTGAAATGCGTACAGATGCCTGCCAGAGTTGTCAAGCAGAAGAGCGGAGCCGGAGCAAGCCGCCTTTTGTCCACAAGTCAAATTTGTTGTTATAGGAAATGTTACGAAAATTGTGCAAAAAATCTTTAAGAAATCCTATGTTACGCAGGTCTTTGAACAAACAAGAAATTACATAAACGGTTTAGCTTCGACGTTTTAAAGTTCCTTAAGAAGTAATCCCAGTTTTCGGTTCGAGTTTGGATTCGAGGGTTTTCAGCTTTTAAGTCATGGCACCAATCTGGAGTATATATGATTACTTATTCAAACGATCTTCACTTCAGCGTTGATCTAAATATTACTTCTGTTTTTCATAATTTATCAACGACTCAAACCACTTCTCAATGCCGTTTTGAGTGGTTTTGTGAATAATCAGGGCACCCATCTGGAGCATAGTTTACTTATTCAACCGATCTCGGCTCCAGCCTTGATCTTAATATTACTTCTTTCTTTTTTACAATTTATCAACGACAAAAATCACTTCTTAACGCCATTTTTAGTGGTTTTGTGAATAATCGAGGCTCCCAGCTGGAGTATAGTTGCTTACTTATTCAAACAATCTCAATTCCAGCGTTGATTAAAATATGACATCTTAATTTAGGGGCAATGGGCTACTTTTGGGTGATTGGGTATATTCATTGCGAGCAATCGCAGCACCCATCTGACGAAAAGCTTACAGATCTGGCAAGGTATTGAGTATGAAAACAGAGATGATGGAATCAAAATAAGTTTTAGTCTGTTTGCCTTTTTAAGAACTCCCCGTTTTGTATCAAAACCAAATAAAATATAACACAATGTATCCTCCTTTTTTTCGCAGTGTAATTATGTTGAAGTGTTTATTTATGTAAGAAGGTAGCTGGATCTATTGTAGTTGCTATAATTTGTATGTGTACTGGCTGTATCTATTGTGGGGGCCTTGCGTTGTGTGCCGTTTCCCTCACTTTTACTGCTGTCTATGGCGAAAATCGTTTCTCAACACTTCCGTTTTATTGGTTATATCCTGTAGAACGGGCAAATTTGCAGCGGGCACTGCAGGCATTGACATTTGCCAAAGAGAGTCGGCAATTGGTGGTGCTACTGGTGGTGGTGCGGGCAACCTCACCAAATTGGGTATATTATCCAGATCGTATAAGAAGGAGTCATTTGGCGTGAGCATTAAGCTCTCTTGCGGATTGGGATTGATCAGCTCGATGGGTGTAAAATTGCTAAGTGGCGGCGGCGGTGTATTAAAGTCAAAAAATTCCGACGCGCTGGGTGGAGGATTTGGTGGCAGGTGGAGCTGCTCAAAGGATGCGCTGGGTGAACTGAAACTGGAATCGCTTTCTGGTTCCACGTGACGATCCATGAACTGAAATAGAGCTGGCAGTGACGCCAATATTTCGTCAAGTTCCTCCTGCGTCTGGGGATGTAAATCCGTGTCGAAGGTTTGGGCCTCCCAACCGCTGTGGCCTAGCATTTGACTGGCCGAGGCCGAGACAGGACCTAAAGTTGGTAGGGGGTTGGTTGGAGCACTAATCGTCGCCTGCAGAGTCACTCACGTGGTGTCGTTCTTTGAGTTTTGAGGTTTCTTTTTGAATACGGCTGGCGTTTTGCCTGATTCGTTTTATTCTTGGTGGAAGGCGCATTCCGTTCTTCCTTGGCACAAGTGGGAGCAGGTGGTGCAGGAGCTATAGCCATACTAGTACTGGCTCCCGTTTCCGTACTTTCACGCAACTTGTTATTCTCGTTCTGCAACATGTTGCGCAAAGTTTGCATCTCTTCGGTAAGCTTAAGTCGTCGCTGCTCCAAGTCTTTTAGCTTACGATGTTCCGCCTCCAGAGTGGCAAAGAGTTGCCGAAAGACATTCGTGTTCTGCTCTTGCTGTAATTCGCTGGCACGAACTGTACTGGATGGGGTGCCTTCGGGCGATTTCTCCGGCGTTTCATCAATCGTTACCTTCTTCTCGGACATGGTGGCTCTACGCAAGATGTTGTCTGGCCCCTGATTTTCTTTTGAGTAATAATAATTTTGAACTGTACTGTAGGTGCAGGAGCGAAAATAATAATGATTTTCGACTTTTATTATAATGGGCGGCTATTGAGACAGCAAGATCTAGGCCATCCATATGGCTCGACATTCAAATGTGAAATGAGCATTTGGATACAAGTTTTTCAATGAAAAGTTCTCAAATATTTAATAGTAACCTTTACATTAGGAGTGTCGTCGATCCAATCTGACGTGACGTGGTGACATGACATTTTTAAGAAAATTTGGATTGTGAAACAGATTTTTGCGTATTTGCGTAGTTATTAAGTAACTCAATCAGCAAAAACAATGAAATCAATCGACCTCAAGGACGTTACTAATAACAGAAATGGGATTTGACTTGTATTTATTACAAAATTGAAAAACTGCGAATTGTGTAAAGCTATTTGTAAACCACTTTTTGATGTGAAACATCCATAGTTTCGGTGCGCCAGATTTTAGGAGTTAAAAATTCTCTGTGTCGGGTACTTTATTTCGAGTTTCGAGTACTGTTAATCAGGTACTTAGTATAGAGTATCGATAGATGAGTATCTACTCTTATTATCGACTATTATACTTATCGAATAATGAGTATCATATACTGAGTACTAAGTATCAAGTTCTAAGTATTGAGTCCTTATAATCGAGTACTGAGTATCAAGTTAGCATCGAGTACTTAGCATCGAGTAAGTAGTATCGAATACTGAGAATCGAGTACTTAGCATCAAGTATTGAGTATAATGTACTAAGAATCAAATACTGAGTATCGAATATTTAGTATCGAGTAGTGTGCATCGAGTTCTTAGTAACGAGTAATTAGTATCGAGTACTTAGTATTAACCCAATCAAAATTTGGCTAAGTAGTCTTGAAACTACAAAGAAGGTCCTGATTTTCTAACTATTTAACCAAATATTCATAAAAATTTGTCCAAAAACGTTTGAACAAACAAATTTGTAAGCAAACTTAAAAAAAGGCAATTTAATGGTACATTACTTTTGACTTTAATACCCCATGATTAAAATCAGTCTACAGTTTATCTATTGCAGCACATTTCTCTTTGCTCTTCCGCCAAGAAGACGCTTCCAATTCCAATTATCAACATTTTATAGCCGCTCCCCGTTTGGTCGCTCTCTCACAGCTTCTTTTTTGCACGATCGTGGGATACAGTTTCTTGGTCATCCCATAGAGAAGTGCCCATTCATATGAGTTTTAGTCGAAGAAGTGGACCGCCCAGGCGGCAGCAGCAGCAGCAGCTGCGAATGGAGGGAAGCGAATCGTAAACGTGCCTAGCAAATGAAAGCGCAGTGGCCAGTGTTAAATTTCCAAGCCAATTGCACAACTTAACCAAAGAGTATGTGTTTTTTATGGCCTTTTTAATGCAAAACTGCGGCTCTTTTGTTGCTCGCACTTGCATGCATGCGGGCGTTCTGTGATTCTTCAACTTAAAAGTTATACCGTATATGGGGAGTAATTAAAAGCGGAAGGGGATTTAAATGTGCGCTCAATTAGCAATCTGAACATTTTTCACATCCTTATTAAATGCGTTCCGTTTCTTTTCTTTGTTGCCACATTTTCCGCATGGCATATAAATTAATATCAGAAAGCTTAAGTCCAGGGCCCAACTCTTCATCATCATCATCATCATCTGCTGCTGCGGCCAGCACCAGCAATGGAACCACCCAGTGCGTTTTATTGGTTCTTCGTTTTCTCGCTTCTTTTTATTGTGCGTTTTTTATTTGTACATTTTCAAGTAAGCCAATATAAGATGCCCGCATATGACACATCATAACAATAAACGACGAGTTGGCGGGGCACGGTTCGACTTTTGGTCGTTCACCATAAATTTTCCAATTTACTTCTATTTATTTAAATGCCCAAATGTATGTAAATTGGTGGCAGTTAAGTTTTTCTCCTCTTTTTTTTTTAATAATAACCGTGAAAATGTTTAAATCAATGGCGGCTTAACACTTAAACAAAAGAAATTCAAATTAAATGGGTTTTAGAACCAAAGTTGATGATGGGCGAGGAGGATGAGCGGGTATTTTGTAAGAAAAACTTTCGTCAAATTGAAGTAACAGGGCATTCAGTGAACCAAAGTTACGAATATTGGATCAACATAAAATCAAATATTCCACTTAGGGAGGTGAACTTTCCGAAAGATAGGTATGCAGTCACTGTTAAATTTTTAGTATAGAACTTTACAAATTGGTTTGGAGCTAATCGCATAAAAGACGAACAAATTTCATACAACAGTTTTCCGCTCATTTTCCAATGGTATGCCGTCATTGTTGAATTTTTATGTAGATCTCTAAAAATGAGTTTGAACCTGATCGGATAAAAAACTAATAAATATCTAACTTTTTCCAAAACTGGGTCTTAGTATTCACTTAAAGCATAAGATTTGATTCATAGCGATCAATTATTGAAGTCTGTTCTGTTACATTTTTGATCTTAAAGAAGCTTTAACTAAGCGGATCGCACAAAATGGGATTAAATGGAATAAGGAAACAGTGAAATCGTAATTTCTATTCTGAAAAGTAAAATGAATACATTCAGAAATAAAAAAACTGGACAAACGGACAAACATTCGTCCATAAATAAATATAAGTACCAGAATCAAGCGTTACTAAAACAATTATATATAAAAATACAAACCGATTCGATGAAACGTGACAGAGCCATTGAAACTGCTTTGAAATTCGTAAAACCGGCCAACACTCTGGTGCACATTTTTACAAAAAATTGCGATTATTGACATATAAAATCTGGTATCGGGGAATATCGTCTAATCTGTTAACATACCATCTTCGCTCTGCTGTTCAGTTAATTCAATTCTGATTCGGTATTTTCCATTAAAAACCTTGTCGACAGATCGTCGCTTGCAGCTCTTGGCCTTATCTTGTTGCCTCCTTCCTGTTCCATCCACAATCCCTCTATCACTTGCACGCACTCGCACAGAATATTCCCTCATTTTTTTCTCTTCATTTTATTTTTAAGTAAAAGTTTGCGTTTTAGCTTTAGCCAGATTTATGTTTTCCTGCTTGCGTTTGCAGAATTGTTGTCGGAAGTTTTTTGTGCAGCATCAGGGCACAGAAACTTCTCAAAAAGATGTAAAAAAAAAACCTACAAAATTGGGAGAAGAAAGAAGTTCACAGAATGAAACATAGGCGAAGTGGGTGAGCTGACCGCAAAGAAAAAAATATGCTCGGTCGCATTCAGGCGCCTTTTGACTTTTGTCTCTGTTCCCGAGAAGGCGGAGTGTGTGCCTGATTAGCCATTTCTTTTTCTCCACTTTCACTGACCAGGCATGTTGTTGTCCAATTAGCAGCCATCAACAAGCTGCCTCATGTTATGGTTGGCCCTCGCGGGCAGGAATTGAACACAGGCCAAAACCCCAATATATACATTTAATAATGACGGACCCAAGAACCGGGGCGACAGCTCTCAAAAGAACAAAGCGAAGACCCAAATGAAGGACCTGTACCTCTTTGTAATTGAGCTGGGTTCGGGAGCATCTTTTGAACTGCTACCAATACCTGGTCAATTGTGTGTCAGTCCATTCATTCCATTCAGAGTAAACCACAAGCTTAACCAAACACATTACTCCAAGCGTCTGTTAATGACGCAATTTCCGTACGAGGAAGCCAGGCGGAAGGGCAACCTTTGAGGTTCACAAAGTCCAACTTCGCTTTGGCTAATTAGCTTAGAGCCTGGTTAAACCGTTGAACTACGCATTTCGCATACATTTCTAGGGCCTCGGCCGGGGCGGAGCAAGTGAGCGAGAGAAATGACAGTCGATAAATAAAAGGGGGTGGGTGTTAAGGGTCGTTCGTCGTCCACATTACATGCCGCAAAAACAAACCCTTTTTTTGCCGTTGTTTAGACAATTCCAAGCCATTTCACTGAGAAATGTGACACAATTTGAATAACATTTAAAATATAAAATGGAGCCCCCAATCGAGGCCAGGGCGGGGGGTGGTAGTTAACCCTTGAGACAGCCAACCCAACTCATTGCGCCTACACATGTTGCTGATGGATGCTCTTCGTTCGGTTTCGGTTTCTGTGCGCGTCGACTAAATTGCGTAAATTATTGGCATATGTTGTCTTGGCAGTGTGTGCAGTGAAACATTTTAACCCTTTTCCTTGTCCTCGCTGAAATTGACAGTCCCCAAGCGAACACGATGCGGGACCGGGGGAGCGCACATTCCACCATTCTTTTGCCGCTGCCTGCCAGTTGCCTGTCAGTCGGCTGCGTCTTCGCTCCGTCTTCTCTTTTATTTTTATCATTTTCTACCCATTCTCTTGGCCAGTTTATTTTTTATGTGCGCGCTATTTCGCGTCGTAGAACAATGGACCCGGGATCTCTCATTCATCCTGCCACCGGGTCTCTCCTTCATCTTTGTGCGCTTTTGTTACAAGCGCCCGACTAGGTAGGTAGGCGGAGGTGGCGGTGGTCCGTCCCACTATTCCTCTGCTGCGCGCTACTTTATTGTCTTGCCCAAAGAAATAGACTTTTAATATACTTGGCCCATTCGGCACACAATGCCCCGTGCACGAGCACACGAACACACGGACACTGTGTGGTACATAAGGCTCTGGGGCCACTTACATACACCATATACATGTACAAGTGCTACTACTACCCTTTTTTCCAGAGGGTGTCTGGAAATATTAGGCGCTTTTTGCCAGTTCATTGACTTGCCACAACAATAGTTTGAAGTTTGTCTGCCAAAATATGAGAGCTTAAAACTCGAGGAGTGAGTGAGTGGGGGGGAGTGGTCGGGTGGAATGTTTCTCACTTTAATAGCTTTCACAATTTAAGGGCTCGGCTGATAAGTAAAATGAAATTAATGGTTTTTGAGGCATCTAAATATATAAAAGAGTTCGACCTGTCTGACAGACTGAAAATCTCCGTGGCATTCGTCCGGAAAATGCACCCAAAAAGTTGGAAAATGGGCGAAAATGGGGTTGTATCACACTTTTTCGATTTTCATCTGATCAAGTCCAAACTCATTTTTGAAGTTCTATATGAAAATTCAGCAAAACTCCAATTTTAGCAAAGTTGCTATGACCAGACAATCCTGGAGAGACATAAAAAACCTTGGAATAGGAAAAACGAAGACACAGCTAACGGAGTTTGCGCAGCTAGCTATACCTGAGGCTTCGAGTAATAATTATGTTAATGTTTTGCCGCTCTGTGATAATAGTTTTAGTTTTCCTTGAGTCAGTCGTTGAACCTATTTTGAAAGTGAAGTTAAATGCAGAAGTCTTAGATAACGTTAGTCCCAATATAAACACAGCTTTTACTACGTCCACTTTTCTACATGCATGGAAAATTGCAAAAATTATGCCAATTCCGTCCATCCGTGTTCATTTTACCGTACACATCCAATATATTTGAGAATCTGATGGCTACACAAATGCAGTGCTTTCTCAATAATAACAGTCGAAAACATTCAGGTCTTAGGAAGAATCGAGGCTGCATCACTGCAATAACTAGTATAGTAGAGGACATTAGGAAACAGATTGACGATAGTTGTGTAACTGTTTTGACACAGCTTGATCACTGCAAAGCATTTTATACTGTCAATCATAAAATTCTCTGCACGACAAACAAGAACATGTTCAACTTTTCTAGAACTGCAGTTTCTCTTCTTAAGTCATATCTGAATAACAAACTGCAGGCGGTGGTTTTCGGTTCTTGCATTTCTAACTTCTGCTCAGCCACGCGTGGTGTCCCTCAGGGATCGGTTTTAGGGCCATTGTTGATTTTTGTAAATTAAGTCAAATAACTCAAATGTGTCGTGACTAGTGCGTTAATTTATAAGTGCCAATGTACTTGCAGCGCTGGGAATGAAATAAATAAAAAACAATGACTATATAGCATTCTTACGGAAAATTCATCCAAAAAGATGCAAAATGGGCGGAAAACTAAAACTTTTCTGTTTTATATGAACGTTCTACATAATCTATATGAAAAATCAACTATGACTGTTTACAAACAATGACTGCATGAACAAACAGATCTGAAAGATGATAATAGATAGAGGTTTGTTATGTATGGGACAAAATTTCTAATACTTACAGGCAGATCAAGTTTATTTTCAATGTTTGCCACGCCCCCTCCTGACCGCGCAATTTAGAAAAAACTTCATATTTCCCACAGTTTTAAAGATAGAAGGTTCATTTCTTCTAGACATATTTAGTAATCAGGATTATTTATCGATCCGCCAAAGGAATGGTAAAGATCAGATGAATGATAGTCGAGTTCTTGTTTCTATTTCCAAACAAGAACGGGCTTAAGTACTGATTTAGAACTGAGAGGAACTCAAGTGATTTTTGAGGTCTAAAATGAATTATTTCATATCAAAGTGAAAGAAAAAGTCGGTATATTATCTGTTTCCTTGCAATAGCACTGCTCCAATAAGCAATTATTTTGATTAAATGGATGGCGATACAACCGTTTTTTTAATGAACAGTGTTTTTTATACGCGGGGAACTAAATTTTGTTCCAGTGTCTTGTAAATCAGTTATATTCTAGCTGAGCTTATATAGTCTCCCTTAGATTTTAAGCTTTTGACCTTCTTTTCTGTCAGAGGGTCTAAAAAGCTTACTCCTAAACTAAACCGATCGAACTAAAATTGATACAATTCAGTAGATTGGTCTTCCCAGTCAGCGTATAAATTATTACGAAAATTGTGGAGTTTCGCGTTTCCTTTTTCATTATTTCCATAACTTCGTTAAAAAAATGTGCGGAAACTTGCGTAGACCAAAATTCGTTTCATAATTTACGCACTTCCTAAGTGAATTTGTTTGCTACCGAGCTAGAGGCCTACTGTGTAGGCATATATTTTCCCCCGCCTTTAACCCAATTATGTGTTGTGTTTGTATATGAAAGTACATACAATTTCTTGTTTTTTTCTCTCTCCTCTGGAGCACCAAACAGAAATGTCGTCGTGATTTTTATTCAATTTGTTGACCTTTGTCCCCTCTTGGGTATGACATTTCGCCAGGCATTTCAAAACAAATTAGTTGCCAACTGTCCGTAACAAATGTTGTCTAACGAGCTCCAAGCTGGAGTTCGCCTCCCATCCATATGTATGATGTTGCGAAATGATATCAAGCTCTCGGCAATTCAATCATAAAGGCGCATCACAAGGAGCAGAAACGGCCAAAAGAAGTATACTGTTGCCTGGTGACTGGGTGTGTGTATGTGACGGGCATATTGATTGGAGGATCCTTCTCTGCCCTTTCGCTGTGCATTGAACCGTAAGAGTTGAAGTGAAGTGAAGTGTTGGTAGCTGGACGTGCTGCACAGAAGGTACGCAATTGTCCAGTGTTTTCTTTTTTTTTTTAGTTTGACGACTGGGTCAAGAGGTCATGCACTTGCTGACACACAGGGAGAGGAGCAATTTGCCAGTGGAAATACTCGCGAC
Source organism: Lordiphosa collinella (assembly GCA_018904265.1). Lineage (NCBI taxonomy): Eukaryota > Metazoa > Arthropoda > Insecta > Diptera > Drosophilidae > Lordiphosa > Lordiphosa collinella. Next base: position 517,288 of record JAEIFV010000021.1, on the reverse strand, counting down.
GCATTCCTCCTCCATGCACATGGCATGCAAAATTCTGCAGAATATTTCTCGCAAGTTTCGCCCGTTGTAACCAAAAAACTGAAACTAAACTAACTTTGACTTCCACCTGCCGCCCACAGAAATTACTTATGTATATTATGTTGTGTGTAGGTTTATTTTCCCTGCCAACTGAAGTAGGTCATTAGGGGCCTCCTCGTCGTTGTGGGTGGGTGAGCAGTGGAGCTACTTGAATTATTAAAAGTAAGTTCATATAAATTTTTGCGCTCTGCCCCTGGAAGTTGTGCAGCAGTTGAAAGTTTTTTAGAGCGCGCGCACACGGCAAACTGGGAACCCCATCAAATCATTCGGCTCGGTCTCCTCCTCCTCGGGGGTCTTAAATTTTTTAAATCGTTACCATTTTACGCGCTACAGCTGTAATGTTTTATGATTTTAGTTCTCCCACCCACTCATTCACTTACTTACCCACTCCACACTCCGTGTTCCCTTAAGTTGTAAAACACCCAAACGTCACTTACCTAAAGAGGGGAAGGAGGAGAGGCAGAAAGAAAAAGTTCAATGAATAATTGTTTTAAATTTGTTGACCATCAGTGAGAGAATGATTATGATTTATGTATGGGCAGCAGTGCCAAGGCAAAAGTTTTTCTTAAGTTGACATTCCAAGGAGCATATGAGAACGTAGCAGGGATAACGCTTGACGACCCTAAGAGACCCAAATTGTTGACCAATAAAACTTTGATGTGATTTGAGTTTAAATGATTTCTTTGACATGATTTCAAATAAAATCGAAGATACGTTAGTCAAGCGCTTAAGGTGCATATCAAAATTGTAAGACACTTAAACTATTTCATTTTTTTTTAGATTTTTTAAGAGTTAGCGGTAGGTGAGTATCTACCTAAAGTAAAACTGAAACGGAAAAAACCTTTGTACAAAGCTACATCAACAAAGCCCTTTCGGTTGGGACAGCAAAGACTTGTGAGTGAGCTACAATCAAAGTAACTAAGCTACAATCCAAGCCATCATAAGACAGTTCTTCATGGCGAAAGTAAATTCCCTTTGAGTGCAGCGAACGACTGCAACTAGAATTGATATTTTTCACACTCAAGTGTCCCATTCACTGCAACAAAATGTATGCAGTCTTTACACTACTCGTGACATATTTGTATTTACCCGCGCCACTCGTGAGTCTCATTTCCTATGCTTATGTAAGCAGAGAGCGCCGAATTTCAGTAACTAGTAGTAGTAGTATACGGTATACTTTTTGCAGTTTTTGTCAGCTTTATTATGTAATATTTATTTTTATGCAGAAAAGTTTTCTAACATTAACCATCTAAGAATCTTCCGCGTGTATGCGTCGTCTGTAGGTTGAAGCATCTTTAATATATTAAAATAAGCTGTTCCAGTTTTCACCATTTAGGATGATGATGAGCTGTTGCGATAAGAGCTGTGCCTGTTGCCAGTATAGGCTTCTGATTTCACCCAAGATCGGGCATACTCTTATAAAATGCCACGTGCGCTCTCTCTTGTCGCTCTCTTTCTTTTGACGCTCTCTCTCTCTTTTGTCGCTCTATCTCTCCTGTCGTTCTCTCTCTTGATAGTACAAAACCAGTTTTAAGGCGTATGCCATTACTTTATTATAAGCAAAGAGAGCGAGGGTACTACAACGGAGAGAGTGTGATTTGACTGCAAATTTTGGGTGTTAGGTCACACCGCATACTCTTTTACAGCGAGTGCACCCGTAGTCAGAAAAACAAAAACTCTTGCAGATCTCTCATTAGTACCTTAGGTAAACCGATCTGATTTTTATTGAACGGAGAACACTAATTCATTTGGTTACTCTCAAGAACTCTCAAGAATAATGGTAGTTTCGATTTATTTTCAGTTGAAATCATTCTATTGGTAGATTGTTATCATAATAGGACCGATTTATAATTTATCAAGAATATTTAAGGAACGCTTTAAGCTTATTTTGGGGGTGTTCTAAAAATCTATAGAGATCTGGGTCTCGGTTCGATTGCAAAACGCTAGAACAATACATCGGTATCATAGAACCTCGAGAGTTTTCATTTTCTTACATAGCTCCTTAGGTCGAATAGTAGTAAGCACCACATAAGAATCATTCTGAATTTGTATAAGAGGAAATTTCATTTTTGTGTGGAAACCTGCGTAACGCTGAGTGGTCATTTAGAATGTGTGCTGACGCCCCTTAAGTTCAGAAATCATTTTGCATTTCTGACCACCACACATCTTCATAGTCCAATAAAAAGTAATTGGAATTTTCATTTAATATAACAAAACGTGGAAACCGGACGGACGGGGGGGAAACAAAAATATGTGAAGGAATCTAACCCAGTTCGCCGTTTGGCAGGAGGAGGCAGACCCGAAAAAACTATGCATACAAACGGGGCCACTGATGCGTCCGTCTGTCTGTCTGTCTGTGTGTTTGTAAAGGGATACACAATGTATCCACTGGAGCATCATCATAGATGTATCCACTCAGTCGTTGTTATTGTGGCCCATCCCGGTTCCCGATTCCCGGTCTCGGCTCGTTGCTCATAAAACTCACTCAAGTAAAAGTACGAATGGTTTTCGATATGAAATGCATGAAACTGACAGGCAAACATATTGCGCCGCATTTTTACCACAGCATCAGGCAGCAGTCGGTAGCTCCTCCTCTTCTATCAGTTGGCTGACTGTTGGTTACCACTTGGCCATTCCATGTTTGTGTGTGTGTGTGTGATATGCGATATGAGCCTGTAAGCTTTTCTATCTGGCTCTTCGCTTTGGCATTGTTGTTGGGCGTTTTATGAATAACACACACACACACGAAAAGAGGAGCAAAATGAAAATAAAAGAGAAAACGGAATAAAAAGGATACACTGTATTCTTATGCGGCACACCCACACTCCGCACCTCTCGCGTCTATTTATTCAGATATGAAAATGCATATTGTACACTCAACTCGCGGGCGTTATGCGAGTATGTGGGACATTTCTTTATCTCTCGTTATATACAATATTTGTTTCGGTTTTTTTTCTGATTCTTAATATGCATCATGTGTGGCTGCCGCCAAGTATGAGGGAGTACATACTTTTGTATCATATTGGTTGTGCCAGTTTCTTCAAGTTGAAGTAGCGCAAGGATATCAATGTCAAAAGTGAATATCAAATTAGGAGCAGTTTTTGAGTTCCTCTAAGCTTCAGCTTTTTATTCCACTAATTCAAAATGATTCCCATGAAAATTTTTTACGAGTTACTAAAAAAAATTAATCTTTTTTCCACTAAGATTCCCATGCCAATTTATACTTATAAACTTATGGAGCGTGACGCTACACGTTCCAAAAAAAGAATTCAGCTCTTTCCTTCACTACTTCTACATGATTTCCATGCCAATCTCTACTTATAAACTTAAGGAGAAGCCGCGCGTGACGTTACGCGTGACGTTACGTGCTAGCAAACTAAAATTTCAGCTCTTTCTTTCATTAATTCACCATGATTCACATGCCATTTTCTGCTTTAAAACTTAAGAAGCAGCGCGTGACGTTACGCGTTTCCAACCAGATCTGAGCTCTTTCATCCACTCATTCAAAAACGATTCCCATGCCAATTTCTACTTATAAACTTAAGGTGCTACTAAAATAAAATGTCAGCTCTTTCTTCCATTAATTCCACGGGATTCTCATGCCAATTTTAACTTAAAACTTAAAGAGCAGCAGCGTTAGGCGCTACGCGTTACAGTAGTCACCCCACACCTAAATTCAGCCCCGCTCTCCCAATTCTCCTCTCCTCGGGGCCAATGCGAATTCGTTTGTGCCACCACGCACTACCTGCACCCGGACAACAGTACACACTTCACTTAATTACAATTATTTACACGGGTCAGCGTATTGTTATCATTCTGTTTGGCTGTAGTTATTCTTGTTGTTGTTGTTCTCATTGATATGGATATTTACCTGCTGGAATGATTCGGCTCGTGGGCAAAGGGCTCGGCATAAATGTTACGAACGGGTGGCACACGTCGCGGCAATGGCGGCGGCACTGGATTATAGCCATCCATAATGGTATCACAATCGGAGTACTTCATCGATTTCATAGTCATTTTGGTATCTCGCTGCAAATTCGGTTTCGTACGGCAAAAGGGGGTAGGGGTGGCAATTTATGTTAAATATTTAATTTGTTTTTGTGTGTTTTTCAATTTTATTTGGTTCGGTTTTTGTTTCGCCTCTTGGTTTAATTATGATTATTAATTATTATTGGCCACGTTTGCGTTTAATTAATCATATGCAAGTGTTTTCCGTGTTGTTGTTTTTGTTTTAATTATGATTGCAATCAATTTGGGCACGGGCACGCCCCATTCAGGGCCCGTGGGGGCCGTGGAGGCATTGCCACCGCCGTATTGCACTTACAAACTGAATGCAAACATTCATTTACCGGTGGTATAGTCGCCTCTCTTTCACTCTCTCTCACTCACTCTTCCTTTTCGACTGGCGGTTTTTCGTTTAAATGTTTCACATGTTTTTAAGCGCCACAACTGCATACAAAAATTCGTTTTCTCTCTTTAAAAAAAAAGACAGCGAAGTAATTTTTTAGCCGCAATTCTTCAACCTAAAAAAAAAAAAATAGAAAATGCAAATGGTTAAGTAAAGCAGTCAAGTGGGATTACCACTCTGTGACCAGATGTTACGCTCTTTCGTTTATTTGGGGTGAGGTTGATGAAGCTGACAAGCATTATATAAGCACCCAAAAAGTCAGTGGTTATTGTTTAAGGTTTTGTAAATAAACTAGTTACGAGTATGATGACACTAAGATTATTTTTAAGAAGCGGAGGAAAGTTTGGCATCCTCTTTATGAAGTCTCTCCTTGATTACCTTTAAGATCGTATGGGGGAGGACGTATGTCATTTACAAAATTTTAGTTGTTACTCCAATATCATTCTTAGTAATAATTTTTACCAATCTATGCATCCATTTAATATTTAAAAATATTTCTTAATATTTTTTTTTATTCCTTAACAAGATGATTTAAAGCAGCTATGGGCACACAGTGGCCCTTTGCGCCCAGACAGCCCGAAATGAAGGAAATTTTGATTGTTTTCGCGCTCTTCAGTTATTCTTTAGCGCCCACCGCTGCTGGAAAGTCATTTTTTCCAACAAGAACTTTTAATATCCTTGTTCTTTGTGGTTTTCGGTTCGGTTCAGCATCTCTGAAAGAAAGCCGATTCACCAGCTGGAAAAAGCAGTTCGGTTTGGTTTGGTTCGCTTCAGAACCGGTTTGCATCCCCGCTACTTTTAGTTCAACCCTCGTAATTGCTTGCAAGTTGATAACTGTTTGGCATATTTTATGGCGAGTTTGGTAATTAGTCGATTACAAGAATGAAATATTTGGACTCTGTCATCAACGTTTTTTTTGTAAAGTGTTGAAATATTTCCCCTTCTCTTTTTATAGCGCTTTTAATGAACGTGAAATTATTTTCATTAGGGACTGCTTTTGTTGTTGGTAAAAGTTGAGATTAAACAAAATGTTGTACCTATTGAAGTGTGGCTAGAAATGTGCCAGCTCATCGCCTTGCGGTGCGTTAATTAATATGCCACGCCCCCCCTCCCGCCGCACACTCACCATGACATTTTCTAGTCAGCTATGTGATTAATGAGTATTTCGGTTGCTAAACTGCATTTGCAGTTGCAGTTCTCCCCATCTTGCGGTTGGCATCTGCCTGACCTGAAATTCGTTTTAATCTTCAGCTGGTGGCCCTATTGATTTTGATATACTGCATTGGAGTTTCACGCCACGTTTGATTTCATTCAATTTTTCTGCCATATCATAAATTTAATTTGAAATGAAAATCCCCCAGATATGCCCCATTATCCCAGCGAGATCTCTCTGCGCTGCGCTGTGTGTCTGTGTCTGTCTCTTTCCATTCGACGACCACAATAACGGATTACATTTGAAATTGTTTGGCATTGGCCCACCTCCTTTTTGGCGTGTTTTTTTTTTTTTGGGATTTTTTCCAATATTACGCGATGACTTTGAGTATTGTGGCGCTGTTACTGTTGTTGTTCGACATCATGGGTGGGATTTTGTGATTAGACTGAGATAAACAGTGGACGAGCGGGAGGAAAGAGAAATATGCCACTACAAACTATGGATAAACTTTGATTGTTTGGGCTGGCTAAAACATTTTGAAATGAAAATCTTACAGTTTATAGGCTTACAACGGCCAGCGATTGTACAGCTGAAACTGCTTACTTTTTATACCCTTGCAGAGGGTATCATAAAATTGTCCGGATGTTTGTAACGCATTGAAGGAAGCATCTCCGACCACATTAAGTATATATATTCTTGATCAGCACGACGAGCTGAGTTGATTTAGCCCTGTCCGTCTGTCCCTCTGTCTGTTGCTATGCTATCTCCTCCGTCAGTTTGAAAGCTATCTTCACCAAACTTTGCACGAAGTCTTTTGGTACATATACGCTGCACATTTGTCGGAACCGGCGGATCGTATCACTATAGCATATAGCTGTCATGGGAACGATCGGTCGAAAACTAGTTCTTGTGAGAAAAACTTTTTTCTTTTCAATAGAAACGTCCCTTACGTTGGCGTATATTCATTTTATATACTTTAACACAATTCTAAAAAGTTTTGTCAAAATCGGATGACTATAACATATAGCTGCAGTATGAATGATCGGTCGAAAAAGAAGTTCTAGTGTGAAAAACTTTTTTGTTTTAAATAGAATCGCCTTCAAAAATGTACATGTTAGTTTGTTATGCTTTTCCAAGATTCCACTAAATTTGTTCGCAATCGGACATCTATATAGTATAGCTCCCATAGAAAAGTAAGGTCCGAAAAGTAGTCTTACTTCGAAAAACAAATTGCAAGGCTATACAAAACTTCGACCGAGCCGAAGTTAACTTTCCCCTATTTTTATACTTTGAGTATGACAGCTTTTGTAATGTCTTGTTGAGCGGAGGGATTTTAATCCAATTCTGCAAAAGTGTTTGTTTGTGGTGGTAAAAACTATGCACCATTTTATAAATGTAAGTTATTGTAGTAAAATTCAATTGACACCTCTTATTTAATTTTTAAATTTGCCTAATCATTGACCCACCCTCGTCAATTTGTGTTACTTTTTTCTACATTTTCAGATCTTTTCATTTCAATTTCCCTTACTCAAATGTATCTACTTGTTGCATCTAGTCTCTTCTGTAGAAGATTTACTGGCCACAAGCACGCCACATCATTCCACATCCACCCGAAATTGTGTCTATGAGTTTATATCTGTGTGTGTAGGTACGTTCCATGTCTTGGGCATTAATCTCTGCCTGGGCTACCAAGTTCGCTGCACTGTGGCAGCATCGTCGTCGGCCTACGCAAAAAATGCAGCGCGAAAAAAAGGCCGGGGAGTAGGTTGGTTGCTTGGTTTGCCGATTGCTTAGCGCTGCTCCTTAAATTTTGTTTTTTGTAGTGCAAATCATGTTGACGCCCCCCTCACGCCTCCTACTCCAACACCAAAAAAAAAAAGAAGAAAAAATGGGCAAATGCTACCAAACAAGTTCAGAGCAGGTTTTGACCAAACAACAAGTTAGCATCCAGGCCTGGCCCAAACGGGTTTCAGCCAGTTGGTTCCCTTTCCTCTCCAGAGAGTTGGCAAGTTTTTCCTTCGAAATGTCAACGACTAAATGTAATTAAAATTGATTTTATTTGTTTATGAACAACGCCAAATAAAACAATTAAAATCGGAAGGGGGCTAAGGGAATTCGTTCCCCCCTCGAAAAGCAATTTGTGTCGACAATTTTGATTATTTATAAATATAAATCCAGCCAGCAGTGAGTGGTGCGAGGGGAGGGCGCAAAACATTTGCCACAAATGTCAGAAATAATCATCATGACCCAACACGGCATTTCATTTGACAACATAAGGCGCCCCGGCCCCCCTTCAGGCGAAGGGTTACATTTTTATGCCTTTGGATTTCATTTTCCAAGCGTTTTCCAAAAATTGTTTCGAGTTTTTATGAGTGGGAAGTGCGTGCCGTTTGACTTGGTGTGTGTTGGGAGAGGGCGGGTTGGGGAGTCCATATAAAATATGTTTTTCCAATTAGCGTTTATTTGGTTTTTCATTTTCTGTTTTATGTTTGCCCAGATAAACAACCAAACACAACACAAGGAGGAATAATAATTAAGGCAGTCCATGAAAACGAAAAAAAAGCAGATGAGCATAAAAAAGAGGAGAAAAACAGACGGAAAGACGTCGTGAAACGAACGAAAGTGTCGTAGAAGTTCAGAGAAGTGGCATTTGATTTGAGGGCAGGCTAATTGGGGCCGGGCCATTGGAGAGTGTCAACTGGGTGGATCTGTCATCTTTCAGTGAAAGAATTTTTCTTGTTTCTTGGAATAAAATTAATGTGGAAAAGATATGGGATCGTTTTGATTTTGTCTAAAGCTCTCAATTTTAGGAATTTATGTTGAACGATCACTTGATAAGCAGATATTGGGTGCATTCGACTAACAAATCATTTCAAAACCTAAAACTTGACGCTGATCAGTGAGTAAGCAGTTCTGCTAAACGCAACATTTTATTGATTATGCCTATAAGCTACTGTATTCATGTTGATATTCCGCAAAGTTGCTTAGTAGTTGTAATCAATTCTGATTGGTTTCGTTTTTTTTATGGTAATGAAAGTATGGTTTTTCTCTAAAGATATGTGATCAGAGCTTAGTTTATTATTTTTTAATAATATCAGTTGCTCTGATTTTTGATCATTCTTTCTGTTAATTTATAAATTTGATTTTTACATAAGTGATTACTGATCACAAATTCGCATGGATGCGTGTGCTTCGCTAAAATTCCCATGATCAGTTGTTTACTTTTTGCTACTTTTGTGAGTCTACGTAAAGATACCTTTAATCTAACTGATCAGTTGATCACTTTCTATTAAGAAAAGATGTTTAAGCTGAGCATTTGCAGTCAAATTCATGGACAAAGATGATTAATTAACAATATTCTGTTAATTTCAAGAATCTTACTGATCAGTTGAAAGTTCCTTGAAATTGTCTGCTCACTTTTTGCCAAGTTCAAGTGATCCCACTATGTTTTGATTTAGTTATCTAAGTTACTTTACTTTCTCTACTGATTTTTTTACTCATCACATATGCTACAAACTTCGCTCAGTTACCAGTCACAACAAAGGAATTTATATGAAAAACGATCACACGCAAATATGGATTTCCCCTCTCAGTTTTTTTATTACTATTTTTTGTTTGTTTGCCTCTTCCTTCATTTTGCTCTTGTCTCACATAAATTAACGCCCCTGTCATATGCACTGAGCATTTCAAGGTCTCTCTGCTCTTGCCACAAGAATCAACCTTTTTGTGGTGCTGCAGGAAAGGGGCAGGGGGTGGGGAGGGGAAAGATCAACCGCAAGACACGCGTCCAAGCTGTTGCCGCCCCTATTATTCTTGGTTTTTGTTTAAATATTTTGCGTGCCTGGAGATTTATGTACGAGTATGTATGATTCTTGCGTTCCTCTCTCAATTGTTGTAAGTTGCATCCTCTCGAATGCTTCATCTACTTCGTGGCATTTATTTGTCTTGAAAGTTTTATTGCTTTTAAATTTATGAGTTTTGTCGCATGTTTCGGAAGATCATAATGATGTTTGTGGAAAAAAGTGTTCACACCTAAGGAATTATGAGATGCACAGACATGAAACTACAAGGGACATGTGGTAAAAGCCACATGGCTGTTGATTGACTGTCTGGAGGGAGGGTTAAAGAAACCCCAAATTGTAATAGGGTGGGAGGTGCAGAACTTCACGGAGTGTGAAAAATTTTGTTATTAACTGTATTTAAGTCTTACGTTAGGAAAAGTGGTTTACTTAGCTAAACAGGGATTTATTTAGCTTGCAATCCTATTTCAAATGCATTAATTTACAATTTTAATTCAATTAACTTACTAACGCCCCCACGTTGGGCGCCAATTAAAAAAAAAATTGCATAATTAGTAACCCAAGCTCATTTTTTGTGCCATTCCTCCCCCACTTTAAGCGTAAAATCAGTAAAAAGTTCAGGGCATTTAATACCCAGAACAAATGGCAAACTCACAGAAAAAGTTTTTCATACGCGACTTTGTGGCTTTGTCAAACAGGTTGAAAAGCTCCTCTGACTGATAAGTTATCACACAGCTCACACACACACACAAAGCAAAAAGAGGCCGCCCGCAGTTATGAGATATTTCTGGGGGTTGCCTCTTTCTTTCCCTCTCGCTGCTTCAATGAGATTAAAATCTTTTAAGACATTTTATAAACATGAAAAATGGTGGAATACTGACTAAAAATAACAAGGCAGGGCAAAGTTTTCGGCGGCTATGAGGAGCTGAGTGGGGGGAAGGCTTCAGAAATGTTAATATTTATTGAAAGCATAAAATAGAAAGGCCAGACAAGCAAAGTTTTTAGCCGCGAATACTACATACATACATACATATATATTTCTTTTGTATATTTTTTATTACAACAAAAAGTACAGTACACACACATCCATAAAAAAAGAGGCTTTCGCACGCACACAACAAAAGAGCAATTTGTTATTTAATGAAACTGAAAATGATACGAAGAAAAAAGAAACAGAAAATGTAAGAGGAAAGCTAATAGCATATGCACACACAACCTCACACGAGCACACACTGAGAACCCACCAGAACCCAAGACTCTGCTCCAGTGTTGTGTCTTTGATTACTATCTGGGCTCAGCCCTCAAAGACACGCTCATAAAAAAGCCAAACAACACATCAGAGCAAAGCGGAGCAGACAGCAAGCACATGAATTTGAGTATCTGAATCTGTGTCTTTGACATTAAACAAAAAGAAAATGTTGTTGAACTAATAAAGCAAAACGCGCACAGTCTCACAGCTAAGTGAAAAATGCTGTTGCAGAACTTGGTGATTTTTTTTTTGCACGTTTATTATACTCTGTACCAGAGGTACATTTTTAGTATTCGGGATTCGTTATCGATCCGCCAAAGGAATTTTAAAGATCGGATGAACGATATTCGAGTTATAAGGAAATCAAACAATTATAGGCAGCACCGGTCGCAACGGTGATGGGCAGCACTTCACAGGTACAGAGAATTTTGTGAGGCAATGTGTGAGGTTAAAGTGATATTAAATTTTGAAAAGACTGAGAATTAGTTATTGCAATTAAAATATTCGTGTATTCTTAAAAGAGTAAATCTAACTCAAAAGGAACGCAAGTAATAATCGAAAATTGGTCTCGCATATATGGAATCCAGAACGAAAATACTATAAATGAGTACAGAACAATCCTAATGAACTAATAAACTAAGTTCAAACGCCCCGGGAAAAACGTTGTGCGCTCCTGCATTGTTAAGAATTATGTTCTTAGAACCAAGCTTAAGTCGTTCTCAATTTGGTTTTTGTAGATGTAGTGAGTGAGGAGTAAGCTTCGAGAGAATTGCGTTTAGTGGCTCATAGTTTCTTCACTTTTTATAATTAGTCTATGTATATAAAAATGGCTTGTAGTTTGTTTAAGCACTTGAACGCGACTGGACCAAATTGACTATTTTTTTCTGCGGGATTGTTTGTAATTGCTACGCAAAAGCATTGAAAAAGGAAAGGGTTAAAAATTCTCAATAGGTGGCACACATTTAGATTTTTTTTATAATTCAATTACAGCTTAACACGTGGCGCAGTAGGCAGTCATTCCATTTGATTTAAACAGTTTAAGGGAACTCAGATGCATTTTTTCATGCGTTAAAAACATCTGCAAGGGTATAAAAAGTTCAGACTGTGTCAATAGAAAGATATGTATGAAAATACTTAATTCAAATATAAGATTCTTGATTCTGAGATCACCAAGATCTCACTTTTATGTAGGTTCAACTCATCTTACATAAATGTTGATTTCTTCCTGAAGAAGCATTTGACCGTTTACCCAAAACCAGTTTTTAGTTTCAACATTCTTGTTTGAACTTCAAACAAGAGACGGGTCGATTGCAGAATATAATGAAAAAGAATGCTTGAATGCATAAAATAATTGAGTAGTAGAATCACACATTGGCAAGAAGGAGTCACTTGAAAGTTGGGGTTACCTCGAAGCAGTCTGCTGCCGCCTGGTTTGCATTTTGTTATTTAACACCTCAACTGAAAACGTCAAGAATGACCTACACAATTATGATTTACATGGATTTTAGGTTTTGCCCTTCCCATCTGTTTTTTTTTTTTTTTTCAAAATAAGAGCCCATCTACCTTTGCCCATTGCCTTGCGTATCATTTATTGCATAGCTCAGTGGCCAATCTCGAGCTATGCACATCATTTACCCCATATGGGGGCGCACTTCTCACTTCCGTGTCGTTGTGTCATTGAAATGGGACCAGCGCGCATAAAGAAATAATGTCTGTGCTTGTTACTGATGCACTCAATATGATACTTGCTTGATGCACTTTTCATCAGCTGCCGCTGCCTTTTTAGGCAATCCCAGTGCATTCCATAGCCATCACCGCCTGGTTGTTGTCCCGTATTTAAATAGCAAATGATTAGCTCAATTGGCTTCAATTGAGTAGGTTGCACATGCCGCTGAATGATACTCCGAAACCCAAATTGTAACTAAAATCTAGACACAGTACATTTCGAAGTTTAAATAATTTCGAATTTGTTGGTAGCCACAAAAAGCCCAAAACTGTTTGTCTTAGCCCACTCTTGGTAGTAGTTGTAGTTGTACGCATATTAATGAAAATTGCTTAAGTGTTTTCTGGGCACAGACAGTAGGAGAGGGAGGAACTGATGGCGGTGGCGGTGGCGGCGGCAGAGAGAAGTTTTTGGGGCGTGTCACAGTAGGCGCGGCACGCGCGCATAAATATCCACCAGCCAGCCAGGCAACTTGCAACTCTTTAAGCAGCAGACAAACGAGATAGAAATCTTTTCAAAACGAAACTCAAATACCCTTAAAAGAAATATTATTTCAAATATATTTTAATATTTTTGTTTAGAATCGGTTGCTTCTTTTGAGCTGATTTAAACTGCTCGGGAGGCAGTTTTAGGACACCAAAATAAGTCACTTTATGAATCCAAGCCATTTTTAAACTGTTTAAAGCCGGAACGAAAGCGGTCTTTATGGGGATAATTCGTGACATTAATTGTAACCAGTTTTGAACCGGATTAAATTAAGAGACTAAAGATCAAATTAATACCCAAAATATCAGTTTCACAATTTCTAGTATTATTTTGCTGATACTGGTTTTAGTTTCAAATTGAGACAACGCTTATCCAGTTGATAATGATACAATTTCCGGACACTGCATAAAAGATATCGTTACTAAAAGTCGAACATCTTCTCCTAAGCGAGCAGACATTCCACATGGTGAGAAAGAGACAAAAGTACGAAAGCTACGTCAACAAAGCTCTCAGTTAAATATAAGACTTTTCAAGCAGATATCCGGTCATCTGTATAGCTGTTTCAAAAAGAAACACTTGCCAAACAAAGAATTTTCATTGCAATTACTTGACAAACTCTGTCTAAAATCCACATACACCTTGATTTATTTCGGTTAGAGTATTTCTACAAGTAAAAACCACAAAAAGCCAACGACAAGAACACTCAATGAAAATTAAAGCAATTTCCTGTGCCAATTTGAAGATACTAAATTAAAATACAAACGCAGTCAACGACGACAAACGGCTAGGCCTAAAGACAGACAGAGACAGCGAGTGGGAGATAGTGGGAGAGAGAGAGAGGGGGGAATGGCGTAAATGTTGTTGGGTAATCCAACAGATACACAAACAGGCGAAAAGTTGGAAGCAAATGCAAAAACCGCCATTCATAGATATTTAATTAGCAATTGCTTGGCAACGTGACAGAGATGCACATACACAGCGATGGAGGGCGAGAAAGAGATGTAAATTGGTAATAATCTGAAAGGCAGCCTCAAGCCTCCGCCTCAGCCAGGCAGTGTCATACCGAAAACGTCAAAAAAGCAACAAAGTAAATGAAGATGAGCACTTCCTGCAACAAAAGCGACAACAACAGCAACAAGGAGAACATTTTTAATCGAGTGCAACGCCATGAATGGGGCAGAAGAAGAAGCCAGCGAAGCAGCCAAAGCCGTCGCTCCATTTGTTTGTTTGTTTGTTTGTTCAGCATCTCTGTACGTGTGTATGTGTGTGCGTGTATCTTTTATACGAATGAGTTAAATGCTATGCTCGAGTTGAGTGAGTGATGCATCCCAGGGCGCATCCGAAAGATAAACAGGCGCAGCACGCAACGTTTAACTTTTCATTTGCTGCTGTGTGCGTGTGTGTGTGTGTGTGCGCGACTGTTTCAGTGTGTGTGGGTACCGCAAAGGTCACGGACACGCTACGCTGCTGTTTCGGGCAAAATTTTAAATGCCTGAAAATCTTTTTAATACCGCAAAAATAAAAAAAATAATAAAAAATATTTCACCCTTTACTTCTCCTTTTTGTGAGGAGCTTAAAAATGTACACAGTCTTCAAGAATAATTAGCGAATGTCAGGTTGTCTGTTCAGCCATTAACACACTTCAAATATGTATGCAAAGCTTAAAGCTTTTGGAAACTATTATAACTATTATAGCTTCCTTGTTGTTTGTCCGATCTTATTGAAATTTCTAGCATAAATAGATACTAGACTGAAGTATATATGTTTGAAGTTTCAAAGCTTTAACTTTCTAATGGAGTCGCTGACAGGTTTTTGCGGTTTGTAGGAGAAAGGGGGGAAATTTTCCAAATCTGAAACAAATTGTGTCTACGAATGGTATACACCTACCTACATGTAAAAATTGACTGCTTTAACTCTTATAGTCGCTGAGATCAAAGAGTTTATTCAGAGTTCATTTTATCAAGGTTTGTTGCAAATGCCTAGAACTAGAAATATATCTTTTACATGGTAGCAAAACTGTATGAAAGCCAGTTTTACTACAATGAGAAAACAAAATCGTTCTAAGATCCGGTTAAAAAATCTTCTTTTCAAGAAATTGGCATTATTATAAACAAATTGAAGTGAGATTTAAAATCTCAAACCGCAGATTTATCGACTCTTAACCTATCAAACCGTCTACAGAGCTTTGTAAAGCCAGTCTCGGAAAAAGATAAAATGTAAAATGTTAAGAAATAAACACAATCGGGTGTGACACGGAAATCTCTAGTGATTTTCATATAAGCGCTTGTATTTCAAACTAAAACTTGCATTTAAATGTGCAGTAACAGAAAAATGCTTGACGAAAGTTGAGCCAATTAAAACCGACTATTCAAAGCAAAGTAGATTTAGGTTGTAGGTTCAAATCGGTTAACATTCTCCACCTGATCTAGCAACCAAATGTATTTTATATAAAGGTAAAGAATTTGAAATTGAATTGCATACGTTTGTACGAAAATCACCAGAGATTTCCGTGTCGCTCCCGAATGTTAAAATACCCATAATAAACAAGTAAGAATGTCGGTGTACCTCCCAAAGTTTCTTCTGCCCATTATAATTTTCCTATAGGTCGACTATCGTTCATCCGATCTTTACCATTTCTTTGGCGGATCGAAAAATAATGCGGACAACTAAATATATGGAAATGGTGCAGAGAGGGCGTGGCAAACACCATCTCTGAAATCTGTGTAGTTTTAAGGGGCCTTACCATCTCCCCCACCGCGCTTTTAGCAGAGAACTTTTACTCTGTTTGGTTGATGATGCAGCGAATTAAGTTGTCATGCCGTTTTTTGTGTTCAAATCGAGAGAGTAAAATTAAAAATTGAAATTTTTATAAGTTTTTTAAAAGAAAAAAAATTCAAAAAAATGGGATAGTTGCATCTTTAAGTTGCGAATAAACGATCATTATCTAAGATTGTAAAAATTAGACTTAAATTGAGAATTTAATCTTGGGTTGAGATTTTCTCGTCTTGGTTAACTTCGCATCAGTTTAAGATTAAGTTTTTGCTCAGTGTATTAAAGTTTGCAAGTATTTGTAAAGCTGTGCTTGCACCTTTCAAGATCCCTCCCAAATGTCTGTCAAGAATCTCGCCCACCCCCTGCATTTTGTATTTATTTCAAATTGTGTGTGTGAACCCAATTCGTATGCAATACCGATTACGCAATCAACCCCCCCACCAAGCACCCAAATCTCCATCAATCTGTGGCTAAGGCATCTGACATCGCAACCCCATTCCCAATTTGCCATCTCGCTCCACTGACAGCTGCTTAACCCCACCGAAACCAAATAAAACTGGGGCGCGCGGAATTAAAATCCAATGAAATGTCACGAGAAAGCCAATTTGGAGGAGTCAGAGGAGTCACCTCTGCTCACCCACTCGAAAATCAAAGAGAACGCACACACTTGCACACACACACCCCCCGCACCCCACCCCACCAGAGGCCACGGGAAAGTGGCAACACTTGAGCGCATTTCCCTCGGCGCATTTGCTTTGATCTATGAATGAAAAGGCAAAAAAAAAAAAAAAAAAATAGCAGGAAACCGCCGATTTACTTACTTAAGATTTTTCACTTGTTCTTTCGATTGATTTTCTTTCGGTATTGGTCAGCTCGGGTCGGCCATTTTGCCATTGCCATTTTCATTTATAGCTCGCCCCTAAATTGCTCCCCGGGGAAAACGCTGCTCTCGTTCCATTGGCTACACTTCGATTTGGTAGATTTGACAATGCGCAAAGTGTGAATGTATCTTCGTTGAGAATTTCCAACTTTTGTTTGCTGGAATCAATATATCAAAGCGGCAGCAGCCGCAGCGGCAAGTTTTCCGCTGTGTTTTGTGTTTTTTGTGGGCATATTTGTCAGTGTGGCATTACTAATTGGTGATTACGAGCGGAAGTCGACAAAATATTTCACTTCATTTGCTTTTATTTATATTTTGTAAACATTTCTCGTCCAAACGACGGAAATTCAAGTAGCTAAATTTAAATCTAAAACATCCGCGAATGAGTTGAGGGAATGGGACACAGATTCTGGATCTGCTGCGGCTGCTTTTCATCAATGGACCAGCTGGCTGGCTCACTGCCAATTATTGTTGCAGTTGTCAAGACTTGCCACAGAGTGTGCTGAGTTGAGTTTGGCCGGGGCCAGAATTTCATTCATTCATTTAGCGCAGAAATCTGAGCAAACCTGAAAATCCCAAGCTAATATTCAAATTAGCAAGTCGTTAGTAATGTTTGCACATAACTTTTTAAACAAGGCACACACAACCACAATAACGGCTCAGCTGTTTCAGAAACCTTTCTCTATTTTCAGTATCGCAAATATCGGGACTTTACATTTTTTAAAGAGTATCAAGGCAACTAGAGCACCCAAAAAGTTGTCCCTTCTTACAGGTAGTCTGAAAAATTACAGTTTTCCTAGCACACCATGAAAAAGGGAACCGAAATGGGGCGTGTGCCTCAGTAAACTGCAAGTGTGCCTGCGAGCTAGTGTGCTTCAATTGCAAATTGTATTCAATTGAAATGCTTTATCAACTAGGGTGTTATGCTCTGAGATAATAGTGGATAAAAGAGACCACATATTTTCAAAACTCTTTGAAAAATCACAATATGACTTCAAATGTCCCTAAGTTTCTATGGTAGCTCTATGATTTAGTAAGCCAATGTTGTTCAAATTTAGTTATCCAAATAAAAAATTTCAGAGTTGGTTGGTTGGTTTGGTTAACAAATTTTAACAAATTCTCCACAAAACCCCAAAAATAGTTTAATTTGTACCAAACTTTCTTTGAAAGATCTTTGATTTACTAAGCCAATTCTGATCAAATATGGCTATCTAAATAATAATACCTAAAAACTCGCAGAATTGCCTAATCTACCTAAATTTGTATGGAGGCTCCAAAACTTTGTAAGTGAATGTTAATTTAATATGGGAGTTTACATTTAATTTACCTAAAACAATCAACTGTGAAGTTGGGTCAGCATGTTCTGAAAATTTATTGAAAAAATCAAAAAATAGTTCAATTTGTACCTAAATTTCTATGCAAACTCTACCTACGGGTTCTCCAATTTTGATCAAATTCGGATTTTCAAATAATTATATCTAAAAACTCACAAAAAATACTCAGATTGTACCAAAATTTGTAAGACAGCTTCAAGAATTCGTAAAACGATGTGGATCGCTTTAGTTTGTAAAGTTGTAAGTAGTTGTAAGTAAACTTTAAACCGTTGCGACCGGTGCTGCCCATAATTGTATAACTCAAATATCGTTCATCCGATCTTTAAAATTCCTTCAGCGGATCGATAAAGAATACCGAATACTAAACTGTGGGAGATATGACGTTTTTTCGATATTGCGGGGGCGGGAGGGGGCGTGGCAAAAATTGAAAATAAACTTGATCTGCCTGCAAGTAAAAGAAACATATTTTCCATACATGTCAAACTTCTATCTCTTACCATCTCTGAGTTCTTTTTGTTCATACGGACAGACAGATGGACGGACACTTTTGCACAAACTTAATATACTCTGTGTACCTCTGGTACAGAGTATAAAAATGCGCCCTAATTATCAGAAAAAGCAGGGAATGTCTTTTAGGAAGGTTTTCAAACAAATGTTCTTGGGACATATTTTTAAAGTTCTAGAAAACTTTTTCTGAACATATGGCGAAATTTTAAAATTCACGATCAATTTTTCGGAGTATAGTCAAAGAACTAAAGATAGACTTAGACCCACTCATATATTAAGCTAATCCTTTAATTCCCAACAATTTCTAACATTTTTGAAAGGTTTCAGTCAAAAAGTATTCCAAAAAAACTCCAAAAGTCTTGTATTAGATCAGGGTGAAATAAATTTTTCAAAAAAAGCCGAGCCGAGAGCCCTGGCAGATAGTGCTCCTCAAAATATGCAGTAGGCTAAGAATATTATTGTTAACCTTCTCCTTAATAAAAAAAAAATCCCCAAAAATTTACATCATTCAACGAACAAACGTTTCTTATTAGCAAAATGAACTTTAGTACTGAAATCTTTTGGTGTACATAAATTTCGAATTATATTTAAATGGTTCAAATTCCGTGGGTTTGTCTATTCAAATTGTAGCCAACACTTATTAGAATGCATTTGCTAATGAAGGAGCGAGACGCGAGCACCGTGTTTGCCATCAAATTTTCCACACAGCCCACCGAGTGAAGAGCTTGGTGTGGTGTGGTTGGTGTGCGGGAGGGGGAGGGGACCCTAGACAAGTGCAATGGCCGCCTAATTGCGCTGGCAAGTGCCACACGAATATGCCCGAGAATGAAACACCCGAACATGCCAATCAACGCCGTCCCTCCGCACTACCCCCACCCCTCATTTGTCTGTACTTTGTTTGTAATATTCTCTCGTTGTTTTATTTTCCATGCAGCCTCATTTTATGAGCTGCTGCAGCTTCTTCTTCTGCTGTTTTTTCAGAAATATTCTTGTGTTTTTTTTTGTTGCTTTTTAATGGCTGAGACTGTTTGGTGTGTCCGGGTACGGGTCTGATAATTATTATGGCGCTCTTGACGCCTTTATTATGTGTAAAACGTTTTGCAGGCCCTCATTGCCGATGGATATGTGGAGCAGTTGGCAAGTGTGAGGCAAAGAACGAGAATATCAGATTTTCAGATATTCAGATTTTCATAACTCAACTCTAACCGTTAACGATCCCCCCTCTCCCAGTGGAGATTAGACAATCCCCGATGTGTGTGGCTGGCAGTTAAAAAGTCCGTCTGTCTTGTTAAAATGCAACAGGCCACTGAAGCGGAACTTTCTTCAAAATTCAACCAATTTCTGTGCCTGTTGAAGCGACAAATAAATGTTAACTGTGATTTGTGAGGGGGCGAAACACACAGAAAAGGTTTCAATGATGATGATCACTTGGGGGGCTTGGTTGGTATACTTTTGTGTGGGCAGGTCAGCGTTTATTTTTTTTGTATCTTTCCCATTTTTGTTGTTTTGTTTTTAACAAGCTGTCAGCCATTTCAAGTGTGAGACGAGCTTCGAAAAGAAACCATGATAAAGGAAGTTGTTGACGTACAGAGATCATGAGAAAGCGTTGGAACTATTTTGACTCTTTAAAGCAAAGTCTGCTGATGACAGAACCGGGGGGTTTTTGAAATAGCCAGAAACTAGGAAAGCAAGCCGGTTCTGAACCGAGAAGTTGTAAATAGTTTGATAAGCTCATTGTGTTCGTGTAACATTTCCTGAAACTGCAACATGAATTTTGACAATAAAATGTAATAATCATCAAGCGTTGTATGTTTGTAAGTCGATTTATGGTTAAATTATAGACCAAACTGAACATATTTGACAGTAACATGTAACACGAAAACAGCTGAGCTGCCAAAACCAGTGTTGCCAGAGAAAAACATTTTTTGTTCTTAATAAAATCGTCTTCAAACTCCGAATTTATTGGTTTCCTATACTATTTCATAATTCCATTAAATTTAATGAAAATCAGACGACTATATAGTATAGTAGTATAAAAAGTAGTTATGAGAGCTAATAAAAAAGATACATAGTTCTAAAAAATTGTCTTGGAAAGAAAAACTATTTTGTTTTCAACGCTAACGTGTTGAAATTTGTCTTATGTTTATTTTCTATGTTTCAACACAATTCAACAATATTGTATCCAAATCTGATAAGTATAGCATATAGTTGCCATATAAGCGCTCGGTCGAAAGTCATGTTCTATTGAGAAAAACTTTTTTGTTTTTAATGAAAGCGTTGATTAGCTCGGCCATTATTGATAATATATGCTGCTATAGGAACGATCGGTCGGAAAATGGGTCTAAGCTTTAAAGCTATATTTTCTTTGAAATTGCCTGGTGCCTCGGTAGCGGCTAAGAAGAAAGAAAGTAGCTTTTTTTGCCCGTTCTCTGCTTACGCGTTGCTTGGCTTAGATTTTCTCACTCGGCCTTGGTTCGATGATTTAAAAGTGTTATCCGGTTTATCAAAATGACATGGTTGCTTTTGATTTCCTGGTAAGGCGAGTAGCTTTAATCGATTACATTCAAAAATGCTCGATAAATTATGTGGTGTACATCATTAAAGCCGTTGTATAAGTTAAATTTAGTCTCCGAACTTTCTAAGATGAAGGCTTAGTCTTATTTCTTACTTTGTCCTTTTGGAACCATCTTCCCTCTGTGCTACTTAACACTTTAGTTATGCCCCAAGTGTTGATTCTTCTTCTTCAGCTAAATCCAATATTAACACTGTTTCTTGGCCAAAGAATTTGAAATTTTGGTCTGTTTTTTTTCTGGCCTGCCAAATGCGATTTCACAATTGGCACGCGCTTCCAGCTGGTGTTGGCTTCTGCATTCTGCATTTGACCTCCTTTTTTGGTGGGTTTTCCTCTTTTTTTTTCTTTGGTTTTCTGAGAAACATTAAATTATATTTTATGCGCAAATTATTTAACTTTGCTCACAAGTTTTGCAAAATAGGAACATTAAGCAAGATATATACGAGTCGTGTCTAACAGCAGAGCCGAACTCATTATTTGAGTGCCAGCAGCGCGCGAGGGAAGCATCAGGGGGGTTGGAACGGTCATGGCATAGTTTTTGGCTGAGGGCCATGGCAAACAAAGCCATTTGGGGTGGCAATTGGCATTTTGACTCCTTTAAGCTTTGATTCCTTGGCTCAGCTTGGCCAAGTGCATTGATGCGTTTTTTTCCTATTTTTTTTTTCATGCGAAAAGTTTTCAATTGCTCTGGCGTCACTTTTTGATTGCTTTGATGTGTTTTTCTCGCACATTTCCCAAGCCTCAATTCATGACAAAAGTTTTTCGGCACAAACTTTCGCAAGGCGAAAGACCGCGCGGACAGACAAAAGCTGAGAACTTTCGCTTTGATTTTCACACGCACACAGATGCACTTTTTGGGGTATGCGTGTGTGTGTGTGTTATCCTTGGCCTGACAGAAAAATGAAAGTTTAATGCGTTTGCCAAATACAATTTTCACAATTTTCTATATACACACAGAGACAGACAGACAGACACCCAAATTTTTTAGTTGAATTTAGTTTGGAAATTGAGTTTTTCCCATTCGCGCGCATCCTTTAGCACTCTGCTATCTCCTCTACATACTAAATATATATGTATGTACGGTATATACTTTATTTTTATTTTTGCTGGCCGGAAAATGTGTGCGTCTGTGCGGAAATTGCATTTTTTTTCCGCCTCCCAAAATATGTACAATTTTTTTTCTTTGCTCTACTCGCTTGCCTCCCACTTTTGGCCAGCGCATTATCCCTGCCAGCCAAGTTTAAATGGTTTAAAGTGCTTATAATGCAAATATTAAAAGGAGCAAAGAGTAACTGAGAAAAGAAGGCGAAAGTTAAGCCATGTAAAAGTTGCAAAAAGGATTGCAAGCCAAGGCACAACTTGCTGCATATTAGTTGGGCCCAAGTTGCCAATAAAATGTTGTATAAATCATTAGCTACCAGAAGCGAAGGCTAACTGGATAAATCTGTTTTTATGTCCTGACCAGAAAGGGGGAGATATTTTAAGTATGATCGGAATCAAGGAACATATGAAGATAAGTTTGAGCAAACTTTGGAGACATAAGCAGACCACTTCCTGCTCAGTTCAAGTGAGGCACGAAAACGCGTGCACGACGAGCTGAGTTGATTTAGCCATGTCCGTCTGTCCGTCCGTCTGTCTGTTTCTATGCTATCTCCTCCGTCAGTTTGAAAGCTATCTTCACCAAACTTAGCACGAAGTCTTTTGGTACATATACGCTGCACATATGCCGGAATCGGCCGGATCGGATGACTATAGCATATAGCTGTCATAGGAACGACCGGTCGAAAATCTAGTTTTAGTGAGAAAAACTTTTTGTTTTCAATGGAAACGCTTCCAAATTCGTAATTAACAGTTTGTTATGCTTATCCATGATTCTACTAAGTTTGGTCGAAATCGGACATCTATATAGTATAGCTCCCATAAAAAAGTAATCTTAGTCGAAAAGTAGTCTTAGTTAGAAAAACTTTTTTGTTTCCAATGGAAGCTGCAAGGGGTATACAAAACTTCGGCCGAGCCGAAGTTAACTTTCCCCTATTTTTATACCCTGTTTCCATTAAAAATGTGAAAAGGGGGATCATAAAGTTGTGCAAAAGTATGTGACAGGTAGAAGGAAGCATTTGAGATCCTATAAAGTATATATATTCTTGATCAGCATTAACAGCCGCGTCGATTTAGCCATGTCCGTCTGCCCGTCCGTCCGTCTGTCCGTCCGTCTGCCCGTATGAACGCGTCGATCTCAGAGACTATAAGAGATAGAGCCACAAAGTTTGAATGGTCATTCCTTCTAAAAACAAACGATATATATGATAGTTATCGATAAACAGTCACGGTCGCCAATTAATGAGAAAGTTCGCACAACCCTAGAATATACAATAAATTTAATTTTCGTACTAAGACTCAAAAATGATACAAGAATTCCATTCTATTTTAGTCAACATTTTCTTCCAACATTTTCTTTTTCAAAATAGCTTTTCTAGACCTCACGTTGGGCGCCAATGACTTCTGTCTATTTTTTTATTTCTAGTGAGAAGTGAAATAAAATGCAGAATTGCCATAAACATCCAAAAGCCACAACCAAATAAATAAATAAGAAATTAATGAAGTAAACGAGCAGCAGCGGCACAGCGAAAGTGTTTCATAATTTTTATTCTAAGCGCCGCCATCGACAATACTGATAACAGTCCACTCCGCCACTCCCCCACCATATGAATTATTTGGTTTTGCCATTGTGTATGCCATCGTTTTCCTCCTCGTGAACGTTGTCTAGGCACCACCACGCAGCAGGCAAACGAAACAGAATTAAATAATTTATGTTTTATGTGCGCAGGAAACGCTTTTTGGGGGTTGTTCATCGGTCTTGTCTTGCGGAGTCTCTTGGAGTCGGTCGAACTCAAGTGATTTAGGAAGTGTTTGTCTGCGTTACGCTTGGTTAGTTGATAAAAATCAGTCGAAGCGAAGTTTGGGGGGCCCGCCCGGCCCACTTAATTGCATTCGGCTGAATTGCAGTCCCAAAGAGTTTGTAATTAGTTGGCGCTCAACGTGTGGCCCCACCATCGCCATTATCTAAGACCCGGTGAAATCTGCCATTAAACCCACTTCCAATGATTTGGCAGATCTTTTGTTACATTTATGTGTCTTTCACAGTAAATTGCATTGTTGCGTGCCACATATTAATCATTAGGCACAATATTCGGTGAGCCGCCGCTTCCGCTGTACGTGTCCAAGTTTAAAGTGCCATTAACCCACAATTTCAAATACTAATTGCAACTTTGGCGTGTCCAAATATCATAACATGGACACTGATTTCGGTTTTGCGGCGGCTGCTCTGGCCTCATCTATCTACCTGGGAGATAGTTTTTGTTTGCCCAACTCAAGGCCTCGGGGTTGGTTGCTCGGAGGGTTGGTCGGTCGCTTGGTACCAGCTGCTGGCAGCACAGGACAGGACACCTTTTGCTGCCTGCGCGATAAATTTGAAATAATTTGATGCGTCTTGTTTTATTTGACAGGCTACAAATGCGTCGCCCGAGGGTTTTTATTCGTACGGTTTTGGCTTTGGGTCCCCGGCGAATGTAAACAAGTCGACGTAAGGCCGGGCGGCAATTAAAACGAATTTCTTTTCATGTAGGGAAATTCAATTTGTAGATTAAAATTGTTCTCTCTATTTGTCTGTTTATTTGTATTTCCTATTTTATTTTTTCGTTTCGTTTCTTTTTGCAGGGACTAATAGCCACGTGTGTGTTTGGCTTGTGGCCCTGCGGCTAGGTGGGTGAACATTTTCAATTAAAAACTGGGCGCGAAAATGTAATTTATATTAGCCACAAAATGGTAAAGTGGAGGGAATTAAACGGGAATTGGAAGACGCTGAAAGATAGCATGAAGGCTGGGTTCACTAGTTACTAAACATTTGAAAATATTGTTGGAAATCTAATCATCTTAATCAGGACAAGCTGAAAGAAATTCAAGTCAAACGAGAAAGAAAGTCGGTCAAGCCCGACTATAATATACTCTGTACCTCCCAAAGTTTGTGTTAAGTGTAAAGTGCTGCCCATCGCCGTAGCAAACGGCCCTCCATAATTGTTTGGATTTCCTATATCTCGACTTTCGTTCAACCGATGTCAACTATTCCTTTGGCAAATCGATAAATAATGCTGATTACTAAATATATCCAGAAGGTACGAACCTTCTATCTATAAAACTGTGGAAGATATGATGTTTTTTCGAATAGCGGCGGCGGCAGGGGCGTGGCAAAAATTGAAAATAAACTTGAACTGCCTGCAAGTATAAGAAGCGTATGTCCCATACTTGTCAAAACTCTATCGCTTGCCTTCTTTGAGATCAGTGTGTTCATATGGACAGACAGACGGACTCGGCTGTTGATGTTGATCAAGAATATATATACTTCATAGGGTCGGAAATGTTTCTCTCTACCTGTTACAAACTTTTGCACAACTTCATTATCCCCTTTTAACCATTTTCAACGCGATAAGCGATAAGCAAAATTCTGAAATGATATTTTTTGTGGCGATATAGTCGACAATCGATATCAGAACAAAATCAGAACAAAATTTGGTCGTTCAGTGCACTTGTATCGTCTCACTTGATAAATTTCTAAGTCTTAACTTCCAACCTAAATAGTTCTGTCCGTTGGTCATACTTTATACCGTGCCTAGTAAACCATTCAAAATGTTCGTTCATAATATTTTAAGACTTTCCGATGATTTGAAATGCTTGAGATCAAATCCATGTGGAATGGAATGGATATCTTGCTATACTCTGTACCAGAGATGTGCACGAGTGCATTTCAACTACTAATGCACTGCAAAATTACTTGATATTTTTGCACCCGAGTGTCGGAAACACTCCAACATAATGTCGCAGTCTTTTACATACTCAAGGCATTGCATGTGCTTTGCATATGCAGTAGCAGAAACACTCGCTCCACTTGCCACTTATACTTGTGAAAGTTCAGACGGAAAATATCTGAGTGTTTATTGGGTGTCTCGTTCTCTCTCTTGTCGCTCTCTCTCTGAACGCTCTCTCTCTCTCTCTTGTGGCTCTCTCTT
This sequence comes from Lordiphosa collinella, assembly GCA_018904265.1. Classification (NCBI taxonomy): domain Eukaryota; kingdom Metazoa; phylum Arthropoda; class Insecta; order Diptera; family Drosophilidae; genus Lordiphosa; species Lordiphosa collinella. Next base: position 491,263 of record JAEIFV010000021.1, on the reverse strand, counting down.
GACCCTACAAGAACAACTTAACGGCTTGTACAGTAACTATTACAAAAACAATGAGAGCGGCAGCTTAAGATATATTGTACTCTTAGAATTAAGCTTCTGTCTTTTTCTAATATTGCAACACATAAAAATAATAACAATGAGAGTGTGAGCAAAAAAATGATCCATACTTAAACATTAGCAGTGTGTGTACAGTAAGAAAAAAATGTAACTACCGAAACGCAGTCAAAATACTTACCACAAATCTGACTCCAGCTCACGCAGACACCCAGTCACAGAAATACTAGTACGAGATGAGTGAGTTTATGAGCTGACTGGATATTTTGAGTGTCGAATCATACCTTAGACTGGATTTACATGGTGAAGGAAACTTCTTGAAGTTTTTGAAAAAGCTTTCGTTTGTATTAAAGAGGTGTAGGGGTGTCGCTTGCCCCTCTACACCTCTTTCCGACAAGCAAGAGCTTTTAGAAAAGCTTCTTGAAGTTTGCTCCATCGTGTAAGTCCAGTCTCCGACCATATAATGTATTTATATTCTTGATCAGCATGACGAGCTTAGTCGATTAAGCGATGTCCGTCCGTCTGTCCGTCTGTTTCAACGCAAACTAGTCCCTCAGTTTTGAAGCTATCGAGCTGAAATTTTGCAGAGTGTCATCTTTTAGCTGCACACTGTCGAAACCGCGCAAGTCGGATGACTACTTCTTGTTGCTGCCATAGGAATGATCTATATCAAGTGTATAAAAACTGCGGCACAGACGAAGTTAGCTTTGCTTTCTCGTTAAAAAAAATATTTCAGGGACCTCAAAAGGATTTAGGAAATAACGATTTATCAATATTTTTGGACTTGATATATTAGGTATCGATTTTTAGAATGTTTGATTTTTGATATTGTCGATTTTAATATATTGGAAAAAATTTACAACCCTACTGGGGACAAGTATAAATTGCTTACCTCAAGTACGCTTCGGATTCACTTTTTACATTGATAAATACTCGATTCAAGTTGTAATATTTCTTGGATCTAATATTCACTTACTTAATTTAAACCCAATTTTTCCTTCTTGGGCGATGTTGAAATAAGAGTTCGCGAATATTGAAATAAGTATAGATATGCTTGATTTTTTTCTTTCTGTGCACACGTACAAATAATTTTATTTTCTCTCTTTACTTAAAATATGATAGGTTTTTACTCAAAGCCCTAAAAGTGTCTTAAGGCCCTTTATTCATTGCTAGACAGCAGTTCTTTCAATATTTCATAGAACAATTATGCTTTTACAAAGAGGGGGAAAACTTGAAAACATTTTAAAATAGGTATGAAATATCATGGCACTGTTCCTACTTAGTTAAATTAAATAGCATAAAAAGCTTAGATTCCTAACCCCTACTTTTCCCAGTTTTCTTCAGCCACAACAAATCAATAAGGTTTGAATAAAGCAAATGATCAAAATACTATTTGTACATTTGGGTTTTATAAAAATCTCCAACTGAATCCTGAATCTGCCTGTATGTGTGTTTCTCAATGCCATTTTATATCCTAGCATCAGTCAGGATTACCAGGGAACTTTTAGTACTTAGCTACCCACACAATTCAATCAAACTTGCCAACACTTTTAGATGCCGAAACTTTATGACACACACACACAGCAAACTTTGTGTCCCTTTCTCCCCTCCTCGTTCCACTGCCATCTTTGCCACTAAAAGGAAATGAAAAACTCGCGGCATATGAAGAAGGCGCCGCCACGAACAACTCTAGGCAAAAAGGCATAACGTACCGAAATGGAGGAGTCAAACGTTTTGCATAGGAAATGGGCAAAAGTCAGCGTAGAAAGAGAGCGGGGTGGGGGTGAAGGTGGCGGGACCGACAGGAATAATAAATATTCAGTTTAAGTAAATGGGCTTTTATCGCGCATCTCTGGGGTGCCATAATTTGCCATTTTTGCCAGGCTGTCTGCGTTCGTTTCTCTTTTTTTTCTCAAAATTTTCTTCATTTTTTTTCGGTTGCCAGAATTTAGCCCTCGGGCCAATGGCTGTAATTGATTCAACATACAGCAGAAAAACGGGGAGCCAAAGGTGCCAAATACGAAGAAGCGAAAACTTTGGCGACTTGACTCGAACAACAACAATTATACGCATAATATATTTTGCGGCAATAAATACTTGTGTGTGTGTGGGAAATTATGAAAAACCAAAGTCAGAACCATAAAATGTGTGGCCAAATCACTTCAGAGCCTGCCTTGTTCCTTACGCTTCTGCTTCTCCTCCTTCTTCTTCTTCGGCTTTCCGGCCAAACAAATTTCGCTCATTTATTTTTATACATTTTAAGAAACAATAAACCAACGGCCCATAAAACACAAGTAACAAAATGAAAATGATTTAAGACTCGACCCTAAAAAATAAGGGCGGAAAAACCAAAATGAATTATTTGCCTAAAAGTTAAAAAAAAAAAATAATTGCAACGTTTTATATATTTTTTATTTTCTTCACTTTTTTATGTGGCTGTGTGATTTATAATAATTTGTAGAGGGAATTTATTTTGGCCAAAAAGCAATTAGCGGAGCCAAAATGTGGTTTTAAAGTTGCCAAAAGGAGCAAAAAAAAAATAAAATTCGATTGTTAATCGATTTTAAGCCACATTTTAGCTAGAAAACAGAAGGGAATGTTTTCACTTAGCACAGCTCACATCAAAGACTGAAAGAAATAATGCAGAAGAGTTATTTCACTTTAAAAAACTGCAAACTGTGAAAAAATATATTGTACTTCAAAGATCAAACTATACTGTTGTGGTGTGGCGTGTGCGGATAGAGTTAAAAGTGTCCTTTGGTAGGTTTTCTCTTGATGTGGCTAATTTGGTTCTTTACTTTCAAAATAAAAATGGTACAAAACCTGTTGAAGTGCTCAAAGGCTAATTGGCCCGCTGAATGGCTTTGTGGCATAGACGCGTGTTTAGCATTTAAGTTGGCAGCAGCAAAGTGCCACTCCTGAAGTCAAGTGTGTGTGCGGTTGCAGAAAAATATTGCTCCAGCTTAAGATGCCCCAAAAGCAGCTTAATTAAATTTTACGTTCCCAACTGCTGCTGCTGCATCCCCCGACAGCAGAAAAGAAACTGGAGCAACATTTTGCCTTGAGAAAAGGCCACGCGTTGCAACGTGCAACGCGCTGCGTCTAACAGATTTAAAGCGCCTGCTCGTGTGACAAGGAAAAGCTCTTTTGCTGCAAAACGAAACTCATTAAATGTCACTGCGAAGGCTTTGTTTTGTTGTTTTTTTTTGTATATCTACAAAAGTTTCTTCAGGCAATGAGCGGGGCATGTTGGCAAAATTCACTCACAGTGCGCGCGCTTATCATTTGTTTCTGTTATTTTTTAAATTTTTATTCTTTTTTTTTGGAGGGGATGAAAAGGGTGGGGATTAGTTCAATCCACAGTTGAAGTTGACAAGAAAGTTTAAAAGTTTAACCTAATTACAGCCAAAGGCTGCAGCAGGTTAAGGTAAGTTTTGCTCAACAATTTTTGGAAACTTGTTTTTTTTTTACGAGAAATCTAACTTAATTAGAGTAAGGCTACGTTTTCATCACCAGTTAGGAGTTAGCATGTGGTTTTACTATTTGCAATCATCAGTAGACTTTGCTTTCACCCAGAAAAAAGGAGATCGAATAGCTTAAGTATGAGCGCTCTTAAAAAAAAAATATGGGAAAATAACTTCGGCTCGGCCGAAGTTTTGTATACCCTTGCAGCTTCCATTGAAAACAAAAAAGTTTTTCAAGCTAAGACTACTTTTTGGACCTTACTTTTCTATGGGATCTATACTATATAGATGTCTGATTTCGACCAAACTTGGTAAAATCATGGAAAAGCATAATATACTGTCAATTACGAAATTTCGAGGCGATCCCATTTAAAACAAAAAGTTTTTTTCACTAGAACTTCTTTTTCGACCGATCATTCATGCTGCACCTATATGCTATAGTCATCCGATTTTGATAAAACTTTGTAGAAATGTGTTTAAGTAAATTAAATAAGAATATGCCAATAAAAAGGACTTTTCATTAAAAACAAAATAGTTTTTCTCACTCAAACTAGTTTTTCGACCGATCGTTCCTATGGGAGCTATATGCTATAGTCATCCGATTTCGACCAAATTTTGTAGAATTGTGTAAAAGTATACAAAATAAGTGTATGCCAATGATAAGGACGTTTTCATTAAAATCAAAAAAGTTTTTCTCACTAAGACTAGTTTGTCGACCGATCGTTTCTATGACAGCTATATGCTATAGTCATCCGATCCGGCCGGTTCGGCCGTATTTGTACCAAAAGACTTCGTGCAAAGTTTGGTGAGGATAGCTTCAAAACTGACGGAGGAGATAGCATAGAAACAGACGGACAGAGAGACAGACGGAAGGACAGGGCTAAATCAACTCAGCTCGTCATGCTGATCAAGAATATATACTTCATGTGGTCGGAGATGCTTCCTTCTATGCGTTAAAAACATCCGGACAATTTTATAATACCCTCTGCAAGGGTATATCCAAGTATGAAATTCTCTATTTTTTCCAGAGTGTAGTTCTCGCTTTATGCTCGTTTTGGGCACCGAAATATAACAGAAGGACACAGCAACCACAAAATGCATTGAATTTGCATTGAAACGGAATAATGGCCTTGGCGGTGAGGGCACAAATACTTAGTTATAAACGATTAATCCATCTTAGCGGTTTGTAACGGTATCAATTCGTAACCGAAATACACCTCAACTATTATTTATGACAGCTAATTGCTCAAATTCACTTTAAGATTTGCTTCATTCATACAAAATGTATCTTTTGCAATCGCTTTCAACCTCAGATTCCCCATTGGATTTCTGCTTCCCTTGAATGTATAGGTACGTGAACGAGTGTGTACAACTATGTAAAGTATCTGCTATCCTAATGCAACGTTTACCTGTCCCAGCTCTGCATTCTCTCCTCTGTCTCTCTCTCTGTTGGCCCATTCTGCTCAAGATACAACAACAAAGGCAAAAAACAAAAAGAAACCTTGCTTAGCTCTTCAAGCCAAAACGCAAAATCAACAACACAACGCGAAATCAGTCGAGTATTTTGCCAGGTACCTAGAGAACCAACGAGCAGAAGGTATGAGGAGGGTAGGAGTAGCGGCGAAACAGTTGTGCTGATTCACAGGCCCATGAGCAGCAGCAGCACGAAGGAGGCGTGCGAGGTGTGAAATGGGGGGAAAAACTCCAGGCAAGGTAGGAAGGAAAATAAACGATGTTGTCTATGACAAGGCATGACGGTAATGACGACGGAGATGCTGGCCAGCGATGGACCCAGCTCGCCGCTCGATTCGTTGTTGTCTTAAATTTTTCGTTTTAGCCGCATCATTGTCGCTGCCGCTCCTCCTGCTCCTCCTGCTTGGCGTGCTCCTCCTTGCTTTGTTATTATTTTGCGCAGGCATGTTTTGTTTTTGGAATTTTTCAATTCAAGGTTTTCTTCTACCTTCTTCACACCTTTGGGCTGTTTCTGCACCATCATGCACAAGTGGAGGCTGGGTTTGTTATTTTTGCTGTCTGCACTTGTGCCTCGGCTTGGAGCCTGACTGGCATCATAAATCATCTCAAGTGGCTGCTGTCGCTCTTCGTCTTGCTCTCTCGCTCTCGTTTGCTGGCGAAAAATCCAGCTATTTTGGGTTTATTCTTTTTTTTGTATCTATAACTATAACAATTTGCAAGTGTATCCAGCAGATACACACATCACGTCGTGGACTGTCAGTCAACGTGGTTGCTGGGGCTGCCAACACCTCGGCAAACAAACTTTGACAGTTTTGTATATTTTTTGTTGCACTAATTTGCGCACTTGAGCGTATTATTGTTGCACAGCGAAAGAGAGCGGGATGCGAGAGGGAGGGGAGACAACATCTGGTCCTTTTCATAATTTTCTGAGCCGTAAAAATGGTAACAGGTACTCGAGAAATCGCTTTGGCCTGCCTGCCTGCCTGCCAGCCAGCCGGCTGCCTGTCGTTGCATCCAGAGATACATTTTTGTATCGCGTTCCATAAAATAATCTCTTTCTCTCTGCTTGTACGCCCTTTGCTCCTCGTCGGCGTTAAACTGACAACAGCTGTGCGGCACATTTTGCACTGAGCATGAGAAGGAGGAGGAGGATTTCATCAATGTTGAGGGGTCTGGACTTTGATTTTGTTATGCACTTTAAGGCAGGTTTATGCGCTTTGTGTGAAATTTGGCAACAGCTTAATGAAGGTGCAAAATAGTTGCAAAATTTTGAGAATTCCGAAAACACAGTGCAATGAGCTATGAAATACTTGATTCAAATACGATATTCTCTGTTTTAGGTACATCTTAGAGGTTTCATGACCATCTAGGTACCATCTAGAGAGTTTGTTTAACAATATGCACAATAAAAAATAACAGATACATTAAGATCTATTTGAACTGGATATTAAATAATATACTTTTTATACTCTGTACCAGAGGTACACAGAGTATATTAAGTCCCGATATTTTGCTCAAAACCAATTTTAACCCTGGAAGGTCATCCTTATTTTGAGGTACATTTGATGTAAATGCTTTTTGGTGGTCGAACCAAAGAAGCATGACTTTCCGGGGTTAAAAGCAGTTTGATTTAGTTTATAGCTTACACCAATAGTTGGTAAAGGTGACGGGTGGTGAAAAAGCGTTATCTTCAAAGAGCAAGAGACGCAATATTTTACTCCTAAGCCACAACAGACTTAAATCAAACTTAAAAGGTCTAAAAATTAAGAATTTCATTACCAAATAAAACTTGAATAAAGAAATTAGTAGTTGGTAAGTTTTTGAAAGGCGAGGAAAGATTCACAAGAGCAATAAACTTTCAACAGACGATTTTAAGTCAAAAAGCCAGATTGGAATGTAGATTTCATACTTTTTCTTCAGCCAGTTTAACAAATTTTTGATTTTAACTGAATCTTGGCACATTATTGTTAAATGCCCGATGGGATGGGCTTTCGGGTTTTGCTGTCGCCATCATATATACCTGGTATGGAGATGGACCTTTAACCGCTTTCCATAATATTTCCCAAATAGAGCTATACCAAAACCGGAACTCGTTTCGGTTTGATTCCCTTTCATGTAGTAAAATTCCAAAAAAAATTATTAAATATTACCAACTGGTTTCTAAACACACTGAATGTAAAAAAGCCACATATTCCCTTTTAAGTAAAAGCGGATTTGGTAAATGTAACATTTTTGTTAATAAGAAAAACTTAAAAATTCTATATATACATTGAGTTTTTGAAAGTCGAATACTAGAAGCGAAACAGGTTTTCGCTTAAAAATCAATCTAATTAAGTCCCGATCTCTTTTTAACTTATGCAATGTTTCGTTCGGAAACTATTTAAGCCTTTATCATACACACCCAATGAAATTGTTCAACTCAAATTTATTTTCCTAATATGTGTCACACAACCTCTTAAGTCTGCTTCTATCCCCTTTCCACCCAACGTTTCTCTCAACTTTTCGCTTAATTGCAATGCTGCGAATCATTTCACATCTATTCAATTAGATTGCTTTACGCAAATGGAGCTTCTCAACAGTTGAGGGGCATAAATCTATCCCAAAAATGTTGGAGCTTGCGTTGATTGCCGTCGGCGTTGATTTATGATGCTTTGAGATGCGATGCGAGAACCACAAGATACATTTTTGACAACATATGGAACGGAGCAGCGGACAAGATGACGACAACAACCATGGACATAACCATTTAACTTTTGTTTATTAACGAATTGTGCAAAAAGCAACAACAACAACCACACATAATTGGGCAACTCATGACTGTCTAGCCAGAGTTAAATTATTGATAGCAACTCGTTAAAAAAAATATACAGAAACAAATATATTAACTATATGGCAGGCACTTGGGATAATGTATTTCGATTTCAAGTTTAAATTGTTGTTTATGTAAAATTAGGGGAGCTTATTTTTGGGAGTAAGGCAGAAAACACACATTGATGATTTAATAACTTAGCTATAAGTTGGTGATGGATGTCGGCAATGACACCAGATGAAACAAACATCAAGTTTTCTTAGAGTTTGTTCAACAAAACGTACAGCTTTACACTTTATTTTCTCATCAACGTGTTAGTACCGACTAATTAAGCTTATTGATAACAGAGTTTCAGAACAGAGTAACACAGAGTAAGAAAGCTGCATCAACAAAGCGTTCAGTTGTTGTACTTAAAAGTAAAAGTAAAATTAGCTTGTCAAGATGACACTGCCCCAAAGGGCCAAAGCCGATCCTCTCTCAATCTCTAGGCTTGTGCGCTTCTAATTTTAGCACAAGAGAAAGGGACCTACAGTTTAACGCCGAATCCGAACGGCAGTTTGAGAAGCTTTTCATGGCTAATTACTGCAATGCTAGCGCCAACAGCAAAGAGGTGTGGCCAGGTGTAAAGTTTTATTCAAAGAAAAAAACTTTTCATTAGATGTTGTACTTCATTACGCCAATCTCTGAAGTACCCATCATTATTGTAATGTACACTAGTTAAACACATAAATGTTTAATTTGAAATGATAAATATTAAATTAAATAATGCTTTTGTAATATTTATAAAATTTTGTGAAAAAAAAGTTTTCTATAAGAATTTTCCAAATTTTAGTTTGAAGCCTTAAAAAAATTATCAAAAGTAAGACAAAGTGTTCGGTTAATGAGTAATAATGCCCCGTCGGTAATTCATAAAGGACTGGAATTTGGCCAAGTATAAACAACAATGGGGACCTAGAGTTTTGTATCTCTGTGGTTGATTTTACTTTATACTAAACGAATTTGTAAACTGTATAAATCTTAATATATTAGTTAACTAGTCCACCAAGATTAAGTCAATATTATAATTACACTCCGGATTTTATGCAAAATCATATATTGAACCGGTTGACCAAAGTTATTTCTGATTGCATAAAAATTAGTTTCCTAAAAAACGGAGGAAAGCTAACTTTGGCCGAGCCATTGAAGCACATACAAATTTTCAGGACGCCCACTAAGACTGTTTTTCAAACCTAACTTTTTCATTTGATTCCATTTTCCATTGGAAACATAAAAGTTTTTCTCACTAGAACTTCTTTTTCGACCGATCATTCATACTGCAGCTATATGCTACAGTCATCTGATTTCGATAGAACTTTTCACAATTGTGTAAAAGTATACAAAATGAATATATGCTAACGTAAGGGATGTTTCCATTGAAAACAAAAAGGTTTTTCTAACTAGAACTAGTTTTTCGAACGATCGTTCCTATGGCAGCTATATGCTTAAGTCATTCGATTTTGACAAAACTATAGAACTGTGTGTGGCACAACAAATAAATAAATACCGATTTTAACGTCATTTCCAAAGAAAATAAAAAAGTTTTTCAAGCTAAAACTAGTTTTCAGACTATATTTTTCTATGACAACTATACTATATAGATCGCCGATTTCGTCCAAACTTAGTGGAATCATGGGAAAGCAAAGCAAACTAAAATATACGAAGTTTATAGGCGTTTGATTTGAAAATAAAAAATTTTTTTCACAAAAACTAGTTTCTCGACCGATCGTTTCTATGACAGCTATATGCTATAGTCATCCGATCCGACCGGTTCCGACAAATGTGCAGCGTATAAGTACTAAAAGACTTCGTGCAAAATTTGGTAAAGATAGCTTTCAAACTGACGGAGGAGATAGCATAAAAACAGACAGACGGACGGAAAGGGCTTAATCAACTCAGCTCGGCATGCTGATCACGAATACATATGCGGTCGAACATCCGTTACAAACATCCGGACAATTTTATAACACCCTGTGAAAGGGTATAAAAATAAATAATCGAAATTTTTTGGCTTGTGGGCTTCTAATTTTCGCACATGAGAAAAGGGATCTACAGTTTAACACCGAACTCAAACGGCAAAGTTGAAGAAGCTTTTTCATGGATAGTTACTTCACAGCTGGCGCCAATAGCTGGTAAAAGGTGACCAGGAGCATAAGTTTTTTAAAGAAAAAACTTTTTCTTGCTTCAAAAATGCTTTAAAAATCAGGGACTCCAGTGTTGTAAAGTAAAATATTACCGAAACGATCCAAAATGTAAGAAACACAGATAAATACGTAGTATTTTCAAATTAATATCAAATTGTTACTTAAATGTGACCAAAGTGAAATTAGTGAATCATTAAACGTTGAAATGCTTCGAGGAAAGAAGCTAGCATATATATAAATCAATCTATCAGTTGGAAATACGCAAAAGAATTTGTATTTACAGATGAGATAAAAATTAAGTTCGGCATAATACTTCATTCCAATAAGATTGCAGTTCAAAAGCATTCAGATTCCAGAACCGTTCAAAAGTGTTTTTATTTTTGGATATTACTCATACGCAGTGTTGCATTTCAACTTTATCGGGGGTGACACTGAAATTCTTTAGAGATTTTGCCGACGGTTGGTTTGCAAATCTCTCAAAAAATCCGTCGGTGCCACAGAACTTTAAGAGATTTCGTTTTCTTTTTCGAAAGTCGAGTTAAAAGGTGGGTGTATAAGATTATGGTCTAACTACAAAAACAGTTCTAAATCGCGTAGGTTCGTGAAGTCAATTTGGTTGGTTTGTGTATTGGTTGGTTTGCCAAAATCTTCTAACAAAATACGAGAGGTTTCTGTGGCACCTTAGAATAGGTTTTCGGTTGGAATGTGGTTGGAAGAGGTCTCTGTGTCACTCCCGTATATATTTTTGTAGTTGGCGTTGATTTCTAACAAAATGTGTTCGTACTTTTAAAAGGTTACTCGGATTTAAGGTAAAGGCAAAGCATAAGGGACGATACCAAAAAAAAAGAGACCTTTCGATATCCATTTCCCTAAACCCAAGTGTAGTCCCGCTTTTTCTTAAATCATGAACAGTAGCTTGGGCATGTTTTAGGACCATTTTGTACTTGCTAAGCCAAATAAAAAAAAATTTAATTTAACTTTACGTTTCTTGCCTGGGAATTGAACCCAGGGTCTTATACTCTCGCTCTTAACACAAATATCGGCATCTCAACACTATCGACTGTCGACCCCATGACAATATTGGGGAATTTTTTTCTATCAAAATCGAAATGCCTTGCAAATTCAATGTAGAATTCGGGGCGTATACATACTTAATTTTTAGAGCAAACTTTATGGCCTCATCGCGCCCATTAATACCGATTTTTGTGGTTAAAAAAAGCACCCTAATGTACATATATGAAAAATATTCCCTATATTTTTGCAAGTTTGATTCTTTGGGCTTGAACTAAAGTAAATATATGAAACACGGATATCATTTGTTACTAATCACTCATTTCTCTAATGCAAACGACACAGTTTTATTGTTTTCATAACCATCATAGAGAAAAAACGAAATTTAACTATATGGTATTATGAATTTATTAGAAAGCGATAATCTTTCAAAATATATTGCATGTTTAAAGATTTCATAGGGAGTTTCGCAAATTAGCAAAGCCAATCGGCTTGGCATCTGGGTATTTACTTATTTCGCGATTATCGAATGCAGCGTGACCCTTAGCGAAGTCGAATTGTTGTAGTTTTAAAATGAGGTTTAAAAATGATTTGTCAACCATTTTAGAACATGTGATCCTGCACATCTGTGTGTCCGTATGGCCGGGTGGCTCAGCGGCTAGTGTGCGCGACCGCTGTGCAAGAGGACGTGGGTTCAATCCCGCCTCGAAACATCTAATGAAAAAGTTTTTTCTTTGAATAAACTTTTCACCCGGTCACCCCTCTCTGCTGTTGGCGCCAGCTTTGTAGCAATTAGCCATGGAAAGCTTCTCAAACTTCCGTTCGGATTCGGCATTATACTGTAGGTCTCTTGTGCGAAAATTAGAAGCGCACAAGCCAAGACATTTTCAAGCCATTTTACATTTTACAAGTGCAAAAATTCAAATTATTCGTATGTTCGAAAACGGAAACAGTCTTCATAAAGATTAAAAATAATAAAGAGTGAACCACTGAACTGAACCGTAACGCGGTTTTAAAACTGTGAGAACCACTGAACCGAACCCGTCCTTATTTTCGAGCGGTTTGCAACTCTTCAATTAACTATTAGTCTTTGCCTTGCATTATATTAGAAACCACTCTTGATGATAGTGCGACGAGTTTTTGGTAAGAGAAAACAATAGTTTTTTAAGAAACTTAAATAAACAACTTAAAAATCGGCAACATAGCGAAAACTACTTTTGTATTTGTCCCGTGCGAAAGCCTTGGTTTTTTGCAATTATCTTGAAAACGAAAATTTTTCCCAAATCCAACTTAGCACCAATTATAAAGCTAATGAAGCGTTATAAATTAAGCCCATTATCAGACTTAAATTCAAATATATTTGAACATTTTTTTATAGCATAAATAAGTTTGACGGTCACTTTTGACATCATGGAAATGACCATATTTGTCATATATAAATCTAACTACGAAATAATATTTCTGCACTGATCACCTACTCTACAGGAACGTCGCTTATCACTTGTCACCAATTGCCGTCAATTACGAAATTTAGTATCAACGAGTATTTTAAGTATCAAATCGCCCTTCATCTTCAAAAATATCAAGATGAAATAATCGAGTCCATTTATTAAGGAGTAAATAGTATCCTTTTGATATGAAAATACATAGTTGTATTATAGGGTGAAATTGAATATTGGAATTAATATTTTTGCAGAGGGATGGTTTGATCTCAAAAAAAATTATAAAAAAAAAATCAAGAAACTTTCCGCATAAGGTTATTTATTTTTGCATATCTTAGTTCGATGGCTCAAAACGAAAGTAAATGGTCAATAAATTCACTAAATTAAACTCCTCCTAGCATCGCATTTTCATAAACACCACCAAAAATAAGAATTGTGAGGCAAAATAACTTTTATTTTTAAATGGTTTTCGATTTTTTCCCTCATTTCTCACTCACGTTTTTCTATTTCAATGCAACTTGTTTTGCTTTCTGCTTTGCTTGTTTGTTTGTTTTAATTTTGAATTCCCGTTCCTCACAACCTCTTGGAAACGAAAGAGCGTAACATAACCAGCACACAGAAGATATATTGGTTTTTGTTAAGAAGAGCAAAAATGTTGATAGAAAATGACCTACATTGGTTGTTGTTGATGTTGCAATTTCAGCGACGGCGGCGGCTTCTTCCAGTTGATGAATTTATCCACAGAGAGGTCGATTGCTGGTGTCTTGTAATCCCAGAAATGTTTTAATAATTTACTTTCGCATTGTTGTTGCTGCACTTTGAGCACTTGAAAAAAAATTAGGCAAAAAAATTGAAATGATAAACCAAAATGGAATAAACAATAACAAAGCTGTTGTTGTTGTTTGTGTTGGTTTTTGTTGATGTTGTAGGCGTACCAAACCAAGCGCACGCACACTCGCACAACGTACACGGCACACACACACACGGTTTACTTAAATAAAAGACGTTGCGCGTATGGAGGAAGCGACCGAACCGACGCACGCGACGACGTGTCCAAACGTTTCAATGAATCGCACAGAACTGAAAACGCGTTGTCCGACGAACCGAACCGAAGGGTGCTTAGTGCAGCCGCCTGTCGTTTGACTGCCTGCTGTGCGCAGGCCAAGAGCGCATAAGAGAGAGTAAGATGGACCTGCGCCCGCTCTCTGTGGCTCTCTGGATGATGCTGCCGCTGTCAGTAATCAATAATTGTATTTAACTTTGTTTACGCGAGTCGCTCTCTCTGCAGAGTCTCTCTCTTAGACTGTTGTGTTGGTCAGAGTGTTTAATGTTAACTGCCACAGGTTTCCTTGAACAGCTGTTGGGAGTTTGTGGGTGAACCCAACGAGATTTGGTGGGAAAGTAAGTTTTTTTTTTTTTGGGATAAATTGTGGTTAAATAAATTTTTATAGTTTCAAGCACAAAAACCATTTTAGCATAGTTTTATGGTTTATGTAACAGTCACACTCTTTGCAAAAACAAGAGACATTGGAGTGAGTGCATATCCTTTTTTAAAGAGTAAGCTTATAGCGGAGGACAGTAGTATAACAGTTCTCTCTTTGCAAGAACAAGAGATATTGGAGTGAGTGCATATCCTTTTTTTAAGAGTAAGGTTATAGCGTAGGACAATAGTATAACACTTCTCTTATACGCTTAAGTCTAACAGTTAAATGGTGGCAAACTTGACTAAATTCGGAAACAACTTGTTGAGGAGGAAATCACATTTGAAATATGTTTGAGTAAAATTTGAATTGGCAATCGGATTGATGGTCAGACGGGAATATATTACAATTTTGTTCAACAAAAATGATTAAATGCCATAATACACCTACCCAGATGCCGCATCATATCATTTTACAGCCATGCGGGCCCACGCAACCCAGTCCAGTCCAAGTCTCTACCTCTCCCAGGCCTCAAGTGGCGCTCGAAACTCTCGAGTGTTGCCCATCATTCATGTGGAATTCATAAATTCACGCCGCAGACGATGCGTCGATGCAATTAATTTGCTTTCTTGGCTGCTTTTCTGCTCGGCTGATGCTGCTGCTGCTGCGCCTGCGCAGCTGTTGACAACGTCGCCATCCCGCTGGGCCCGTTGATTGACCTTATTATTTGTTGTGGGTCTGGTGAGAAATGTTCGTTGTGTCTGTCTCTGGGCCCAAATGTTGTAACTGTTTAAGCTGGGCCGCATCCTCCATTGCTCCATTGTCTTGTGCGGTTGGACATGAAGTGTCAAATTACGTCTTGAGTTGGGTCTGAAGAGTCGTTTGTGCGAAAGTCTCGTCAGTGTGGTGGAGGGAGTATCATTTATTATGGTCAGTTTTGTAGCGTTCCAAATCACGTAACAGTACCCCGGAACCGGTACTAAGCTTTGTCCTTTCAAATTAGTTGTTTGATTGCTTTCAATTAAATAGAATTACTTTGTGAAATTTGCAATATTTAATTACTTTTACAAGTACCTTCAGTTATTGCAACCAGAATAATGTAATTTGTTCTTTAAAATTTCAGGTTAGATTATAATTAATTGTGAAGAATTACTTTGTAACATTTTCCATATTTAATTACTTTTACAATTACTTTAGTAATTGCAACTTGGAGTCGAAAAAGTCCAGAATAACGAAATTTGTTCATTAACATTTGAGGTTAATTTACTTTTATCGTAAAAAATCAGAATAATCAAATTTGTTCATTAAGGTTTGATTACTATTAATAAAACAGATTTACTTTAATTACTTTTATAATTCTTTACACAATAAGCCAAATGTAGATCTTGTTTTTGTTACAGGGAAGAGAAATAAATTGAGATTATTTATCGATCCGCCAAAGAAATGGTAAAGTTCGGATGAACGGTTGTCGAATTATAAGGAAAACAAACAATTATGGGAGTATATTATAGTCGGGCTTGACCGACTTTCTTACTTGTTTTATACATATAGAAGAAGATAGATTCATCAAACTGATTTGCTTTAAAATGAAACTAAAGAACACACCCCTTTAGTTTAGCCTCTTCACCAAATTTGGCTTCGCTATTCCCCTTGCTTAGGCATATTTCCAGTTGGTGGAGCCAGAGATCACATATTTGAAATGTCCAGAGCTGACAGCTAAACAGTTATGTCATTTCCGGGGACACCTTTCAAGTTAAGCCGCCCCGCAGCTGCCCATCTCGTCTAACTGCCAAATACAACTGGCCCCAATGCACTCGATTGACCGCTAACTGTTGCAAACTCCAAAATTTGAGGGCAGCTCGGACCACACACAGGCACTCACACACACACACACGGAGTGTGAGCGACAGCTTAAGACATCCTTGTTGGGTTTTCGGACTACAGACATTTGTACTGTCCTATAATAGCGCCACTTTGGAGGCTGTGTCGTTGACAGTCGTCATGCACAGCTACTTAGATGGACATAAAATTATGATTACAGCAAATACCACATGTCACAGATGGGATATACCCCTCCCTCCTTCCGCCACCCAACCACATTTGCAGTCAATAACCCAGCTTCAGACTAACGACCATTGGCTGTGGATTATACAGACCAAAGTGCAAAAAACGAAAGAAAATATGAAGTAATTCATTACAATAAGCTCACGAATGTGCCATAAAAAATCGCGTGCAGCAGCAGAAGAGGAGTTGCCAGGACAGAAGACAAGGACATGTCATCGTTGCTGGATGTGTGTGTTTTGTGATTGAAAGCCTTTGCACTCGAAGCATGAAATTGCCAATTCGAATTCGGTTTAGCTGTAAAGTACTATTCCACGACGAGCACGAAGCCTACCCAAGACGGTCGCATGTGTGAGAGTGTCTGTGGTATTAATAAGACATTTTGGTGGATTAGATGCTGTTTTACTTTATTTTGGGGGGTGGGGGAAAAAGTTGCGATTTATTATCACCTCCACCCCCCGTGGCGTTTATTGTTCTCTTCGGCTGATTTCTTACTTTTGCACTTGCCACGAAAGAAAGTTTATGAAGTCGATAGCTGAGTTTTTTAGTCTAAATGGAGAATGGCAGTTATTTTGTGGCAGCTCTTGTTAAATTCTTCTAAAACTGTTTTTGAACATCGACTGAATCGATTTAAGAGAATGTTTGTCTCTTGCAGAGTTGCCCCCAAAATTAAAATATTGCTCTGAAACGAAGCAGGATTGAAACGATCGAATTGAAATGTTGCATTCCAAAAAATATAAAAAACGCTTTCCAGTTTGAGCTCAAGTCAAATGTATTTATCATTTCAATTGAACTTAAATTGTGTGTGTTTTAAACTAAGTTCAGTTGCAATTGCTCTTTGGTCGATTTCTTTTGGCAGCTCGTTAACCGCTGAGCCCTCGCGTCTTGCCTTGCCCTGGCCCCGCCTTTCCTTTTCCCTTTTCCCCTCGTCGGCATCCGCCGCTGCTGATGATGATGCACGCTGACAGTTGAAGATGTATGATGGAAATTAATAAAACAAGCGTAAACACTTAAAAGGCGCTCTCCGTCGCATCTCCGTCTATGCGAGTGACTCAATCGATTCCATGCGATTGACTTTGCCCTGCGCCCTCCGTCCGCCCTCGCACTTCATTTACTGTGCCGGATGAACGTGGTGAGACTTGGCGAAGCAAAAAAACAAAAAAAAAAAACTAATTGAAAACAATCATTAAACACAGCCGAAGAAGAAACAACAATACACCGTGGCGCACATTTATGTGTATCACTTAATTATAACTGTACACATCGCCTCTAAGACGTGGTGAGACGGAGAGGTGCAGCTGTGAGCCAACTCTGTGGGATACTCCATGCACAGTTGACCATTTACTTTTTTCACTTCATTAAAGGAGTTGCCCGGTCTCAACAAACAAATGCCCTGACCCAAACCCAAACCGAAACCCAGCCGACATCCAACTGAGTTGGGTTCTTTGGGGTTCGCGAGGCCTTCAGCGCGACTTTCGCTCAGGGTATTATTTATTTCTTTATTAATTATTGTTTTGCCTGAGCTGTTGTTGGTCCCACAAATCAACAGCCAGCAACTTGGTGAACAAGAATCCGCATTACAATCGGACAAAAATGTCTCTGATTTGCATAATTAAGTTGAAGCACCAGAAAAATCCACAACTACAAAAAAAAAAAAAAACAGCATACATATCATAATTTTGAATAATTAAGCACAATTGTTTAATTGGCGACTGATTTGAACTTAATTACTGTCAACTAAAGTTTAAATTGAACACACATGAAGGAAAAAAGAGATCACAAAAATTTGTTTTCAAAAGCGAAGCTTCCATTGATAGACAAATTTAGGTCATTTCCTATGTAAAGTCACGCGCTGAATCCGAATCGGCAGCTAAAAAAATTTTAAGTAGAACAGATTTTGAGATAATCCCAAATTACCGATTTTTGCATTTTTGAAAAAGATCTTCTCACTCAATTACAAATATCTGAATTATGAAATAACTTATGAATAACTTCTATATACCAAATTAAAGCTAATAAAATTATCTTTCAATCATGTGTACGTTGTTTTATTGTCAAACTTGTAGTGTGGATGCTATTCACAAAGATATCGAACATTTCGTTTCATTTTTATCGAATATTTGAAAAACCCGTTAATTGCACAGTTATTTTAACTAACAAAAATTTTGTTTTTAAATTTCTTCTCAGCACTCCGGAATTTTGATTTCGTTTCGTTTGATTTGCTTTGCTTTTCTGCTCATGAGCTACTTGAAAGTGTTTCTATTTATGTGACAAAATCAAAATTCCGGAGTGCTAGCACGAGCCTTTAATGACAAAAGTGAAATAACTCCCGCTTGGCTTTATTTCAGTTTTGAAAAGGAAATATCGATCTGTCAGTCCGTCTTACGCTCTCGCTCAGTTCATTAATATTTTCTTAGAAGTCACAAAGGAGAAATAACGCCACCGATGAATAAGAAATAACGCCCGCGGGCGTAAGATCGATTTTAGAGAGCCAAAGTCAATACATTCTTTAGTACCTTTTTTCAAAAAAACATGAAAGATAAGTACCCAAATGAGAAAAATGAGGCTTGGGCAAGTTTGCTTTTGGAAATCTCAAAACGGGTAATGAATTATTGTAAGATTGGCTATCATAAGATAAGATTGATTCCCTATAAAAATTTGATAAAAAAACGTGTTTTTTTAGTACTTTTAATTTTTGGGTCTCGGTTTACCCTTCTGTGGAATATGTCACCAGGAAGTTGTAACTGCACGGAAAACGTTATTTTGGGCCGATTTAAACGAATCTCAGTTTGAGAGCTCTTTCTGCTAAAGGGATGATGAGGGATGGAATTTATTATGTTAATGGGATCCAATTTTCTAGTCCGTGTCGATCTCTATACATTTTCCAGCTCGTTTTGAAAGTACACCCTTTAGCTTAGAGTCAAAAGTGCTTGAAAATTTTGAAAAATGATAAAACGTAGTCAAAAATGTCAGATATTTTAAAAGGCAGCCCTCATCGATAAAACAACCTTAGAACTGTCAATTCCAAATGCTTAATCGCCAGAAATTGGCTTAAACACACTGTCCAAGCGCTTGAGAGCTTTTCCGTCTACGCGAAGCTTTTGCAACCGAACAGTGTTTTCCTCGCTGAGCTTTAAACTGCTTGGACTTCTTTAAATCAGATTTTATTTACAAACACATATTATAATGAACTTTCAGTTGAACTAAATTAAGACAAACCTCAGTTCCTTTGTGGCGTTTTTGGTCACCTTCCGCAGCAGCAACAGCAAGAACAATCATTAGCTGTGCATTAGCGGCTGCGGTTGTAATTTGCTACATGAAACGTTTACCGTAATCCTTTGAGTAAGTAAACTCAATGAACACACACCCAAGAGGACAAACAAACACCCAGCCAGTTGGTGATAGCAACAACAACAACAACACCACGAAGTAGGCGATGGCAGGTTGAAAGAAAATCCATTGGTAGCGGTAAAACCTATAAAACCACGTAATCTGCAAGTGAGTTCTTTAATTATGCTGCAACGCAACACATGTAGACAACGCAGAAGGAGCTGCCGGAGCAGTTGGAGCAGCAGGTGGCAGATGCCCCTTTGCCTGGTAATTGGGTATGGGGCAACAACGCCCAGTACCCAAGGACTGCAAACAAAATGCGAGGCGAAAGCCGCTTACAAAAACCGCAAAATGCTACGGACATCTTTTGCCAGACAACGACGACGACGACGATAGGACCCACGTTGGGCGCCATTTTGAAGTTTGCCAGGATTACAATGGCGCTTGCACTTGTAGATGAGATACGAACAAACAGACAAACACACATACACACCAAAACGAAACTGTGGATGCAGATGGAGGAGGCCACTGCCAATGGGAAACCATTTGCGGATTTAATTGCCGTTAACATGAGGCTCGCTTTACTTTGTTATTGCAGCAGCAGGAGACCCGGTAACATGAGCATCAAACGGCATCCCAGATCCCAGTGTACGCAGATTAGAGGGCAAGCGACGATGACGTTGGCGACAACCAACGGGGAAGGTCTTTGTCTTTGATGGTTTTTCTCTTTTGTTTTTTGCCTCTTCGCTTCAGTTTTGTGGTCAGTTGATGGAATTATGGCAAAACCATTGCCCACAGATATATCGCAAAAGCACGGTGGACAACTGGGAAACAGAGCAATGCCCTAAGCCCGTCTTAGAAGTTCGTCGAGAGCGAGTGGATAGGGGGCCAGGGGAGGGACCAAACATTTTAAATTTAAGTTTAAATTCAGGCAGTAAACATTTTTGATATCTTTTTCTACCGATAAGAAATAAGTCGTTCTGTACATATGCTCCTTTGTATGTTAAGTAAAGATTTAGAGAACTGGCACTGGAACACTTACCCCTGTGAATCGTTGGGCGATAATGATTGCAGCTGTTGATCCGCCGAACGCAAGTTATCACTCATTATATAATCTGAAAAAGGCAACAAAGAGAAAGAAACAAATTTACTCACACGTAACACATTGGAAGCATTAACTTATAATCTATAGATATTGAGCGGCAGAGATGCTAACCGCTCGATGAATTCTAAGAAGTTAGTGGTAGTAGATTTAAGTATGCTTCACAAATCCATGTTGGAAGGGTTAGATAATGGAATTACATAAATGTTGCTGACAACTTGGAAATACCCCTATAATTTTTCTCATCAATCTCGAGTCAGGATAATTTGATTTTCAAGTAAGTAGTAATACACGAATTGCAGGAGTGTTTCAAGCCTTTGGAACCTTAATTTTCACCTTCTAGACCTAAATACGAACCATACCATTTCTGTTTGAAACAGTATTCGGTTAGAAAGCCCCTAAGCCTCTATGGACAAAAGCTCAAACCTAAGATTTGATAAGATTGGGAACTAGTTCACGAACCGAAACTTAATCTCAAATTCAATTTGAAAATCTAGTGTGAGTGACCAGCTCAATGCTCGGAGCTGAATTATTCTTTATTTGATTTTTGATCTCCTTGAACAGAATTTGGTTTTATTAATGATTGTTCAGTTTTAGATTATTAAGATTATAATTAATTAACCTGGAGTTCAATATCTTTGAAAAAATAACTTCCTTTAAGAAATAACATTGTGAAGTGTCAGAAAGAATCAGAAAGATAAAAAACCCTAACGAATTTTTATTTCGCAAAGTTCAACGAATGTGAAGAAACTGTAAGATTTAGTATTCATTTCAACACCAAAGCTGCTCGCTTAGCTTTAGTCCTGTGCTTTAAAGCTGCTTAACAGTCCTGTTAAGTTGAAAGCTTTCGAGAAACATAGCAATTCGAGTCCCAAAAGCTCCAACAAGTCAAGCTTTTCCTACGGTACTTTTCCCCA
This sequence comes from Lordiphosa collinella, assembly GCA_018904265.1. Lineage (NCBI taxonomy): Eukaryota > Metazoa > Arthropoda > Insecta > Diptera > Drosophilidae > Lordiphosa > Lordiphosa collinella. The sequence goes on along the minus strand of JAEIFV010000021.1, from coordinate 469,999 downwards.
AGCTTAACTATTTCCCTACTTACCCTTTTGCAGCTGACTGGTTGGTATGAATTCCTCATGTTTTTGGTCCCCCTTCTCCTCGTACTTCAGCTTGTAGTCCGAATGCTTCCGCAAGGACATCAACAGCGACTGAGTGCGCGGTGGGATCTCTGGAGGCGCTGGCTCAGGCGGTGGTTCCGACTCACCACCGCTGCTGGCCACAAACTCATCCAGATCGCTGCCACCGCTCATGCTCTGCAGCTCCTGCATTTGCAGCGGCTTCAACGTGGAGGCGGCCACCTGTTGCTGATGCTTCTCCCGCAACGAATCGCTGCGGTTGACGGACAGGGCGGAGGTGCCGCTACTCGAGCTGGTCATGCCGCTCAGTCGATTCAAATTATTGCGGGCCGCCCGATGGCTGCGGCTACTCGAGGCGGCCGTTGACGAGGAGGCCGAGGCAGGCAATAGATAGGCATTCGGGGGTGTCGCCTCCAATGCGGCGGCGGCTGTTTCGTCTGTGGTGAATTTGGCGCTCAGGAAGGGATTTGTACTGCGCGGTGTGCCGGCAGCTGCCGGCGGAGGAACAGCTGTGGTGCTGCTGCTGCTGCTATTGCTCGTGGGGAAGAGACCCAGATTGGCATTGGACTGATATTTGCCGGCCGTGCTGGCCGATACGGTGGCCAGCTTGTGTGGTGATTGTACGGTGGCAGCTGGCGCTGCTGGACGCTGATGTGGCTGGGCATAGGTCACCTCCAGATTGCTTTCCACTAAGCGATGCTCCCGTTGACGCAGATACTCTGGCTCGCAGTCAGAATTGTAATGTTCCATGCCTAAAAAACAGGATAAGAGAGGGGGGAGAAGGGTGTTAGTAAACTCTGCTCCTAATTGTCCCACATCGAATCGCACTCGCCGGGCTAAAAATAATTTGAGCGAAGTGAAAAGCCCGCCATTCGAGGAGCGTTATTAGGTTGTAAAAAATGAATCGTAAATTGCATTAAATATTAACAGACAATAAAATAAAACAAAGCAAAATGCAAGCAGGCCGTAAAAAGCGCCACAGCAGGCAGCGGCGATTTGCGTGTTTTATGCTTCGATTAGGCGTGCAGGGCAACTGCTGGGTCGTAATTGAATTGGGCTCGGTCGGGGGGATGTTTGTATATAGTACATATACCTAGTGTATATGATTTAAGTCTTTAAAACTGGAGGGCATCTTTTACACAACATCGATGCCATCTAATCCAAGACAAAGTTATCTCTTTTGCCTTGGCCTTGTCCACTAGCCAAGCCGAACTGAGCCCAGCACTGAATAATTCAATTAAAGAGAATAATGAATATTTACTAGCTTGAACAACTTACATCTAAGTCCGGTCAAAGTTCCTAAGGTTTACACTAAACAAAAATTGTTGTGTAAAATATTGAGGATTGATTTCTTATAAAAAAAATAGGGGAAAGTTAACTTCGGCACGGTCCGAAGTTTTGTAAGCCCTTGCAGCTTTGATTAAAAACATTGTCAGTTATCGCTCGCGGCCGCATGCGCGCATTCGTTTGCGTCTATGTTGGAGTGTGTCTATGTGTGACTGTGTGTGTACGTAAAGGAAAACACACGAAATCAAGCGAACAGGGTAGTTTGTAGTCAGGACACTCGACTACAGCTTCCTTACTTGTTATTTATTTTTCATGAATTTTTTACTTCGATTTGTGGCGGTACCAATCTGAGGCACCAAAGCCCTCAACCTGAGGCACCGCAAAGCCTTCCATCTGAGGCGCCAAAGCCCCCAATCTGAGGCATTAAAGACCTCAACCCGAGGCACCGCAAAGCTTGAAGCGAGGCAACATTAACAACCCTGCACCGGCCTCAGATAAGGTGGATATAGATACCAGCCGAGAATCATCAGCGCTGCATTCGCCGCCTATGCCTTCGCCACCGATGTTATCGCCTTCACCTTCTCTTTCCTTCTCTATCTGACGAAGTCACTGAAGTCACTGGAATAGATGTGACGGTACCAATACAGCGCCAACAGCCTTGTCTGGCAACGACGCATCATTGGAGTCAAGATATATAACAGCGAGACAGCATTTCTGCGTGTTTTGTTAATTGTTATCAAATTTAAGATGATATAACAATAAAGAGGTCATTGTTGCGATTAATTTTCGTGTAGCAATTCACAATAATTGTGATCATTTTGTGCTGTATACAATATTTTTTGGAGTCCATGAAGTCGTCCATTTCAGCATGCTGACTGCTGTCTCGATATTCTCGACATTTGTGTTTCAAATTCTCCCCAACCAAGTTGGCCCTGAAATCCAAAAACAGTTGTCAAACCCGACTAGCCAATAGTCTGTACTGTATTATTCAGTTTACTAGCAGAGCTCGTCTGGAGTAGACCTGTTTCGGCAATACAAATATCTAAAAAAAAAAATGTTCAAAATTGCTAAGTAAAAATGGGTAAGAAAAAAATTGACAAATGTTAAGTAACCTTTGGACTTTGTTCCTCCGCTTTTGGATTGCAGTAACCACGTACCATTAATAAGGGTGCATTTTTGAGAACAATGAACCCTTATCGTGGGTAAGTTAAACGGCACACAGCATGGTGGAAGAAAGAAATGTATCGTCTTTTTTTTTACAAGAACACTCGTAATCAGATCACAAATGAAAGAGTATTAATGAATCAAAGGACATACAACCCAGCCCAACACTGCATAAAGAACCAGGTGCAGTCTCGGTAAGTGACGGAAGTTGAAGTCGAAGAGTGCAGATTTTAGGCAATAGTACATTCCCTCAGGCCATCTCTCGCACATATACAATTCACGGCAGTACACTCGGATGAAAAACAAGCACGGAATGACTCAATTTGGTGAGTGTTTTTTTTTTTGGAAAAGGGGGTTATATTTTGGTGGCTGCGAAAAACTCTACCGACTGAATTTTGATATCAACTTGTTGTTCTTTGCAGATTTTGACAATTAATGGAACTAGTTTCTGGGAATCACTCGCTGCACAAATATATCATAAAATATACGTACACCTACACGCTGACATAGTGCAATTCACGTGAACTGGTAAGTGTAATCCATCGTTCTCCCCCCATCCCCATCTTTTCACACTTTTCTCCACACAGGTTAAACTTAATTATACATAACACTTTTTAGGAGCACAAGCGTAAGTTAACAAACGAATTTGAGTCTTAAATAATACTTCTCCACCTACAGCACTTTTTTGACTGAGCTGCTTCGATATAGATATTTTGCATACATATATTTATTCAATGGATCAGGGTAAGTTTGCTGGACTGCAGCATATCAAATGATTTAATCTTCTCTCTGGTAATAGATCGATGACTTACGCGAAGTGGCCAACTTTCGCCTGCAAAGAGTTAAACTGATGGTACCACTCACCCATAATACTGGTTCTTTTGGGGGAGGCGCAGCTTGCGTTAGTTTAAATCTATTTATGTTGTTTTGTTAAAAATAAAATAAAATTTTGTGGCAACTCCGATGGTGGTTAAATCGATGGTTTTTTGTTCCTGGCATACGGAATTCATCAAGGAAATTATTAGAAAAGTTTTCGGTTAAACGTTAAAAATATGAACGTAAAGTTTTTTAAGTACTTTTAATTTTTTGGCCTCGTTGGACCTTTTTGTGGAAATGCCCATACGTTATTAAAAAAAGGATTTTTGATTTGCGTCTAACATGCTATTGCAGTAAGGAGCAGTTTAAGAACCCTTTCAGTGTCCCTTAAAAAATGTCACATTGTGAATATTCCTGGAGAAGATCTTGTGTTGTCGTTTTTTTTTTTAGAGTTTTGTCTATTGAGAATGTAAAACAGTGGTTTTCTCTGCAAGTTTTCGCAATTCTTTCTAAAATGGATTTTTTTCAGCTGCTTTTTACCATTTGGCTTAATGAAGTAGTGCCTTGTAACAATTTGTTCGCTGAAAGTAAGTTTTAAGATCAGATTTTGAAAAGCCGAACTGTTTTATTTTGCATCTTTCGGTTGATCATTTGCGTAAAAACACTGATTTGATTATCGGTTCGGACTCCAAGCACGGTACGTTGTGGATTGGTTTGTTTCAGAAACAGTTTGCATCCTTGATCTAAACTCGAATCAATGACCAGATGTGCCCTTATGTTAGGTACTTGTTACAACTCAAACTAAAATCCATAAATTCAGCTAAACTTAAGAGCCATGAAAAATCCAAAGACATGACAAATATTTGGTTAATCTGCCATGACTGGGGGACTTTTCAGGATTCCTTTCGGCACAGTGTAGTGCGCTTATCTGCCCATCCATCCGTACGTATGTAGCAGTTTATGTACTTACTTGCCAATTGCTGACTCTGCAGCAACAACTGGGCCAGCAGCTGTGTATCAAATGCCGTCGCCTGAGCCGTATTTTGATATTCATCCTCGCTGCTGCTGCCGTAGCCATGCCCATGACGATGACTGTGCCATTCGGCCGAACGCTGGCGACGCATCTGCTCGCCTCCGGGCAGATGCCCGCCGCCGGCAGCGAAATAGTATTCACTGCCAGCGGCACTGCCGCTGCCCACGCGTTTACGGCCAATTGTGCCGGAGTGACTGCTGGACATGATGTTGATGGCTTTGGCTCCTGCTCCTGGAATTCACCTTCAATTGAACTATGCACGTAGCTTGGCCGGCAATTTGTTCTCGTTCTGGTTTGTTCGTCCAGCGCCGCTCGGTGGGTCCATTTGGAGCGGGGCCGGGGCCGCCTCCCTTTAAGTGCTTAACCGAATTAACGCTGAAACGATAAAAACGACAAAGTGTCGGGCATGAGTCGTTGAGTGTGTGTCTAGGGCTGGCCAGGATGGCCAGGATATAGAGAGATAAAACCATAAATGCACGAAAATGAAAATAAATAGCAGCCGGTTGCTTCTCCGAGTAGTTGGGGGCCCACTTTCCCTTTTGACTTTCGTTCCGGTGGCGTAAAGTGAACTTAATGGCGATTGCATTAAATGAAAGCTCAGCTCTTAAACGTTGCCTGTTATTAGTCGTTTTTGTTCCAGCTTTTATGAGTGTCCTTTTTCGGCTAAGGCTGCCATAGGATGGGGAGGGGGTGAGCAGAGCAGACAATTTGACTTTTGATTTGATGAGTGAGCATTTGAATGCACTTAACCCGAGCAGCCAAGTGGGCCATTACTTGCAGCTTAACCAGAGAAATTGCGCCATGTAGGTTAAGGCTTCAAGGGTGACTGACCCGGGGTAACTAAATTTCGGTTTGCCACATACAAAGTAGGGTGGCCATTTTGCCAAAGAGATGGCAAAAATACACAGAGTATTTGCAAATGTATGTTACAGCCAGAAAGAAGCATCTCTGACCCTACACAGTATATACATATATTCTTGATCAGCTTTAACAGCCCTCTGTCCGTACGAGCAAACAGATCTCAGAGATGGTAAGAGTAAGAGGTTTGGCAGGTATGCGACATAAGCATCGTTTACTTGCAGGCAGATCAAGTTTACCCAGCAAACCAAACAGTAACAGTAGATTGTACTTTTTAGATATTACTTGCGAGTCATTTAAAAAATTTGCTCTGATACGTTTCTGATTTGAAATACAATCAAAAAATATTATGTTTGTGAACCCGTGAGCCGCCACCCGGCCCGATAGTTCGTACCTTTTGGACATATTTAATAATCAGGATTATTTATCGATCCAACAAAGGATTAGTAAATATCGGATGAACGATAAGCCAGTTATGAGCAATAAAAAGTTTCCTGCCACAGCGCAGCAGCAGCGTTGCTTTCTGCTGATACAACTGCCATAGCGAAATATAGGTGTGTGCATACACTTTCGTTGGTAGAGAGTATATTAAAGGGAAATTAGAAAAATGAATTTAGGCCGCGACCTCAAAATGAATTTTGATTGAAGACAAAATCAAACCTTTGGAAAAAGCCCGGGATAAGACCCCTAAATTCTGATAGAAGGCACTTCTATTAGCATCACCTCATACCCAGTTTGTCAACTGCAGTCAACTGCAACTTCAATAAAAATGATAATTTGGAACCTTAACTATATCCTTGGGGGATCTTGGGAGGAAACCGACACAAATATTTTTCAAACCGCACGGTAGAGTTTGACTGAAAACTAAATTTATGATGGCATAATGGGATATTGCATGTCTATAAGAGATGGTAATCGTCATAAACTAGACAACACCTATTTTGTAAGGTTTTTTTAGAGCTTCGTTCGTTTAAAACTTCGTTGGTGCATTACAAATGACCAGCATACTTTACTGTTTTTAGGAAACGAAAACATATTAGAGTCTCTACCAGCCATTGCATACTTTTGGGGCACCAGCAATAAATAGGATATTTTTGGATTCTTACACAAGTGGTAAAAGAGGTTTATCTCCATTGAAAAAAAATCTCAGAATTGTTTGGGATGGTTCATTTCAAAGCTAAGAAGTGGTTCTTTCCGATGGTATCAAAGAGAGTCCAAACAATAGAATTGATTCCGGAAAACAATTTGTACTTTCAAGCTTCTTTATTGATATTGCGTTTCCTCCTCTTCTCTCCTAAAGTTTCTACTTAACGTGGCTTATACTTGGAATCCTTATCCCATTTGCTTCTGGGACTAATGCTACGCGGTTCGCGATATTTCAGATAGATGGGCAAGGGCGTATCAGGTGGAAGTTCATCCCGTTTTAGCTTTGTATTGAGAAACTTGTCCATGGCACGCTGCTCGCGTTGCAGTTCCCTCTCCACCTGGGCAACACTGCGTGGCATCTCACGAACGGGACTCAAGCCGGCCAGGCGTCGAGTATACTCCGTTTGTCGTATTATCTCTTCGGTATGTCGCCTTCGACTAGCACTTTCTGTTGATGGTGGTTCTTCATCCATGTTGATAAATATTTTTCGGAATATAAATAATTCAAATTTTAGATGTAGCCCCTAGGCAAGTCAGTGGCAAACTGAATACTTCGAAATGCTAAATGCTGACAGTTTGGGGACGAGCAGTATTGTAAAAGGCAACTTTATGAAAGAGTTTCGAGGTAAAAAAATTGTAATTTAAAGCAGAATGAAAGCAAGTGTACCTAAGACTAGGATAAGTTTCATTCCTGTCCGTTCGGACACATTGCAACTTTGACATGGATTTTGCATGCAAGAGATAATCCTGAATGTGTGTCTCTCTCTCTCTCTCTCACTGCGAGGGAAGCTTAGTGCAAAGCTCGCATCAACTCTTGATCCAAGAATTGAAATAATCACAAAACGATCTTTATTTAAGATCTTTAAAATTTTTCAGAAAATGTTTAAAAACTTTTCGAAATAAAAGCGTCAATACTTGATATAGGAAACAAGTAAGACCTTTATTTAAGTATTAAGTTTTTTTAATTATTTCTGATTTTTTCTGAAAATATAGATTGCAGGTTTAAATAAAACCAAAAGGGTAAGCCACTTGTAAATAGCCTATAAAAGGCAACTCATGTTTTTTTCAGTAATTTTTATCAAAAGTTAAATTAAGTTAAAGGACACTCTGGAAAAAGTTCTCTGGAAAAGTTCGTTCCATTTGCTCCCGCTCTTTAAAGAGCTTGCTTAGTTTTGTTTACCCTTCTGAGGTTTATTTAAGTAAGACAAAGACTTGACTCAGAAATATCTATAAATTAATGAGTGAAACCAACTCAAAAGTCTTCAAGCAGAGTGAATAAAAAGAGCAATTGCAGAGGAACATGCTCACTGGTACAGTTTAATGAGCAACTCATTTTCGTTAAAGACCTCTCCCAGATACTAAACATACTTGACTAGTGGGAAAAATCACTCTAAAGAGCACCAGCACCTTTTCATTTTCATCTCATCTCAGCATACAACCCTCGTTGCATCTGGCCGGACGGTGCAACAATTGCAGTTGGAAGTGCAACCTTAAAAGTATGCAACAACTTTGCCCAAAGAATTGCTGGCTGGAAATATGGCTGAATGTATGTTTTATATAAAAGAAAATGTTGCATAAACTGAGGCCCATTTCCACATTTCCTCCTCCTCTTTCTCCTGCTTGAGCCTACGCAATTATTTTGCATGCTCCATTTTAACAATTTGGCAGAAAAAGAAAAGTAAAATGCAAAAATGCACAAAATGAACGAATGAATGAATGGGCCGGCAAGCGAACTAAAGTGAGACTGGATTAAGTGGGAAAGGGGGGAGTGGCAAGCGGCGGAGTGTCGTTGCCTCCTTTGCACTTGCACATACACATACATGCTCAAGTACGTCGAGAAGTGAGGAAAAATAACCAACAAAGCGGCAGCATAAAATTCCACAAGGAGCCAAGAAAATATTGAGTTAACCAGGCTGCTCTGCCCTAAAAGTATGCTAGGTTTTTTGTCTGAGGCAAGAAGCCAACTTTCTCATTAGCCGCACATTTCTCAACTTATTTCTGAGCTCAGCTCAGTTCAGTTGAGTTGAGACGAGAGTTGATGAGGCAAATGCAGATGCAGTAGCTCTGCTGGAAATTAATTGGGTAACTGCAAGGAGATTATCCAAATGATAAGATGCAAATTTACTGACAGAGTTGACATATTTAACGCTTGTGCAAGTAAATCAAATAAGAACATGATTTCAGTATTGACATCTCCCGCGATGAATACAAAATGTGCAGCCGGAATAGAAGCAATCCTACATTTAAGAAAAGTCGTGAAAATTAACACTGAAAACAAAATTAAGAACTGCAATAAAGTACAAACGGTGTTTATAGTACGGTAAGTACCAAAATACTTCATTTAAGTAGAGCATTCGTATTTTACAAACGATTTTTCAATCCCGAAATACTTGATTTAAGACTGTTTGGAAAGATACATACTAAGTACTTTTTGCGAATTATTTTAAATATTTTTTAACCTTATTTTTAAAAACTTTCAAAACATTCTTAAAATCTAAAAAAATGTAAGGTCAACCCCAATTCATTCTTGAAACTAAGTGAAAGTCAATAAAGTATATGACGTTCTTGGTTTAAGCCCATTAAATTCAAAAGCTATTCACAATTTGTCCTTGAAATGAGGTCTCTCTATTAAACCAACGAAGTCTGAAATTATCAAAAAGCCATGAGTTAACCAAAGACCAATATGGTAAAGCTGAGTTGATTTAGGCCTGATCGTCGGTCTGTCCGTCTGTCTGTCTGTTTCTAGGCAAACTAGTCTCTCAGTTTCTTTTTTCTTCTTCTTTTTACTGCACGCTGCTAATATGTCAGAACCGACCGGATCGGATGACTATATCTTATAGCTCCATTAGGAACGATCGGTCGAAAAACTAGTTTTAGTCAGAAAAACTTTTTTGTTTTCAATGTAAACGTTTTAAAACTGTGTATTTATTTGTTTTCTATGCTTTTTCATAATTTTATTAAGTTTGGTGAAAATCGGACAACTATATGTATATACTAAGTACTCGATACAAAGTACTTGATGCTCATTACTCTATTCTTAGGACTCCATACTTAGAATTCGACACTTAGTCTAAGTATTCAAAACTCAGTATTCGTTACACAGTATTCCTTACTCGATACTCAGTACTCGAATCTAAGTAGTAGATACTCATTCTGATACTTACTAAGTACTTGATAAGTAAAGTATTCATATAAGACGATACAAAGTACTACATCTTGATGCTCAGTACTCGATTCTAAGGAGTCAATACTTAGAATTCGACACTTAGTACTAAGTAGTCAAAACTTAGCTTCCGTTACTCAGAATACGATACTCAGTATTCCTTACTCGATACTCAGTACTCGAAACTAAGTAGTACTTGATTCACAGTACTCGTTACTCGAAACAAAGTACTCGACACTTAGTACCCGATACTCAGTACTCGATATATGATACACAGTATTCGATACTCAGTACCACGACTACCGGAAAACAATACAATATGTCAGCGTGACGCGTGATGCGTGACTCTGAAATTAAAATTTACTCACATCAAAAAAGTTCTGATCGATTTGCAAGCTCTATCATTTACATTTTGCCTAAGTGCGACTACGTTGCATTTTGTTTATGGCACAAATGAGTTGAAAATTCCGATATTTTTCACCATTCTATCCTGGTTATCTTTCCACCAGCCTGCTGGATTAATAAAAATAAAAAAAATCATTAAAATTGTCGCTTTCCACCCACTCAAGTTGATGACTTCGTGTCAATTGCCTGCTCCAAACTTGTGCCGCACCTTTTCATGTTATTTTTAGCCAGCGCCACATGAAAATTCATGTTTTGCCATTTCGCTTTGATTATACGTACTGCGTACCTATTAAAAAACAGGAACAAAAAATAATAATAAAAACGATATTCTCTGTACGCAATCATTAGCTAAATGATAGACATGTTGTGGGCGGTTCATGTTCATGTGTGATGGGTTCAACGCTCAGCTCCTTCAGTTTGCTTAAAAAAATATTTTTCAGCTCCTGGCCAAGCGCCTGCTGTCAACAATTTTGTTAGCAACGAGCTGCGCCAGTGTACAGGAAGCAATTATGGTGGAGTGGGTGGTGGTGCAGGGGCCGGAGGGCGATTGTCCACATGTATAACTGTTGATGTTTACATGGCCGGCGCCTGATGATAGGCCCTATGTCTATGGGTGTTGGTAATGAGGTTGTTTTGCATGTTTAGGCATAATACAAAATTTTAAGTTCGACGTTGTGCGCTTTATCTATAAAACCATAAAAGCCCACGTCGGGGCTCAGGAAGGAGCGTGGAGCGAGGACTGGCGCAAGGAGCACTGCATTTCGCATTTTGACATGTAATTAAACGTTTTGCGGTTGACAACAAACAAAGACATGGCGCACAGCACTCTTGTGGTTTGAAAGCCATTTAAGCATCGTCATCCCTCCTCCAGCGCCTGCTGGAGTACTGCGAGCGATTGTGGGCAGAAACACAATAAAACGCAACTGAATCGAACGATTCGTGTCGGAGGAAATGCGTTCAATTTTTGGCCTATCGACAAATGAAAATTGTAAAATGAAATGAATGATTTAACACTTTTGCATTGTTCGACATGCCATTCGATCGGAGTAGTGTCCGGGGAATGAAATCACCGGAAAGCACATGAAATATTTATCTTGAAATTTATGTTTGATTTAAGATTTATAAAGTTGTCTTAAAGAAATGGTTATTGCGAACTATTCAAACTATTTTTGGTTAACGGTTGAAGTTGGAGTTCTAAACTCGACGTTTTCTAAAATCTAAGAACAGATTTTTAATTTCAAGTTAGTTTTGGCTGTAATCTGCTGCCTGGTGGAAAGATTCTCAGGATAGAATGGTGGAAATTATTGGAATTGGAATTTTCAACTCATTTGTGCCACAAACAAAATCGTAGTCGCTCTTTGGCAGAACGTAAATGATAACGATTGCAAATCGATCAGTATGTATCAGAAATACCGCATAAAGATACCGCAAAACACCGCATACACCGCACTACCACATGGAGTACATTTTAATGCATGAATAAATGTCGCTAGAGGGATTTTACCACTTTGAACCTCTGTTTTGAGAACTAAAATCGAACTTTTCCGAGCTGCATACTAAACTAAACCTGGACAAACAATTGGTCGAAAAATGAATCATAGTTAGAAAAACATTTTGTTTTCATTGTAAGCGTTTCTTAACTCGGCCAGTAATAATGGGCCGACTTTAACTTTTGACATGAGTAACTTGCAGAGATAATGCTGAGAATGTCAATCTATCTGAATCGTTTCAAACGATCTTCATAAATTGAAGATATAAGGCAGGATTCCCCAAGGAGAGAGGCTCTCTGTCTCTCTCTAACAGTCACTGATGCATTACTTCAGCAAGCATTCGGTGTGAATTGCCGAGTATGTTCGGCCCCTCGGGGCATGGCTGGGGAACACTGATGTAAGGTAACCCTTAATTGACACAATTCTCTTTGAAAGTACTTAATTTTCTTGTTATGTAATCTCTACTTTGTTGTTATTAGCTTTACAGTTTGTTTTGACTCTCAACCTTGCTTGAATAGCATTAAACCAGAACCGCGTTCAAATAAATTCCAGTCTTTGCATCTGCCCTGTGTGCTTTCATTTAGCTTTATCTTTACGCTGGCAATAACAGGATTAATGCATAAAAGACCTACCCCTTGTGCACGCCTTTCTGCTGAACTACTGACATCTACCAATGCAATGCATAAAGTGCAAGAGTATAAATTGTTGTAAATATGAAGACGTTGAACCAAACCGCAAGCCGAGCATAATAACAGTTCGGTTACGTACGAGTTTGATGGAATTTTAAAATACATAATGCATGTAGCACTAACACGGCTTGGTCCATGCATTTGTTGTACATAAATTAGAGGCAAATTCATAAGGATAAAGAGTTTAGAAACAGATCGCATAACACTGATCCTTAAGTTACAAAATCTGGATTGTATTGAGTTGGCTTACTCATTCTGTTTTTCAAAGTTGATGGACGTGAGATGTTGTCCCTAAGTTATGCACAGTGGTTGCATTTATATGGAGAGAGGGGTGATAAATACGTCTAGTGCAAATATCTGGCTAAAATTTATATAAAATGTAAAATCTAGGGCTGCAAACCTTAAAATTTTTTTCACAATTCCGGTTCGCGGGTTAGAACCAAAATTTACCTATGGTTAGGTTCGGAAATTTAAGGTTAAAGTTTTTTGAACGAAGGTTTCAGTTCGAACCTCGGTTCAGCTCATACTTTACACACTATTAACAAAATAGAAAGACGGTCAAGCCCGTCTATAATATACTCTGTACCTGTGAAGTGCTGCCCGTTGCGACCGGTGCTCCCCATAATTGTTTGTTTTCTTTATAGCTCGACTATCGTTCATCCGATCTAAATCATTCGATAAATAATCCTGGTTACCAAATATGTCCAGAAGGTACGAACCTTTTATCTATAAGACTGTGGGAGATATAACGTTTTTTTTTATTTCAAGTATAAGAAGCATACTTATGTCCCATACATGTCGAACCTCTATCTCTTACCATCTCTGAGATATATACTTTATAGGGCCGGAGATGCTTTCTACTTCCCTTTACATACTGTTTCACAAACTTAATATACTCTGTGTACCTTTGGTATGGAGTATACAAATAGAGAAAATTGTACTTCGGCTCGGCCGAAATTTTTATACCCTTGCAGAACGTTTTTCTAAATAAGACTACTTTTGGGACATTCCTTTTTTATGGGAGCTATACTATATAGATGTCCGATTCCGACAAAACTTAGTGGAACCATGAAAAATCTTAACAAACTAACATTTACGAAATTTGGAGTCGATTCCATTTAAATCACAACAGTTTTTCTCACTAGAACTTCTTTTTTCGACCGATCTTACGTATTGCAGCTAACGGGTGACAATTAACAATCAGCACAAACTTTGAGAGAGTGCGCCCTTAGCAGAGCTTTACATAAAAGCTTTCGGGATGACAATTCTTTCTCTTTGTTCTCGTAATCGCGTTGTAAAATTCTACGAAATGCACGCAGACAAAGGTAAAGTGTTTACAGTAAACCATTTTACCCAAGAGGGCAAGTCCAAACGCACTATTTATAGTATTTTGCAACGAAAAATAATAAAAAGAAAAGTTAGAAGTGGTCGGAAAGCAAACATTATGACCGGCCAAGCTGTCAGAAAGCTAACCCAACTTTTTAACAACAAAGACAACATAAGTCAACGAGATGCAGCCAGAAAATTTAATTGCAGCCAACATCACATCAGTAAAGTGCTGAAAAAGAATAACATTGTTGCCAGATGTAAGCAAAGAGCACCAAGTTACACACCTGACCAAATACATTTAGGCTTAAAACACATACAATTATTGAACACCTAAGTAGGCGTATAACAAACAGACAACAAAATCCCAAACATGTTTAAATGTTAACAAAAATATTTACGAATAAAAACACCCCAGCTGGGGCACATCAAAATTGTCTGCATATCCCATATTAAAGATCAGTTAGAACGAGGGCAAGCAAATGTCTTAAAATATCGGCAAAACAAAGCTTGCTTCCTTTCCATCTCCGCATAATACCGCGTATTAAGCACCAGCTTCAGCGTATGTCCGCCGCATAAGTTTATGTTTACGACCTGAGCTTTATCATCGCCAATTCACTTGCATATTTTACTTGCGCCAAGTCGCGTATGTTTGTGTCGTACCTTATTAAATACAGCGACCTCGCGTTGTTCATAACGCACTCGCCATGTATTTTAGTGGTGCAATCTACAGCGAGTTGCATGTAGACTGTACTCAAGAAACTCAAGAAATTGCAAATGAACGTAACTCATACGGGAATTGCTATAAATTTCAGTGATATTGGCCCACAGTGGCTGGCGCCACTTTATTAGAATCGCTGGCAAGTTGCTTTTTCCGTGCATTTTGTTAGTTCATGAAATTCATGGCACGCGGCAGCCTTTTAGTCCTTTAGCCAAAGATGCCAAGTGCTTGCGTAAAAATGCATAACGATGCCAAAAGTCAAAGGGGCAAAAGTTATTTTATACACATTTTTAATTTTCAGCACCGCACAAGGAGCAGGCGGCACACAAAATGGTGTCAGCGGTGGTTGCCATTGAAAAATGGAAGAAGAAGAGGGGAAAAAAACTATTAGAAGGTGTTGGCTGGCTACATTTTGCAACTTGACTCCGTCTCTCTCTACCCCTGCTCCTTGCACATGTGGGTGAACATAAATTGCAGGCACCATGCATAAATGAAAGGTTATGGGCTGGAGTGGAATGGGTTGGTTGTCTGCTTTTGATGCGTTTGTTGTAAAGGCAACAGGCCAAACCGAAATGCGAGTGATTTGTGTTCGGGGAGGGAGGAATGGATTATCTGCATACAAAGCCTAGGTTCGAGATACTTCAAAAAGAAGGCTTACGAAGGATTTCGGCTAATCTGAAGAAAGAAGATGTATTGATACGCCATTCGAGGGAACCAAGCGGGCTTAAACTTTCAACTTTGTGTAAGCTCTGACAGAGTCAAAATTTATGGATAGGGTGTTCTGAATGCCAAACCCAGACCTGGGAATGCATCTAGTTGCCATCTTCTTCTAAAAGCTTGGCTTAAGTTTCAGCTAACTGACTAAGTGCGGGCTTAAAGGAATTTCCAAACAACATGAAGTTTTATCATCAGCCAGTCCTGGATTTGGCTACACACACACACACACTCACAGTGGGAGGCAGCAATTTATGATGGCATTTCAAGGAGCACAGCTTGGCATCTCCTCCACTGACTGCTTGACTTGGAACACGCCTCCACATATCTAAGTGCAGCGTACTGAGCACGTTGAAATGATTACCCAAAGCAAACACAGACAGGGCAGCAAACAGAGTGAGAGACCCGCACAACCAACAAACCCATTGTTACCACGACGAGGATGATGAGGATGCTGGGATAGCTTCAAGGCTTTTCATTTGCATCAACAAAAGGCTGGGCAGGTCCAGGTGGTTGGGTCATCGGCATGGGGCACGCATGTGTGAAAAGAATGCGGCGGAGACCGGTTGGCATGATCATCCCCACGTGCCCAACTGCGTGTCTCTGTCACATTGTCGTATACGTAATGCATTCAGTTGGCTTGCCAGCCTGCATATGTGTGCACTCAAAGTAGCACACACAGAGAGAGAGAGAGAGAGAGAGACGGGCTCAGGTGCCCCTCAGTGGAGCGCACTTTAAAAACGTGTGTGAACAGGCACTTGATTGTGTTATTATTATTGTTTGAAGTGTTGCTTTCTGTTCTCGTTGTTTATCTCTGCATCCATTGTAACTGTAACTGTACACTGGTGTCACAAAGGGCAAAGGGGATGGGGTGGAAGAGGCATTCACAGTGGTAAGCAAGATTATAGTTCATAATAGCGTTGTTCTTTTTTTTGGTAAACCTAAGAAAACGTGCATCTTAAAGGATTCCTTCAGAGGTGAAATCATTAGAAGTGATCAATAAGCGTTCTCAAGAAAATTTTTTTATAACGAAAAATGCTAGTTTATTGGTGTATCAATGATCAAGAATGCTCGATCAAAAGTAAGGACGGAATGAAAATTCTAAATCAAGAGCGAATTCCTTGATCCAACAAATTGACAAATTTTTCCTTAACCAGATAGGACTTCATGTACATATCTATATACTTTTTATGTGATCATTAATAAAAAATTTGGTATTGTACACCACATTGCAGTTAAATCTCATATGTTCTTGATCAACAATACTCGACGGCCCAGTCCGGTGTTCCAATAAACTGTCAATTTAAATTTTGATTTCTTTGTGACCCAATAAAGTATATATATTCTTGATCAGCATCAACAGCCCAGTCTATTTAGCCATGTCCGTCTGTCCGACCGTATGAACACACTGATCTCAGAGATGGTAGGAGAAAGAGGTTTGACGTGTATGGGACAAATACCTCTTCAGGCCGATCAAGTTTATTTTCAATTTTTGCTACGCTGTCCGCGCGAATCGGATAAAACGTCATATCTCCCACAGTCTTATAGATAGAAGGTCCCACCTTCCTGACGTATTTAGTAATCAGGATTATTTATCGATCCACCAAAGGAATGACAAAGATCGGATGAACGATAGTCGAGTTATATCGAAAACAAACAATTATGATAGGCAGCACCGTCAGCAACGGCGATGGGCAGCACTCACACACACTAACACAAACTTTGCTAGGTACAGAGTCCGCCTATTGTTGTAAATATGTAATTAGTAGTTTCCCCTATTTTCAGATTTGTATTTTTGAAAATTATTGAATTATATTGACTTAGTATACTTTTTTTTTAACAGTTGAATAAGATATAAATAAAAAATTTTCTGATTTTAAGTTCGATTTGCTATTAAAGCGTGTTCCAAGTTTTTTAAACTATATTTTATTTCTTTTTTCTCTCTTCTAATTCTTCGCTCTAGAGTTTTCATGTTCTTCTAATTGTCAGCTGGCTTTATTTTCTCCAATGTCCTTCTTTTCTGAATATTGCTTTTTTTCATAATGTTCCCAAGGTGTTTCTATAAGCAAGCTGTTAAAACCAGTAGGGAATTGTAAATTGATTCTCAGTCAGCACCCAGACTCGAACACACAATAACACCCAGTCAATGAGACAAGTACTTTATCCGCAACACCACACTAGTAACTGAATTTAATGTAGATAAAAGCGTATTAAAAATAATGTTCCCAAGGAATTTCCATGACTAAGCTGTTAAAGCCAGTTGGGAATTGTAAAGCAGGGTCGGTGAAAAATTTACAGCTGAAAGAGCCAACATTAAATATACTTGTCTGCGCGCAGTGGCCAATGGTTAAATAAAAAAATTAATTTTGTTTATCAGTCAGCACCCGGAGTCGAACACACAACGCCCAGTCTATTAGACAACTACTTCACCCGCAACACCACACCAGTAACTAAATTTATAGCGTATTAAAAAACATGCTGCAACAATTTTTGCAGCATTCTTGTAGGCTGAAGTCTGGGCTTGATTTTTGCAGCATACTTTTTAACACGCAATGGTATTTACATACATATAAGTGAAGCTAATATAATTAAAAACGGTACAAGTTCAATCCCGTTCGATCTACAACTCTGCAAGTCCTTTTTTTTCTGAGCTTCTTCTTTTGATGACTTTTTAATGGCTTTATTAAATAGAAAATTGGTAAGTTTCCGACCATTACTCAAAATTCAGCGGCGTTGAAAATTGGGTCTCTGAGTTAATTTCTCATTATCACGGTTTAGTTATAGTGGTACGTGAGGCGGTTGATGAGTAACTTATCTTATGTCATAGTTTTCGAAATGTTGTGACTAAAATATCTTCTGTCAATTCATAATGCTTTAACCAATCTGCTTCATCGAGGACCACGCTTTATTTTTTTAGCCTTGGTTATTTTAAGAGTGACCTTGTCTTTCATTAAAAAAAACGATATGTTACAGCATGTCGAAAGGAAGAGGAACGTGCTTTTGAAAGAGAAAGAACACGAATCAGAATGATTGAAAACCGTACCGGTGAAGGTCACAAGAGATGAACAAAGCTTACAATTAGGAAGATCGATTGAGGGGAAGAAAATTTCGTGTTTGGCAAGGTGATAAAACAAGAATGCAGCGTGCGACTTTTGAACAACAACGTCGGAAACAACAAGTTTACGATTCTAAATGGTTCTTCGATTGATTGTAGCTTAATGCTGTCTCAAAAAGTAAGTTTAAGCTAATTTTGAATATTCCTGAGCTTTCTTTATTTTCTGACGGTCTAGACTGTAATCCTTCCTCAGTGTTTTTTCTATCGAGTAGATTGTGTTTGCTCTCCAATTCCAAAAAGATACCCAGTCTGACCACTATTTCGTTTTCATGCATGAACTGAAACGCAGCAACAAAAAAAAAGCCTCTTTTAACAGCTTTCGCTCGGCAACCACTGTCAAAGTTATGAAAGTGAGCTCGAATAATACAAAAATATAAAACCGTCATGCAACTTCCACCTGCCTCTGTTCTCCACTGTCCATTCTTCATCGTGAGCATCCTTTGGCAGCACTTTGTATGGCAACACACTCGAGTGCACTTGATGTGCAGCGAACCGGCACAAGCTCTTGTCATTCCATCAATGGGTAGCCCATTTTTGTGTGAATAATATTTTGATTATCACTCAATAGTCAATATTTCACGAGTGTCGGGAGAGGGAATTGCATTTTTTTTTTATCAGGCTCAAGTGAATCCATGTGTGCATCATTTACATGCATTGTGTTGTATCAATAAATGCTGCACAATCCGTGCCATAATTCGATCATTTCAACTGAGTTTTCGGGTCGCATTTGCATCTGGGTGCGCGTGCTGGCGGGGTAATTTATGAAAATTACTAAGCGAATGCGCCGAATGCGTGCAAATTATGCTTTTCTGCAGCATCTCCATTTCGCAAAAATATGGGTTAAGTGCAGCAGAATGCCAGGATGCAGGATGTTTTTTGGGGCGCAGCCCGCCTTTCATTGTCGTAAACAACAACAGAGAACGCAGGATGTGCACCCAGTCTGAACGGAAGACAGAGATGATAAAGCCCTCTCTCTCCAGCTCCGGCTACGGCTACCGCATCTCCTCTCTCCAGTCCTCTGGCTCCCTGCTCATTAAAAATTACCGCTCTTATGAAAAGTGGAATTAAAACGTGAAGTTCTAGGCGTTGGGTGCGAGAAGGTTTTTAACTGTTTATAATACGCAACGTGGCAAAAGTACACAGAAAGATAAAGGGTGAGCCAACTGAAAGAAAAACAACAAAGCTAAATGAACAATGAATCAAAAACACAAAAGCAACTTTCCCTTCCCCCCCACTGCCCCAAAAAAGAAACCACCTTTTGACAGTAAAAGCACCCAAAGGCAGAGCCACCAAAAGAGAAGAAAATTTTAACTTTTACAGCATGAATGCCGGCAAATGCTTAAGATTGTGCGTGTAGGGGTTGTGAAACCTCGGGAATTTGGATGCTCTATAAAATAAGAAGGAAACTAAAGAAAGAAGATTCGTTCCGTAGGTTCGAAATCAATAATATAAAATGGATGGAGGTACAATTGTCAGACAGGTTAAAATATGTCAAACAGAAACAAATCGTATAAGCGCAAACAAATACAATTATCTCAATGATTCCTTATAAGAATTCGCAATTGCCTCGCTTCGAAGCGAAAACAACAAAAAATCTATTGCGCGCCAGGCGTGTGAGCAGCAGAGATGTCTTCGAAAACAAATATATTGAGTGTGAGTCTGGCTTGTGGACTCGAGCATCGGTAATAGGGGATGCTTATTCTGTTGTTGTTGTTGTTGGATTGCTCCTAAAATCAAATTTCGTGCCCACCGCTGATTTAATACATTTGTGACTGTATTTACCACCTTTATGCTAAGTAAAACTTCAGTTTAAGCCTAAAACTGGGATTGACTCTAAAGGAACACCTAGAACTGTGGTTAACTCTTAAGAAACTTTTCTAAATATAAAAAAAAACTGATAAAAACCTATCCAAACCAAATGTTTAGGCTTTGTTCAAACTATTTAGTTGATGGTTTATGTGAAGTTTGCACAAAATCAGTCGAGCGGTTCTTCATTTATCACATTTTTTGTAACAAATGAATTCAATAAATGGCGGATTATTTTGTTGATGGGGATTTTGCTGATGATTGCAATGAAACTTGGAAGGGTGAACGCTTGCCCAAAGGTTTAGTTAAAGAAATTTGCGGAAAATGGACCAAAAACCGCGAAAACTGAAAAAGGGTTCGACGATTGTCCGCGAAGGTTTCCAAGTAAAAGAAATGGTCGCAAAATGGTTCAAAAACGGCGAATTTAACAAAATGTTCGATTGTGATGAAACTTTGGGAAATGATTGGACGCTTGCTTGTTGAATTTGGTGTATGGGCTGGAAATTCATAGTTTTCCCTTTGTAGAACGGTTAATATCGACTTTCACCCAGTTATATGGCAGAACAACGTTTGCCGGGTCAGCTAGTTAATTATATTTCAGAAAAGCATTCCATAATATTCTTTGGTTTTGGAAGCCGCTGTACGGCTGGTCGTGATAGTGATGCGATATGGACGTTGACGTACAATGCACAGTACGTTCAAGTGGCCCTTACGACACCAAGCCGAAGCCTGTTACGCGCGAACCCCAGGCAAAATAGCAGCCCAACTCCCGCCCAACCGACCGGATCGAAAAGTACAAAATAATGTTAAGTACGGGACAAATAAGTTAAAAAAGAGGTTTTTAAAGCAGGAAAAGAAAGTTCCGAATTGATTAAGCGGTGGAGTTTGTTGTAATCAGCACAGAGGACACGAAACGGATCATGCAAGGCATGGTTAGTAGTACAATGTTTCAGAGATAAGGGGACAAAGTTACGGGACAGTCTACAAGGAACATTAAGATTAATTTGGCTAACCAACTCCGATGAGTCGATTTCGATGTCGATTAGTCTATGTATGAAGCTTACACCAAGCATAACTCTACGGTTAAGTAAGGAAGAAAGATTATTTAAAAGTAGTCTACTAGAGTAAGATGGTAAACGGACCTCAGGATTCCAGTTCAAGCCCCGAAGGGCAAACAATAAGAATTGCTCTTGCACAGATTCTATTCTATCTTGATAGGTCGAATATTGCGGAGACCACACACATGAACCATACTCAAGTGTAGGACGGACAAGAGAAGTGTAAAGAATCTTGGTAGTGTAGGGATCGTCAAATTCTTTCGACCACCGCTTAATAAACCCAAGAACACTTCTGGCCTTATTAACAGTAGCAGTTACATGGGAGTTAAATTTAAGTTGATGGTCAAGAATAACCCCAATATCATTTACTTCATTTAGGCGCTGCAATGCCACATTATCAAGGATGTAAGTGACTAATTGTGGTAATCTTCTGTAAAATGTCATAACGTTACACTTCAAACTGTTAAGGTTTAGAAGATTGATATGAGCGATATGAGCGATATAAGCATTGAATCGCTATCAGCAGGCGATGAGGAGAATGGCTTTGATTAGCGGCGGTAATAAAATTCAGACAAATATTTAGAAAAAAGAAAAAAACGAAAGACGACAGTCTTTACTCTCCGAAAGCAGAGAGCAAAGTGAATAACCATTTTGCCTAATAATATATGAGCGATATGAGCGATATAAGCATTGAATCGCTATCGCAGGCGATGAGGAGAATGGCTTTGATTAGCGGCGGTAATAAAATTCAGAAAAATATTTAGAAAAAAGAAAAACGAAAGACGACAGTCTTTACTCTCCGAAAGCAGAGAGCAAAGTGAATAACCATTTTGCCTAATAATATATGAGCGATATGAGCGATATAAGCATGGAATCGCTATCAGCCGGCGAAGAGGAGAATGGCTTTGATTAGCGGCGGTAATAAAATTCAGAAAAATATTTAGAAAAAAGAAAAACGAAAGACAACATTTATAGTCTTTACTCTCCGAAAGCAGAGAGCAAAGTGAATAACCATTTTGCTGTTCGCCTAAGGTCTGCTTGATTTTGTCGTAAATTACAGGGCCTGCTTGTTTCTCGATTTATGTAACAATATAAATATTAAAGGCACAATGTTTGAACAATAGGGGTATTCCTGCAAGTGATTTAGAGTCAGATTATAGTTTAGTTATGTGGTCACAACCTGCAGAAAACAACACAAAAAAAAGCGTGGCCAATAACTTTGGAGCTTTGATGAGCATTTTTCGACTTATTCCTGTAAATATACACCATAAACTTACGCTTCAAGGGGCTCAAGGGGACTCGAGCCTACGAGATCACAATTCCAACGCATCGGTTTTACCATCTGCACCACTGGGCATTTTGCCCGAGTTCCTTTCGTACTTTTCGCGCTTGAATTTACTTATAAACAGGGTATATTAAAAAAAAAAATCATTCTTAAAAATTTGATAAGTTATGGCTGATGGTTATAAGCCAAGCCTTTGTTTTGTCAAATAAAATACTACTACTACTTCTGTCATCACTATGGACCTAAATTTGGTCTAAGTGAAGAAGCTTCACCGCTTCTACCACTTCAACCTAACCAAACCTTACCATTATTCTAAAAAAAGACAAGAAAAAATATGCTCAAATTCTCAAAACAGTTCTAAAAGTAGCTGAATTGAGTAGAATTTAACTCCACTCAACCACCGTAAAGAATAATTAATATAGCATCTAGGAAGTTATAGGAGGCATTTCAGTGTTAGAGTTACGTTATTAGTATGTCTTTTGTCTTCTGGTTAAGAAACACTTGCCTTATATTTCAGAAAATTGGACAATGGCCCTATCTTCTTTAACTCCTAATTTTTACAGGAAACAAATATTCTCTCGTTCGCACTGTTACGGGGTAATACACAATCTTACAAAATCCACAACAGCAAAGCTTACAGCTTGTACCCTAGTTGCTTATTTGTTAGTCTAGAGTGCTCACTGTACGATTTCTTACCGCTCTTCGTTAACCGCTCGCTTTCTGCTACTCATACAGGGAGGAGAGGGGGCGAAAACTGTGGCTCGCTTCCAAGTCATTACAACTAATGGCCACCTTGGCCAGGAGCTAGCTGCCACTCCTGCTCCAGCTTCAGCTGTAGCTCTGCAATATAATGTTTTGTGGCGAGTGAGTAAGGGGTGGAGCGGGGTTTATGGGGAGGAAGGGAAGAAGGAGAGTCGGTTGCGGCCTGCACAAATAACCGAGTAGTTTTGTAGTGGTTTTGATTTTGTAGCTAGCCGTATTACAAGGCACACGTACCGCACACGAAATCTATTTGCTCCATTTTGGCCATTGTTCAGCGTTTCGCATTGTTCTGTCCATCTTTTTGCCACTCTGCCTCACCACCACTCGCCATCTTTGTCTGTGTAATTAAGCACTTCAGCTGAGTTGTAAAATGTGTCTGTGTTCAGCAGCGTCTAGAATTTGTCGGAAAACAATTTAAGGCAACCATTGCGGATATTTCTTCTACTGCTTTTTTTTTAATTGTATTTCCTTTCGTTATTGACTAGCAATTTGAGTGGATTTTTTTTTTATTGAAATTCAATGAACATTCTGTCAATCCACAAGTGGAAACTAGGGGCAGCAAAGAGTATATAGAAAATAAAGTTGGTCGAGAGGCAAATTCAAATGGACTTGAGAAATGCCATAAGTACTTCTTGTATCGAACTACACAATGGAGAAGGAATCGTTCTTTGAAAGTTGCAACTTGGAGATTCCAAGGTTGATATTGAATAAAGCATTAACTCCACTTCGAAGAGATTTATTCTTGGATTTTTAGCTAAGTTTTGGTTGAAACTAATAAAATCGAAAAGTGCGAGCGCAGAGTGTCCAAATTGCTGAACATCAAGCTTTTGTCCGTAGTCGATTAGACTTTCTGTCTAATCTTTCACTCGACTATCAATTATTCTACTAATGACTTTTAATTCAATTACTTCCGCCCGCTCCGCTTACTCGCATCTTTGGCAAATTTCTTACGCACAGAATGTGCTTCCCCAAGAGCAGTGACTGTTTTTAGTCTTCGCTGACTTGAGACACTCATCGCACACACACAGAACACACACATCTCCTTGTAACACTTTTCCAACTCTTATTCTTTGGCTGTGCCAACTTAATGAAATTATTTCCGTATAATTTATTTGCAGTACGAATGAAATGATATATGTAAGTGCGTTGGGCTTGGATGCTTTGCTCTGGCTCTCTAACCCAGCCCTAGGGGCTGCATTCATTAAGTGCAACAACGACCCCACTGATGCAGCCAGCCGGGTCCCTGGTGTCTCCTTTTTGGTCTCGGTCCTGGGCTCCCTTGGTGTTGTCAACAAGCTCCACTCGCCTGACATAATCGTCTGTCTTCATCATCAGCATCATCATAATTATCATTATCATCGCGTCAGAAACAAGAGTGAAGACAACACAAAAAACACAGAGGAAACGCAAAGAAAGAAGAACCTGTGTGGCAAGAGAAATTTATGCTTGACATAGAAACACAATTTCGCTGACTGTCGGCCATTTTGCTCTTGTACGTGGTTTTTTTTTCAGGCTGGCTTTCAAATTGAGTTGCAACACGACAAAATAAAACTAAAACCTAACCGGAACCCCATGACACACAAAATATTACTCGGGCGTCGAGTTACAGCCGGTGATGTGACACAGTAAAATGTAAATTAACCACATTTTAAGAATGGCTCAACTAGGTTCCCGTGCGTTCCGAATTAAGTGCTTCGCTTTATGGTTATACTTACTTAATATGGATCTCAACTTGTCTCCATAAGCTTTTGTTTTCAAGGTATGGCAAAAATGTGTTTTGCTTTAAAACAAAATTATGGAGGTCACACTGAGCAAAAATTTCTGCGTTTATGAGTCCTATGCGACAAAACACATATCAATGCAGCCCAAAAAAGTCAAGCGAGCCACATCAGCAAGCCCAAATTGGCCTTTGAAGCAGTGATGCAATCCGGTTCTGAACAGAGCCAAGCCAAACCGTATCGAACCGCTTTTTCCAGCTGGTGAACCGAACCGCAAACCGAACCGGCTTCCTTTCAGAGATTTTTTCTCAAACGATTAAAAGGGTTTGTAAGTTGCATAATACGTATTCTTTTCTTACCGACATTCTCCTTTTTCGAAGTGCAATCCTAAAACTTATAGACGAATCCTACAAATCCGACTTAAAAAATTTTTGACATTCTTATAAGGATCTGAAAGATACTCAAATGGTTTATGGGAATTCAATTTCCATGGTGTGCGAAAAGCCACATTTCTACGGAAATCATAATACAGTCGAACTTCTCAATTACGATATAATGTGCAACGAAGTTTTCTGTATTTTATAATATGCCTTTATGAACCACTGAACCGAACCGGTGGTTCAAAAACTGTGTGAACCGAGAAGTTTGCATCCCTGCTTTGAAGAGAGTTATTCCTTAGTTTATGGCAAATTTTCCAAATTTGATCGTCATGTACAAGCCAGAGTGGTGGTGGAATTTATATTCAACCACTTTAGCATATAGCCCAAAGGCCCTTCTATTTTCATCAATTTTGTTGCATTTATGTGCATTATATTTATATCAGCTTAATGGACCGGCGGTTAATCCCAAAAAATTGAATTAATATCTATGGCAGGGCAACTAGATTAATACACAAAATGTGTATAGGAATTGTCAAAAGCCTACGTGATCTTACATGGACCTTACATTAATTGTCAAGCAAATGTACAATAATAGCAATCAGGCAGTACTAGATTCAAATAAATTCCGCCAAAGTTATTATTGCTTAATATCAAACAAGCACAATGCTTACAAAATAATGCCTATTAGGTTTCCCTAAACCAGTTTTCCCTATCCAAAGCTTCTTCTATTCTTTTGGCAAGCGCTCTTTTTTAAATTTTATTTCACAACTAACGCCAATAGCTTATGCAGGTGACGAATGTGTTAAAGATTAAAATCATATGCTAGATACTGATATCGTCGCATCACTAAAATTAAGCCCTTCTCTTTCAATATAACTTTGATTGCCTTTTCTAGGCAATCCAATTGCCTGGACGAGAGTCTATATTTATGGGTATATAATCCGCCACAAAGCTTCAGCATTCTAACCGCATGGGAAACACAAATTTTGTTGCCAGCCCACTGCGCAGATGGGGAAAGTGGAGTTAAAAAAGAATGCGAATAGAACTCAGCTCAGGTGAGGATACACACACACTCAGCTGCACACCCAAACAACACATATGCATATACATGAGGAACAGGCGGAGTGGAGACTTTCGAATTGTTGGGGAGAGGCCAGATAGCGTAAGGTCCCATGCATCATGACGACGACGCTGTTGACACTTCATAAATACATGAGTTCCACTCAGAGACTGCCACACAAACACGCAAGCATATGCACATGTGTGTGTGCAAGTGGAAGTGAATGCAATTGTTACTCTTCATTTTTTTCTTATAAAGTAGACACCAATGGGTCTTAAGAGTAAGCGTTTAGCTTACAGTTTAAGAATTATAACGAAGTCTCTTCAGAATATTTAAACGAGAAAGCAAAGCTAACTTCGTCTGTGTCGAAGTTTAAATACACTTGAAACACTTGTGCCCAATGACTTAATTTATAAGCTTTATGTCCTGTTTCATTGGGATATTAAATAAAAAAAATTTTTAAAGTATGTATGGCAGCTACAAGAAGTGACCATCCGATTTTCGCGGTTCCGAGATATGTGCTGTGCAGCTAAAAGATATCTCTGTTGAAGATTTCAGATCGATAGACGGGAGGCCCGTCGAGAGGAGGGTGGGAATGTTGAAATGGTCACATTAATGTTAATGCTCTGTTAATTATAAGAGCTGCATCTAAAAATAGACTGATCTAAATGAAACTCGGTTTCACATAAGACTAGGGTGTACCAAAAATTTTCCAAATCGGACTGGTTTTAGGAGTACCCTATATGGGAAGTTTTTGTGGGAAATGGTTTAAAAACCCCCGCCCTTATCCTACTTGGGTTGCTCAAAAATATTGCTAGGAATGAAATTGGAGCACCCAAAAATTCTATAAAGCGATACCCCCTTTTGATTTTTTGCTTAATTTGTCCCCTCCACCCTCCATAAGTCAGCCCCCTCCTCACCCGATTGGAAAAATATTGGTACATATGAATTCAGAGCACCTAAAAACCCCCGAGTACTGATTTTGACACGTCTAAAGCCAAAGACAACGACTTTATTAATTTATACCGGTCAGTTTTCCGTTCTGTCCCAGGGAGCAGTGGCTCGTTTTTTCAAAACACGTCGCAAAAATCACCACTTTTGAACTATTTGAGTTATCCACATAATTTTCCCAGTGGCGATGACTAGTGCTTAACACGGTTCGTGTAGTGCCACATGTAAACAAACTGTGTAACAACAACTAAAGAATATATAGCTTGACTGGCTTTTTAACTTGTTTTCTTCATAAGATTTACTCAGAAAAATCAAGAAATTTCATACTTGATTTAAGTTCCAGATTTTTTTAAATCATCTAATTTTTCATTCCAACAACAGTTTTGATACGTTAAGCACGATTTGGGATTATTTTAAAAAAACTTTAAGAGCTTATCATTGCTTAAGAACGAATAACACTTGGATAATGATATTAAATTTAAAATTGAGTCCTCTTTGATCTAAATCTGATGCCACTTAATTCCAGCTATGTTTACACCGAGAGCCGTCCCATTTTATACTTAAGTCCATACCGATTAGCTCTCCAAACAATCTTGGAGTTGCAGTGCATGCAAAGAATGATTTCTAGGAACGAAGAATGATTTCTTATCTTAATATAAGATATTTGTTTCTTGATTTAATTTTGTTTCGGTGTTTTTATTTTTCACGGGAATTTTTGCATTGAAATTCAAACCGAGTAAATGATATTTTTGAAAACTTCAGTTTACATCCCCAGTTACTTTCATCACTAACTTTCAAGCTTTCCAATGACAAGTCCCTCTACCCCTTTGGGTAACATTAAGTCGATTCTTATTTTGTGTACGCCTCATCATAAGCATTTCTTTTGTTGTTATTTGTACTGCTGTTCGTTGAGTACTTCAACAAATTTACACGTGTATCACTCATACGCGCTGTTGGCATGCTATTTGCTTGTATTTAGTACCAACCCACCCCACTACCCATTTCACTGTTGTCAACGCTTGTTTCACGCCTGAATCGCCCGGATGCGGGTTACGAAAAATGGTTGAGCAATAAAACAACAACAAGGAATAACGAAATTTAGCAACTAAAATTAAAAGCACACCGTGAAATTTCCATGCACTCTTTCGGCAGCATTGAAGTCGCTGGATGGGAGCTTCCAGCTTTGCGTAGCCGCCGGAAGTAACACGGAAGCTCCCATGCTCCCGTTTAATGTGGCCCTCGGGTTGGGGACCCGCGAAATAGTGCCATGAAGCATTTAATAAAGAGCACTGCAGCAAACAAAGACTGCAGCCGTTGCCTGAGTGGGCCAACAGAAAAATGAATCACCGACAAATTACGGTAAGAAAAGAAAATTTCAAAACGGAAATGGCGGCAACAGCATTTTGTTATGGCACATCACATTTTTCTGTTTTTGTTTCGTTATATGTGCTGTTTTATGGCCCAGAGGCCAACACCTCTCAGGCTCAAGCTCCGGCCCCATTTTCAATGCTGAAGTGGTAAAAATTTTGCCATAAAAAAAGGTCTTATGAAATATGCATATGATCATTTGGCCGCACACACACACACACATACACAAAGAAGAGAGTCTGGAGCAAAAATTTCATTAAAGTTCAAGAAAAAAGTCGTTTTTTCAATTTTTTTTTTCTTACTTTACTTTAAGATGGTCGCTCGGGGAGAAAAACATCCAACAGCGGCAAGCAGTGAGTGGAAAGGCCAAACTCAAAAGGTCACAAATGAAGCTGCGAGTTTACCTGAAATGAAAAGACAACGACAGAAAGGCAGAGGAGGGAATTATTATTAAGCCAAGAAAAGAACTTGTAAGACCATATTAAATATATGTACTTTGCTTTTAGTTGTACGTCTCAGTGCTGAGTTTCTTTTAATATGAAACTCACCCATGAATTTCATGCCCTCAAGAAGTGAACGACATGAAAAGTAGTTGGCCCTGACTGTGTAAAATTCATGACTGAAAAGCATGGAGGCACAGACATCATTTCAGTAACAGCACTTCCACATCAAGGCTGATTTAGTTGTGATCAAAACTCATGGGTTATTTTATCTTTTTCCCGATTTTTTTTCACAAGTTTAAAAAAAAACAGTTAAAATTCAGTCCTCTACAACAGGTTTTTAACCTTGGATTAACTGGCATCAACGGAACAGGTTTCTTTGATTTTTGTACTTGAGTCATGAGATTCTGTCGGCTGGGCTATTGGCAGTAGCAGTACGTTCTTTTATATTTTTTACCAAACTGGGAATCGTTTTGTAAGAAGCGTGGTAAAGAGATACAAAGAAGTAATAGAAATTTACTGAACCTATTCAAGAGATGTGCAGTGTACTGCAGCAGTTTGATTTTATAGTTTTCGAGGTTTTTGAAAGGTTTCTAGAGGGCTCTCAGAGCCAAACCGAACCGAAGGTAGCCGAAATCGGCATCTGAAGAACCAGTTCAAGGAAAAGACCTAATATTTTACATGAAAGAAGAGGACTGAACTTCGCACTGAACGTCAAAAGTGGGCCATTACCAAATAACAACTACTAGATGTTAGAAACAAAACAGAGAGAAAAACATAAGACCACGAGTGAAGACGAGGGGACCAATTAATCATGCTGATCCCAGAATTCCAATGTATATGTTTAAAGAAATCGAAAATCAAATTCAATGTAAGGACCAAGGTAGCCGAAATCGGCATCCGTGAAACTAGTTCCAAGGAAAAGCCATGAATCAATACAAGCAGATAACACAGAACTACAAGTTGGAAAAATTAAACAGAAAGAAATAAATGTAAGCTTCAAGGCAGCCGAAATCGGCATCCTTAGAACACTTCACACCACAAGTGTAAAATGAAATATGAGGAATTTCGACAGCCGGCTGCTGTGTACAAATTCTCAGGACCTACTAAGAACAATTTGTTAAAAAATGTTTAAATGTGTAAATTTAATTTTCGATCAAAGCGTGCCCTGACTTGCGCTTCACATTCCAGTTGAGTCAAGTCATTCGGCCTGACTGACTTTCCACAACAAATTTCCTCACTCCAGACAGAGCACCTCCTAAATATTCACATAAACAATTTCGTCAAATCCCATTCTCCAAAGTTATTTCCAAATTTTCAAATTTGCTGAAAACGATGTCTTCTCTGGTGCCCAGCAAACCGCTGCTCATGGTTGCCGGCGCTGCCGGTGCCTTGGTTCTGGGCTATTGCGTTTACTTTGACTACAAGCGTCGCTCGGACCCCAACTACAAGCGGAAGGTGCATCAGCGTCGTCGGGAACAGCAGGCGGAGAAGAAGATGGGAATGACCGGAGTTGGCGGCCATAAGCCAGCTGGCATGCCCGATCCAAATGATAATGCGGCCTTGGAGCTTTATTTTTTGAATGAGATCAAGACGGGCGAGCAGATGATTAGTCAGGGACGCATGGATGAGGGTCTCACACACTTGGCCAATGCCATTATAGTTTGCGCTCAGCCAGGAGCTTTGCTGCAGATGCTGCAAGCTACTTTGCCGGAGCAAGTCTTCCGTCCATTGATGATGAAGCTGCAGGAGTTGCAGACACGTGGCACTGACTCTGAACCCAATACCGAAGAAGGAAGTGCAGACATCACTAGCTCTTCCAGTGCCGTCGAGCTGCCCTAAACACACACTCAGATACACACAGACACAGTTAAACGCCAAATGTTTATTTTAAAATCGCTGACAACAAATTCAAAGTTGTGTTTTGAGACCAAGAACTGAGGGGGGGATCAACTTTTAATCAACTTGAATACAATTAAAAGGATGTGCAGAGCTGTTGCTAGTGCGAGGCCTCACTTGGCTCGAACTCATCGCTGCTTGACTGCATCTCAGTCAGTTTCTGCATCAATGGTTGGAAAATTTCCTCCGGCAAACTGCCCTGAAGCATTTGCAGCAGAGCTCCAGGCTGGGCGCACAGTACAATGGCATTGGCCAAGTGTTGAAGACCCTCGTCCATACGCCCTAGTGTAATGAGCTGCTCGCCAATCTTGATCTCGTTCAAAAAGTAACGCTCCAAGGCGTTATCATGGTTATCAGGTGAGCCCGGTGGCCCTTTGCCGCAACAAATGCAGGTGCCTTCGCCCCCAAGCATCTCTGGTTTGCTTTTATCCTGCTCCTCCTCACGCTCACGACGCTCATGCACATTCTTCTGGTACTTCGGTTCCGAGCGACGCTTGTAGTCATAGTAGATGCAAAAGCCCATGATTATAGCACCGGCCGTGCCGGCGGCTGCCATCAACAGCGATTTGCTGGGCATCAGAGAAGACATCTTCTTCGAACAAAATTTTTAACAAAATTTGGCTTAATACTTTGAAAGTAGCAACAAAAAAAATGGTTTCCGAATTATATTTTTGGTGAATTTGGGGACGATGTTCTCTCTATACGAAGCGCAAAGTAGAACTGAATGTGGCCTAGAGTTAGAAGAGAGAAGTCAATGTGACACTTAAGGCAAGGCCAGCGCTGAGCAATGAAAATGAAATTGTAAATGGGATTTCAGATTTCAACTTAACATCAATTCAAAACTAAAATAAGGAAAATTTTTTGCGCGCGTGATGCAACCCTGTTTGGTGGAATGGACAATTATCTTGGACCCAATTGGACCAGTTGTCTTTCCCACAAAGAAAATGAAATGGCACCGACGGATTTTTTAAGAGATTTACAAACCAACCGATATGTTTTCCTTTTAAAAATCCAGAAATGTTTTTCTAAAATCTAGAAAATGTTAGAAAGTCTCAGTACTATTATAAGAAATTATTCTTCTAAAATATATGGTGAATCGCAGTAGTGTAACCAATTATTTCCTATCTTTAGCTTACCCCTATCATATCCAGCTAAATGATTCTATTAAAAGCTGCTGCCTTTCCTTGTTTGCATTTGTTTGTTTGCGCACGAAGCAAAATTCATAAAGAATATTTATCTTTTAGCCTGTTGGCCTGTCATTATTCAACGACTGGACCAAATCCTGGGTTGCTTTTCATAAATTAAGCTACGAGACAGACTCACACACACGCATACAAGCAGAAATCTCGCTTGTAACGTTGACGTCAAAGTATTTATCACAATGACAAAAGGGGGGGGATGGGATGGGGGACAGACATTACTTTGGGGTTTTAAATGTAACACATTTACAAATTGTTTACAAACACACGCACACATACACAGTCACACGTGCTCGTAGTGGTGATAAATGATAACAAATTAGCGGTTTGTCTCTTAAGCGAAAAAGAGGGCATCAGGCATACAGCAGAGCGATACCAGAAAGTTACCACAATGCAATAAATCACATCACCTGAACGAACACACACGCACACACACATATATTCAACGAGCATAACCAACATGGCGCCTGGTTAAGTACAGTAAAGATGGCTTAAGTGAAACTTTGATTGAAACCTCTTAAAAAATATTGTGAAAAATCTGGGGATTACTGTTTTAACAGGGGAGAAAAGGCAGAGAAAAAACACAGGAATAAGTACTTTTCAATGTGAACACCAGTACTCACTTGGTGTCACATATTTTATGTGACAGTAGCTGGCACATTTGTGACAAAAGTTGCTTGAACAGCTTTTTCAATAAGGCAATAATGTCACTATGTTACATTATTATTTGGTCTTTTAAGACTTTAGTGTTTTGATAAAGGAATATGGTACGCCATTTTTCTTTTTGATTTCGTATAATTTTAAATTGTAATTAAATTTAAAAACTTTTTCATAAAATGAATTCCAGCTGAATGAATTTGCTATTGTTGGTTTGTGGATGCTCTCGAAGATGAAGATCAGTGCTCTTGCTTTGACGACAAAATGAATTTGACTTAAAGGGAAGGAGGCATCTTTACTAAGTTGGTTGGAGAGTTGCGAAGTATTCTGCACAAATTTACAAATTATGTGCGCATGGATGCAGCAACTTTCGATCAGCTCGTATGTTGGGTGGAGGCAGCTTTACCATTTGCCATTGAACTTGATGTCTATCAGATGCGAATTGGCCTGCTCCGGAGTAAAGGAGACCAGGCAGCGACTACCGCCCACCACTTGAACATGATTGGGCACCTCGCCCTCATTGATGGATATCTCCAGTTGTCCCTTGCCCGCCGCTATCACACCCACACGGAACATCAAAAGTACTCATTTGGCTTGTCCCAGCGCTGTGATACACAATTTATTTGATGCCAATGTAAACACTCTTGCCTTGTGACAGACTTTGCCACAAATTTTCACAGACATTAGTGACACAGTGTAACGCGGTGTAAGCCCAACATTACTTTAAAACTAATTCATACCTAATACAGGTATCTAAGAATTAATGCCCAAATTGGGCAGAACATTGTACACATAAGCAGGCATTCACCAAGAATATTTACTCATGGTTTCAATTTGAGATTGCTGATAAGAGTTAAGAGAAGAAGAAGTAGTAACTTGCTAGCTTGAACTCAATGAACTTGCTTATGAATAAAGCCATATCAATTACCGTTCCGTCAAGTCGTTTATCCACTGTATCAAGCATACGCACCGTGCGCCAGACAAGTACCTAAGAAGTTGCCTTCTTATGCATGCATGGACCTTAGCCCCGAATCCTTTTCTTGCTGGTTCCCCCTGGCGTAACATTTATGAGTTGCTGCCCAAAGTTGAAGTCAGGCTGGGGTCGTTCTGGGTGTTAAGTGTGCTTGCGCATAATTCATGGCACACACACGCACACATGGAGGATGGGGCCACATTTTAATTATCATTTTCGGATCCTGCAACGTTTCGAAAACTAGGAAAATTTAATGAGCGACTGCCTGCGGGCGAAATTAGAGCCACGAATTTACTGCGGGCCATAATGCTGGCGAGAGCTCCAGTTGGCAGAGCACTTGTGCCGCTGCCTTCCACTTGGCAAACTTATTTCATTACATTTAAAAAGCCGCACCACACTATTTGTTTAGCAGTTTTTGGTTTCTAATGAAGAAACTTGACGGCTTGGACGGAGAATGCAGATTGCTGCGCGGCTAATATGCCTAATTGGAATGTGCAATATGCGTTAAAATCATCCCTGGGGTCCACCTGGATGGTGTGGTGGATGTCGGCTTTTAACAGCCATAACAAACTGCACACACAACTGCCATAAAAATGTGACAATGTGTAGCACCACTAACACCCACGACCATCAATTTCCACGCACATGCACGGCCCGAAACCGTACCCGAACCTGGGCAGGAAAAGCGTGTTAGAGACACCGTGAGCCATATAAAAGTGATGCTTGATAATTTTAATTTCCTGTGCTAGCGGGTCGAATGCTTCATAAATTTTATGATGAAACTGCGACCCGTACACCCTCTCTTGCCCTGGCGTTCGTTGGCTGCTCACTCGGGCGACGCACAAAAGCGCGCTTCACTTATTTCAATCAAATTACGGCCAATGAATATTGAACTATCGCATATATCGCCATAGCCCCATGCACTTTTCCACGTTTGTGTGTGTGTGCACACACGAGTAAATGCACAACCCACGCGAAAATAGTTATTTCGGTTATTCAGATTGACAAGGCGAGTGAAGAGTGGAGACGAGGGTAGAAAGCACTTTTTCTATAATGTTCGCATTTATTTGCCCTGCACTAACAGAATGGCACTTTTTTCGCACACAGCCAGCCAGCACACAAAACGATCGCCCAAAAAACGAGACGAAAGAATATATTGATGAAATTCGATTAAAATTGCTTTTTTCAAATGGACACGACGGGAGAGAATTACTTGACAAATAGCAAAAAATTAAACCAAAAAGAAATTGGAATCAGGTCAAAGCTCATTTTCGGATAATGGTTTTAAGCAAACAGTAAAATTGCTAACGATATGCAAATAGACAGCGAAAATTTATAAACAATTTTAGGAAAGAGTTTTGGGGCTGCTTTTTCGGATGTTCAACTCACGCTGATTGACCAAATACAACAATTGAAAAAACACTAACAGACCAAGGGTTCAGAGTTCAGTGAAAAATGAGAAACGGTAGATCGACTTTAGTTTGCTTTTTGAAAAACTAAATTAGTAAAAGAATCCTAGCCTTAAACGAATATTTTACAGTGCTCGCAAAATATGGTCAACTAATTCGTTCGGTACTGTCTGCTCATTAAAATGACAGGTACATATGGGCTAATCCGAAAATTTTTAAACCAAGGGCAGAAATTTGAAGTTGCCCAAAATCCAAATGTTTGTTAATGAATCAATAGGATACATATTCATGCTTCAAAATATATAAGCAATATGGTTTTACGGTGGTTTGTTTGTTCTTGGCAGAGGTATAACTACACCTACCTCTTGCTTGCATTTATTTTTGTAAAAAAAGGATATTTTCATTGGTCAAAAAAGTGGGCAAAACAGTCGTTTCAGTATTGAGCGCTTAGCAAAACTTAAAATTTGTTTCATTTTCTTTTATTTAAGATAAAAATCATATTTGTAAGATATCTTATATATATTAAAAATTTGAACTAAAAATAGGTACACAGTACATTTTTTATAATTTGGTTTTCCAAACTACCTTTATAAACAGAGTTTGTTATGCACTTTAGTCTCAAAAAAAAATTCTTTGGTTACACTTTTTTTTTATTATTAATGGGAAAGTGTGTAACGTCTGCAACGGCATGAAAATACTCAAAAATTTTATTATAATATTATGAATAATATTATGAAGGTTTTCGCCTGCTGAATCTGAATCTGGCCTTTAAATAACTCTAGATGACCGAGAATCCGAAAAACATAATTTCTAAGTAAGAAAAGTGTGTTTATCAGTTTTGAGCTTTTATAAACATATGGGCATTTCCGATAAAAGGTCTACCCGGAGTCAATTTGTAAAATTGGGCCAACGCAATCGAAAAAATAAGTATATGCTAGGAACATTGTCTTATGACCGCCCATAGTACCTATATCAGCACAAATGTGCGCCTATTTTGAACAAATATTTTCTTCCTCGCAAGTAATGGATTTTCAAAAGGCCATAAAATAGCTTTACACTAAGAGGAGGGGCTCCCTACCTATACGAACTTTTTACTGGAACAATTTTGTAGACTCCAATGGTAAAACACACTTAAAAATGGTGGGAAGCCAACTGCGGCACGGCCGAAGTTTATATACCCTTGAAGCTCTTATAAATTTTCATTACTACTACCTAGACTATTTTCCATACCTAAGATTTCAAAACAGCTATACTATATAGTCTTCCGGTTTCGACCAAACTTTGTGGAATCATGAAAAAGCGTTGAAAGCTTATAACTGTTAAAATAATGAATTAAGTGTCGTCAGCGAAGGGAGAGGTGCTAATAATTAAATCTGTGTTTTAATTATGAAATCGAGGTTACTTAACCTTTAATTTTCTACATGATAGTAGTGGAAAATGACGTAACGTACGTGCAAAAGAAACCACCTGTTGTGGATGAACGATTTACTCAATTGTGCCCACCAAAACGGTTTTAGAATCATTGAATATTCCTCTATGTTTTATGCCTCAACCATTTTCTTGATAATACTGAAAAAACCGCTGAAAATCAAGAAAATGTATGTTGATTTCAATACAACTTCCCATTTGTGTAAACTGGTCAACATTTTTTTTTTTTTTCAAGATTTGAAAGTACTTTCTAAGCGCTATGTACCACTATGTGTACGAATGTAACATACGTAACGCAGGGAATGCCAAATGACTGAATTCATGCAAAAATTTGTGACTCTATCCCTTATAGTATATGAGATCGACGCGTTCATACAGACAGCATGACCGACGGACCTGGCTATATAAACTTGACATTATACATATATTCTTTATGGGATCGGAAATGTTTCCTTCTCTTTGTTACACACATTTGCACAACTTCATCATCCCCTTTTGCCATTTTTAATTAGAACAGTGTATAAGAAGTTTGTTTGGGAAATACGATGCGATGCAGGAAAGATAAACAATGTATATTATAAGTAGATACGAGTATTTGAGAAAATATAGGATACAATGCCAAATTTGCTAGTTAATCAAAGTAAGATACAAGGCAGAAAAACATACATCGAATCCTTAGTGTTCTTTCCCGTGGTAGAGTCCGACACTTTCACTACTCTACTTATGTAGGTCCAAAGATGCGTAGCGGTCATACAAGTAAATGCCAGTGATATTTCAAGGCAAGTTTGCAATGTGAACCTTCGATTTTACATATGTGCTCTGTCTGTGTACAACAATGTTAAATCGAAGGTCCACACTGAAATTTACCATAGCCATTCCAAAGACATAGTGATAAAAATATTGTAAGACTTACACATCACCAAAACTCAAGCAAAAGACCAACGAAATGGCGCTGCTTTCGGATTTCGACTACTGAATCTATTTAATTTTATTATTTAATGTTTGAATACCCTAAAGATAAGCAATGTTATACTCGTGAAATTTGGCCCACTGTGCACTGACCACACACCATTTGCTTAACTCGAATCGGTAGAAGGTTGCCCGTCTCTTTCCTGTTTTTGGTGCTAGAGCCTGTGTCCATACACACATGTGCGAAAGAAGTGTGCGGGGCATAGTTGTTGATATCGTTTGGCTTTTGCCGTTTGGCTGGGTGCATAATAAAAATTGGCACATATTTTTGGTCTCTATGCGATTGTTGTTGTTGCTGGTGCATTTTCACTTTTCACACACAACCATGCACATGTGGCCGTGCAATCGTGCTGTCTTTTTGCTGCTTCCTTTTTTTTTTGCAGTATTTTTTGCATTTTATTGAATGGTCACACACACAAGCATATGTGCGAGTGTGAGTGTGTGTGCAATGTATTTATGCATAAATTATACGAATCGCAATGCGTTGACTGTCAGTTGGCCAGCGAGCATAAAATGTACGCGAATAATTACAGAGCAGCAGCAGCAGCAACCCAAAGAGATGGAAAATTCTTCAAAAATAAAACTGCACTCGTCCATTTCCACTGCCTGGCAGAGAGTGTTACAGTTGCACTTGCGCCACCTGGCCAGCATGATGGGGATGGTGATGTTGATGATGATGATAAAGAAGAAGGCAACGACGACGAGAACAAGTAGGACAAACGCCAGTAGCACAAAATTTTTAAACCAGAAACAAATAAAGACCAAATGGCATTCGTGTGCTGCAATAATATAACGAACGTTGACATCATTTAAGAAAAAAAGGTCTTAAAGTGCCTTTACTTCTGCTTAAAGTAACGAAAAAGACTAAGCTTAAGTACTATATCCGATTGGATTTAGAAAAAAGGATTCTATTTCCAGCTACTTTAGATCCAGCTTCGACCGTTATCAAATAGTTTTAAAGAGTCGTTTCGATTAGGGAAAACAAAACTCAAAGGAAATCGTACACATCGTTGCCATCCTATAGAAAACAAACGCAGATCGAAATTTGGAACTGGTCAGTTTGGATTTGAGTACCAAGTATTCGCTTTGGAGTCTCACAATTTTCCAGAATCCCAAAAGCTACAGATCTTCACGAACCAGAAACCTCTAAAGTCCCCAAACTACTGCTACCCAATTCTACCCTTCCAGCTCAATTGAGTTGTTAACTATAAAACGAAAGGCTTCGAAGCAAAGGATTACACAGAATATATAGGTTTACAAATCGCTGCTACTTACAGATCTCATTGCCGGTAGAAATCCTGAAATGTCAGTTATAATTTCATTTGATAATTTTTATAATTCATAGAAGGAAGCATTTCCAATCACAAAAAGTATATATATTCTTGATCAGCTTGAAGAGCTGACTCGGTTCGTCTGTTTCTAGGCTATCTCGTCTGTCATTGTAAAACAAATAAGCTGCACATTTGTCGGAATCGGATGACTATAGCATATAGCTGCCAAAGGAACGATGGGTTGATACCTTAGTTTTAGTGACAAAAAGTTTTTAATTTCAATGGAAACGTCTCAATACTTATTGCTTGTCCTTGACTTTTAATAATTCCACTAAGTTTGGTTGAAGTAGGACAACTATTTGGTATAGCTGCCTTACAATCGATATGGGCTTAAAATTGGTCTTAGTCAAACAGCTTATTTGTTTAACATGGAAATGCCGTTTAATTTGGTATGCTCTTATTTTATATACTTTTACACAATTCATTTAAAATTTTTTTCAAGTCGTATGACTATTGCATATAGCTGCCATAGGAACGATCGGTTGAAAACTTAATTTTGGTGAAACTTCGTATTTATTAGTTTTGTATGCTTTTTCATAATTCTACCAAGTTTGGTCGAAATCGGACAACCATTTGGTATAGCTGGCATAGAAAAGTTAGGTCTGAAAAATAGTCTTGGTGAGAGAAACCTTATGGTTTTCAACGGAAGCGTCCATTTTGGTATGTATATATTTTACGTGCTTCCATCCCCATCGGATGACTATACATTCCATATAACATAACAAATAATTGTGGCGGCTCTGCCCACACTAGTCACCAGCGACCATCGATTACTAGTCACGAGCGACCATCGATTACCACACTATCACGAAGCTGATTCATCTCTCATCTCCAGGAGTTTCGGCAGTAGTGTGTGCAACACGCGAGCTTGCGTCAGCCTCGGGCCAGCTCGCAACCAACAAATCATGTAAAACTATTTAAGTTAAACAATAAATATTAATAGCAGATTAAGCAAGACCTTAATCCCTATATTATCATAGTAGAGGCGACATCTATTGGTCAGTTTAGGAACTCAACTAGCATTGTTTCAAGCGAAAATGAAATTGCTGTATGAACATCATTTGAAACATTAATTTGTATAAATTACACGAGCTGCAGAGCCCAAGTCAACTTTTATCCATATTTTTAATTCATTTTATTTACCACGAAATCCTTTTGGAAACTGTACTTGCACTTGCAAAACCAACAATTACCATAATTATTTATTGTTATTGTAGAATGAAATTGCCATGGTAATATTGTAATGTTTTTGCAACTCATGCCAAATAAAATTAAAGTTCTCCAGTGCGGGGTGTCTATGTGTGTGAGCTTCAACTTTAGCTTCTGGGGGGTAAAACTTTCTGGGCAGGAGTGGAGCTGCCACCTGGCTGTCTGGCATTTGGCTCGACCTGGGTGCGAGTGTGTGAGCCAGAGGCAGTTTAGATTTGCATTTGGGAATATGTTCCTAAGCGCCTCTGCCTGGGTAAACCCTCACACACACACACAAACACACAGTATAATAAAATTGCCTTTGGAAATTAGTTGCACTTTGCTCACGTTACATTTGCTGGGGTTCCCCCCCATGGCCAACATGCTCTCTTTGTTTGCCCAAAAACAAAAGCAAATAAAGATGTGGCAAGCGGAAATTTAATATTGATTGTGTGTGTGTGTGTGCGGGTGCGGGTGTGTGTGGGTGTGTACAAATGGTTGCGCTTTCAGTAAATTATCATGATACCCCACAGAACAACAAGAGCTCGCCTGTCTGGCATTGGCTTTAACTTTAGTTTGCGGCTTTTGGTCATATTTTTAGCTGCTTGTTTGTTCTTGGCGTTGGCTGCTTTTTTCGTTTGTTTTTTTTTTTTTTTGGCTCTCTTCTCTTTTGGGCAAAGTTAATTAAAATGCTTAGTTGATTTCCTAAAGGGATTACCAAGTCGCTGGGTGTGCGCGTTTTTTGCTTTTTGTGTGCAATTTTTTGTTAAGCCCATAAATGTGAGCGCGCTCACTGGTTCACCCACTTGTCCTTGAAAACCAGCTTTACTTGGGCTTCCCAGAAAATAGCTGTAAGCTTTGCAGTTACCCTTAAGGGGGATTCCATGTTAGAGGGAGCCGAGAATCGACCGTTGATATGCCATAAACTAAGCGCTTTGTTGATGTAGCTTTCGTATATTTCGTTGTTTCAATCATCTAAGCAGTTCTGGTAATAACTTATTGACGTGGAGCCACACGAACTTTGTATAGTGCTACCCAACGACAACTCAAACACAAACTATTTATTTGTAAGCTGAACCAAATCACTAGCCAATTTGCTGATGCAAAGTTGATTAAGCGTTGAATATCATATAAGTGTTTTTATTTTTGGTTGATAAAATTTCCGTTTGTGAATTGTTTTCATGCCCCATCCATCCCGCCCTCCATCAGCGTCCAACGTGAAGCCAAATGCCAAATTGGGTTGAAATTTGTGAAATTTCGCCTGCGGTCAAAAACCGTTGGTCAGCCAAAGAATGCCACTGACAGGACACTGACAACGACAACGACACCGACACCACCGCACCACCACACCACCGACCATACCGACAGCGCCAGTGATAATTAAAAATAATTCGCTGCCATGCAAACTAAAACACAAACCGAAACGATTGCCGTGGCCCCAGTGACACACAGAGACACGGACTAACCGGATGAGGCAAGGACATGCAACGCATACAGGCAGGCAAACATGCTGGCATGCAGGACCCGGCATAGGCCGGTCCAGCAAGGTGAAACCTAAAACCGCGCCTGTGATTAAAGCAGCAAATACGCGATGAGAGCGCTCGAGTTCCAGTTGGCAGTCAAAAAGCAAATGCCGCTCGGGGAGGCGGACTCTCGTACTCGTGCTCGAAGTCGAAACTGGAGCAAATGACATGAGCATTTTTAAATTTGAGTGACACGAAGGTGAAGGCACAAAGTGCTTGCCAGACGGCACACAAGACGCGGCTGCAGAGGCAGTGACAGTGCAGGAAGCACTTAATGCAAGCGAAATCCAACAAAAGGCCGCAAAGGCAGTGGGTCGATGGGTTGCTGGGTTGCTAGGTCGATGGTTGCTCGGCAGGCAGGCAGGCAGACAGACGGCAGCAGTCACTCAGTCAAACAAACAAACAGCCAACCAGCAACGGACACAAGAAGATAAAGTACAGGCTGTGAAACATGTGCTAGCAGCCAGCTTAAAGCCGAATCAACCAATTCCATACGAATTTCTCAGCGGCCCATTTAAGTATGCTATGGTATTTTTAAAACTGTTTAAGGGGGTATTGCTGCTTGGAAGGCTGTTTTTGGACCTTTTTTTTAAAAAAAAAAAATCGTATTAGAAAACGGAAACAGTTATTTAAATTATGTTTTTTTGTTGTTTTAAGAACATATTGAATTGAATAAAAAAAATGTTCTTTCCTTTGGCAATTTTTTTTTTGGTTTAAAGTTTAGTGTAAAAAAATATAGTAAAAAAATTTTAAAATTATGATTGAAATAGGGGCCATTATGGTGACAATTCTGCGGCGATTGCACTTTGTTTCATCAAAATCGGTTCAGAACTACGGGCGCAATCAGTGCCGCCAGCTCGAAAAAACCTGGTTTCGAGATAAACGCGTTTGAAGTTTGCAGTTGCTAGGCAAATCGGGTCATTAAAAGGGCTATATCTTCTAAAGTATTTCGAATTTCAAAAAATCCGTTTAGGACTATATTCTCAAATATCCAAACTATAAAAATATGCAAAAAAAAAAATCGAAAAAATGTTGGCCAAGCAGCAATACCCCCTTAACTGTTCAATTTTTGGGATTAAATTACTAATATTCTGGCATAAGTATTTAATAAAATAAATATTATATATTTATTAAGTTTTATTAATATTGCTCTCAAATTTACTTGACTTAACTTGGGAATTTCTACAGAAATTGTTTTGCATCACTCATACGCCGTGAGGGCTTTCAATTTTGATACAATTATCTATATGCAGTTGGCTTGGACCAAAATGTGGACCTTAATACTCTTATATCCGTTTCAAAATTTTACAATTTCGTACTTAATGTTGTCGTACGAGTTCTTTTTTACATAACTCATACGCAGTGATGGCTTTTAATATTGACACCATTATTTATTTACAAAGGGCGATGATTCCAAACGTGGTGTCAAATCCTCTATATTTAGTTTCAAAATTGTACAACGTTGTATTAGGTGTAAAAATAAGGTTTTAAAGGATTTTTTCTCATGTTGATGCTTTATTTTTTTACGCGTTTTTTGTTACAAATTCACTTTTCAAAGTATTGTCCATCGCTGGCCACTACTTTTTCCCAACTTTCTGGCAATCATCGCTTACCTCTCGAAAAATCGTCCGTCTCAGCGTTTCAAGGTATGTTTTGATCGGCTGTGCAACATGTGGCCGAGCGTTCTAGTGCTGCAAAATTAACTTGTCGTGCCTTTGCTCGTATTCAGGCCGATTTTGCTTCAATGCTCGGCTCAAACACACCAATTGAGTTTGGTAGAGTTGCCCTGAGATAGTTTCAACCGGCTGTAGCAGCTCGTAGTACACCACGCCAAATTGGTCCCAATAAAAACAGAGCCTAACCTTGCTACCGCGAATATTCGGCTTTGGAGTCTATTTTGGCGACTAGTTTAATTATAGCGCTTGGGGTTATCGTAAGAAACCCATTTTCCAAAACCAGTCACAATACGATGTCAAAATCCCTGTCTTTTTTGCCGTTGGAGCAGCTGTTCACAAGTAAAAAAAGTAAGAAAGTCAGTCAAGCTCGACTATAATATACTCTGCACCTGTGAAGTGCAGCCCATCACCGTTGCGACTGGTGCTGCCCATAATTGATTGTTTTTCTTATAACTCGACAATCGTTCATTCGATCTTTACCATTCCTTTGGCGGATCGATGAAGAGTCCCGA
This sequence comes from Lordiphosa collinella, assembly GCA_018904265.1. Classification (NCBI taxonomy): domain Eukaryota; kingdom Metazoa; phylum Arthropoda; class Insecta; order Diptera; family Drosophilidae; genus Lordiphosa; species Lordiphosa collinella. The sequence continues at coordinate 426,423 of JAEIFV010000021.1, read as the reverse complement.
TTTGTTTTTTTCTTTATTGGTTTTGAATGTGTGTGTGCGGATTGTGTGACTCACAAGCGCAAACTGACGCCTCACTCGCATACAAACGCAAATGACTTTTATTTTTTCACTCGCGACAAAACGGTCAACGAATGAGCAGAGCAAAATGGAAACAAAACAATTGGTTGTTTGTTAAGCATAGACCGATTTATTCAAGCGACGATGTGAACGGGTCATCTCTGACTCTTTGCTCAAAGGGTCCGTAAATAACAGTAATTTTTAGACATCGAAAAACGGTCAACTGTTATTTGCAAGCTCTGGAAGAGCGGTGGGCAGCAAAATCAAACAATAGGGCAGCATTAATTGCGCAGCAGACTTTTGTGTTCCATGCCTTGTTTTGTTGTTGACTGTATAGTATTTTATTGTGCATTGCTTTTAAGGCAGAATAACTGGCCGGGCTGCTAGAGCTAGACGAGCTGAGTGGTGCACATCGCTGCTTTGAAACATTCGGAACATTTGTTTTTAAAAATTTGACAGAACATTCTGTTTTTATTTTGAGTTCTTCTTCTCATCTTATTTTCTGAACACGTTTTTCCCTCTGTGTGGACTTATGCAGACCAAGAAACATACTACGCATATGTAGCAGATTAATCGTACAAAAAATGTCTTAAACTCTTTTTTAAAAACTTTTTTTTAAACCCCTTTTATTTTAGATCAGTCCCATCCACAACTTGGCATCGATATCGCTCCAAATGGCAACTACTTGCATATTCTGTTTGCCTGGGTTTGTCTTAGTTTTAAGCTTGGCAAATGCAAAACTAAAACGGATAAGCAAAAAATCAAAAAAGTCCAAATACACTGAGAAACTGCGATTAGTTTGTTTTGGGCATGTTTTTTCTTATTATTTTTTTCCATTTCTGCCGCTGTCACTGCTGCTGTATCTTCTATTTTTTCTACGCTTTCATTTTGCCATTTTGTTTTTGCATAGTTCAAGTCATGTGGCCCACTGGAGGCGAGCTGTTTGCCAACTATTTTGTAGGTTATTAGGGCGTAACGTTCACATACTACACACACACAGACACAGTCACGCCCACACACAATGGAGACAGAAATTGTGCGGCGGGAGGAGGCTTATGGAAATGGGGGCGGGAGTATAAGGCATAAACATGGATTTTAGTTTTAGACATGGCATTGTTTTTAATACGCTCAGGCCACTGAATTTGAATCGCTGATAGTTTTGTATGCGTCTAAGTAGAACTATCCATTTGATATATTCCTGGGAACGTTAAGTAAAAATGAAAAGAACATCTGGGAGCTAACAATGCAATGTGGTGTTTGGGGTATCTATAACTTGTGCACTTAACTGTATATATACAACTAATAAATTAATTTTAAGACTTTGCGGATATTTACAATTCTTAGAGAAGGTAAACTTCGAAATTACTTGGAAGAAGCTGAAATCGGGATTTATGTTAAATAAGAAACTCGAGAACATTTATCGGTAAAATTAAAATTAAGTTTTTCTAATTAAAAACTATTCCCATTATTCCACAACTTGAAAAACCCTTTACTAGCTTTGTATTATTATTTCAACCCAAGTCCCAATCTAGGCAGATATGGCGCAAAATATATATATTCATCAGCATGTCATAAAGTGGCATTTCGAAGTGATTTTGACAGCCAAGTGTGGCGCTCGTCTCAGCTGACCTAAATCTGATTCTGTTCTATAACTGCAAACACACTCACACATAGATAACTTTATTTGCAGAACGTACGAGTAAAACGCAAAACGCGCGTGCCATTTGCGAAGAATAGAGGCCGGTAATTGAAAATCCTGCCAAGCAAAAGCGGCAAATTGGCGCTGTCAAGTGTCAAAAATGCAATCATCAAGAGTGAAACTGGATTTTCCTTTTGCATCTACATATGTACATAACATTTCTATGTATGTTAAATATATATATATATCATCAAGTAGCTCTATCGAAAGAAAACGGTTCGCAAATTATGCAAGAATCTGCAGCTCCAGCAAAGGCCAAACGTGCAAATGAAATTTATTGTTATGACTGCAGTTTTAGTTTGGAGTCAGAGTAACAGTCAGACAAACGCCCACACATGGGCAAGGGCAGGGATTCCTAAAGTTAATATCAAGTTTCAAGGCAACCCAAGCAAGTGGGTCAAAGCCATTCACTCTTCACCCAGGCAGGAGAGAGACTAAAAATCTGTTACTTCACTTCACTGCGAATGGGCCAAGGAAAAGCCAGTTAGGAGGAAAGGAGAATAAATTTTAGAAGCATTTTCATACAGTTTTGTAGACATGGAAAACAGAAGCCAACTTTTGCTGACTTTTAGCTAGAAAGTCTTAGTTTCAGTTTATTCTATAAATGGAATAATTTTTTTTGTTAATTGTGAGAATGTTGAAAGTCCAGATGTGTGGGTGGAAATATTGGATTTCGGGATTTGGGTAAAGACAAAAGAATAGAATGTACCCGCTAGTCAGGAAGATATCAGTTAAGCAATTGGACTCTGCTCTATTTCAATTTTGGGGATTTTCATGAGTGAGTGAGTGGATGTCGAAAAATAAGGTATGCTGCTGGCGGCAAGGATAACTCCACTTCGGATCATCTAAAATGGAAAAAGTAAACGTACAGGTTCAGTACAGAAGTAATTCGGGCCCCTATTTCATATTCAATCATAATTTTGCGTTTTTTTTTACAAAATGGCGGCCATTGAAAAATGAAAAATCGATTTTGGGCCATTGTTTTTTTGTAGTTTAGTGTAAAAAAAATAGTAAGAAAATTTTTAAAATTATGATTGAAATAGGGGCCATAATGGTGACAATTCTGCGTCGATTTCACTTTGATTCATCAAAATCGGTTCAGAACTACGGGCGCAATCAGTGCCGCCAGCTCGATTCAAGAAGCAAATACTGAAATTTGTTTGTCATCGAAGTGTTTGCTTATAAATAGAGTAGGCTTTAAATTAAGCATATCCCTTTCTCCATTCATTATCAGGCCTGTTCTGGCTTTCACATATTTTTTCGATTTCAAATGAAAACAAAATCAAACGATTTTGTTTTAGCTGTTCTGGTATTCGAACGATTTGCAATTCGAATGTTTCATTTCCAAATTGTTTCCGTTGACTACACTTTCACCTTAATCAACTGGTGAATCCAAACAATCCAATAAATAATCACTCAAAATAGTTGCTAGTAGTTGAATGAAGGTGTTAAAAATGTCGCTTCTATTTTTAAGGGCACTTTATAAACATTTTCTCAGCTATCGAATTGTGAAAACCGGAACAGGTTACCCAATTAGAATTCGAGCAAAGTTAGTGAAAGTGAAAACCGAAACAGGCCTGTATATCTTCAAAAATAAATTTTCTTTGATAGAAGAATAGTTCTGTGAAATATACATGAAAAAGTCTCCAACTCATGAGTTAGAGCTTTTTGGACTTAATTAAAATCCGTTTTCAATAAAAAGCCAGAGCGAGAATTTTTCTCAATGACTTTTGCGCACGCTCTCCGCTTAGGCGCTCCTCTCACTATATCATTGCCAATTATTTAGATAAATCAATGAGTTATTTATTAACGAGCTTTTCTCGCTTAGTTTTTGTTTAAAAACTGACCTAAAAATGTTGGCAGAAAATATTGAAAGCATAATTCATGACCAATCGGTTCATCGGTTGAAACATTAAGACATGGCCTTTAATGAATAGCACTAATTCAAGGAAACATATTGGCATCTCCAAGCTCGTTCATCTTAATGAACGACCCAAACACACACATATGCACATGCATGCATACATACATACGCTCTCAATAAACATATAGACCGAAACTGATAACCTCATTTCATGTTTTAAAGCCTCAAAAATAAGCAACAATAAATGGAGTTATCGTAAAATATATGAAACAAGTCCCCCAACAAATCCTCGAACAATGGCCAAACACACACAGAACTGAACGGTGCGGGACGGTACGGGACGGAACGTGACAGGACAGGACAGGACGTGTTGAAGCAAAAAGGATTCAAGCAACGCTCTACTTGCAATTTCCGTTGCCCCGTTAGAGCACACACACAGAAAATAAATATAAAATAAATCTTTGTTTAAATACCCGAAGAATGTTGGCAAATATTTTCCAGACCACACACACCAACACATGCATGTTTGTGCGTGCTCTTAAGGGTCGGTCTGGAAATAAAAGGCATCCCATAAATAATATTCAGCAGCATCAAATCCGCTTTAAAACGTTGCGATGGCCCGAGCAGGGCCAACTGTCTGCTTCAATGGCTATATGGCTTGGGTTAAGTTTGAAATAGCTGGTGGTCAGCTGCCAGTGGTCAAAGGCGATGGCAATAAACAGCATGGAGTAGTAGGGACCTTTTTTGCGGAGACACTTTTTATTTTCGTTTCATGCAAATGATAAACTGGCCAAACTGGTGCTCAAATGCATCAAACGACAAGAAACAGTTAAAAACGTTATGAAAGGAAATCAATCCATAAGGTTTGTTTAGGGGACACTTAAGAAGGTGGATACTTGGTTAGTGGAGGAGGTGCAGCTTAGCATTAATAGGAAAGGGGACTCATGACAATTGGTTAAAAAAATGTTGCAAAAAAAATAAAGCCACGACTTTTAAAAAGTGCTTTGTTGATCGGCCCAGTTGACGAATCATGGATCTTAAAGTCCAAATCCAACCAAAATTGTTTGCCCACAAAATTCTTCTAGCAATTGCTGTCTTTCGGCAATGGCCGTATTCCGGATTGACTTGATACTCTACGAATTTTTTTCTGTAATTCAGAATCAAACAAATACGAGTTTATGGCCTGCATTTTAAAAATGCATGTTTTCTAATGGTCAATTTTACGTGGCACGTTTAATTGTTTTTGCGCCAGTTAACAAAACGGAAAAGGTGCTTTACTGATGGGAATCAACTCAAGTGCAACCCTTATAGAAAAATACATAGCTTCATCAAGGCAAATGTTTTTCTTGAACTATTGAACTAAATCAATTTTGAGCACTCGTTTTATTGGGTTAATTAAAGGTATCACTAAATTCATTGACTGATAGGCTTTAAGAAGTTCGTCGGGCCATCTAATAAGCAAACAAGTTTTTCTCACTAAGACTAGTTTTTCGACCGATCGTTTCTATGGCAGTTATATGCTACAGTCGTCCGATCCGGCCGGTTTCCATACATGTGCAGCGTATTTGAACTACAAGACTTCGTGGAAAGTTTCGTGAAGATAGCTTTCAAACTGACAGAGGAAATCAGATAGAAACAGACGGACAGACAAGGCTAAATCAACTCAGCTCGTCATGCTCATCAAGAGTATAGATCCTTTATGTGATCGGAAATGCTTCCTTCGGTGGGTTACAAACATACGGACAATTTTAAATACCCTCTTCAAGGGTATAAAAATCTTGTAGAATTCATTGCACAGTCCAAGTACACAGTCCGTGGAAAAATCAAAATGCTTTTCAATATCAAGTATGCTTCTTTTTTTTGTGCTTATATTCAAAAGTATTAACAATTTGAATTCAAGCTTTTTTTTTGGTGTAATCTGGCAACACTTATTTACAACACTATTGCAACACTATTGCCAAAGTGACGCTGTTGTCAATTTTTAGAATTGTACAGCACTGCTTGAAAATTTGCTTTTCGATTGACTGTGGCTAAAGCTAACAACTACTTTTGCCAATAACCACTTGCCAATTTTCAAAAATGGATCGTCCAACTAGAGACAGAGGAACACCAGGCAACTTGCCAATTGTGGATCTTGGGGACTTGGCGGAAGCTCGCCCAAGCCACATGAGGTTGTGAGTGGAAATACGTCGTATTCGTATACCATCTCCTACCGGGTCGGAAGACGTCAACGAGCAAGCGGCAAACTATCTGCGCCGTCAGGAGCAAAAGGAACGTGAACGCGAACAGCGCGAAATGGATAAATTCCTGAGCACTCGTCTGGACCGTGATAAGCTGCCAGAGGACACCCCATTGACAGTGTACTTGAGCCATCGCGAGCCACGTGGCGAGAGTCCACCCAGCAAATACTGTGGATGTGCAGGATGTAAGAAATAATTGGCCAATTTTACAAGTATCAATTGCCCCATGTTTTGGGTCAAATATGTATAATAATCAATGTATAATTGCAAGCGGATGTCACGTGTTTGGCTCATAAATAAATTGTCAAAATCACACACACACAAACACATACACACACGCACTCTAATTAAAAGAAACCCCAAAGTCCGAGCTTCTGTTCTGCCTGGGAAATTATGTCAGGCCATTTGCATTTTGGCTGTTAATCACGAGATTATGCATAATTAATCCTAATTATGCATAAACACAAATTAATAGACAAAATATGTATATACATATGGCCGTCTGCTGTCCTGTCCGGCCGCATCAATTAGCCCCGCAGATGATTGTGATTGATAATAATTCCGCCAGTCCCTCTCATGTTGGTATGTGTGGGGTACCATGTGGTTTGGGGGGAACCTTAAATTAGAACGCAACTTTTTTTTAAATTTATTTAAATAGTTATTCTTGCAAATCTGGAGTCCGCACACAAAACACTTGTGCACACGCTATTTCTGGCATTACCTTCAAAGCAAGCTCTATGACATTTGGAAACATGGGTGAGTGTCTGAGTACCCTTTATCGGCGATAACTAATCAGGTTTCTTGCTTCAAGTATTACAGTTAAGGTAAATAGTTTAATTCTTATGTAGTTGTAGAGTAGTAATGAGCTATACCCAGTGCTTGGAAAGGTACTCATCTCACCTAGATAAGGTGAAATGTCTTGAGGTATAACTAGGTAAGGCAAGAGGCATCTGGAACTACCAGTAACTAAGTAAAAGGTGCAAATGAGACACTTTTTAATTAGCTTTTAAAGCACAATTTGTCTACGACTTAAGCGATCAATTTCAGGGTGTGAACTCTCCAACCGAAACCATAAGGGCTTCCCCAAAGTTCCATCACATTTGGTAGCTAATCCTAGTGAATCTAGTAGTAATTTTTGCTATCAATAGGTTACTAGAGAGAGAGTTCCTGATGCCTCGTTGGCCTAATTTGTTTCTCATCTCTAACCCGAACTAAGACATTAAGGTCTGCTTAAAATATACTAGTATATTTTCCCATTAACTCAAACCTATTCATTCCCGGTCCTGCTACCCCAAGTCCAGTTCTTTGGGGGGGTGTCAGAGACCCATCTGTGTAGCACATGTTTCCGTTTCCAACTTCTTAACGTATGAATGATTGAAAGATAATTTTATTACCTTTAGTTTGGTATACAACTTTTCATAAGTTATTTCATAATTGAGATATTTGTAATTAAGTGAGAAGATTTTTTCAAAAAGACAAAAAACGATGATTTGGGACTATCTCGAAATCTGTTCTACTTAAAATTTTTTAACTCCAGATTCGGATTCAGCGCGTGATTTTACATAAGGAATGACATCAAATTGAAGAGGATGAAAAATGCTGTAAACTAGTGTTATTGAACGAAGACGCAGACAACGTGTCTGTTGAACGGCCTGCTCGGTACACGGGATGTGTTGGCTAGAGGGAGGCCTCCTTTAGCAGCGTATTAGGGGAACAACTTCACCAATTGTTCTGACATTTTATAAAAAAGTGTCGGCCTACCTAGTAAAAAAGACAGTTTGTTGGAACTTTTCAAAAGGTAAAATAAGCAATTGGATTATTTAAAAGCTGATAGCACTTAAGGTTTTTGAAACAGCTGTACAGGCAACGATAATTTATAATAAACGATAATTTAATAAAGCATAAGACTTAAAAGGAAAGCCTTTTTAGATCAAAACAATATTTGTTTACGACTTAAGTTGAAAGAATGATTAAGTTGGGTCAACAACTCATTTGTATTTAAACTTGGACTGAAATTAAACCTAATCCTAATCCCTTACTTTTTTCAAGGTGAATGCACATTTGGACTTAGTATCAGATGTAAAACAGATGCCGGTAGAACAGCATTCGTCTTTCTTAAAGTCGATTCTTCCTTATCAGACTTGGCTTTTGCTAGTTTCACAGTTATGAATCACCTTAAGCTAATGCAGCTCTATCCCAGCTAGCTAAAGCATTAACAATAACAGTTTGTCTAAGCCCCCAACCAAACCAAACAAAGCAAAGCAAAGCAAATGGAATCATATTAGCAACAAAATGTACGTAGGCCGATTATCTGATGGGTTTTAGCCAGCTCAAGCGGAAGAAAATTGTGGTCTAGCTCACGCGCGCTTAGTTCATCTCCGTTCCATCAATCATACGCCATGTTGACACGTGCACGGAAAACTAGCAGCGAACAAATTTCGTCTCACTTTACGTGGCTTTAATGAAGCGAAGCGAGTTGGGTCCTGTTGTATTTTTTGGCTGGTCAAACCAGAGGATGGCGCAACAATTACAAAACTTCTAAGCCCCCGTGCTCGACCAACAAGTAGCGCGAAAGTTGGCCGGGATTAAGAAAGCAGATAGCGAAGCGAAACATATATATGAATGTACGTATATACAAGAAGAGAAAAAAGATGGGGGAAACCCATAACTTGTACAAAAAATGTGCTCAACTCGAGAAAGTGGGCGCAAAGTTTTATCTAACCGGGCGAAGCTCCGTCGTGCCTTGTCGCATTTTGTTTAAAGTTAATATTTACATGCCACGAACCGACCCGCTGCGCACAGCCAGCGCCAGAGCCGGCAGCAACAAATTCTTGTCATTTGCAGCTGTTTTTTCCTAGTCGACAAGGACGAGAGCTTGTCGAGTTTGCCAGCGACAGCCTTTCAAAAGGATCAAGACAATGCTGCTGCAGCAGACGCCCAAGATGAAGATGGAGCAGGATCCTGTTTGCTGTTTGGCTAGCAAATGACAACTTCAAGTTCATAAAAGCGCAACTAATGTGCATAAAATACTTTTTGATATACACACGCTGCTTTTGCTGCTGCTGCTGTTCTCCCTTCATATTTTGCCAACGTGAAACTTTTTCTGCAAATCTCTTTGTTCCTCGCCCCACTGCGGCCATCTGCCCAGCAGCCACTTCCAATGAAGCTGGAGCAGGCCAAATAACTTTCAAGAAATCAGGCGAAAAAAGTTTTCACATTGACATGTTTTGGCTTCCACTCGAAGCATCAATTTGCGCACCCTTCGACCATTTTGTTTGCCATATTTCTGCCATTTATCTACGCTCTCGCCCTGCCAGTGTTTTGTAATGCATTCGCAGCCAGAGACCGGGGGAGAAAAAGTTTTTTGTTTATATTCGTTTATTGTTTATAAATGGTTGATAAGTGGGCTGCTGCTGCTGTTCGATATTGGAAGCGACCATAAAATGTGGCATAAGTCAGCCACTCCACCCTCCACGGGGTCAGGTAACGTGGCAGTTATGACTTTGTTGGGCGAAATATGCCGAGAGAAGTTTTGCTTTCCGAAGTTGAAAGCTTAAGTTAGGAATATTTTAGCGCTGATTTGTGCTGGAAGCATTCAACAGAGATATTTGATCACTGATCAGCGCTATATTAGTTTCATTAAATACTTGACAGCAGAGGTATTCGAAAAATACACTTAATTTGACTAGAACAAGAAAGAAAGTCGGTCAAACCCGACTATAATATACTCTGTACCTCATAAAGTTTGTGTTAAGTGCTGCCCATTGTTCCTTTGACGGATCGATAAATAATCTTGATTACTAAATATGTCCAGAAGGTACGAACCTTCTATTTATAAAACTGTCGGACGTCATGTTTTTCCCAAATGGCGAAGGCGGACAAAATTGAAAATTAACTTGATCTGCCTGCAAGTATTACGAGTTTTTTCTCATACGTGACAAGGCTAAGTGATCTCGGCTGTTGATGCTGATCAAGAATACGTATAATGGCTTGACACAGCCCCAAAGGGCCAAAGCCGAGTTTCTCTCAATCTCTTGGCTTGTGCGCTTTTAATTTTAGCACAAGAGAGAGGGACCTACAGTTAAACGCCAAATCCGAACAGAAGTTTGTAGAAGCTTACCATGGCTAATTACTACAAAGCTGGCGCCAACAGCAGAGAGGGGTGACCGGGTGTAAAGTTTATTCAAAGAAAAAAACTTTTTCATTAGATGTTCCGAGGCGGGAATGAACCCACAACCTCTTGCACAGCGGTCGCGCACACTAGCCTCTGAGCCACCCGGTGTGTGAGTGTGTGTATATGTGTATGAAAACACAAGAAGTCAAGGGAACAGGGTATAAAAATTGAACTTGGCTCTTATTTAAAACGTATTTGTTTCCGCTTAAACATTTTTCATAATAGCTTTTAATCGCTGGCAATACACCATGGTAAAGTTAACATCCCCCTTCGTAAATAATACCACTCTTAATAAATCTCAATTAAAGTCCGCGCGTTTCTAGTCTTCTTCCCTTTGACGTAAATCAAATCCAAATCTGAGTATAAGGCCAAAGACAACTTTCAACGCAGAGCATTATCATCTGCGCAACCCAAACAAAAATTAGCGACCCTTCTCGTCCGTTTATCTTGCTTTTTATTTGGCAGCGCGTTGGATAATTTTGTTTATTAAAAGTTAGCTGACCTCTCTTAGTGCTCCGACCCCAGCCCCTCCTTCCATCTCATCTTATTTCCCCTCGCTCTGTGTATGGTTCCGACTTTTTTGGCTGCTAAAATCATGTAGCGAAATTAATTTTTCTGGTTGTCGAGCAATTTTTGGGGGTTGCCAAGTGCCATTAGTTTGCTGTTTGGCAGCCAACTCGGAGACATAGTTAAATTAGCTAAACATTGCGGTGGGCGTGGCATGTGGGTGCCATTGCGTGTGCAGCCAAGTGAGCGCAAACTCCTCGCGCCTTGCATTTGATGGAAAAGTTGGCAAACGGCTGCCACGAAGAGAGGAGGATGGGGGTCAGCTGGCTTTGCTTTTGCACTTCACTACACTTTGGAAAGCGAAAAGTTTTCGCATAAAAATTTAGATAATGTTTTGAGCCAGTTCTCTCTCGCTCTCTGTGTCTCTCTGGGGAGATTCAGTTTGAAGTGCACTAAATGGATTTGGGTACATTCTGTGGCCTGCAGCGAACTGACACAAGGCCAGCAATGCAGTTGTAATGAGGCGGTTAATGGGAATGGTTATGACACAAAACTACGGTATCAAAATCAACAAAGAACTAAATTAATGAAAGAGTGATCAGAAGACAAAGCTGTAAGTATTGATGCGACAATTCAACACCCTAGTAAATCTGTCCATTCTTATGCACATATCTCAGAGATCTGGGTATTTAGACTCCATCTACATGCAGACAGATCAATCTTATTTTCAATTTTGGCCACGCCCCCTTTCACTGATGTTTTTCAATGGGCAAACTGGAATTTGTTTTGTTTTTTTTAAATTTAATTTCCAAATTAAAAATCAACCACGAATTCCTGCGGGGTCATGATTGATAGACAGCCTCAATGTCTCCGACATGACAATAATTTTTCATTTCGAGGGGAAAATGCCATTTAAATATTTTAAAAGCCAACACAATAAACTGTCGAGGTAAACTGTGAAGACGGTGTTTACAAATTTGCGACAATTTTTTTGGCCAATTGCGCGCAAAGGAATATAAACAGAGGGGGGAAACACCCTCCCCAGGGAATCAGGGGGGTAGGGGGGGAGCTCTGACTGCCTGCCTGCCTGCCTTTGCACTTATTCAATCAAAATCACAATAAATAAACATAAATGGCACGGGGCTGAGTGCAAAATCCCCATTGTCAACTTGTCATTGTTGTGCATTAGCCGAAAATTGCGTGACGCTTTGATGTTGTCTCACAACCCCCTTGCTCCCCCCTGCCCGACGACAAGCAAACACAAATAAACTGTAAAATTACATATAAAATGCAGTCTGTGTTGGTGGGACAAATGAAGTTGTCGTCTTCCGTTTCTTGATTTTTATTTGCCATCAAAGTGCAGCCACGTTTTTCCGCTCGCCCTTCCCCTTTCTGTTGTTCGGCATCAAATTTTTCGACTCGAAACTGTAAATGGTTTTCCGGATTGGGGCCTGCGCCTGGTTTATTTCTCAATAAATGAATTGAAGTTCAAATTGAGTTCGGTTTACGATTGTGCAAGGATTGGTAGCAAATGTTAGAGGATTCATGTGAATTGAATGTTAAGTATGCGCGCTGAAAAAGAATAACGTTAGTCATTGAAAGGAAATGTATTTTGAAGAAGAAACAGAATTTTCGGCAAGGCAAAACAATTCCGAAAAAATTAAAAAAAAAAATTCTTGACGAAAGTCAGTTGGAAAATCAGCGGAATAAGTGAGTAGAGTTAAAGTTCCATACCAAAGTAGAACCACATCAAGACCAACTTTCCTTATCAAATCACGTATCCATTTAGACGGTGTTGAGCTCTTATGAAATAACTAAGAGTACAACACCAATGTTCAAAACAATTTAAGAAGATGGACAGTTCACTTTCCTTCATTTTTAAATTTTATCCTTATTTTGATGGCCTGATTGGGGTAGACGCAGAGCAACGCAGACAATCATTTTCGAAGGTTATAAGCGATAGAGGTATTCTTAATGGAAGCATCATCAAGAACAGTTGTACAACTTCCAGTCAACACAAGGGAGTGTAATTTCAGAAGGACTATATACAGCAAAGGATAATACGAGTTATATGGAAGTCACGAATTATGCAGAGTCTGAAAGGAAGTTATATTTAGAAACAGCAATAGAAGTGGAAAAAGTGGAAGAAGACGAATTTTTCGAGCTTAAACCACCAACATCGAAAAAGAAAAATGCAGAACGGAGAACCACAAATCAAAACGAAAACAAAAGGGCAGACTTGAAATCGATTATAGCAACAGAAGGAGAAGGTGAAGATGCACATTTTACAAAGTGTCCTGTTATATTAAGAAGAATAGGTCTGCGGTACTTCGGGACAAATTGTCTTATTATGAGGAAAAATCCCTCTAACTCTTTCGATTAGTTTTTTCGATTAGACTTTTCTCTTAAGTTGACTTCGATAAAAATTATATAAATTATTTTGTTTTACATGGACGATGTCTTCAGTTTCAAACTGAAGCCACTTTCAATTTGTCACCATGTCATTTTCTTCATATTTTACTTACCCTCCCCCCTTGCAGCACTACACCAACCTCACTGATACCTTGAGCATTTGTTTGGTGGCGGCCAGTAGATGGAAAATAATGTTATGAATATTAAGCACCTTTCGAATTCTGTGCATGACAGGGCCGGCTTTCTACGCCCACAGCAACAAACAAAAAAAAAAAGGCACCCGGTGGCCATGTTTTGTGGCCTGTGCTACTAGAGAGCGGGCAGGAAGTGCTCACATCATAGCACATTACCATTCATGAAATGCAATTTCGCAGCCAAAGGATACACAAACAACATGTGTAGATACTAAGTGAGTGAGACTGTGGCGAGAAACGGGGGGTGGGAGGCCAAAGTAAAGTGCTTTTTTGTACCTGTTGGAATATTTTGGGGTATATGAGTCTGGCGAAAAGTTGTCCATTCTCTTGAAAACAAAGGAATCTTAAAAGCATCCGATAAATAATAATGTTATTGCTATTAAAATGTGCCCAAAAAATGGGGAAGATAAAAGTATAGCTTGGTTTTAGGGGCAACCCAATCGAAGAAGCAGCAGCTAAGAGATTTGCAAGTTATAAAAGCGATTAGATTAAAATCTATGTACAATCTGCTGCTGATGGGTGTCGTTAGGATATAACTATATTATGTAAGTAGAGCAAAGAAAGCTATTCCACATCGGCTGGAATAATTTTACACTTCTCTGATACCAATCTAAGTATTTTGTTCCTTGATTCCACTGAGATTGCCACTTGTCTATTGCGAAGTCCTTTTAATCCTTGCTTCCAGTGTTGCCATTCACAGCCTGGCCTTAACTGCTAAATGCAGCAAGTTTTAAAGTGCAGGGTCTGTTTACACACTTGCATTTTCGTCCATGGCTGAAGCTCAGATCTCCGCCCGGTATAGGATCGCAGTGAACACCACTCTTGATATAAGTCACTTGATAGTGACTTGTGTACATCGGAGCTTTGATTAGTTCATAGGAGCCGATACGAAAAAGAGCTGTCTATTTATTTTGAAGACTTTCGGTGTTGCATTTCTGAAACAGGCTGAAAACGCATTAGGATGAGCCAAGAATACTGCCTTGTGGGCATTATTATTGGGAATTCCATTTCGCCCAGGACATCGATATTGGTCAGAATGTCTTAGGAGGGTGCATATAACAGAGGCATTGAACAATATGTTCCTTTGTTTATTGTACTTTCCGTTTGGCCATATATAATTTAACTTATATGCTTTGTGAGACACGTATGAAGTTGTAGGCGCATCTGCGTGTGCGCCTCAGTCCACCGAACTAGCTTAAGCTTATGCGCTCTCTCTTTCTCACTCGTATTGACTCTCTCAACTCACGCTGCACCACAACAATAGTCAAAAACACCTTTTTTGTTTGATGGATCAAAAGAGATATGTTCTGATGTTACTGTTAGACAATTCTGAAAACAACAAAAGTATTCATGCCAAAGTGCATCAAGTGTATTTGCGATACCAGCATTGAATCAGCTTAAACCAGCGGTGATTAAAAAAATCTAATAAAAGGGACTACTACAAAAAAAAAAAAAATAAACAGTTTCAAACTAAATTTTAAAATTTGATAGTCGTGGGCTTCCACATAAGAGAAAAGCCGAACCACTTCAACGATGCGACTTAAAGTAAAAGTCTTTCGTTTTTACGAAAATCAGGCTTAAACTAGTTTTCTAACCATTTTTCCAGCCATTCATTTTCAGGGATATCGCTTGGTCGTTCAATTCTCGGATAGCGAGTTGGTCTGCATGTTTTTGCTTCAATGATTTTTCGGCCTACCGCATTAATGTGCGGCAGTGTTTGTGTTTATTAGAGTGTTGTGTGTGTGTTATCGATATGCTTATGGAGAAAGCTGAAACTCATGTGCTGCACGCCTGTGTGTGTGTGTGTGTGTGTGAGCCAGCCTCAATTATGTATGCATGCGTATTAGACAAAAAGCGGCAAAGTTTTGCAACCAGCCACCAGAATGAAACAGGATTGTGGTGCCAGAAAGGGGAAGAGGGACATGGAGTGGTCGCTGGCAGGCCTGTTAATTAGCGTGGCACAAGCAACTGCGGCAAATGGCAACAAAATGCTACAAATGCGACCGAACTTTCTGCCTGATAATGAAAATCGAGTCGACTCGTCGTTGTCGTCGAAAAGTTTGTGCGAAAAACTTTCATCAAAGGTTACAAAATTTGTGCCAGGCCTTTTGTCTGTTGTCTGTTTTGTGTGTGTGTGTGTGTGTGTGTGTATGCATAGAGGCGGTGAGGCATAAAGAGGAAACTGTGGAACAGGAATTAGTGGCACAACCGGAAAGGGAAAGGAGTTGCCTGTCATAGACACCTGATTATATAATTACTTGAAAATGAAAGCAGGCCAAGTTGACCAGAGAACTTAAAAGCAAAAAACTAAAATAGCCAAAAGGCTAAAATGCACGAGTTTGAGTTTCGAGGGTGGAATATTAATCGGATTAGGTGCGAAAACATTAAAAAAGCTTTTACTCTTCCAAGCAAAAGTAGAATGGGTGAATGATTAAAGCAGTTGATTAACTGTACCGCTGTTTCCGCTGTCTTCTTGCCTGTCGACCGCCAGTCTAAGAATATTTCCAGGAATTTTGGTTATTTTTTTGAGAACCCAACTACACTTTGAATTGGGATTGAATGTGGAATTGTAAAATTGATTTGAAATTGATTCAATAATCAACAGAAATCAACTAAGATTTGCTGTTGCAAGCTCAATGTCGAGACAGTAGGGATGCGGGCGAAAGTCTGTCTAAGTTACCTTAACCTGCAGTGTCCATATGTTTCGAATCTTTCTTGATTTCTGTTGATTATTGAATTATATTCAATCCTAAAGACCACTTCGACTATATTATTATACCCTTGCAGAGGGTTATTTTTTTAATTTTTCTTTAATTAAAAAGAATAACTAACGAAAAACGAATTTTTAACTTTTAAACGGGTGGCTCACTACACTCCACAAATTTTTGATATGTCAAAAAATCACTTTTTTCAAAAACTAAGATGAGCAAAGTTACATGCATTTTTTTACTAAAATACAAATTTTACAGAATGAAAATATTTTGATTTTTGGCGAAGTTATGTTCGAAAAACCTTACTATGATCGCAACACCCTGTTTTCCCCTACAAGGAAAAATTTATTTTCATCCAATTGAGTTGAAACTCGGTTTTTAAGGATGAGGAATGCAAAACGCTGGAGAATTTGAATTGGTTCGGTTCAGAGGTTTACAGGCACTTTGTTTAAAACCAGGGGGTTTCCCCGGTTTGGTTCATAACATGGCAAACATTCAGCTAGGAAAACTGTGATATTGGTTCGGTTCAGCGATTTACACTTAATATAATATCGCGCCTGTTCTAAATTTTCCAAGCTTTTTAATATAAAGATTTCGACTTTTCGCATTTTTATTTGAAATTTTAGTCAAAGCAAACAATAAAATAGCCTCAAATATCAATTAAAATATAGTTAGTACAAACTGGAAAGTGTGCAAGCTTCAGGCCTGCAATAGGACCTTTAAAGCCATCCTTTAACCGAGAATTATGCGTATCCATCTCTCGACAAACGTTAAAGAGCGAACTTTAAGTTACGACATGGTCCTTCGAGCCGAATTTCATGGAAACAATGTTTTATGGGAGAGCAGAGAATCCCAAAAGCAAAACGTCGTTTCAGTTTTTATCACTTGTTAAGGGTTGTTAAAAGCAATAGAGGTTGGAGTTTCGGATTTATAGAACCACTAATCATAAAATAAGTTATTTTTATCAGACCTACATAACTTGAAAAGCTGATGGTTGCCTGAGTACATCCCACTTAAACATCATCAAACTTGTCCAAAAATTAACCGCACCGAACCTTTTTTTTGGCGGTTTACGGTTAGCGGTCTGCTACAGTTCCGGTTTTCATCATGGTGCAATGCAAAATAATTAGGAAAAATCCACCTTTCGATATATATATTTTTTTACCTGTTAGCCTTAAAGTTTGGCAACTTAGTATGCAAGATAGTTACCCCAGGAAGGTGAAAGTGCGCAGAAATCGTTGTTATGGGCCGATTTAAACGCATCTCAGTTTGTAAGCACTTTGATCACTTTGTATGTCCATGGTATTCTATTTTCCCTTTAAGTTCATTATACAAAGCCTAGCTGCCTACTTTTAAAGGTTTACCCTTAAAAAAAAATTGAAATTCTCAAGTATTCATTCGCGCAATGGAACGCTGCCCTTCAATTCTTACCCAATAAGCAAGTATTTAAGTACTTTTTCACCTCATTATTCTTCCACGATTCTTGATCATTTTCTTTGGCCAAAGTAAACATCCGTTTGCCGTTAGTTTTTCTTCCAACTGCTGCTTCCTTGTGCTTCCTTTCTCTATGCTCGATGTCCTGTATTGTCGACACAACAAAACAAAAGCCAAACGGCGGCAAAGACGGAAGGAAGTGCAGCAAGTGGAGCGTATAAGTAAATGGCGCGCCCAAAAATAAATACAAGAGAGAGCGAAGGAGACGTTGCAGCAGGGCGACAGGACCAGACCAGACCATACCAGGCCAGACCCAGACCAGTCATCCAGTAGTTAGTCAGTCAGTAAGGCAAGCCCAGGCGCAGGCCAAGTGGAAGTTCGTGCAAAAACGGAACTAAATGTGTGTGCTCTACGATATGGCTGGCAAAATGAATAACAACAGAAAAGCCCAGCAGCACTAGGACGAAGCAACATGGCAATAAAGTGGAAATGCCCGCCGTGTGCCACTTAATTTGCTTAAAGCCTGCCTTGAGGAGCAGCACCCACCGAGCAGCAAGCGTCGCCGCCCGCTTTAAGTTTAAGTAGAGGAAAATTGAGGTGGATTATGTAAAGGGTTTCAATTAAAGTCGAGAACATGCGCTTAGTTATAAATAATTTCCAATCAAAGTTCTCGAAATTGTCAAAATCGTTGTCCTTTGGCAAATAATTGCACCCAGCTGGCTTCAATGTTGGCAAACAAATTGCAGTTTGGCCAAGGGTTTGGTTATTGAGAACGCTAATAAATAAATTAGTCAAGCTCACATAAGCACACGTAAACACTGGGAGAAATGCAGTCACAGTGGACTTTAACAATATTAATATCAAAATTAAAAACTTCAACCAACTTTTTCCGAGTGTACAGACACTCTACATGTGTGTATTTGTGTGCACTTGTGTGATTTTCGGTTTGGGTCAGGAAATGATCGAAAATTGAATGCAAATACATAATGCGCAAACAACAACCAACTGGCATAAATAGATAGACAAAACTGTTTATTGTTTACTGCCTTTTGAAATATTTAAATAAATAATTTTGAGCCGATTGTTGTTATCTGTTTTTCTCTTTATTTTTTCCGGTCAAATATAAAAACAAACTGAACAAACTATTTGACGTTGACATTTGTCACATTCGCATGGCAAAAGCCAAAACAAACTGCAAAACTGCACAACATCTGCTCGGCTAATTGACTAAAGTGCCAGTTAGGCCTGTCCCTGTGTGAGTATGTGTGTTTGAAAAATATATACTTGACCCATTTAAATGACACTTGACATCATCATAAATGCAGACAGTCATCAAATTGCCTCCAGCTCTGACGCACACGCAAATTAAACTTTCAAATCATATTTTAAAAACAGTTGAACAAATCCTCCAGGGAACGGGATCGGGGGCTATGGGCAAGAACTTGACAATTTCTGTGACAACTTATGCGCACAATTTTGTTGAATGATTACTATTATTTATTATTTAAACTTCATTTGGTGCTTACCTTTTTCCAATTGTTCGCAATATCGAGAGTCGGCAAATTGAATGACTGGAAAAAATGATGCACGGGAAATGGCTTTAAAATAAAATCTTGGTTGTTTGGATATAGAACGAGAAGGCTAAGCTTACTTTGGCTGTGCCTAAGTTTAATACCCAACCATATTCTGCCAAATTGGTTTAAAAGCATATCATTGATGACCAAATTAAAGAACTGTAACATTGAAAAAAAATTAAAAAAGTTTTTTTTTACCTTGTCCCATTTTCAGACAGATCGTTCGTATGGGAGCTATAGTTACCCGATTTTTACAAAAAACCAAAAAGTTGTTTTCATTAACTCTAGTTTTCCGACCGATCGTTCTTATGGGAACTATAAGATTTAGTCACCCGATTTGGTCGGTTCTGACATATTAGTAGCGTGCAGTAAAAAAAATAAATAGAAAGACAAAATTTCAGCTTGATAGCTTTAAAACTCAGAGAGTAGTTTGCGTTGAAACAGACGGACAGTCAAACAAACGAACAGGGCTAAATCAACTCATCTCATGATCAAGAATATATATAGTCTATAGGGTCGGAAATGGATATTTCTATGCGTTGCAAACTTCTGCCCAAAATTATAGTACTCTTTGCAAACTAAAAACAAAAAAGTTTTTCTTATTAAAATTAGTTTTTCGACAGATCGCTCCAATGACATCTCTATGCAGGCGGACATGGCTTTATTGACTCGGCTTTTGATGTTGATCAAGAATATATATACTTTATGGGTTCGGAAATGTTTTTTTTTTTTCTGTTACATACATTTGCACAACTTCACGATCATCTTTTCCCATTTTTAATAGGAACAGGGTATAAAAGTTGAAGAGAAATAAGCTTTAAGTATTCTAAAGTTATAGTTTTTATGATTTTCTGAAAAATGCCCGTAAAACGAAGGTCAAATTCGTTGCGTTTCTCAAAAAAGCAAGAGGTATGAGTGTAATGAGAAATCAGAAAACTTCTTCGAAAGCTGAATTTAGAAGAATGCAACAGGTGAGCTGTAAAGCGAATCGGAGAGCTGGCGAATCGTCAGAACAGGAGAGCAATCGACGGCAGCAATTTGCTGAACACATCACATCCCAGCGTGCTACTGAGACTCCGGATCAATCGCAAGTGCGGCGCGCTGAACAAGTTAAGCAGCAAGCCAGGTTGAGAGGATCCGGAGCAGGCGAGCAATCGTGACAACTCTGGTTGTTATCAATAATCGCAAGCACATGCACAGGCAGGCTGTGGTTAAGAACGTTCGTTTCTGCATATTGAAAACGTTCGCAATTCGAAACATTCCAGATAAATGTATTTCTATATATGAAATTGCCAGAATATTTTTTACGACTTTGGCGCGAATGTGACTCCACTCATAATTTGGCCAGGATACATTAGTGTGGAAGAGGGGGAGGAAGTGGAGCTTTTGCCTTATTCATTTCGAATGCCAACGACATTAGGTTGAGGCGGCGGCTTTGGGCGTCTTTTATCGCCTTTTCATCGAAGTTATCTTGCATATTGCATGAGAGACTACTTGCCATATGGAAATTTATGTCCATACACACGCACACCCACACAGGAACAGCGTTTAAATTTGAACGTGTGTTCCAGGCGGCACTCGACGCAGCAGCCAAAAACATGTCCTTACACACATCCTTATCGATATGTGTGTGTGGGTGTGTGTGTGTTGATGTGGCGCACTCAGTTATAGATTTCTTAGGGGACCGTGTTTATTATCCTTTTTTATATCCTTTCGCCTTTTTATTTATTGATGTTGTACATTTGAGTTAAGGGCGAGTGGCGTCGCCGCATTCGTTAGCCATAACTGATGCCGTTTTTCTTTCCTCTCGCACACATAAATTCACAACTAGGACACGTGTCCTGGGCCAGCTTCTGCCGCTGCTGGTGGTGCTGCTGCTGCACTGCACTGCATATGAAACTGTAATACAAATATTGCGCATACGCCACGTTTGCCCAACGGCTACAAAGTAGCCCCGGCCTTATTGTGATTGTGTGTGCGGGGGGAGGGGAGGTAGGGGGTGGGAAAGCGATCAAAAGTCAACGCCAACTGCCATATATATTGAACTTGGCTCGTAACTGTTACAGTTACGGTTACAGGCAACGGTAAAGTTGTTTGCTTGAAACTTGTTTGGTTTTGACCGGGTTGGCCGGCCACGTGGGTTGCTATTTTTATTGGAGACCAACACCTAAAGTGGATTAATTTAAATGGGAAAATGTTTTTTTTTTTTTTTTGCTTTTTGCTTTTAAAGTATTTTGTATGAAATCAAAGCATTTTGTGAATTTTTTTCCATAAAAAGATTCAAATTAAGGGGGTAGTACAGGTTGCGCGTGCGGTTTTTAGATGCTTTTTTAATAATTCACAGAAACAAAACGGAAAGATATTTTTCAAATCAGTTCTTTTTATTTAAAAGTTAATGAATGAATAAAAAATAAAAAAATTTTTGTTTTAAAATTGTTCGGCTGAAAAGTTTTTGATCTGCGAAAAGTGGTATGAAAAAAAAGTGCGCCCATGGCGGCCGTGATTCGGGGTTACTCCGTTATCCGAATTCAAAAAGGAAAAAAAAATCTGATTTAGTATCGATGTAATTCTGGCCTGAGCCTCAGATTTGGAAAAAAGTAAATTTTTGACAAAATGGAATATTAAAACTTTTTTTTGGTATTTTTTTTGTAGTCTAGTGTAAAAACATATACTAACAATTGTTTTATCTAAAAGTTGGAGGTTCAGGCCAGAATGACGACAATTCTGCGTCGTTTGACACCTCGTTAAACAAAATCGGTCCAGTAGTTTTGGCTGAATCGCGGCCGCCATTTTGAAAAACGTGGTTTGGAGAAAAGGGGAATATCTCCTAAACTAATTCGAGTTTTCGAAAATCCTTTTCGGAAAATATTTTTGAATATCTGAACTATGAAAAATAGCAAAAAAAAAAAGATTTTTTCCGGCCCAACTTGTACTTAAGCTAAAAAATATTTATAAGTGAAATTGTGCTAAAAATTAACAAACCTGGTCACACTCAAAGTAGCCAAGGCTTAAAATATAAGTAGCGGCCCACGTACACTCCCTCAGCCGTAGGTGGTTCGGTACGTATTTGTGTGTGCGCTTTAAAAGTGTCTAACGAAATGGGTTTGGCAGCTGGGGAAATGGACTGGACCAGAAATTGTAACACAAATGAAACTCGATTTCTACGTGCTCAAACGACCGAGATTTCGATTAGCTATACAGTTTTCTCTTCCCCCTTCGGCATTAATTTATCGACTCTTTGACCATTGTTGACATTTATGATCCACTTGACATTGCATCCGTATCTGCTTCCGCGCTCGTATCGCTCCTCCTCCTCCTTCCCCGCTGCAGAAGCCAAAATCATAATTGATTCAATTTTAATTGCTGCAGCAACTGCAAACAGGAAAACCAAACTGAAAAGCGCCAGGCTCAGCCAATGACGATCGATTTCATGCCATCCTCCTGTCACCCGTTCAGCAGTTGCAGCTGAATCAAATTTAATATTGGCTTGTCACGTGAATTTAACTTCACTTTGGTCTCTCTTTGGTTTCGTTCTCCCTCGCCATTAAATGCGAAATTGCCAAACAAAAATGTCGCCATCTGCAAACGAAACGCTGACTAATTCCTGGAAATAATTTCTCATTTGTCACCTTCGATTTCCACTTGAAATGCAACGAAGGAAATGCAAAATTCATCAAAGCCACAAAGAGAATTGGCAATAAATGTTACGCGAAACTCAGTCGATGAGCGAATTTCAAATCACAAGCGGATGGATGGTTTATATTTTCCTAAGGACTGTTTTCTCAGGTTCCTGTTTTTACAAATCTCCACCTAGATTTGGTGAATTTGCACTGATAAACTTTTGCTTGAAGGCAAATCAAAACTTAAAGCTATTTTGATAACATTCATAAATGTTTTCGAACCATTGTGAACCGGTTTTTACTTTCGTCAACTTGACTCACATCGATGGTGACATTTGACAAAATTTATTATACTTGATGAGCCATTTTCCTGATATTCCATCAATGCCCAATGGCAATGATTTGCCCTGCCCTCAAATGACATTGCAACTGAGTTGCAACTCAGCTTGGCCCAAAGCCACAGATTGAGGGAAACGGGTGGCGGGTGGGGGGTGTCGTAACTGGAATTGGAACATGGCTTGCCGTGGCTTGGTTCGTAGTCGCTGTCGGCAATTCGCAAGCACTTGAGCGTGCGCCAAATTAAAACACCGCAAAATGTCAAGTGCCGCAAATGCCGAGCGAGAGAGAGAGAGGAGGTAGGCGACAGAATAGTGAGACAGACAGAGCGGAAGAATACGCGGCGCAGTTATTTTAATGAGCATTAAATGATGTGGCAACCCGCCACACCATGCCACTCCCTCCCTCCTTCCCCCTCCTGCGACTGAGTTGCGCCTCATTTACGGCTTAATTATGGCAATCGACAAATATGCACAAAAGTATGCAACACATTTTTCGTAACAAGTTTTACAAGGCCAACACGGTTTGCCGTGGTGGGGCAGGGGTGCGGTGCGGGTGCTGATTCCAAAATTCATGACATCGACTGCAAATTTATGACACACAAAAATCTTTTGTGCCTGCAACAACGAGGCCGTCAGGCAAAAACCATTTTCTGCATCCGCTTTAGGGGTCGTGCCGGGGGTGAAGGGACTTAACCTACCATTTGGGATGGAAATTGAAACAAATGTTTTAGAGATATTTATTTGCATATTTGCATAATTTTTGCCAGTTGCATTTTTATGCTCTTTTTCTATTATTCATATGCAAACTGAGCGAGAGAGAAGAAGAGGAAGCGAGCAAAAGCGACATTCAGTTTTATGTTTGTTGACTTTGTTCATTATGGGCATTAGTACTTTGTAATGCTGTTTGTAGAGCAGCCACTGACCTCCCCCCGCCATATGCAGTTCAATTTGAAGTTGAAAATCGCGAGTGCTATAAGCAGCAGGACTACAAGCCGGTTTTGAACCGAACCGGCTCCAACCCGGAATTCCGACTATTAATTTACTGTGAACCGAACCTCTTTAATAATAAAAGCTGAACCTGTTCCGAACCTACACTTTCGCGTCGGTTCAACAAAAATGAAAGACAAAGAACCATTGTGACCTACTGCCTAGAGACTTCTTCTGTTATCTGGTCAGTTTTGGGTAACTGAGTCTTAAAATGGTCAGAAAAGTTTAATAAAAAAATCGTGATAAACGTTCAGAATTACTTATAAAGTCCCCAATAGTCTCTGCCTATTTAAGATCATCGACTTCAAAGCTTTTGAATGATTCACAAAAATAAGAGTTTAACATTACATTGGTAATATTTTTCAGATTAAGAAATCAAATTAAACTTAACAGTCAATTACATTTAGAATATTTCCATGTGATCTACAAATCGCTTCCGACCCAAAACCCCCCCAATTCCCACACGTTTTGTGTCAATCCGATTTGTAGAACACATGGGATTAATTGTAAAATTTTTACACCCGTTATTCGTAGAGTAAAGAGGGTATACTAAAGTCATCCACATGTATGTAACAGGCAGAAGAAATAATCTCCGACCCCATAAAGTATATATATTTTTGAACAGCATCAACAGCCGAGTCGATATAGCCATGTCCGTCTGTCCGTCTGTCTGTATGAACACCTAGATCTCGGAGACTAGAAGAGCTAGGGCCACCAAATTTTGTGTGCAGACTCCTATTGTCCCTACGCAGATCAAGTTTATTTCAAATTTTGGCCCCGCCCCCGTTCCGCCTCCACAATAAAAATTTTTGAATAACTCCAACAATTTTAAAGATATCAAACTCATATTTTGCAGTGTAGTGTATGAGCCCAATATTTACAATCTCTGAAAGTAAAGTATAAAGATCAGATAATAAATGGCAGAGTTATAAAGGTAATAAAAACATTGCATACTTTTTGGCGCTACATGCACATTTTGCTCACATAATGTTGAAATGGTCACATAAATGTTAATGCTCTGTTAATTAACATAGGGAAAGGCTATTAAACACTAATTGCCCTGGATAACGGGTATATCGATGTCGGGCAGGACCGATTTTAACTTAAGCTCTCGTTTTATTTTATTTTTTACTTACCCTTACTGGGACTCGAGCTCGGGACCTCGAAAGCCTGCACTCACGCCCGCTCACCCGCCACACCTCTGGCGTTTACCGCGGCGCTTAAGTCGTATTATAAAAAGACGGTGCCAGTGCCAGCCAATGCGGAAAGCGAGAGAGAGAATTGTTCTCATTTGTTGCTCGCGCTCTCTGTTTTTTGGCTCCCCACACTTCTCCGCCGTCAAGCTCAAAGTCGAGAACGATTGTTTTCTTGGATCCGAGAACATTTCTTCTTAAAAAAACCAAGAAGAAAAATACTAATACCAAGAAGAATTCGTGCTCGCCGATTCGTTCTTCATTTCTCTGGGTGTACTCAAAAAGCTAAAAGCTTTTTAAATTAAGCTCAAAGCTGCCCAATATGTACAATATCTTTGCTGATTTCGTTGATTATTGAATTATAATCAATCCTTGACCTTGAGGCGGCTGACGAGCACTTAGACTAAAATCAAAACAGATCACCAAAACATATATAAAAATTTTCATTTACTTAAGCTTAATAAAAATAAGTTGCTAAATAAATTTTAAAAGCCATACGAATTTAATGTTCCTGTCAATTGGTTGGTTTCTAAACTTTAAAGATCGAAGCCAGGTTTTTTCAGTTTTCTCCGTTTAAAAGTCAGATGACGTCGTCTTTTGACAAGAGAGTTTCTCCAGCAAGCTCTGTCTTCTGCTATTTTCCCGTAGACTTAAGATTAGGTTCAAGCTTGTAGAACCTATGGTTTTGGTTCGAAGCATCGTCTAACGGATACAAAAAAAACGAGCCACACATCTTTCACAACTTTCAAAAGTGCCTGGTTCTTAAAGTTATGGACATAATTATTTGACCTTAGTTTAATAATTCCAAAACTTAATTTTCAATATATTTTCTTCTTATAAATATGACTTGACGCATTTTTTAACATAACCTATTCAACAAAATGGGTCTGGTTTGAATTAAGGTTTCTGAGGTTTGATTTCAAAAACCAGAACCGAGTCGAGCCTCTTTCCCATCTGTCATCAGTAGACTTCGCTAGCTACTACGAGATCTTTCTATTTATGTAATTATGACTTGAGAATTTAAACCTTTGAGAACTTAGCTCACTTAAAATGCATACGATTTTGCTTTCCTTAAAGTCGTTCCCAAACATTTCTGTTTCTGCTTTATCCTTTGGCCATTGTCGCCCCCCAAATGAATTTGATTTGTGTAACGCATGCAAATCACTCATAATTGCATTAGTTTCTTGGCACGTCAGTAATTAAGTCAATTTATCATTAACCTGGCCCTCGTTGCTCTGCCCCCCTCCGACCGTCGCTTGGGCACTTCGTGGCAGCGTCTCTAATGGCAGCTCGTTAAATTTATTGCGCATACGCCTCCGTGTACGCGATTTGTGTCCACGAGCTGCTTTAAATGTTAAATGCGCAAATTACGGCGCACGTGCCAACGACTGGAACTCTGACTCAGACTCCGACTTGGTCTAGTGCTGTCCCTGACACTCCTCTACGCCTTACACAATGGGCGTGGTGCAGCCTCTTTTGCTTTTGACAGCATACAAATGCTTTGATATTTATTGCCAGCGAGATGGCAGCCAACTCTCCAGCTAGGTGAGGTTCTTAAGTGCACGAAGCGCGTCGAAATTTGGCTTTGGCGACCGTGCTGACTCTCTTTAGGCGCTGCACCAGGGCAAAGTCTTCGCCAGGTCTGTTCTTACGGTGGGCGTGGTGCAGTTAGCACAGATTTAAGTGTAAGCACACACACACAAGGATGAAAGTAAAAGCTTTTGGCGAAAGGAGACGACCATCATTAAAATAGCTGGCAAATTTATGCGAACTGCGATAGGTTGAGGGAAAAACTAAGAATTAGTTCCGCATGCCATTTCCAGATCTGAAGCAGTATTATACAATTTGAAGTTTCGCTATCCTTTTGCTCCATTTTTCCTTCTTCTTTCCTTGATGTCTCTTCTCTTTTGGTTTCTTTTGCTCAATTTTTCAGTTTCTTTTAGCAAATAACTCACTTCGGTTGTTGTTTTGGTAGCGCCCTAATTTCATCAAACTTTTCTACTTTCTTTCCAGTCACATAAAAACTTTTCTTGTTTTTTTTTCTACGAAATTGAACAACCCCCGAGCTTACAGTTTTAGCCAGGTCCTTGCCTGATATACAATAATTGAATCCATATTCCTAATGAGTGCACGCCTGAGCGAACCCTGGAGTAGCTTCGCTCCGTGTGCTGCTACCCTTTCCCCCATGGCAACGACAACGAACACGTGCGAAAATTGGAATCAACTTTGGCAAGTTCGTTTCCATTTCGTATGCAACATGCGATGTTTGGGGCAGCAACAAACAGTAACAACCTGCAACATTTTTCAACAATTTAATTTATTTATTTTGGCACTTTTGTTGTTGCTGTTGCTGCCTTGACGCAGTCAGCTGGCATGACATGGGTCCTCGATGTCCTCGTCGTCCTCAGTGATCGAAACGCACTGATAGCCCCTGTCACTCAGAGCGCACTAGGCCGGATTCGTATACGGATTTTGGACTTGTCGGTTGGCTGGGCTCCTAATATCGTCAGCTAATCTAACCGCCCACCACCTCCACCCCCTCAACATGGTCCCCAACAACCAACCAACCCCTAACATAGCATTCAATTAAGTTTGTTTAAAGTATTTGGGACACTGATTAGAGCAGTCGGCTCTGAAGGTGATTGCAATGGGAATCGAAACATAAATTGAAGTCTAAAATACGACTATATCTCAATCTGACAGCAAGCTTAGAGTTAAAAATTTATGGGAGAGACAGTAATTTGCTTGGGCAAAGGAATCGATATGGAAATTAAATGTAAAATGTTTGACAGAGTGGAAATTGTTTCACAAGAAATAACATAACTTTGAACTTAATGTCCTCCTCCATTACTAATGCCGTGTTTTAGTTTGTTTCAACTGTGCGTACTTGCCACAAAATTGAATTAATTGGGAATATTTCAAAATGTCCTTTTACTTTACTTTTTAAATGATGGAAAATCCCTAGCAGGATTCACTTAATAATCAAACTTTTTGTTGAAGAATGAATGAGTATGAGCATTTATTTTAAGAGTTAGCTTACCACTTCGAAAATGCTCGGAATTCATCACAAGATCAGATGAAGGAAAAGACTGCAACTAATTTTGAGTTTAGGAAATAAAACAAACTTCCAGTTCGGTCTTTGAGTATCAATTGCAGCGGTCAGAGGAAAACAAATTGTTCTCACGCTACTCCACAACACTATAAACACATACGCCTTTCCATTAATGCATTTCGTTTTTAGAGCTCTCGAGCGATTGCAGCTACAAATTGTGTTGCGCAGATACCGAAACCGGTTATGCTTCATTGTTTATCTGTCTTTGATGTGTGAAAAGCTGAGTAAAAAAAGCAATAAAAAATTAGCAAGCGCTCAAAGTGTCTATAGTGCGCTTCAGTCTACCAATAGCTTCTCTCTATTCTCTCTAACAAAGAACACATACGCCTTTCCAATGATAGATTTTGATTCTAGAGCTCTCGAGCGATCGCAGATACAAATTACGTTGTGCAGAGACCGAACCCGGATATGCTTCATATTTTTCTGTCTTTGATGTGTGCTGAGTGGAAATAAAAAATATAAAGTTTGGTTGATAAAGTATGTGAAGCGGCCAAAGAAGCGTCTTTCAAAGCACTCCAACATGCTAAGATAAGCGATTGTGGCAGAGCTAGAGCTCACTACCACCAGACTTATTGAGCCTACAAGAAAATGTGCAAAGATAAGCGGAACGCGTACTATTTCCAGTTAGACTTCTAGAAAATAGCACGAAAACTAAACGGCGGTAAGTTAAGTAAAGAAGTCCAAGCGGAACCTAAAGCACTGGCACACTATTTTCAGAAGCTTATTTTTATGAGTCAGCCACAAGTCCAGCTTTTGATTTCGTCCTCAGCTCAGACTAAAAGCACATTTCCTTGCTTGTGGGTCCTAATCGATCACACATAAGTGTTTATGCTTATCTGACCATTCACAACTCACAACTTAGATCTTCATCAACTTATTAATAATTTCGCCACACTAATTAGTTTGTTTCATAATTTCTGTGCATTTTAATAAGCCGACCGCAAATGGCATTCGCCTGTCATCAGCCCTTTTAACCCTTATCATATTAATCACTACCATCCCAAAAAAAGAAAACACATAGAAACACCTCCTTCACTTCACTCTGGGCTAGCATTTTAGGTTTTTGGCTTTGGTTGGTTTGGCCAGCGACTTGCCCTGTAATTTATTTATGGCCACATAATAAATCTGTGCATAAGACATTGGGGCTGACCAAGCCAGCTCGTCCTTGTGCCCTGTTTGTGTGTGTGTGTATCTCCTTTAATGTTTTCTTTTCGTGCTCACTTTATTGCAGTGTCATTTGCGCAAACTGTTGTTAATAGCCTTGCGGTGACACTAGCACCAGCCCAGTTTCCAAAAATGTTGCTTCATTAGGAGCAACACCAAAATCAATAATGAGCCCCGGACTTAAATCTGCTTAGTCAGTCAAACCGTCAGGCGACGGAGACGGAGATGGAGTCTCTTTATCCTGATTTAGCCACGCTACTTATGTCGATAATGACAACGACAATGAAATCAACAAGCGTAACCCAATGCGGCAGAGTCATCTTCATCCTCATCTTCAGCAGGATGGGTGTAATGTGAAAATATGCCTAAGCAGAAGCAGACCCTTTAACCCAAGCAGAAGCGTAGGCGGATATTAGTTTAAGGGGGCACTCTTTTAATAGTGTGTGGTATGTATAGGAGCTTTCCATTTGTAAGTATTTGTTATGGCACATTAAACTACTAATAAATTGGGCAATCCAACTTGCTTACCCCTCACCGTTCCACTCAACCAGTGGTTACGCCTTTGTTTGCTCTTGCCCCAAAAAATCCCCCTCTGCCACACAGCCATTATCAGTCCGTGTGCGCTTAGTTGGCTGGTTTTTGTACATAGTTAATGCACCTTTGGTTTTGTAGGTCATTTCGCTTGGCTTAGAGGCTGTGTGGAAGGGTGCAAATGTATGGATATAAATTAAAGGCCTATGCTTAAGTGTGTGCGTGAATGTATGTGTCTGTGTGGGCTTCTCTGGCAAAGGTCAAGCGTTCGCATTGATATTGAGTTTAACTCATTTCCTTGGATAAGCTGTCTTACATAAAGTCCCCGCCAAGAACAACAACAATAACAAAACATAGGCGAGAGTCTGACTTAAGGCGCTTTAATTGCCATAAGCCTGAAAAGCTCTAACATCTAGCCATGGCTTCAGGCTGGCTGCCACCGCTGCTGCTGTTAAATGAAGATTTCCTCGTCAGGCCGCAAAGTATGCAACAGAATATTTCCGAAAAATTAAATGTAAACTTAAATCAATTAATAAAATAATATCCTAAATATGCTGAATATTCTGCCAAAAGCAATTCAAACGGAAAAGCCATCAAAAATTCGGAATCATCTCCGGTTTTTGTATGCGATTAAAATTGGGCTAAGTGCACACAAAAATATTGGTGAAATCGAGAAAACTACGAATAATAAAAAATGCAGATTAAAAATGAATGATGAGAACAAATTTGCAAAAAACCCATTTGAATGAGGTTCCCAATAATAGCCAGAATTTAATCTTTGTTTTGAAATTTTTAGGCAGAAATTCAGCATTATAATATCAAATTCCCGAGCAATAAATTGAGTGCAAGGGGTTGAACAAGAGTTCGATAAGTTTACTGGAAAGAAGCAGAAAAAATGTCTAGTTCTGTGAGAAATTCTCTCTTTCTCCAAGATCGAAAAATTCTTGAAAGTTATGCACTAACTGAGAACAATAGGGGAAAGCCAACTTCGGCTTGGCCGAAGTTTTCTACACCCTGGCAGCCTCAATTGAAAACAAAAAAGTTTTTCTAACTAAGACTATTTTCGGACCTTACTTTTCTATGGTCCGTTTTCGACCAAACTTAGTGGAATCGGGGAAAAGCATACCAAACAAACATGTACAAAAACTTGCAGTCAATTTCATTTAAACCAGTTTTCGACCGATCGTTCCAATGGCAGCTATATGCTATGGTCATCCGATTTTTATAAAACTTTGTAAAATTAAATAAATGCCAAAAAACAAAAATGTTTTTCTAGCTAAGACTACTTTTCAGAAGCTACTTTTCAGTGATAGCTATACGATATAGATGTCCGATTTCGACCAGACTTGATTGAATCATGTAAAAGCATATCAGACTAAGAAATATGAAGTTTGGAGGCGTTGCCATTGAAAACAAAAAAAGTTTTTCTCACGAGAACTAGTTTTTCGACCTATCGTTCCTATGACAGCTGTATGGTATAGTCATCCGATCCGGCCGGTTCAGACAAATGTGCAGCGTATTTGTAGTAAAAGATTTCGTGCAAAGTTTGGTCAAGATAGCTTTAAAACTGTCGGAGAAGATAGCATACAAACAGACGGATAAACAGAAGGACATGGCTAAATGAACTTAGCTCGTCGTGCTGATCAAGAATATATATACTTTATTTGGTCGGAGATGCTTTCTTCTGTGCGTTACAAACATCCGGACAATTTTATAATACCCTCTTCAGGGGTATACAAATTTGTGTATCTAAAAGTTGGAGGTTCAGGCCTGAATGACGACAATTCTTCGTCGTCTGACACCCCATGGAACAAAATCGAACCAGTAGTTTTGGCTGAATCGTGGCGGCCATTTTGAGAAAACCGCGTTTTAAGTTTGCACTTGCAAGGAACTTTGGGTCATTTTGGATCACTAAAAGGGCAATATCTTCTAAGTTAATTCGAGTTTTTGAAAATCTTTTTGGGGAAATATTTTGGAATATATGAGCTATGAAAATATGCCAAAAAAATAAGTTTTTTGTCGTCGCGACTTGTACTACCCCCTTAAATATATTTTTGCTCATTTGTATAGTTCGCTATTTTCTACCAAATGACTAAATATTTTAATTTTGCTCATTAAAAAATACAAACAAACTGCAAACGTACAATCGTTCATGAAGATAAGCGACTGACACTGTTTGACGACAGTCGTTTTGCTGTACCGGTTGCGGACGAATCGTGTCGTTCGACGCGACGATAACGTTACCGGCCGAGTGCGGACGGCCTAAGGCAACCTTTTGTTCTCGTTCGAAATATTTATACTTCTAAAGTTTTTTGTTTGCATTTAGTTATTTCTTTCTTATGTCCTGGGAATCAAATAGCATTCCCTCTAATCCTCGGCTGAAATTCACTTATCAAACGACAGCCGGCTAATGAGCCAGGTGTTTTGTTTTCTTGTTCTTTTTTTGGCTCTTTAGAAATAATTTATATGATTTTTAATTAATTTTCAAGCGGAAAGCGTTAAAAGTTTTCTTGTTGCCTTTTCCTTTCGCACTCCTACTAACCCACTGTCCTGCTCAAGTGCTACCTTTTTTCGCACTTCTCCATTCGTTCGTTTGTTTATTTATTTACTTTTATACTTGATTTATGCGTCGCAGCTAAATGAGAAACCACTTAGGCGACGCGTCCGCCTTCGTATCCTGTTTCCTCCTGTCGTGCATAATTTAAATGTGCCACGCCACTTGTCCGCATCTTAATCAAGCGCGTCGCACACTCGTAATTAGAATATAACTTTAACAATTTGTATTAGAGCACGGAGCTCAACGAATAAAACATATTGAACACACTTCGACTATGCCCACACTGAGGGGCCGAGGGGGCTAGCGGGGCAAACATTTTACGACTTCATTTGCCGTGTTACGTGATAGTGCAAATAAAAATAACGAAAACCCGCAACGGTAAGGCCAGCAAAAACAAAACAAAGCAGGAAAAAAGCAACAGCGTAAAACTCTCCGAAAAGGGGGCGTTGCGTAAAAGTTGGCCCCAGGTTGGAAGCGAACGTGTTAGTGGGGAAGGGAGCGGCAGGATGTTGAGGTCGGTTAAAGGGAATTTAAGTTAAACATAAACGCAAACGGAAATCACCAAAAACTCAGCGATTTCGGCACGCGATTTCAGGTGAAGAGCCAAGAAGTGCAAGCAGAAAGGAAATTGGAAGGGGTCAATGGATCGACTTGTCGTTACCCTTTTGGATTGATAGTCGATCGCTTCCCACATCAGATTTCCTTAGTCGGACCCCAACACAATCGGAAACTCTCATCTATACGAGACGAGTACTTGCTTCCAGCGCGTCAAAGCAAACAGGTCGACGTTGGGTTATTGTGTTGCAAATAGGTTGAGATTAAAACAGACAGACTCTTACATCTCTTATAAAAATTTTTCAGAACCCTTTAAACCATTTAAAAGGGAACTGGAATAAGTTATTTGCTAAGCACATTCAGCTTATAATCCCAGTGTGACCTGGTTTTTTGTTGTTCATCGAAAATCCATCAAATTAAGTACCAAGCTATAATTTGAAGCTTTCCCAAAAACGTCGACTGCTATCTGTAACATGCCATTCCAACACCAGCGCATATGCATATCTAAATTCAATGTATATAACACCTCACATACCCGTCAAATATCTACAGTTCTGCTGTTGCTCCAGCACCCTGACACACTAACAGACATCACAACAATAAAGCCAAAAAAATATTGCACAAAGCGTAAAAGAAATAGGAAAATCGACAGCCAAACACAAAGCCAAGTCATGCCGTAAAGGCGTAAACGTGGTGAAGCAGGAACAGGAGGTGGAGCAGCAGTACAGTGTTGGTAAACATTTAAGGAATGATCCAACAAAACCGATAGGCGACCACCTCAGCTGATATCGATAAGTAGTGGAGTGGTAGAGTGCCTGTGCCTGGTAAATCTCAAAGGTTGTTGTCGGTGTCGATTTGGTTTGGTTTGAGGTCAAAAGCGAAAAGTAAATTGTTGGCATAGTTTTCTTTTTTTTTTTGGCGAATGTTGGCGAAGTCGTTACACCAGCTTCACCTCTGGCACTATGCCTGCCTGCCTGCTCGTCACGCTTTTAACGTACAGCGGCGCGTGCTCAACTGCAGCTCACATAAAACATACACTGAAAGAAATATAGTTTACTAAGGTATATGGGGTTTTACTTTAATGAGAACACAATAACCTAATAGGATTTTAGTTTTGACAACACTATTGGACCTAGACTTGCTGACAAGTTACTCGAAACCGCAAGGTAAGTTAATTCCGAGTATGTCGAGCGACCATTATTGATACCAGATGTTCCCCGAATAGATGCGATTCCAAGCGCGAATGGAGGATCAAAGCGCTTTTAACTGAAGACCTATTTATACATGAGGACTATACAGATCGATAGCGATGAGGAGTAAGTTTTTGCATGCAGATGTGCGTCAACCATTTGCGCCAACCGATTTTCAGATTTGCAGGTCTCAGTGGCGTAGATATTGGGTGAGTTTAAAAAACGGAGTTTCAGGGTAGGAAATGGTAGATAAACAGAGCAAAAAATAAAGAAAACAACTTTCTTTTTTAAAAGAAAAAAATAGGGGAAAGTTAACTTCGGCTCGGCCGAAGTTTTGTATACCCTGCAGCTTAAATTGAAAAGAAAAAAGTTTTTCTAAGACTACTTTTTGGACATTACTTTTCTATGGGATCTATACTATAAAGATGTATAATTTCGATTAAACTTGGTAAAATCATGGAAAAGCATAATACACTGTTAATTGCGAAATTTGGAGGCGATCCCATTTAAAACAAAAAGTTTTTCTGATTAGAACTTCTTTTTCGACCGATCATTCATACTGCAGCTATATGCTACAGTCATCCGATTTTGATAAGACTTTGTAGAAATGCGTTTAAGTATATAAAATACGAATATGCCAATAAAAAGGACGTTTTCATTAAAAACAAAAAAGTTTTCCTCACTCGAACTAGTTTTTCGACCAATCGTTCCTATGGGAGCTATATGCTATAGTCATCCGATTTCGACCAACCTATGTAGAATTGTGTAAAAGTATATAAAATAAGTGTATGCCAATGATAAGGACGTTTTCATTAAAAACAAAAAAGTTTTTCTCACTAGAACTAGTTTTTCAACCGATCGTTCCTATGGGAGCTATATGCTATAGTCATCCGATTTCGACCAAACTTAGTGAAATCATGGGAAGGGATTGTAAACTGAGAAATACGTACTTTGGAGGCGTTTACATTAAAAACAAAAAAGTTTTTCTCACTAAAACTAGTTTTTCAACCGATCGTTCCTATGGCAGCTATATGCTATAGTCATCCGATCCGGCCGGTTCCGACAAATTCGCGTATTTGTACCAAAAGACTTCAAAGTTTGGATAGGGGGCCAGAATCATGACAGTGAGTAAAGGAGGCGTCCATAAAACAAAGTTCAAAGAAATAGTATTCGAAAAAAAGTTCATAAGACTGTAGTTTTATATTAAACAGTTTTTCGCGATCGTTCCCAGAAACACACAAAGGCGCGTATTTGTACCAAAAGACTTCGTGCAAAGTTTGGTGAAAATAGCTTTAAAACTGACGGACGGAAGGATGGACAGGGCTAAATCAACTCAGCTCGTCATGCTGATCAATAATATATATACTTTATGTGATCGAAAATGCCTCTTTCAATTCGTTACAAACATGCGGTCAACTTTATAATACCCTCTGCAAGGGTATAAAAATATGAAAATTTATAGGGTATATAAACTTCGGTCAAGACGAAGTTAGCTTCCCTCTATTTTTACATAATGGATCAGTTAGTAACAGCCTCTGACAGATGCCATAGCAATT
Organism: Lordiphosa collinella; assembly: GCA_018904265.1. Taxonomy (NCBI): domain Eukaryota; kingdom Metazoa; phylum Arthropoda; class Insecta; order Diptera; family Drosophilidae; genus Lordiphosa; species Lordiphosa collinella. Next base: position 390,754 of record JAEIFV010000021.1, on the reverse strand, counting down.
TTTTTTTTAAGTGTATGTTCCCTTTTCCGGCCGTAGACGAAGACGTGGTGGTGTGCAAATATGCAGGATGCGGAGTCTCTCTGCTTTTCGCTTTTCTCTCCTGTTTGTTGCTTTCTATTTTCCTTTTTTTTTTTGAGCATTTACCGTTATTTCCATTCGTATTCAGTTGAAAAAAGGTATTAAACCGGAAAAACACGTTGCACATCGACGTATGTACGTAGTAGATAGCTAGGTGTGTAGGTATATTCCTTAGTGGCCACCCCAGCGTACGGCACGTGCGCCCACCTGAGAGCGAGAGAGACCCAGACCCAGCAGAGCCATTGCCTCAAATGTCACCCAAATCAAACGAAATTACAGTCGCAGTTGGAAGCTCAGGCTGAAGTTAATTAAAAGTGGGCCAAGCGTAGAAATTAGTTAATTAATATTAAATTCAATTTAGGAGACGCCGGGCTGAGGTAAAGGCCATACAATTGAGTTATCAAATGACTCGACTACGTGACGCTATTAAGGCCGGAATTTCAAGTACGTGCTGTGCGCGCTTCAAGTTCTACATTTAGTGGACTTAAAGATCAACCATTTAAGTATCGATCAGAAATAAATCAGCTTGTGGCCCAATTTAATTTCCCCAACATTCCTGGCTCGTATGTAAATTGTGGAAATTTCACTCCCTTAACAATTTGCATTGTGGCCAAAGGCCAAATATGAATTACATTTCATAAAAACTCAAATTGAGAAAGCCAGGGCAATCACAAAATAAAATGTATGCAAGTTTATAGATAAAAAATAAACGGAAAACAAAGCAGAAAGAGATACAAAAACATTAAGAGTAAACAAAAAATACTTTTTTAACAAAATCCTTGGTAAACGTGTTTGTTTGTCTATATATATACGAGTATGTATATGTATATAGGCAGGCAAACCGATTTGTAATGGAAATGTTTACAACAATTTATATTCTTGCACTTTATGCATTTCGTTGGTAAGATGTCAGTAGTTCAGCAGGAAGGTGTGCGTAAGGGGTAGGGCTTTTATGGCATAATCCTGTAATTGCCAGCGTAAAGATAAAGCTAAATGAAATCACACAAGGCAGATGCAACGAGTGGAACTTACTTGAATGTGGTTCTGGTTTGAGGGTATTCAAGCAAGTTGGAGAGTTCAAAGAAACTGCAAAGCTTATAAGAACCATAAAGTCGAGCTTAAACTACACCAAGTTTAGGACTTTCATGGACAAGTGTCAATCAATGATTACCTTATGTCTTCAAGCGGAGTTTCAGATAGATTGACATTGGGTTCTCCAAACAACTCTTTTTTTGGCCAAGATTCGGAACAGGCATACATGCAGGTCTTTCAGCATGTCTCGCTTTCTATGGCAGGGTTTGTCAAGAAGTGCGATGCCAAAAAGTGAGAGTGTATCAAAAAAAAGTGACGCACTGAGATACATTATTAGACCGATCGTTTCTATGGCAGCTAGTTAATAACAGCTGCAGTGAATAGACTGCTAAAGACAGCTAAAACCGAAAGATTGGTTCATTGAAACTCACAGAAGGACGATTAAACATTAATCATTAAACTCGACCTAAGACGGATGCAGGAGCCATACAAAATAAGGGCTTTTCTTTGCATTCCTTGTTAACCGTAGAATCTTCTGACAACCCATTGAAATCGAAGAAAACAGTGAAATAAACCGAACTTGGAGATATTTTCATGGGGACGCTTTTGCTTTGACTTCGTCATCATAACTCTTTACTTATTTAGTCAGAGGTCGCTTCACACTTTATGTTAGTTGTTTTGTTGTTTTTTGAGCAGTTCAGTTGTTCGGTTTTTGATTCTCTGTTGTCTCTCTTTTTGTAAAGAGGCATCTCTCAAAGTTTTTGGTAGCAAGAATCTCTCCGCTTGCGCTACACCACAACAATAAAGAGAACACATATGCCCAACTAATCATGCATTTTGATCTGTAAAAAGCACACGCTAACATTTCACTGATATTGAGTTACTGTTAGACACTTCAGTGCGAATTGCTCAATTAGAACTTCTTAAAAGTAAGTTCGATGACAGCTACCAGTTCTGTTGTGCAAGCGCAAGTGTGCAAGCGCAAGCGACAGAAAACCCCTATAAAAAGAAACAAGTAAATGATGTAGTTCGAAATGTATTATGGGGTCTCTTAATCTCTTCCAAAATCCAAAAGACTGTCACAATTTAAACGTGATTCAAGCCAATGAGAAGGTGCCACTCAGGTCAGTTTAAAAGGGATCAGACTAGCTTGGAACTTGGAGTGGACATTGTGAGTATTGATGGACATAGTTGTGCTTAAGTGAATACCTGCAAAAAACTACAGCAGTCGGCTTAGTCCCATACTAAAAACAACTGCAACAGATTCGAGTGATTCTCGATCTTTCCCCTGTTTGTGTAAATTGTGGAGTTTCTCTTCTTCTTTTGATGTATTGTTTAGAAAAAGTTGCTGCTGACTGGCATTTTTACTGTATTTCCTGGTTCAATTTGAAAGCGAACAGACTTTTGCTCTGCAACGTTTTCTGTGTAAATGCACAAGGATAATCAAAGAGCTTTGCGCCGCATGCACACTGCCAGGACGAAGGAGCGGGTCATAAATATTTTATTTTCATTTTGCAAGCCCACAACCAGCTTCAAATGGAGGCGTCGTAACAGTTCGATTGCCCGGAATATTGCCCCCAATTGGCATTTGTTTAGTTTTTAGTATTTATTTAAAATTTGATTTTTGTTATTGCTCCAACGTTTAGTTTACATTTTGTGCGCCTTAATTACTCGCCAAATAGGTTTTAGAATAAACAAATCCACCACCTGCCCTGCCCCATCACCACTATTTTGGGGCATTTTTGTTTGCTTTAATTATAAATAATATTTAATCTAAATATTTCATTATATTGTGTAACCAGCTGAATGTTGGTTTTATTAGCCCCCCGAAACGCTTGTTGATTGTTATTTATGTACCTATTTTTAATTTATTTTTATTTTCGCAACTTAAGTGCATAAATAAACACATTTTAATTTAATTAAAATATACAAAATGCATTCGGCCATTGCCTGCCCATTATTGTTATCAATGTTGCTGCCGTTCGACATCCGTTGACCATTTTCACAATGCATAAATTTATGTCATGCAAAATGTAAGCTGTGTTGTGTCGGGACTTGACCCTAATACTTAGTGTGTATAATGTGTATGTGTTTGACACACTCGCCGCTACTTGAATACTTTGGTATAACAAATTGATGTTGATAATACGATTTCTAGAAATTCGAATATAAATCCTAGAAATTATGAAGGTTGGGTCATCATCGAAGCTTGTATCATTGAATCTTTGTAGCATTTTTTTTGGCTCTATTTTGGGTAAATTTGACATATAATGGACTTATATAGTATGACAATCTATTGACACTAGGATCCACTTTGAGACAGTCAGTTTTTGATCTATACGGCTGCTAAAAGTGACAGCAATAAAAAATGTTAAATGGCTTGTACTAAGATCGGATAATAAGTAGATGATTACAGTGTAGCATTAATTTGTATACCCTTGCAAAGGGCTTTATAATTGTGCACTGAAATTTGCAACGAATAAAAATATTAATTTCTGACCCCATTAACTATAAATTCGTGATCGTGACGAGAGCTGAGCTGATTTAGCCTTGTCACGTATGAGATTGAGCTGTGTTCGTCAGGTTTCTATGCAAACCAGTCTTTGGTTTGAATGTTAGCGTTTCTTAACTAAGTCATTATTAACAAGTAAGCAAGTCGTTCAAGCGTGACTGTAACATGCTCTGTACCTCACAAAGTTTGTCTTAAGGTGTGTGAAGTCTGCCCATCGCCGTAACGACCGATGCTGCCCAACATAATTGTTTGTTTTCTTTAAATCTCGACTATCGTTCATCCGATCTTTTCCATTCTTCGTTGGCGGATCGATAAAAAATGCTGATTACTAAATATAATCAGAAGGTATGAATCTTCTTTCTATAAAACTGTGGAAGAATTTTTCCATATTACGGGGGCGGGTGGGGGCGTTGCAAAAACTGAATATAAACCAGGGCTGCAAACCCAACAAATTTTTCGGAATTCCGGTCGGCGGGCTCGAACCAAAATTTACCAATGGCTAAGGTTCGGAAATTTGAGGTTCAAGGTTTTTGGACGAAGGTTTTGATGCGAACCTTGGTTCAGTCCATATTTTACACAATATAATTAAAAAACAAAAAACAATAAATTTATTAAGCATTCAATTTAATCTCATGTGTTCTACAACTCGCTTTCGACCTAAAAACTACACAAATCGTACGGGAATTGGGTAGTTTTTGGATCAGAAGCGATTTATAGAGCACATGGAAATATTCAAAATAGAATTTACTGTAAAGTAAAATTCCATTTCGTAAATATGAAAAATACTACCAATATTATGATAAGCTCTTGTTTTGAGAATCATTTAATAAGCTTTGGAGTCAAGGATCTTCGGTTTGGTTCATAGCTAAATAAAAGCCGGAATTCCGGGTTTAAGCGAGTTCGGTTCAAAACCGGTTTGCAGCCCTTTAACTTGATCAGACTGCAAGTAAAGGGTGAAATTTTAGCAGTTTTCGGATTTGATTTTAAAAAAAATACATAAAATTCAGAAAAATTTATGATATCTTTATTTGAGTTTCTTTCAATATTGTCTTCCAGTGTGTCAACTGTTCCGGGCTTGTCGCTATAGAAATAAGCCTTAACATAGCCCCACAAAAAAAAAGTCTAAAGGCGTTCTATCGCACGATCTAGGCGGCCAATTGACCGGCCCCAAACATGAAATAAACTGTTTACCGAACCCGCCTCTCAATTGGGCGCGGTGTGTGGCATGTGGCACCGTCTTGTTGAAACCACTTGTCAGCCAAGTCTAGATCTTCTAATTTGGGCAAAAAAAAGTTTGTAATTATCGCGCGGTAGTGCTCTCCCTTCATAGAACCGTTCCTGTCTACGTCATCTTTAAAAATCCACACAAAACAGTGCATTTTTCGGGATGCATTGGCAGTTCTTGCAATCCTTCCGCAAAATTTTCCACGTAGTAGAGTAACAGACGCCCAATTGCTGCGAACGGCGGCTGACAATAAAATAGAAGAAGTGCACGATGCACTTTCTTAACCGAGCATGAATTTAAGTAATAATAATCAATAATCTGCCTGCGTTGGTCTTTTGTAAGTCGATTCATGGTTAAACTTTAGACCAAACTGAACATGCTTGATAGTAACCTGTGACACGAAAACAGCTGAGCTGCCAAAAACAGTGTTGCCAAAAACAACGTTGCTAAAAAATCACCCTTTATGTTGGAATCAACCATAGTTCTGTCAAGTGTGTTGAAATCTGATAGCTGTACAGTTTGCAGTGTTCGGAATTGTTCGCTCGAGAGCCACGCTCTCTGACTGTCTTACGCGCTCGCTCAGAGCCGAGAGTCGAGAGCACTGAACGGTTCCAGTAGAGCAGGGTTCCCCAAGAAGAGAGGCTCTCTGCCTCTCTCTGTCTCTCTCTAACACACTTTGAGGCTTTGCTTCGGCACGCATTCGGCTTGAATCGTCGAATGTGTTCGGCCCCCCGGGGCATGGCTGGGGATCACTGCAGTAGAGCCACAGACCTCGGTAGTAAGCTGCATCCCGCATGATGCTCTCGGCTTTCGAGCTCCGAATTGCGATCGAGAGCTAGGAGCAAAGAGTGATTTCGAACCCTGATATTATGGAAAGATCTGTTATAAAGAGCATTTGCAAGTGTATTAATTCTTCGCCACCGACAAAGTCAGTTTTGCCATCTCGTTAGAGACTTTAAGCGGGCTTCGCTAGGAATGAATTCTGTATTTGAGCCAGGGAGAATCAAGATTAAACCATTTGATTTTGATGTATGTTTCGGAACTGAATTAAAATGATATTAGTTTCCAAATAGAGTAAGAATTTTTATATTTATATAGCTAAAACTCCACATATATGTTTCAGTTCATTCTTCCGACTTACCTATCCCAAAAAACTGAACTTTTTCGGATGGCCAGAGGTCTGTTATACTTGTTCTTTCTTCAGTATTTTTTTGGCATCACTTCCAACGGTTCTTCGCGCCTGTTTTTTCGTTTTTCGAGACAATCTCGATTCGTCGACACACAACACACTATCAACATAACTTTTACTCGTATTCACTCACATTTTCTAAAGCATTTGAATTGAGATTTGATTGATATTTTTGTTGATATAATTCGACCAAAGACAACAGAAAAAAATTACCAAAAAAAGGCGCGAAAGCAAATCACAACAAACGGGGCGAAAAAAACACGCGGTACAATGCGAAACTAAAATTCACGAGACGAGACGCTGCGCGTATCAATAATAACAGCGGCGGTTCGACCGGCTCATTGGGTCACTCGGACGGCGGGAGTTACTGACGACGATACACACGGGAGGACGCTGGCGCTAGGACACGTTGCCCGCTGCAAATACCGACACCGACTGCATTCGCGGATGTTTTGGCTGGCGAATTTAAGACGCACACAAACGCACAGGACGACCCACGACAACGCACCCGGTTCGGCTCTTGGTCTCGGGCCAGCTGTTTTTTGCTTCAGGTGCCGTTGCAATTGGCTCTGCGCATGACCCTTGAGCACCGGCACGACGAATGCGGCGCCGAGCTAACGGTTATTCGGCTCAGGGGGTGGCGGCGTGGGAGGACGACGCATCGTGCGAGGCCACATCCAACTAGCCACAAAATTGGCGCGCAATTTCAATTAGTTGATGTCCTGTCTCTCGTCTCGGTTGGCCATCAATTTCTTAGCCGGTTGAGTTGATGCCGCTGAAGTTCATGGGCTTCCGCCAGCTGTCCATTGGTTTAATTTGGCGCTTAAAGTGGGCACGTCCGTCCACTCGAATGTGAAAAGTACGAAAATCTGATCAACAGCCGTCGACGCCACTTTCATGGAGTGGAAAGTGCTCCCTCGCTCTCTCCCACGTACATCTTTTGTTCAAATTGAGTGGCATTTGTTGAAATGTTGGAGTACCTGTTTTGGATTTCCACCTGTTCATAATCAAATCAAAGCATAACAAACTGTTAATTACGAAATTTGGAGGCGATCCCAATTAAAACCAAAAAGTTTTTCTCACTAGAACTTCTTTTTCGACCGATCATTCATACTGCAGCTACACTCATGGACAATAGGTGTGAAGTTTTTTTTTTTAAATATCGATTTAAATCGATATAAACATAACATTTAATAAGGAAGCTATACTTTTTTAATATGGTCACACTGTTTCGGTACGAATTGGGTGAATTCCCGGAATTAATTAGCATTCTGGGAAAAATTGTGGGTTGTTTTATTGGTTAGACTGCAAATTTGGCTGGTCAATAAAATAGGTGTATGAAGCAAAACATTAACCTGTAGTTTATAAATGCAATTATTTTGTTGCAGAAGGTAAGGTAGTAGGGAAATATAACTAAATGGGGACTTAATAACCATTAAAACTGTATGGACCGTGGGCGTCACTGCAGTGCGGAGGAGAGAAGGCTCATTCGACGACTCCAAGATAAAGGAAACACGTTTAAATCCATTGCCATGTTAATGAAACGTTCTCAAAACTTCGTAACCAATACCATAAAACCAGAAAAAATAGTTGACACTCGGAAAGCACCTAGAAAATCATCATCTAAGACCTACGATCGCATGGTTCAGTTGGCCCGTTCAAGTCTTCCAGGACGACTGCCAATGAAATTGGGAATATTGTGTCATCACGGCCCGTTCGGCAACGATTGGCAATAGCAAACCTACCAGGTAGGATTGCTCGCAGGGTTCCTTTGCGAACGGCAAATTTACAGATGAGGAACAAATTTGCATTAGATCGTAGAACCTGGTGCGGAACGGAGGGTGAGAAAAAAGGGCGTAATATCCTCTGGAGTGACGAAACCAAAATAAATTTATTTGGAAATGATGCCAAAAGGAATGTTCGTCGTCCGAAAGGCAAAGAATTTGATCCCAAGTATGCATATAAAACTGTGAAACATGGAGGTGGTAGCCTAATGGTATAGATCGGTCGAAAAACTTGTTTTATTGAGAAAATTTTTTTTGTTTTCAATTGAAACGGCTCCAAACTTCGTATATATTAGTTTACTATGCTTTTCCATGATTCCACCAAATTTGGTCGAAATCTGACATTTATATTGTATAGCTGTCATAAAAAAGTAGAGCCTGAAAAGTAATATTAGTTAGGAAAACTCTTTTGCTTTCTATGGAAATGTCCTCAAAATTGGCATGTATTTGCTTTTTATGCTCCCACACGATTCTACAAAGTTTGGTCAAAATCGGATGACTATAGCATATATCTGCCATTGGAACGATCGGTCGAAAAACTAGTTTTAGTGAGAAAAACTTTTTTGTGTTTTTTGGAAACGTCCTTTACCTTGGCATATATTTATTTTATATACTTTTACACAATTCTACAAAGTTTTGTCAGAATCGGATGACTATAGCATATAGCTGCAGTATGAATGATCAGTCGAAAAAGAAGTTTTGGTCAAAAAAAACTTTTTTGTTTTAATTGGGTTCGCCTCCAAATTTCGTAATTAACAGTTTGCAATGCTTTTCCATGATTGCACTAAGTTTGGTAGTATAGCTCCCATGGAAAAGTAAGGAACGAAAAGTAGTCTTATTTAGAAAAACAAACTGCAAGGGTATACAAAACATCGGCCGAGCCAAAGTTTACTTTCCCCTATTGTTTTAAATAAATATTTCAAAAAGTTATTCAACTTTTGAACCCCTTTGTTACTTTTGGGCCACCCTGTATATGTAAAGGAGGCAGTAAAACATTCAGGTTTGGACAGTAAAATAAAATCTGCTTTGTTTCCGACATTAGAGAACTCTAGGAAAATTTCGAACTGTTTGCATTGCAATTTGATTAAAAAACCAACCAAGCAACCTTCAGACGCATGTTCTGACCGAATTCGCCTACCAATTTTACCATTTCACCAATTCTTTTCGTAAAATCTGTCCACCTTGATCATGGTGTGTGTCTGTGTGTGTCCCGGCCAGGCCGCATTAACCGCCGCATGTCGCATTGTCAGAAAGGCGTTGACATGTTTCTATTTCTATTTCTAGCCGGGCATCAGTGACGCCAACGCTTGATTAAGAACGCTTCTCTTGGTTATGTGGATGCGGCTCCGGGTTGCCAGTGTCAGACGAGACGTTCGAGTAATGAAAAATGGAGACTGATAGCGTTAGTTTTAGGAGGCGGAGCACTAGGCAGAATGAAAAACAAAAAGCGCTTTCAGTTATAGTAGTTGGTGCGGGGGAAGGGGCGAAGCTGCCAGCCGAGCCTAAGTTTAAACAAAGGACTGGCAGGCTCACAAAAGGCAGGCGGCCTCCCCCTGTCCCATAGCCGGTGTGAAATGTGGCATTTAAATAAAGGAACACTCTAATAAGGCTTTCTTTTGTTATCGGTAGAAGAAAAAAAGAAAGGGAAAAACCCGTTGCATTTGGAGGAGCCTATGAAGGAGTGAACCATTTTTTTCCATACTTCGAGTAGAAGCAGCTGCAAGGACGCCGAGTGTAAAGAAATAAGTAATTTCCGTTGAAGCATAAAGTGGGAGAGTTAGGCGAGTGGGTGCACTGGTTAATGTCTAAGAGACGCGTTGCATCCGGAATTGAAAGTGGAAAGGATTAGCATACTCTGAAAGGCAAGCGTTGAAATAAGGTGCGCGGATGGCAGAAAAGACCCAAGTCTATGGGCATAGACAAAGTTTGGGCATCCCTCGATTAGTGGTTCACCTTTTCGGTTTTGGTTCGGTTCATGTCTGAGTCTGTTTTAAAGTTCGTTCAATTTATGACACAAACGGACTTGTTTTTTGATGCCTCACCCTTTTCCTTACTTAATATTCAGTTTCGTTCCATTAACCAATAATTCACATTTCCGCTGTCAATTTATTCCAATTGCCTAAAAGTAGGCAATGCTGTTGTAAGTGCAGTTGCCCAACTGATTAGCATTTCACACATCTTTTGCTCTAATTGCAACTCTCCAGTGAGAATCACTGCCACGCCCCTCTGCCGACTGTCATTCACAATGCAAACACACCAAAGTACATATGTAGATATGTCAATATTCCCAATCACAAACAAAGGGGGTCGTTGGGAGTTGGCGGGGGCGGTGACTGCCAGGTCAAAGTAAAATGCAAAGCCAACTCGAGTGCAGTGTGCACGTGTGTGAGTGTCAAGGCACTTTCATGGTGGCGGAGTGTCAGGGAGAGAGGCATCGTGTCGGTGTTTGTGTATTTGTATGAATGCTCATAATGCGCTCCTAATGCTAATAAGCATTTATGAGTCTGTGTGACTGAGCTTACATACTTAGCGCTTCTGCACATTCCACATAACATTATCTCCAACCTTTCAAAATCATATTGAAAGAAAACAACTGTTCCCCATTTTTTTGCTGTCCCCTTTTTAATAGTCCCCCATTGCCAAATAAGGTATACAAATTTGCAGATTAATCCCGAATCGATTATATGTAAGGGTCGCGAATTAGTGACTGTTTAATTAACTAAGTATACGACCTTAGAGTAGATGAAAAACCATGATCAGACCACATTCCCATAGTTCTCATACTGCAAGTGAATATCGAAGACAACAATGATTTGCAAACACGGCATAGCACAAAGCTGAAATGGATAAACGAAAAAAACATTGGGCGCATTCAGCAGACAAATCCGATTTACGATTACTGATTTACGATTTGCTGATAATTCTCTGCTGAATGGCATTAATTGATACTCTGTGGCTTTTAAACTTTTTGTTAACAAAACAACCCTTACACAAATAGACTTTAATATTTAGGGACAATATATAGACAATTTTATGTGAATCATTGCACAAAGGAAGACTGACCTAGCAATCGGTTACCAAACGTACTTTTTGTTGGATTACTTTTCAACAATCATGATTGTTTAATTTACCAATCGCAATCGGCAATCACTTCATTCAGCAGGTGAAATCGGCAATCGTAAATTTTAAATCGTAAATCGGATTTATCTGCTTAATGCGCCCATTAATTCAATAATATATTGACATTGAAACTACAAAGTAAAAAAATGCCAAAATGCCAAAAACCTATCCCTTGGGTTAGGAACTCATAATTCTGCCGGCGTCGCAGCAGACACACGCATAGAGAGTATATGTGTTCTATAAATAGCCTGCTCGGCGGTTTGCTCTCTTACGACGCGTGCTTTCGGCATTTTGTTCTCTCACGAGGCATTTGTTCGTTTGCTTGTTGTTGTGACATTTACTTCGCAAAGCTTGATTGTGTGAGTTTGGGCACCTCTGGTCTACAGAGAATCTCAAAAAAATAATTAAAGAAGCTGCACCATCTAACGGGTGACAACTAAAAATCTGCACAAACTTTAAAATGCCTCCATAACCACAATTCTCAACGGATCTTTGAGAAAATTTGAAAATGTATTTATGACTACTTGTACAAAAGAACTGCGTCAATGGGTTTGGTCGAAGGGACCGTTATCAGGCACTCGACGTAGCTTCCGACTTTGGGGTCGTATTTTTGTGTTTCTCAGATTGACTATTACACTTTTCTGATTTCTCTGTTGAGAAACTTTTATGAGATATCAGACAAGTGAAAATACCGCTTAAGCCATCTAACTCTATTTACCCTTTTTAATAATAATCTAAGTTCATACGAAAATTTTGAAAATTATAAAGTATATATATACTTGATCAGCATGACGAGCTGAGTTGATTTAGCCCTGTCCATCCGTCTGTTTCTATGCGGACTCTCCAAGCCAGTATTGCCATAGCTGCTTGGGAATTCCGAAACAGCATGAGCGAAAAAACTGACGTCAGAAGACGGTACTGAAACAGAAAGAAAAACCCGACTACACAATTGGCCTTACCGTATTAGCGAGAAAGATTTACTCCCCGCTGCTAAAACGGTGACCAAAATGTATGAGTGCATAATTGCACACAAACGGGTTTTTTTTTTGTTGTTTTAAATGAAACTATTTTTTTTTTTTTTGTTTCGAACAATCAACGCCGTGCCTAGCATTTGAGTACATATGTGGCAATTTGGTCACTGTTTCACCTCAGTCACCCCAGTACAAAAGCCCTCCTTTTAGACCCCAGACTCAGGGTTAACAAAAAATCCAGAATTGTTCAAAGACTGATGACTTTTCCACTTTCAACTACAATTTTAAAATGTGTATTTTAATTTTCTAAAAGAAATTTTGACCCACATTTTGAAGCTCTTAAAAAGTAGGTTTTTGTCCTTGATACAAAGCTCTCTACAAACCAAATAGAAAATACACAGAATCTGGGAACATCCCCACCCCCAAGTGTTTATTTTAATGCTGGTAGTTGGATAGATGTTGTCGCCACAGTCGCTGCTGGCTGACTCCGCACAAAATTCGCCTTTAATACGCTTCAAAATTACATTTTATTAACGCACGCACGCACACTCACACACACAGCCACATGCACACGGGACACTTGTCGTGTAGTTGGGCAACACTTTCACTGTCTGGCTGTCGCCTCCACCATCCTCCATCCCCCACCTATTCCCACATGCTCACTAAACATTTATTTTGCTTGTTACTTCTCGCAGCACTTTATTGCGATTTAAATTCTCATTATGCGAAGGAGAGCGGGCAGGGTTGCCACCTCTAATGATAACTTATCTAATATGTGTGTGTGTGAGAGCGACGACAACTGTGCGCAAAAATTTGCACGAAAATAATTTAATTATTAGAGGAAAATGCCTGAGATTCCTTTTATTTTTAGTCGAGGCTTTTGCTTTTGTGTGTGGTGCCCCGCCCTCCGCCCTCCGCGTCATTAAAAATTTCGCACATAATAGTTCTCCTCCTCGTGGTTTTTGTTGGTATTATCGCACTACGTAATAGTTTCGAGCGCCCTGCCTGGCGCTAATTAATGACGTAAAATATTTGTACTTCATCATCATCATCAGCTGGTGGAGCCAGAGGAGCTGGAGGAGCATTTTTGCATGTCGTCAATTATGAAAAGTTTTTAGCACGCCCTCAGCTTGTCTGTGTATGTGTGTGTGTGTGCCCTGGCTGGCACTTCCTGCCTCAACAAGTAGGCAACTTCAGGCTTCAGGGGCGCCAGGCATACTATTTGATCTTATCCAAAGCGTTGCATACTTTTGGGCCACGCGGCAGTTGGCTCACGGGATACGTGTGAAAATTGTCATTTTTCGCATTTGCTTTGTTTTTTTTTTTAGCTAATTTCGCCAGCATCCTCAAGCATAGAGCCCTTGATCCTAGATGAGCAGAATGCGGCACTTTGCCAGTGTTTGAGGTGGATTTGACGGGGATTAGCATAATGCTTGGGCTAAGGATACGGGGCTCTCTGACTGCTCGCCTGGCTGGTTGGCTTTAGTTTCAGTTGTTGAAAAGCTGCCTTGATTTAGATGATAATGCAAACTGATTTCGTTTGTCTAAGCAAATGACTAAGCAGAGTTTTTCATTGAAGTGCAGAAGCTCTAAATTGTTTTTGGGATATAATTCGGATACATTTTGGGATATTTTTTTTTTTTGCTGGCAAAAGTGATGTTTTTACGGAATTGGAATTAAAGCTGGTGTGCCCAATAACACTTTATGCTCGCGAAGTCACTAATTCAAATAAAAAAATACCAAGCAACAATAACCACAAGTAAACGATAGAGAAGCCCGTTTTTTGCCTAATGCTTTGTTTGTGCTTGTGGCTGTCTGATGCACATGGCAAAAACAAAATCAACGCTGCAGACAGCGCATACGTATTGTTTTTTCCTTTGTGGTGTTGTGTGTCTCTGTTTAAAGTTTGACCTCGAGCCTGCTAAAAACTCCAGGATTACCTTTCATAAAGATAAAATTAAAATCTGTTACACTATTTAATAAATTTAATAATTGAGTCCCTTTTTGTCACCAGCGTGTGGCAATAGAGTATTGGATACTCTCAAATTACCTTTGTTGACAGTCAGTCCCAGAAGCATACATTTGTACATATGTGCATTTACATTGTAGAATTGTGCCGGCGGATAGCGGTGGCAGCTCATTACATGGAGTTGTTACTGGTCATTAAAAACTACACGGAAATGCCTGTGATTTTGCTTGCCGCTGGCCCATATAGGTATGTACAAATGTATAGCTTTGCTGACAAGCCCCATAATATAACAAACAAACACACACAGAGAGACTAACCCAGCTGAGGCAATGAAGCATGCGTTTTCCACAGCCGAATCATCATCAGTAGAAATCGCTTTACACTTTTGCTGTTTACTTAAGCGTAAGTCAACTTTATGAATGTTTCTGTGCCAAGCAATGAAAGTACTAAGACAAACACACCGAACACACAGCCTGGAGCAGCAAGTGCACGTAGCAAAGTCACAAAATTGCAATAATTTTTGGGCAAAAGTCGCCCTCGAAAACCGCAACGTACGACAATTTTGGCATTTTCACACATTATGCGAGACCAGGATACCAAATGGTGGTACACGGCATGTACCACATGTATGCATCCACTCGTACACACACACACACAAACATGTGTCATCAAGCATTCTTGCCTTAGTGATTTGGTGCCGATAGGATCGCGGCTAAGTATTGAGAAAAAGAAAACTGGTTTAAGGCTACTTCGTGAAATTTATAAATGGTAGTGATTTAATAAAATGAATGAAAAGGATTAAGTGGACGCAAGTCTGCAGGCGAAGACGTGTTCTCAACGCCTGGAACCATCCCATAAGTTTCCTCCTTTCTGTGTTTCACGGACTTCTGCAACAGAAAATTTCAGTATCTTGCACAAAAATTCCAAACCATCAAGAAAAAAATCTTGTTTACCTTTGTTAATGTTATTTTCTAGGCCAAAAATATTTCGAAGGATTTTTTCTTTGTTATAAATTTTGAATTTAGAGGTGTTCAACGTTGTATAAAACTGACTAGAGACTGTGTCGACAAATGGCATTTGGACATGGAGGTTGATCTCCAGGCCTGCTTGAATGTGAAAAATTCTGTTTTGTTTTCAATTCAATTCCTTTTTTTCTTTTTGATGGAAATCAGTGCCCAAAACTTTCTAGGGCTAAAAGCCATATTCACACGCTCATAATTTACCAATGCAAAGTTGAACAGGGAAGGAAATTATTACTTACATCAAAGATTTGCATACATCCTTGTGCTCGTGCGGGTATATCGTGGCTGGGAGCCGGCATTGTCGTACGAGCAAAAGTACGAAAAGAGGGAATAAGTAAAAGTATGCGAATTGTACGCATACACACACACCGCGTTAAGGCCAAAGTAAAGTAAAAGAATTCCCTGGGAAAACTTTGCCTTCAATGAAATGAAATAAAATTGCATTACAAGGGGCACAAGTCAGAATGGGGGGTGCACGGGCGCTGCGACGTGTGCGAAAACTTTCGCCCTGCCAATGGACTAAAGTCAATGAACGGCATCTCTCACCCACTCACATAAATTTGTTTAACCCGCACATGTGTCAAAGTTTTTTAACCCAATTTCCGCAATTAAGTTTATATCCATTCACCTGAGCGGGCCAGGATGGATGATGGCCAACTATATCAAGAGAACAGGCGAATTCTAAAAATGGCCACTAACGATGATGATGATGATGATGGCGAGACGGCCGTGTGGGGGTTTGAATTGAATGTGGTTGTGGTGACATGTGAACTTTAAACCAAGCATTGTGTGTGTGTGTGCGGCAAGAACAGTCGGACAATGGTGGCATTAAAGGGTACAATGTTATTTTGGTAGACAATGGTCCCCAATGCCAGTCCATCCGATTAAGAACTGACGAATAGAACGTCCATTCCGCAGTCGTGATTTAATCCGGAAAATGGGCTTTGCACCAGTCCTTAGTAAATCTCTGGGGGATGGGTTTAGTTCGTAAGCAATCAGACTAAAGACTTACCTTAAACCTGTATCGAACCTTCACTAATTAATTAGACTATCCCTCATTTGGATAATTCGAATAATATTTTGTAATTCAAGGAGCTGATTGAGGACTTCTTATGTTTTATTGAAAGCATCTTTTTGTACCTGCATTCGATAAAAATTTCAAAATTCTGTTAAAAGGATATAATGGTTTATGCAAGAAAGATTTTTTTGCCAAAACAGTTATGCCGACTAGTGTATGCTATCGGTTGGATTCAACAAAATTCTAGCCATTTTGATAAAATTTTTTTCGCGTTCTTGAAGAGCTTATTGGCGAACTTTGGTGACCATATGCTTTTCCAGCAGTGGTCTGTTTGCTGAATCATCATCCGCCAAGTGCCTTTAGCCGTACGTTTATGTGCCTGTAGTACATATATCTGGTCAGTTGCCATTCCGCCAGCAATTGCAGTTGGATTTCAATAGCCGTTCGCTTCTATCTCACTTCATCTCTGCCTTATGCCGCAACTAATTTGAATTTGAATTTCAAATTTGAACTGCTGCTTCCGGTTTGGGATCTTTTGCATTTGTGGAAATATGCATAATGTAGCTTTGATATATCCTCATCCCTTTCTCTCATCTAATGGGCACGCTAATCGGTGTTTGGTTATATTGGCACAAGCCTAATTAAGCCCCTCAATGGTGGTGGCCCTCTCTCTCTTTTGTACGATTTCATTGCATTTTGTTAAGCACAGTTAGTCGGGAAAGCACACTCCATCTCTTTATCCTACCCCGGATCCACAAATTGAAAAGTAAGCAAGCTAAACGTTCACCGTGCTTGGTTGGCATTTGTCTGTAGCCTCAAGGCAGTCACCAGGCACCAGGCAAGCCTTTTGTGCTCCGACTTCTGCTTTGACTCCTCTAACCCCCGCCGCCGCACTGCCCGCACCTATATGAATATCAAGTTGCTGGGCTTATGGGCACCAGCTGACATTAGTTTGCATGCCGTCGTCGTCCATTTTAATATGCGCATTAATGCGGCACAAAGCGGCGCGAAAAGTGACAACAAGGGAGTGGGCGTGCCAGTGGGCCGACGGACCATGGTAGGGGGCAAAGGTAAGTCATATGCAAATACCTGGCTGCTCGAGCGCTAGTTGATTGCATGCACATGTCTCAAACATTCCATTTGAAGCTGCAGCGCGCACACGAGGCGAGGCGATCAACGAAAGTTGTGAAGAAGATAGCGGGAGAAGAGAGAAAGCAGGAAAATAAAATCTAGAAAGCAGGCTACAAAAATAAGAATATAAACGAGATCACTTGCAGCATAAAAGGTGTAAAAGTGTCATTTCAATCTTAAGAAAAAGTGTACCCCAATATACCTTCACATCGCTCCCCGTTCCGAAATCGAAATGAAAACTAAGTCGATCCATTTTTGCCAAGGTAGCGCGGCCGGAAATGCTTATTCGCAAGAGCGATAAATTATCAAGCCTGATAACTACGATTGCAGCGACTTGTTGAAAGCTTAGTAGAGGGGAAGCGTTTGAGGGGACACTGGAAAGTATTCTACTCCTTGAAACAAAGTAAAGCACTGCACTCTTTTGGCTTAACAGTCAACTGACTTGGCAACAGGCTCAAGACCTATTGGGCTACTTCTGCTGGTCAGTATTTTTTATGAATTTCGTTTAAGTACTCCTCGCATTTGTGTGAGTGTGGGGTATATATGTGTGTGGAGCTAGTGTTTTCCAAAGTTTAAGTCAAACATTTGCAGGTGGCACCGAATCGCCGCAGCTAAATGAAGCGACACGGGCGTAATCGTTTGTCCTTGTGTCCTGCGGCCTGGTTGGCCACAAAGTCAGCTTTAGCTTTAGCTTCAGCTCCAGCTTCATTCGATTATTTGTGCGCAGCAGCATCATTTCGTTTGCTTTCCGGTTGTTTTCCTTTATCCTGCGCCTCTGTGCGGGAGCCTCTGCATCCGTCTCCGCCTCCGTCTCCCTGTCAACGCCAGCGGACCTGACTGCTCTTTGACTATGACTATGCCACACGGTGACGTCGACGACGTCATATTTCCTCCGTCTTCTCCACTTTATTTTCTGGGTTTTTTTTTTTGCTCCTCCGCACTTGTCGAGTCGTTCACCGTGCAAAGTTTAGCGGGCTTAGGCGAGCTGGCTGGGCGCGCCAGCTTGCCTCGGATTTCATTTCCGGCATGTTGCGGTTACGTTAAGTAACGGAGATTGCATCGCTAATGATGCAATTGTGTTTGGCGGAAATGAAAGCGGTTTCGTGTGACGACTTGCGGACAGAAGCCGCTGCGCAGCGCCGGCTCATCAAAAAGCCAATGAAGCCAAAGAAAATGGATAAAAAAACTGAATATGGAAAAACTAGGAAAACTAATTGCATCTGCTGCTTGAACGGAAGTGGGAAAATCGCTCGCAAATGAGCTGGCATAATTGTTTAATTGAATGCGCCAAATTGACACACTTCTGTAGAATACTGAAGAGTTTGGGTGTAATTTAAAGCAGAGTGCTTCCGCAGGCTGTGAAAGCCCTGGGAAACCAACAGCATACAAGCAAAAGGCTCCGACCAAAACATGTTACTGCATCAGAATGCTCGGCCACATTTTGCTCGTCAAAACTTAGCTGGATCAAAGCAGGCATGCGATGTTATGCCATATCTAGATTTCATATTTCTCGGACGTTTTACACGATTTGGCTCAACAAATAAAAATTCTCAGTATTTATTCAATTATCATTATAAAAAAAAATCAAAATCCAAAACATGAGGTAAGTCAGCGATAAATATTAAAGAAGCGCCATATTAACCGAAACCAAACAGTCAACCATGTCAAGAGGTTCCCGAGGAATGTGAAAGCAGGTGGGTGGTCGACATGTGTGTAGTAAATGAGGCAGTTCTTAATATACTTTTCCAATAGCCGCAATGCGACTAACGGGCAGAATAGTACACCATCTCAACGGGGTCAATCGCCTGGTCGTGATTTGGCTAATACACCGGAACATATGCGTCCCGGGTTTACGGGACGTCCACGTCAATACAATCCCAGTGAATTTGGACTGACTAGCCAGGAGAGGTGGCAGAATCCGCGAATGCTTCGTGATTTGACATGTTTGTATACGCTTTAGATCGCAAGCCTTTGGAGTGCCCCTCACTTATATAGTTGTCTTCCCACTAACCCTTCCTGTTGCCTTTCAGACGATACAGATGCGGCTGCCATGGAGACATTCCGACAGGCTCAGCCACGCCGTCCAACCTGTGATGCACCAACAGCTCAAAACCTGAGCAATCTACCTGAAGAATGCATTGCAGATGTGTCCCCACCAGGATTCGATTTGAGCTCGTCTTCACAAACGGCGGAACCGAAAGTTGAATGCAATGGCAATTCCCATCTTTCTGCTTTTGAGATTGCTGTACGTGGCGAGAAGCACAAAAGTTATGTGGACAGTATCTATTCTGATATTATTGCACGTGTTCATAGTTTGAGGGAACGCATAGCTAACCGGAGTTTACCTAAAGCAACCTCTATGCCCAATCAGACAGCGGGCTTAGCTGGAGCCGCCGGCGGACGGCAGCTCAACTTCTCTATACCAGAACAATCAGAGGATCTTGGACAAGTCACCATGCCCTCATTTTATGACACTTCCATGCCGGCCATGAGTACACGCATTGAGACTCAGTGTCTGCCCAGTGAGTGCTTAGAAAACATAAGTGCTCCCTCTTTTGGTGCCTCGTCCAGACGAAATACTTCGCATAGCTCACGGCAGGAGTGTTTGGATAACATGACAATGCCTTCTTTTGCTAGTGCTCCATCCTTTCGTAGAGCAAATTCACGACGACAATTCGGTCAAGAACCAGTTGCGACAAATGAATGTTTAAATGATATGTCAATGCCTTCCTTTGGTGGAGTATCGGGTGCTTCAAGGGGTCGCCTTGAATGCCCAAGTGTGACCATGCCCTCCTTTGGAAATATTTCCAGTAGTTCCCGAAGACGTCAGACAACAATGCCCAGTGAATGCTTGGACGATGTAAGTGCACCCTCCTTTGGACGCAGCATATCGCGTTCGACTAGCCCCAGAAGAGAACAGAATACGGGTCAAGGACCAGGTACCTCAGAGTGTTTAGAGGACATATCCATGCCCTCATTTGCGGGAATATCGGATGCTTCGCGGGGAAGAAGTCCCAGAACCCCACAAATGTCAATGCCCTATCGCAATGAGTGCTTAGAGGACATGTCTATGCCCTCGTTTGGAGAAGTTTCGGAAGCTTCAAGAGAAAGAAGTTACAGAAGACAACAGATGTCAATACCCTCTCAAAATATATGCGATATCACAGCGCCTTCATTTGGTAGTACCGGTCGATATCCTGTCACAAATGAGTGCTTAGAGTATATGACCATGCCTTCATTTGGAGGAGTTTCGGGAGCTTCAAGAGAAAGAAGTCCCAGGCCCCCAGAGATGTCCATGCCGTCGCAGAATGAGTGCTTAGAGGACATGTCTATGCCTTCGTTTGGAGGAGTTTCGGGAGCTTCAAGAGGAAGAAGTCCTAGGACCGCACAGATGACTATGCCATCTCAGAATGAATGCTTGGCGGACATGTCTATGCCGTCATTTGGAGGAGTATCGGGAGCTTCTCGAGGAAGAAGTCCTAGGAACGCACAGATGTCCACGCCGTCTCAAAATGAATGCTTGGAAGACATGTCCATGCCCTCATTTGGAGGAGTATCGGGAGCTTCTCAAGGAAGAAGTCCTAGGAACGCACAGATGTCCATGCCGTCTCAAAATGAATGCTTGGAAGACATGTCCATGCCCTCATTTGGAGGTATTTCGGGGGCTTCAAGAGGAGGAAGTCCCAGGCCACCACAGATGTCTATGCCATCTCAGAATGAATGCGTTGAGGACATGTCTATGCCTTCGTTTGGAGGAATATCAGAAGCCTCACGAGGAAGAAGTTCTAGAAGACCACAGATGTTCAATGCAACCCATGAGTGCTTAGAGGACATTTCCATGCCATCAAATGCCGAATTTTCAGGAGCTTCGCCAGGCAAAACTCCCCGGAGACAACAGAAGTCAATGGCCTCACAGAATATTTGCGACATTTCACCACCCTCCTTTGGTAGCCTGAGTCGAGGACCTGCAACCAATGAGTGTTTAGAGAACATGACAATGCCCTCGTTTGGAGGAGTTTCGCGAGCTTCTAGGGGCAATAGTCGACGAAAAACACAAAGTTCAGGACGAGGTCCCATCACGAATGAATGCTTAGATGATATGACCATGCCATCCTTTGGTAATCTGCCTAGTGAATGCCTTAATGAGTTTACCAGGAGTACCAGCTCAAGGCGCAGAACACAGCGAACTATGCCCTTGGAGAATATTTGTGATATATCGGAGCCTTCCTTTGCAAGTTCTACCAGAGATCCAGTGACGAATGAGTGCTTGGAGGATTTGTCTATGCCCTCGTTCGCAGGAATATCGGGAGCTTCTAGAAGAAGAACCGGGATTCCACAGATATCCATGCCGTCTCAGAATGAGTGCCTGGAAGACATGTCCATGCCTTCGTTTGGGGAAACATCGGGAGCTTCACGAGGAAGAAGTCCTAGAACCCAGCAAATGTCCATGCCCTCTCAGAATGAGTGCTTAGAGGACATGTCCATGCCCTCATTTGGAGGAATTTCGGGAGCTTCACGAGGAAGAAGTCCCAGAAGACCACAACTGTCCACGCCCTCTCAGAATGAGTGCTTAGAGGACATGTCCATGCCGTCATTTGGAGGAATTTCGGGAGCTTCACGAGGAAGAAGTCCCAGAAGACCACAACTGTCCACGCCCTCTCAGAATGAGTGCTTAGAGGACATGTCCATGCCCTCATTTGGAGGAATTTCGGGAGCTTCACGAGGAAGAAGTCCCAGAAGACCACAACTGTCCACGCCCTCTCAGAATGAGTGCTTAGAGGACATGTCCATGCCCTCATTTGGAGGAGTTTCGGGAGCTTCTCGGGGAAGAAGTCCTAGAAGACCACAGATTTCAATGCCCTCTCCAAATATATGCGATATTACAGCGCCTTCATTTGGTAGTACGGGTAGAGGTCCTGTCACAAATGAGTGTTTAGAGGACATTTCCATGCCATCGTATGCCGAATTCTCAGGATCTTCACCAGGCAAAACTCCCCGGAGACGACAGACGCCCATGCCTTCACAGAATATTTGTGACATATCAGCTCCATTCATTGGTAGTTCGGATCGAAGAACTGCAACCAATGAGTGCTTAGAGGACATATCGATGCCCTCATTTGGGGGAATATCGGGTGCATCTCGAGGCAGAAGTCCCAGGCAAGCACAAAATATATATGACACATCCGCTCCATCTTTTGTTAGTTCAGGTCGTGAACCAATGACTAATGAATGCTTGGACGATATGACTATGCCTTCATATGGTGGAGTGTCTAGCTCTACTGGACGACGGCAAGTCGATGTGCCCACTGAGTGCTTAAATGATGAAACAGCACCTTCCTTTGGAAGAAGTCTTTCACGTCGAGCTAGTTCGAGGCGTCCAAATCAAAATATTTGGAACATATCGGAGACATCGCAAGGCCCCATGACTATGGAGTGCATAGAGAACATGACTATGCCTTCGTATAGAGAAGTTTCTCAAGCTTCGCGAGTCAGAAGTCCCAGAATGCAACAAAATTTTTGCGACACTTCAGCGCCTTCGTTTGGTAGTTCGGGTCGAGGACCTTCAACCAATGAGTGCTTAAAAGGCGTGTCGATGCCCTCTTATGGAGGAATATCAGGTCATGAGTGCTTGGATGATATGACCATGCCCTCGTACGGAGGAGTATCCAGTTCATCGCGTAGACAAGCAACCTTGCCTAGTGAATGCTTAGATGATGTGACAGCACCTTCATTTGGTAGAAGCATGTCCAGTAATGCCAGCTCCCGTCGAAGACAGCGGACTTTGCCTTCGCAGAATAATTTTGAATTGCCTTCGTATGGAGGAGTTTCTGGAGCTTCGTTAGGCCGAAATCCCAGAATGCCACAAAATATATGCGACACTTCAGCACCTTCGTTTAATAGTTTAGGTCGAGAACATTCAACCAACAAGTGCTTAGATGACGTGTCCATGCCCTCATTTGGCGGAATATCGGGTGCTTCAAGAGGCAGAAGAGCTAGACCGCCCATGAGCAATGAGTGCTTGGATGATATGACTATGCCTTCATACGGTGGAGTATCCAGCTCATCACGAAGACAAGTCAACTTGCCCAGTGAATGCTTAGATGATGTGACAGCACCTTCCTTCACAAGAAGCAGGTCGCAATCGGCCAGCAACCGACGTAGACAGCGAACCATGCCTTCTCAGAATATATGTGACACATCTGCGCCGTCCTTTGTCAACTCTACTCGAGGTCCTGTTTCCAATGAGTGCTTAGAGGACATGTCAATGCCTTCGTTTGGGGAAATGTCGGCAACTAACTCAACTCGGCGTCAACTTACAATGCCCAGTGAACGCCTCGATGAGGTGAGTGCTCCCTCATTTGATCACAGTAGAAATCGTAGTCGCCGCTCCAGAAGAAATCAAGGAAGGCCTCCTTTTGCCAGCACAGCAAGAGACGAGTGCTTGCTTAATGTAACAATGCCCTCGTACGGAGAGGGAAACCGTGACGATGAGCGCTTGAAAGATGTGAGTGTTCCCTCCTTTGGACGTACTGGTGAATCCAGTCAACGCGAGTGCCTGGACGATGTGAGTGCACCAAGCTTTGGCATGAGCAGCGTCTATCGTAGACCACAGGCCACTCCATTGCGTCGTAATCAAAGTTATCCTTGCATTCCCGCCCAACAGCCTCAAATTTGCGATACTTCAGCGCCTTCGATGGCCAGCACCGGTTTCTATAGGTCGCAGGTCTTCGGCCCTTTCAGAGACTCCAAAACAGTGCCACAGCGTCCGGCCGACATCTCCTATCCCACTGAGCAACTGAGCCGTATGAGAGCTCCCTCGTACCTGTCCCAAGCGGATCAATCAGGCCTCTGCGGGTGCACCCCCAAACAGCGTTCCCACAGTCTTCCCCGGACACATGGCACTTCCGGTCGCTTGGAAGATGTGAGCATGCCTTCGTTCAATGACATTTCCTACTCACCGCGTCGCCATCAGCTGACTATGCCCAGTGAGAACCTCAACGACATGACGGAGCCTTTCTTGGCTGGCAACAACTCATCGCTTCGACAAAATCGCTCAATACCACGTGAGCAACTGGACGATATGAGTCAACCGCCCTTCTTTAATTCCACCCCAACGCACAGCTCCCGCACTGAGAATCTAGATGACATGACCACACAAAATGCACAAGGAACCTCCGCCGATGAAGATGCAGCCCCGTCGTCCGCCTCTGTGCATCATGTGAAGTCCGAACAGAAGGTCACGAGGCGTGTGGTCAAGCAATCTTCTAGTCAGCTGGCCGATGAGAGTGCACCCTCCATGCTTAATGATACCAGCCAAGGTGCAGCTCCGGTAATCGATGAAGTGGAGGAGGTAACGGTGAAAACTTCGGTGTCGTCCATGACGCGAATCTATACAGTACCACAAGATCAGGAGAATCTGGAGAATATATCTATGCCGTCTTACGAAAGCACTGGACAGGGTGGACCGGTTTTTGAGAGCACGGGTGTAAGTCAAGGCGGACCCGGTGGACGCCCTAGCATGTACCTCAACGATGTTAGTGAGCCCACATATGGACCTTCCTTTGAGTCTACAGAGCAAAGTAACTACAACAATACCGGAGCTAATGTCACTTTTCATGGATTCGACTCCATGCCGAATTATGCAACCTTTGATGATCTTGTGCACCCACAGCAATCGGCCCAGAGCTCAGGAGCAAACATGTCTAGATCTACTCGACGAGCAACACGCAGTCAGGCATCGTCAACTCCTAATCGTGAAACAGCACCTCGAACGCCAGGACATCCTTGTGGTGGGGTTAGCACCAGCTACCCATATGGCAGACCACATTGCATAAAACGACCACCCTGCTAAGGCGATCAAATAACGAAGACTTTCGCATTTACTTTCGGTCTCTGAGCAGCTTTAAGCAGTGGCTTCTTCAACACGAGAGACTTGGTCGGGCCCAAGTTAGGGCTTGGTAAAATCTAAATCTAATATCTAAATTCATGTCATCAAACAATAAAACGAAAGTAAGTGCCAGACAACTAGTTTTAGTTTTGGTAAGATGCGGCTGAGCAATGGTGCAACTTGGATGTTTCCAAGCGTTTAGTAAGAGGGGTTGGGTTTCCTTTAGATGGTTTTTGTGAAATCTCGACCAAGTTAAGTTTTATTTTAGACCTGGGTATGTCAAGAAGAGCGAGGCCAATCGTGAGAGTGTAGGTGTGTGCGCAAATTAAGCGACTCAAACCAGCTTTAACCTGCGTTCATCTGCCGCTGGCCTGCGACAGACTCTTGAGCCAAGCCAATTTGATTTAACAAACTGTACTGATAAGCTTCGGGGTCACCAGAATAACTGTCTTAAGCTAATCTCACCGAACCTAAAAAAATACTTGCCTCCTGCAAGTATTTCTCCACAAAATAACACTAGGAATTGCTAGAATTACCGTCAAGAAACACAACTGAGCAACAAATCCAAGAAAGAGCACACAAAAACTACATCAAAAAATTAAAAACAAATAAGTTAAGGAATCAGGAAGCTTCGCCGGAAGCGCGATTATTGTTAGCTTTTTCGTCGCCAATGGCGTTCGGCACAGGACACGGTAAATGCGAACGTAAGCGCAGACTTCCGCCGTACAAGCGATGTGAGCTATTTAAAAACAATTTATTTTTAGCAACTGGGGAATGCCAGAGGCAGCTCCGTGACGGTGAGCTTGATTTCGGTTTGAAAAATCGAGCGTCAGAGGTATGCAAAACAAGAAGTGCAGATGCTTCAGATTGGTTTTCCAATTACTCAACATTTCAATGCAAATAACGCACACACATACACATAGAGGATGGCGACGTAACGGTTAACGCCAGGAATTGAAAAGGTGCTCACACACACACACAAGCATAAAGCTGGGTCAGGTGGGAACAGCCAAAGCCAACTTCAAAATATTTCTTCGATTTTTTCCTTCCCTTTTTTTTGCCAAAGATAAAATTTCAATCACGTTTCTTCACTTTCGCCTAAAATAGCTGCCTGTGTGTATGTGTATTTGTGTTGCTGCTGACGACGACGAATGACCCCATAAAGAACTTGAGGGAAACTGGGGAAACTCCTGTAGGAGCTGCCGCTAATAATCGATTTGTAGTCAGTTGCAGAAGCTGGCAGAGATCGCTGCCAGCAGACAGCTAATTCCTCCCACGACAGTTGACAGAATGTGGCAATTAGAGAACAATTTGGTTGTAAACCCCAACCACCCCCCACCCCAACACATAAAAAAGTTGCAAATTACACTGGCACCACCTACGCACCTCGGCAGGTTCATCTGTGTGGGTGCGCTCATTGTTTTCCCCATTCAAGTGGCAGTTAAAATGGCTTCAGCCTCAATTGCTGCATCCTCCAGCTGCAGGTTCCTCCTGCCATCCTGGAGGCGTGCATTCATCCAACCAACGACCCGCGCGGGCTGCATTAGCAAAGTTGACGTGGCGCTGTGAGCGATTTATTGTTTTTGTGTAGAAAGCGTAAAATGGAACAAATTTTGCACATGGAGCGAGTGTTTGCCTCGAATGCGGTTGCATACTTTTAGGCTGTTGGGGCCGGGCCGGAGACCGGGCAGCGGCAGTTAATTGTAATGCCGCAGAAACGCTGTCAAAGTTATGCGAGTGCGAAAATGTCCACGGGCACACGGGTCCACCCCAATGCCAAGCCGCAGCCACTTGACGAAGACCGAACCACATCCACATTCGAGTGTTTGCAACATTTTTCCCCCTTATTTTTTGTTGCGCGCTTGGTTACAACTTTAAGGGCTTTAAGACCGTTCCCAACTTAGCCTACATTTTAAATCAATTTGAATGTGCAGAGTGCAGCTTAAAGTCTCAAAATTATGCTGATATTTTTTAATCGTTCACTTAAGGCTGAGCCTTATACCTCTCTCTTAGTTCCCAGCACAAGATAACTTATCAATATAGCTGGTAAATTACCTTTAACAAATGTTTTAACTCAGCTCCGCACACTTCAAAGACTAACAAAATCAACAAGCATATTGCAAGATCAAGTAGACTAAAACAGTTTCCTGGATGATTCAATTACTCTAGGCAACAAGGTCCAGTATACTGAAGGACTGATGGCGATTCTAAATGTGCTGAACACGAATCTGTTTTCGGAATTGGTCCATCACGTCTAGATTTTTTGTAATTTCTGTTAAAAGTATCATAAAATGTCTCTTTTGACCATTTTTAGGGACGTTTTATGGGAAACCTATACTATTGTGTTATTTCTCTTTAATATTGTTGTACAGTACTATTTCTTAGTTTTATAGTGAATCAAAGAAATGTTTGGAAGATATTATGTTAAACCTTAGAAGTTAGACTAGGATAATATCAAAGAGAGTTAAAACAATAAACTTAGGATCCGTACAAAACGTGCGTCACTTTGAACTCAAGTTACTAAAAACCTCGACGTGATGAAGCATTTCTAAAAACAGACTCGTGTTTAGCATAGAAAAAAATCATTTAGAATCACCACGAAACCTTTAATATACTGGAAAAAGTCTTATTTTGTTGCCTTGTGTTATTAGCAAGGTCACATGTGTTTTTCTAAACCAAAAGCATTTGGGGGCTCTTCACTTCTTTGCGCTTTGATCTATTCCCAGCCAGCACTTGCAAGTGATGCCTGCCGTTCATACCAAAGCACATGTTAAACATTGTGACAGCAGACTACTAATTTAACCTTCCCATATTTCAAATGTGCGAAATTACGAAATACGCGTTACATTCTTGTGCACGCCTTGTACATGTGACAAGATGCTTATAACCACCCGCAACGAAACCCACTCGTCGCCGTCGTCGTCGTCACTCATATTAAATTCCTTCTGCTACTTTTTGCTAATCAAATCGAACACCAAAGTCTATTGTTGTTGTTGTTGTTGAAAGCCAGCTCAGGTGGCAAGGATGTCTAGGCTAACATGTTGTCCATGAAATGATTGAATGAGAGAAAATACAAACACACACACACAGAAGAGAAAGAAAAATCAAGGGCCGCGTATGAAATGACAAGAAAAAATTGATGAAAATATATTTGAATGGAATGAATGCAAGCACATGGACCAGGTTCTGCTCCTGCTGCTCCACAGTCTCGACTGTCAGCGCTTTTCAAACACGTGATCGATCTTTAGGGAGGGAGGGGATTCGATTGAGTGGAACAGGGGGAGAAGGAGACGGCAGTCGAAACAGTTGGAAAACACGCTCAGGTGTCTTTTGAACCAAGTTTTCGTGCCAAAGTTTGCCCAGCACAAACATCAAATGTTGCGCGAATTTGTGTGTGTGTGTGTGTGGGGCGTGGGGGGAGTGGCAGCCGCCTTGCGCCTCTACTACTATTTCCTTTCCCTTCCATCTATTTATACCCGTTACTCGTAGAGTAAAGAGGGTATACTAAAGTCGTCTACATGTATGTAACAGGCAGCAGGAAGCATCTCCGACCCCATAAAGTATATATATTCTTGATCAGTATCAACAGCTGAGTCGATATAGCCATGCCGTCTGTCCGTCTGTCTGTATGAACACCTAGACCTCGGAGACTAGAAGAGCTAGGGCCATCAAATTTTGTATGTAGACTCCTATTGTCCCTCCGCAGATCAAGTTTATTTCAAATTTTGGCCACGCCCCCTCCCTATCTACAATCTCTGAAAGTTTCATAAAGATAGGATAATAAATGGCTGGAGCTATAAAGGTTAAAAAACGTTGCATACTTTTGGCGCGACATGAACTTTTTTCTCACATAATGTTGAAATGGTCACATTAATGTTAATGCTCTGTTAATTAACATAGGGAAAGGCTATTAAACACTAATTGCCCTGAGTAACGGGTATATCGAAGTCGGGCAGGACCGACTTTAACTTACGCTCTCGTTTTTTTTTTGTTCTTTGCGCCGCTTTTTATGTTGGCTGTTGGTTTGTTTGCCTGTTTGTTTGCCTACTTGTTTGTTTGAGTTGCTGTTAGAATTATTTTTTTCCACTAACGCAAAGCCGCGCCGCACTCACACACACACACACAGAAAGGGAGATAAAAGGAGCCAGAGAGGTGCATATGTGTGTGTGCCTCATGCCCATGTTTGCAAATACATATGAAAAACAAACAAGCATAGATTTAATGCAGCTTCGTTGTCTTTTTCTTTCCATTTTTTGGGCACACCCATCCTTGCTCATCTTGAGCTGGTCCCGGAGTTACATAGCCGTACATACGTTCACTTGTGTCCTGTTATTTATTATACCCGAGGGGGCATTGTAATGAAATAATGCCAGAGACCAGAGACTTCCTTTCTGGGTCAAATCTATATTTTGTCCAAGTTGTCACAACACTCGTAACTTACCCAACTGTTAAATTGAACTTGACTACTATCTCGTACCTCCATGGTCACTGTTTTAATTATTTTATGGTCCATGTCTGGTGTAAGCAACCATTTCCTTTCCATTCACCAGATCAGAGAACTGGTGACAACAAATAACCTGAACTGCTATTGTTGCATTCGCACACGAATGTTTAGCGCCGGTAAACAATAGTTTACACCCAAAAAGATCTATTTCTTCTTGGAGTTTTAGAGTGAAGCTTAGAATGCTGGACTTAAAGGAAGATTTTTGAAGTTTTTTTATATATCAATGAAATTCTTAAATTTTTTTTGTAGGTACTTAAACATTTTACACAATATCTCAAGACAGAAACCCGTATAAAAATTCCAATAATCTTGCATTACTTGTTTTGTTTACTTTTTGAATCGTACTTCCACGAAAAATATTTGGTATTGGTAAAGAAAGTCTTCGGCTAAATTCCGAAGCTAGGAGCAATTAATGCAAAGTCAAAAATAGGGGAAAGTTTACTTCGGCTCGGCCGAAGTTTTGTATACCCTTGCAGCTTCCATTGAAAACAAAAATTTTTTTTTACTAGAACTTCTTTTTCGACCGATCATTCATACTGTAGCTATATGCTATAGTCATCCGATTTTGCTAAAACCTTGTAGAAATGTGTTAAAGTATATAAAATATGAATTTGCCAATAAAAAGGACTTTATCATTGAAAACAAAAAAGTTTTCCTCACTCGAACTAGTTTTTCGTCTGGGGATCATGAAGTTGTGCAAAAGTATGTAACAGGTAGAAGGAGGCATTTGCGACTCTATGAAGTATATATATTCTTGATCAGCATCAACAGCCGAGTCGATTCAGCCATGTCCGTCTGTCCGTCCGTTTTTGCATTTAGGTAGGTGTAAACCAGATTCAAATCGAGTTTGATTCCGATTTGGAAAATTCCTCCCCCTTCTCCCTTTAAGCGCAAAAAACTGCCAGAGCCACAATTTTTAAGTTAGACCCTCGAGACTAAATATATATTAAGTAAGGCCCAATATATATCTATTTTAAAAAGATTAATAAGATCGGACTAAAAACACCGAAGTTATATACTATTCAATTTTGCTTTTAGGAAAGAGGGGGGTCTTACATTGTCAGTTATCGCGTGCGCGCTTCCGTGTTAGCGTATGTAGAGTGTGTGTGTGTGTGTGTGTGTGTGTGTGTTGTGTATGAAAACACAAGAAGTCAAGGGAACAGGGTACTTTGTAGTCGGGGCACTCGACTACAGCGCCCTTACTTGTTAATAATGTTTGGTAAAATGGTAAAATAATTCATTCTCAAGAAGTTGTCAAAACCAATTGATAGTTATGCAGTTTTTCAACAAATGGGTTAAAGTGATGGGGGAATAATATGCACTTGATTTTTTTTTAAACTTGTTTTCAGCTTAAATTCAAAGTACTACAAAATCCCGCAATTTAAACCAATAACGGGAACAATTTAATAAAGCGAATAAGGGGAAAGTTAAAATAAAATCTACCATAAAATTCCCAATTTATTTTCGAATTTACTAAAACCCATTTTTATTTAAATTGGGACAACAAAAAAGCCACCCAGCGTCCAAATTGGTCAAAACAACTCTTAAACTTTTTCGAAATCTGCAAACGCTTAACGTTGAACTGTTAAAGCAAGGAGAGCTTTTTGAAGCTTTGCCAACTAACAGACAGTGTTAACATGGCAACAAAAGCAACAAAGTGGATGGCCACAACACCCCCAGGACTATTGGGTTACTTGTGGCAACCAGTTGGCCACATCAGCTGGCAGCCGGTTTAGGTAAATAAACAAAGAACAGCGGAAAGTGAAAGCCGTCATTTGCCAATTAAACAGAAATAAAACTAAAATTTCGCATTGGAACTGCAAGTGGCCAAGGCATGTGCTGAATGGGTCAATGCTGCGTCAAGCTGCGCTGCCTCTGCTGCTGCTGCTGCTGCTCCTGGGAGAAAACGGAAACTTCAGACTCGTCCTCGCCGCAGCAGTTCAAGGTTCTGCTACTGGGTCCCGGGGGTAGTGGAAAAACCCAGCTGGGGCACCAGCTTAGTGGCAAGCAGCGCGGTGCCGAGGATCAGGGTGCCACCAATGGAGTGCGTTGCTTTCGTCTGCTGACCCACGAGCCAGGGTCGCGCCCTGTGCAACTCTCACTAACCGAGGTGGGGGGCAATCCGGAGATGCAGCGTCTTTGGCCCCATTACTATGTGTCTGCCCATGCCCTTATCTATTGCTTTGATTTGAGCTTGGGCCCGGAGGAGTTGGAGTCGTCGTTTGAGCTGCTGAGAAACTGTCTAAACAGTAGCCTACTCACTGGCAAGCCCGTTCTTTTGGTGGCCAGCCGACATCGTGATGGTGTCCAGCTGTATGATGTGGAGCATGCTTTTGGTCTGGCACAATTGGCCAGTCTTTGCAATTGTCCTCTACACATCTGCCATATGGATCAGGGGGAGGACTTGGCTCAAGGTCTACGCTGGCTGCAGGCGCAGCTGTCTAGCCTGGCTCCCCAGCTGGAACCGCGCATTCGCTATGATACGAATCTGGCCTCCTGGCAGCGGCGGAAGAGATCTCTGCTCTCCAGCGGCAAATTGGCTCAGGTACATCGTCAACGATTTCGCCGCCAACATCGAAAGGTAAGTACTCGCAAATCATAGGAACTTCTCCTACTCATGCTATTCCACTCGTTAAGCTCTGGCCTGTCACGGATGAGAGTAATGGTAATCCACGTCCTAGCACAGCTCCCGCTTCTGTGTTCGTTATACGCACCCTGGAGAGGCAGGACTCGGAACCAGAAGCCCCTGGCCGGGTCCTTTGAAATGTGCCAAATACATTTGGTTTGGTATTAAACCTTTTCCAATGAGGCTTCTTTTTGCTGACATTTTTTGAGATGCATTTTTTGTAAACATTTACTTATTGTTAATCATATCGATAATAAGGTTTTTTTTCCGAAAAATAAGCATAATTGTATTTTTAATAAATTTAATTTTATCTGCAAGAAAATTTTAGAGAAAAACCCTCCACTTAGCATTTGGTTATGTGATGCCACACATAAGAATAAATTGATCATGTCTTATCTAAATCCTTTCCAAGTTACAATAAAATTTCCAGGACTAAGCACCAATCAGTAGATAATGCCATTGCAAACGAAAAGGTTAAGCTAACTTCGTCTGTGCTTTGCAAATGTTCCTTTAGATATACTGATTTCGACCACATTTTGGAAAATCTGATTGAAAGCATATATTACTTATAATGTCCAAGTTAAAGAATGCTAAGATTAAAAAAAATTTGTTTTACTTTGACCCATTTTCCGACCGATCGGTCCTATGGAAGCTATATGCTATAGTCATCCGATATTTACAAAGCTTTGAAGAATTAGGTGAAAGCATATAAAATATAAAAAAAAAACAAAAACAGACCTATCTTTTGTTTGGGAGCTATTCTATATAATAGTTCGATTTTCATCAAACTTAGTATGAACAAGAGAGGGAATTTAAGTCGAGTGCCACGACTCCAAAATACCCTGTTCCCTTGATTTTATGTGTTTTGACAGCTGACGATGATGTACCCCCCGTTACATAGAGCAAAATTGATTCGTAAATAACTTCGGTGTTTTTAGTCCGATCTTACTGTACTTTTCAGAATAGATGGATCGAGGGCCTTTCTTGATAAACATTAAGTCACGAGGCTCTTACCTAAAAATTGTGGCTTTGTGGTTAAAAGGGGGAGGTGGGAAAATTTTCCAAATCTGAAACAAACCTTGATCTGCGTATGGTATACACCAGCCTACATGCTCTATCTATCTCCTATAGTCTCTAAGATCGACGCTTTCATACAGACGGACGGACGGATGGACGGACGGACGGACGGCGGACATGGCTAAATCGACTCGGCTGTTGATGCTGATCAAGAATATATATACTTTATAGGGTCGCAAATGTTTCCTTCTCCCTGTTACATACTTTTGCAAAACTTCATGATCCCCTTTTCCCATTTTTAATGGAAACCGGGTATAAAAACTGTACCATGAAATTTTAGTTTACCTTTTCGTTTGTTGTGTATTTAGCCACATGCACGAAATCCACAATTTGTATAGATAGCGGCATATCGAAAGCTTGTATGGATCGAGAAACAGCTGATACATAGCTTAGGAATATATTGCTTATTAACATTTTGGATGTCATGAGCAAAAAGATTGAGGCAAATGATGGGTGGAAATTAATGCAATCAATAGATAATGTTTATATAAATAGAATATAAGTTTTGATTAATAAGCGGTTTCTATTTAATAATAGTTTTATTCTTCATTATTGATTCACAAGCATCAGATTAATCTTGCCAAAGTGCTGACCCGCCTGCTGAGTTATTCTTCTAATCTTGTACTCAAAATATAAGACTTTTTTTAATTGGCGACCAACCATAGAGTCTTACTACTTTGGAATCACTGCAAAGTGTCATGCTTAGCCACCGGCCCAATAATTTTGCATTTTCCAGCGAACAATGTGAGGCCAATGTGGCTGTTTTCGCTATATCGACTGTCCCTGTGTCTGTTTTTCTTTCTATCTCCTTTCTTACCTCAAAATGTAACTGGCAGAGGGGCTTATTTTTGTGTAAGCTGCGCAGATGTATGTACATATGTATGTATGTCGGAATCAGCACACCCGACTGCTCAGTTAATGGCTTTTATAAGATAGCTAATAAACCACTGGACACATCGTACTGAAATTAAATCTACAACGGAAGACCGAGGTTGGTTTTCCGCTATTTTGTTTTCATTTATTTAAATTCAAACTTTACGAAATCTAATTAGTCAAAACTAATTTAGTTACTTTACAGCTGGTGAAGGTGACCGGGTCTGTAAGTTTTTAAAGAAAAATCTATTTCATTAGATGTCCCGAGGCGGGATCGAACTCTTGCACAACAGACACACACACTACCCGCAGCACCACACCCGGCCACATGTACTTTACTATTAATAATTTCGATGAGTACGGTGAAAATAACAAACAAGCTCCAAGTGTCTAAAAGTATTCGATTTGTTTTTCATTGGGTTTTTAATTATTTTTATATTAAACAGATTTTGTTTTACTTATGTTAGGTATATTTGAGTTAAAATGAAGTGATTTAGGGCTTCATTTTAAAATAGTTTCAATTTTCCATCTTTAATATTTTCAGAATTTTTTTAGGGTTATAGTAAAAATTGTTTTAAATTGCTTATTTGTTTTAACATAAGATAAAAGGTTAACTAAAATCTAAATTTAAAATTCAAATCATTTCATTACAGTGAAAGCCAAATAAACTCTTCTAGCAGGGAAATGATTCTGTGCGTCAGCTGTGACTGCTTTTCGTTGAACAAACTCCATCACAAAATCCATAGTCTTATGCAGTTTAATAAATAAATACTTAATAAGCAAATGCAAAATGGCACCTGAAACTAAGGGCCTTGCATTCAAGTTGATCAATAAGTCCAGCAAAGTACAGATTTATTTCACATAATTTATGGCTTTGTGTGCGAAATGTTACATATTCTCTCAATTACATGTTGACT
Source organism: Lordiphosa collinella (assembly GCA_018904265.1). Classification (NCBI taxonomy): domain Eukaryota; kingdom Metazoa; phylum Arthropoda; class Insecta; order Diptera; family Drosophilidae; genus Lordiphosa; species Lordiphosa collinella. The sequence continues at coordinate 355,818 of JAEIFV010000021.1, read as the reverse complement.
AAGGCGGATCAGGATATGATGCTGTCCTGCCCTGTCCTGTCCTGCCATGTGTCTAGACAAGAGGCATGGCAATTTAAATTGCATTTTGCCACTTTTTAAAGGTGCAAGCAGGCATCGAAGTCTGGTCCGCCGGCTCGTTGTCAGCGTCAACCAGTCGATGATGTATTGCAAGCCACAAGGAGCAACATGGAACACCTTACCAGACATGGAGGGAAATTTCTAACAATTACCAATACACAGAGATTTTTACTACTATAGTAAAGTTTGGCATTTTCCCGATCAAAACTTTTTTCATAAATCTTTAACATCAATCCATTGCAGAAATGTTAATTAAACAGCGCGCTGTTGTTATACAGGGTAGTCCATCTAGTGTTTGGAACTTAAACTATTCATAATATGACTTTAAAAACGTCAAATGTCATTCCGAAAGCGACTAATATATAGTAAAAACTCTGACATTTACGAAATGGGTCGCTATTCGCTTGAAGAAAGTTGGGAAATATTAAAAACATATTTGTAAAGTAGTGAGTCCTCGACTCAAACTGTGTGAAATTTGAAAAAAAAAACATTTTACAAAAAAAATGTTCCGAAAACTCAATTTGTGGATCAATTCGTGAAGCGAGTTCGTGAAACTGGAATGTTGGTGGATAAACCAACTCGTGTACGTACTCGTCTGGTGCGCTCGACCGAAAACATTGCTGCGATTGCTGAACATGTGCGTGAACCGCCATCGACGTCAACTCGCCATCGATCTCAACAATTGGACATTTCGCGCCTTTCTTTGATGCGAATTTTGCATAAAAACCTTGCCATACAAAGTTCGAGGCATCATTGATCCATTTTTTTTTGAAAATGAAAAAGGAGCCACCGTGACCGTGAATGGTGAGCGCTACCGCGCAATGTTAAGTGATTGGTTTTTCGAGAAAATTGAAATTGAAGACTTGGACGATATTTGGTTTCAACAAGGCGGCGCTACGTGCCACACAGCGTACGCCACAATCGATCTTCTGCGCCCTATCTTCGAAAATCGATAAGAAAGGGATGTGAATTGGCGCCAAGAAGCGTGGGGGGGGGGAAGAAAAAAAAAAAAAAAAAAAAAAAAAAAATTGGGAGAAAAAAAAAAAATTTGGTTCTCCGACAAAGCCGAAAAAAAAAATCTCAACGTGGGGGACGTGGTACTCAGTCAGCCGTGTGGTCTTACGAAATTGTTTTTCATAATTAAATGACATGAACCAACCTTTCCAATAAATGTTCAACCTATGAAAAATACCGAGCCTTTTTTTTTTAAACCAAAGTTAAATTCCAATTTTTAAATAGACCACCCTGTAGCAGATGTTGCCATTTGAATATAGAGAAAAATGATGGAAATTTTCGAATGTTTTCAAGTTTTTGGGACGAAAAATTTAAAAAATCCCCATAGTGGCCTGCTGGCTGACATTGATGATTGCGGCTCGTCGTCGTTGTCTGGAGGCGCTTGAACGTGTGCTCATAATAATCCCCGATATATATAACACTCGCACACACACACATAAATAAACATGTGTCGCCGTGTGTTGTGACGAAAAGTGTAAAATAAGCATCAATCATCGCTTATTCGAGTTGTCATCAATCACACACACCGGGACCAGGACCAGGATCTGGATACGTTGCGGTGACAACAAGGAGCACAGCTGGGTGGTTAGTTTTTACAAATTTGCAACCCCTTGAGGCTGCTCGCTATCCCAGCATTTCGGTCATTCGTAATCAGTTGTGCCGAGGTTATTAAATCATCAGGTTGCACGATCAACGCTGCCTGTTTGTCTCCCACCCCTACCCATGACACATGTCTGTCAACAGTCAACGGGCCTGAAAAGTGTGAAACCAAATATCCTGCCTGCGCCAAGGCAGAAAATAAAGATTTAATCGGCATTTTGCAGCGCTTTTTATGATTATGTGCTCGTATTATACAAAATATACTTTTTTTGATATGCTCACCCCACTTTGAGTTGTCACACAAGCCGCCTGGCCAAGGAGTTGGGTATCAAGGGAGCAAACAAATCGTCGGCTTAAATGGTTAAAGGAGTGAGAAACCCAGCGAGCAAGAGGGGAAGAGGGTGAAGAGAATGAGTCGAGTCCAACCTTGCTGGAAACTTTTATGAACTTTATGTTAATCCAGTTGATGGACTTCGGTTTAATGGCACGAAACACAAATTGATGAAGCAATCGAGCTAAGAGTGTGGAAACTATGCTTAGAGAATAAATGAAATTGTTTTGTGGAATATTTTTTCGGTTCGTGGTTCGATTTACGAGCACGAAAATGCTTCATACTGCTAAAAATCTTTTCAATTACCTTTCTATAAAGAATGGAACATACGAACACCATACAAGAGGCAACGATATCAAAGGTTGTCATTACGTTTTGGAATCCGATTTAGTATAGCATAAATATTACTCTTAAAAAAAAACAAATAAATGAAAACACAACTAAACTAACATATGTAAAAGTGCTGAAAACGAATCGACCGTCCGTCCGTTCGTCCATTCTTTCGTTTGTTTCTATCAGGGATTAAAACCGATACTGGAACCGGAACCGTTACCCGAAATAACCCGTTTTAAATCTAGAACCGGAACCTTTACTAAATTATTTAAAAGAATCGAAAACCGTTAACCGTAATTATTAAAAAAAACATAACACATTCTTCTATTCCATATCCCAAGTAAGATTGAGACCAATGTGTAGCTTTCTAAAAGGCAGTTCTAAGTACCAAGTCGTAGCAAAAAATTTTAAGTCGGCCGAATATCTTATTAACAGATTTATATAAGGGGTGCTTAAGGCGCTCATTTGCTCCTAAGGAAATCACGAAAATAACTTCGTGCGTTTTCTGAAGCAGAAACAATTTTGTATGTGGCAGTCGCTTTCGTTGTTGGCAACTTTTAAGAAAATGCCATTTATAAAGAATGCCCGACCCAAAACGAATCCTCTTGGGAAATACTTTTGCTCTGATGATGCACGTAACTCTGAATTTGGAATAGCCATTATGATTATATAGAATGCCCGACCCAAATAAACTTAAAAATAAACTGTGTGATATGCGTTTTTACCAATTGCGGGCGGAGGGGGCGTGGCTTAAAAATAAACTTGATCTGCCTGCAAGTATAAGAAGCATAAGTCCCATTCCTGTCAATCCTCTATATCTTACCATCTCTAAGATCTGTGCGTTCATACGGACAGACATACGGACAGACGGACATGGCTTTTGCACAAACTTATTATACTCTATGTACCTTTGGTAGAGAGTATAAAAATAGGGGAAAGTTAACTTCGGCTCAGCCGAAGTTTTGTATACCCTTGCAGCTTCCAAAGAAAACAAAAAAGTTTTTCTAAGACTACTTTTTGGACCTTACTTTTCTATGGGATCTATACCATATAGATGTCTGATTTCGACCAAACTTTGTGAAATCATGGAAAAGCATAATGCACTGTTAATTACGAAATTTGGAGGCGATCCCATTTAAAACAAAAAAGTTTTTCTCACTAGAACTTCTTTTTCGACCGATCATTCATACTGCAGCTATATGCTATAGTCATCCGATTTTGATAGAACTTTGTAAAAATGTGTTAAAGTGTATAAAATAATAAAATGCTAATAAAAAGGACGTTTTCATTAAAAACAAAAACAGTTTTTCTCACTAGAACAAGTTTTTCGACCGATCGTTTCTATGGGAGTCATATGCTTTAGTCATCCGATTATAACAAAACTTTGCAGAATTGTGTGAAAGCATATATAACAAATACATGCGAATTTTGAGGACATTTCCATTGAAAACAAAAAAGTTTTTCTAGCTAAGACTACTTTTCAGACTATACTTTTCTATGACAGCTGTACTATATAGATGTCCGATTTCGACTAAATATGGAGGAATCATGGAAAAGCATAGTAAACTAAGAAATACGAAGTTTGGAGGCGTTTCAATTGAAAACAAAAAAGTTTTTCTTACTAAAACTAGTTTTTCGACCGATCGTTCCTATGACAGCTATATGCTATAGCCATCCGATCCGGCCGGTTCCGACAAATGTGCAGCGTATTTGTACCAAAAGACTTCGTGCAAAGTTTGGTGAGGATAGCTTTAAAACTGACGGAGGATATAGCATAAATCCTCCTCTTTAGACTTTCCAGTTATCCAAAAATATTAGCTGCTTCTGTGCAATATTGGCAAATCGGATGGCTGACATTGAATAAAATGGCCAAATTTTAATTATTAAATGCCACATTTAGAACAACTATTTTGCATATCAATATATAACATATCGCGGATGTTGTTTTTGCCAACGGATCCGATTTACAATTTGTTTCCGCTTAGCTTGCTTTACCTTTCCACCCCAATGTTACAGCTGACAACAATCCCAGTTCCCTCTCCGCCGGTGCAATCAGTCCACATCATCACAGGGAAGCTCGAACTTGGACCCCTTGTTCTGCGTATTATGAATTAAGCAGAAGATGACGAGGCGCAGGCTGAGTCTGAGCCTGGCAATAATTGCAAACTACTGAAGCATTTAATATTTTGAGTGCATTTCCGCGTTACGCGTTGACCAACAAAACCAAAATAAAAGAATGAGCGCAGAGAAAACACCATGAAAATGGAAAGTTGAAGCGAAATCGAACTGGCCGTAAAGTTAATAAAGCCGCCCGCCCCTGGGGGCCGTAAACAATTTGCGTTGCGAAAGTCGAGCGGAAGGATGGTAGAGGGGCGCGTCAAGCCCAAGGCGTCTGGCCCAGGCCCAGGACCAGACGCAGCGGACTGCGAACTTAAAAATTCTAATTGGCGCTTTATGCCGGACCACTGCCAGTTCCAACTGGCCAACTGTCGAACAGGTGTGAAATCGTTGACGAATTCTCACGAATACGTTTAATCCGCTTTCGGATTTTTGCAGTCGCCAAGTGTGCAGGTCCTGGTCCTGGTCGGGTTCAGGTTCAGGGTGCTTTGCATTTTGCGGGCGATATCATGTTGGATTAAAAGAGTGTTGCCCCGCCGGCCCCGCCGCCCGCCAGCGTCCTATGCGGCTGTCCTGCAAATTAATTTCGTGCACATGTCCTGCAGCCTTTTGCAAGTTTGTTGGCATCCGCCACTCACACGATGAGCATATCGAGTTACCTGTCCATTCGCTCCCGTTGACCGCAAATGTTAAAGCGGCGTGACTTTATTTGATTGCATCCGGGGAGTCCACTCGCGCGATTTCCAGTTTCGGTGGCAGGGAAATTATACAAAAACAGTAGATCCTTTTTAGCATAACACGATTGTTGTCTAAATTGAAATTGAAACCCTTTTGTTACCAGTCAACTTCAACTCTGGCCGACCCCGCCGGCGTTGATGGGAAGAAGGAGCGACAACAATTGTTACGAATTGACCTGGACACGGGTGGGGTAATGACAAAAATGTAGAGGATGTGCGGAAAGTAAGAGGATATTATCAAAAGAAGTTTACTCTGATAAAGGCGCAATTCTCTTAGAACAGTAATGAGCGCTTGTTGATATAGATTTTGTATCTCATACACACTATCTCTCTCGCACCCTAAGTGCGACACGGAGTAAAAACTTTCTCAATTCGTTGCATTCTTAACCCAGTTTGTGATGAATTATCCCTTACAAGACAATGTGAACGCATAACAAAAGGTTCTCAGTAAGTTTGTGCTAAGAAATGCCTAACTTTTAAAGGGAAATTGTTAATTGGTCCTAGCCAAAAACAACTTTCCTAGTCTCAGCTCTGCCCAAAGGAGACCAAAAACTTTCAATATTTCATTAAAAGCGTTTTCCAACTCAGATCAAATGACATTGGCTCGGAAAACCCACACACTCACCGCAGTCTCCTCTCACCCACCACCATGTGGACGAGTGAAAATCAAATCAACTGCTGCGTATTGACAATTTCTTGTTTATATGCAAATCTGGAGAATCTGTTCTAGTCCTTCGTCTAAATTAGCGCCTTAAATGTCTGGGGAAGTGGCAAAGTGGATGTGTATGTGTGGTGGGGCGGTGTGTCGGCGGCATATTCATAAGTATGTGTATAACATGGCAGTCATAAATATAAATTCCCAGGGGCTTTACGAGCTAACAGCAACAAAAAAAATAGAGGAAAAAAAGGATTACATGCCACAAACAGCAACAGCGAAGCGAAGGAACGGAACGTCTTTGATAAAGCAAAGTCTATGAGATTTACGAGCAGATTTCAAGAGCTACAAGTGGGGAGGACACACACACGCATTTTATGTATGTTTCGGACGGTGGCGTCAAGTTGCCAAGAGCAAAACTTTCAATTGCATTTGGGCCAAGTTTCTTTTGGCTTATCTTTATTATCGCTGCTGTTATTATCCCTCGGCCAGGCTCATAAAGTATGTCATGTGTCATAAATGACAGATTCTTAGGCATACTTCATTGATCCCTTTGGCCGCTGGTTCATTTTTACGATGCTCGGCCCGACATCCTGGCTAAATTGTTGCAGTATCTGTCTTACACACACACACACACCTGGCATGCGTGTTTGAAGTTGGCTTTTGATAAATGAATGGATTTTCAAAGGCGACGTTAATGAAATACGCACACAAGTGCAAGCATCAGCCCAGGCAAAGGATGCTATACAGCAACGCCAGCGAACAGCTCAGCATGTGCCAGTCTGTGTGTGTGTGCTTCCTCCATATATCCTTCAATCTATCAAACTCACGTGTCCGTCGTGTCTCAATTTACTTGCTTAGTTCATGCTCAACTTGCGGACCTCCTTGCCCTGCCCTGCCCTGCCCTGGACCGAAGTATTTTGATAGAGTCCGTTTGGCATATTTATGAAGTCAACGCAGCGGGCATTGAAAGGACTCGGCCTCCGACTGGGACATAGACACAGTCTCCTCTTCCTATTATTTGTTTCTGTATACTTTTGCATACAGAATCAGGTTTCTGGAATAAATTATATTGAAATGAGAAATTGTTGTGCCAAGAGCTGGATATGCATTAGATTGGAGCAGATACCAACATCCGGGTTAGACAATGGATATTGCTGATCGATGATGTCAACAGTCAAACAGATGTGGAAAACTAGAGCCCAACTTTCGGTGTGAAGAAGTCTGAAGACAAGAATAGCTTATCTCAGTAAAAGTTCGTTCACAGATCATTCATAATATGAAAAGGGGCTCGGTTTGGTTTTCAGGCTTAGGTCTTTTATTAAGATGGTTCTAAAGGCTTCCTTAAAACATAAGCCAGGTTCTAAAGGCTTCCTAAGAACATAAGCCATTTATGTAAAGTAGAAAAAAGTAAAAAAAATAAGAGAAATCTGAGCAAATATGATTTTAAATTCTATATTTATTTTGCATATCTCAAATACTTACCATATTCAGTTGTCCTTTAAAACGAGAGAGTTGCAAAAATTTTCCAGCAGTTTATTAAAAGTCAATTGTTCGTTCAGTTGGAAAATGTTGTTTCCCTGAAACAAAAGGTATTTCAAGTGTGTTAAAAAAATTTTATTTATTTGTGTAGCCACTGAACCAGATTGAGAGTCTCTCATGTTTGAAGTGGCTCCGCGCTTCCCTTCCTTTTCCATAAACCAGAAACCAAAAATCCACCGGGTCTGTGGCAGATGTCACTAAATAATGCAAAGAACCAATTACGGAGACGAAGGCGAATCCAAGTGCACAATTGCATGCCAAACGAAGACGACAATTGCCTAATGATTCACTTGCTCTGCTCCTTTTGCTGTTGTCGCTTTGTTTTCGCATGTGGCTGGGGGCGCCGAAAAGTATGCCACAAATATGTACAAACACACACAACCATAGCACACCAAATCGAATGCCAAGCAAAGGCAAAAGCAAACGCATTAAAAGCAACTTAATAATTCAGATCAAAATCACCAATCAGCGCTGCCGACATGTTGACAAACGACGCCGCCAACGCCATCAACCAACGGCGTCAACGACGACGACGACAAGAGATTTACATTTTCAAAATCGAACGGCGGCATAAGCCACCGCAAAGCAAAAGACACGCAACCACAGCCATAATGAAATCCACGATAAACAAGATAAACGAACACAAAGAAAGTAAAGAATATATGAAACACAATGTCAACGCAGATCATATGCCCTTTTTATTTGAAAGCTTGCGAAAGTGTTATGTACTCAAGTATTTCTATTCCGTTTCTTGTGCTAAGACAAACTATAGAAACAGCTGCAAAATAAATTTAATTTCCTTCGGCTCAACAAGATATTAAAATCGAATTTCAGTTGTACCTTTTATATTGAGAGTGTACGGAATTCAAACTTGAGAATTACAAGTGATGTAATCTATGCGATATGCAAGAGATACAAGATATAAGTACCTATAGTAAGTTGAAGTGTAGCAAACAGCACGCTGCAGCGTGTGCGATGGTGCAACTGGTTGAGACGGCATTCCAATTTTGTTTACTCCAAACTCCCCGAGTTCAAGTCAGAGAGTAAGTATAAAATTTAACATATATCTATATAAACTGTTCAACCTGACTGACTGGTGACCATCGCACAGCCTAAACGGTAAGAGCAAGAGGTCCGAAATTTGGACAGAAGTTTCCTTATGTGGTGAAAGTGCGTACTAAGACGGGTCTTGGAAAATTCCACCCGGAAAGCCGGAAAAGCGTCGGGAAAGTTTGTATGGGGAAAATATTAATTTGCATCGATTGACTTGAAATTCGGTACGTAAGCATAGTATGAGAAATAATTGGACACGTGCTTCCCGATTTCGGAAAATCCGCCCACAATGAAAATTCTCGGGAAAATCTATCTGCAAAAAATTCTATATGTAAAAGTTTGTATGGGTAATTTTTTTTCATCCGATTGACTTCAAACTGGGTTTGTAAGCGAAGTATACGAAATAATTGGACACTTATTTTCCCGATTTCGGAAAAATCTGCCCGCAAGGAAATTACCCGGGAAATTCGATATGCAAAAATCTATTTTTCATCCGATTAACTTGAAATTTGGTTTGTAAGGATAGTAAGTGAAATAATTTGTAATGTAATTTTCTGATGTTGGAAAATTTTCCACCGTAGGGTTGGAAAACTCATGGAAAACTCATCAGCCAAAACCTATTTTCATCCGATTGGCTTTAAACTTGGTTTGTAAGGATAGTATAAGAAATAAAATATTCTGAAACTGGACCTGTACGTGGACCTGGAGGTGGCCATTGAGATGGCCATGGAGGTGGCAATCGAGGTAGACCTGTAGGTGGACATGGAGGTACCTGGAGGTGGAAAATGGGACAAAAATCGTTGCTGGTGAAACAGTAGAAATTAGAAAACGTCGCTAAAATCAAGACTGCAAACGGTTTTTTTCGGGGTTTGAGGTCCCTCCAACCGGACCATGAATCGAACCACCTAAATTGAACCCGAACTGGACTCCCTATATATGGAAATAGATTTGGTTCAAACATTCAATTAACATTCTAAAGGTCTGTATCCAGGTGCTGTAGAGTGAACATCACCACATATAACACTCAAAAAAAGTCGCTAACTTATCAAACTTCTGTCAACTTGTATTCAGCTTATTAATGGTATATATTAAACTTTAAATGTGCTTATTTCGCTATACCCTTTTGCCAATCAAAAGGGTATAAGGGGCTAAGAAAATAAAAAGAAGTAGAAATGAGAGTAAGGAGCAACAGCCTCGCTGCCGTAGCGACGATGGCTAAAATATTTATATCTATTTCAGCTTTGCCGCTTTATACAATTTCTCTTTTGCCACAAGACACCAAACTGCCGCCCAACCACTCAGCCCCAACTCCAAGCCCTCCCCCAATTCCTTCTGGTTGACGTTGTCTTCGATGTCTTCGTTTGCAATCAATGAAAGATTTATGACAACACACACACACAAAAGCACATACACATACTCAAAGAGAGAGAAATGTGTACAATATTTTGTGGCAACGCTGACTTTTTTTATGTCACATCATTATTTTTATTATGACGCTGCCGCCGGCCCTGTTATTCGAGAGTGATTAGTGACTAAAAATGACAACAATAATAAACGCATTGTGTATGTGTGTATGTATATGTCACATGTCCCCATAATGAGCGATGGCTCGACCAGGATAATCGATAAAACAAAATATTTATTTACCATTTGGTTGAAGATAAATTGGTTCACTAGAATTGATTAAGGTCCAACTTCAGCAACAAACAGAGTTGTGACTTCAACCCTTTTTGCAAAAATTAACGACCATGGATGACAGTTTAGTGTTTGCCTTAAAGGAAGTTATATATGGGCATTTCCACAGAAAGGTCCACCTAAACCAAAAAATTAATAGTACTTAAAAACATCATGTTTTTTTCAATTTTTTATGGGGAAACCATTAAATTGACCTTATGTAAGCTAATCTGTCACTTTATTTATAAGCCAATTCGAGATTTTCGAATGCACAGCCGCGCAAGCACCCTTTTTCTCTCATTTTTATCGTTCTGTTTCACGTTTTTTCTTAAAAAGCGCCAATAGATTTCATTGAATTTTGGTCTCTAAAATCATTCTATGGGTTCAAAGAGTTAATGAAGTATGCAACGAACTATTTTATTGCAATCAACTGTAAGTTTTCCTTTGCATTATATTGGAAACTACAAAAATATATTGATGGAAAAATATGCCTAGTTACTTGTCCCGTGCAAAAGACCAAATTTTGGAAAAAGTATTAGTCATGTTTGGGTATCATCAAAACCATTTTAAAGATACATCAATTCACTACATTCTACATTAAAATGCTGCCTCAGAGTTCACTAGCATCGGCGTTTGAATTGTTGCCTGCGAAAAGCACTTCTGTATTTGTCCCGTGCGAATGCCTTGCTTTTTTCAATTATCTTGAAAACGAAAAGTTTCCCGAAATCAGCTTTAGCACCAAAATTATGGCTTATATAGAGTTATAATTTAAGCCTATTATCATAATAAAAATCCGATTTATTTTGTCACGTTTGACATCATGGAAATGCCCATATATGAAAGTTGGATGAATTATACCGAGGAATGCTTCCTTTCCTTTGGCCAGCTCTTCGATCACTTTCTCCCTGACATTAATTTACCAATTTGTTCGTCCTGGCATTTTTCTCCAAACATTTCCCCACTTGTCGCATTTTGTACGGCCTTCTTAGCTTTCCCTTCTCCCTGCACCGTAACTCACACAATTGACACTAACTCCATTTTTGTAGTACTACGAGTCCTTCGTACACGCCCTCCGTTTGTCGCCTGTAAGTGAAATCTTTCAGTGCGTGTAAAATGCCGTTGCTCGGTTTTTGGTGCCACGCCCACACACTTGCCCATCCAGGAACAGCAGCACCAACAACATCAACAACAACAAAAAGGAGTTGGACAACAATGAAATGCTTTTAGCATCGAGCTGCGAGCTGCGAACTGCACAGCAGCAAGCAAAATTAAGTTAACAACACAGCAACAAAAAAACAGGAAAAATAAAATAAAAAAGTTTTGTGTACTGTTTTTATTGAAAATTGAGTTAAAAAACTGAAAGTGTCGACATTGTCCCCGCCCTCGTATGTGCATCCCGGTTGTTTTCTACACACACACATCCGCTGCCCCCCAATGCAGGCAACACTTTTGTCTATTCATCATGTTGGATGAAATAAGCATAAAAGTTGCATTCCAGCCACTTAGGCTAAAAGTCAATTGAGAACAAGTTTGAAATATACACAAAGAAAAAAGCAAGGCTCTAAAAAATTGCGGCAAGCTTTTTACTTGAGGGTGCAGAAAAGGGTATCATGGATGCTCAAAGCAGGATGAGAAATTTATACACATTTTCACAAGGCAAAACGAGCATTGGCGAGCTATGCCAGATCATCGAAATTGGAGTCACCGAATCTGAACCGGAGCACAACAATCTAAAACAAGAGTTTGGACATCGAAATTATCATAACAAACGAGTTACCTTGCAGATCAAGTGGACCCATTTAAAAAGTATTACACTGTGAACCATTTTTCAACAAAATTTTTGACGTGACAACGTCTTATAATTCGATAGAGCCGGCTGCACGCACGAAAAAACATGACTCATGCGTCGTTACCTCGCTTTGAGGCGTTCCATGTACTAATAAATGGAAATGCCCATATGCAGAGCTTTTAATACAGAATTCTTTTAAAGTTATTAATTGGTTGCACATTTTGTAAGTCGAATTAGAACGCTTTACGCAGTCTAGCACTTCTTTGTTAAAATTTTCCGATCGAAAAAGAGTACGCAAAACACACTTTTTTTTAACCGAACCCTTCTTTAAATTTTCTTCTTCGGCCGGGTAAAAATTGTTTGCTCCGGTTCGGGTTCGGTTCCGACTTCCCAAAAATCCCGGAGTCTCCGACGCCGGAGCGGTTTACCTCCGAATTGGTTTGCAGCCCTGATTCAAACACATACATCTTCTAGTCCAATGCGGTCTCAAGTGGTTTACATCCCTGACTTACAGTCCTAATTTCAAATTGAATCTATGAAGTCAGCTGTTAGACTGACCTAAAACCATGAATTAGGCACGGTTTTTGGCATTGAAAACTATACATCATCTGAATATATGTACACAAATGTATATAGCGTTCGCCTGGCAAGCTCAGACAAGGTATCTCAGGAATGCCAATAAAAGTTGTCGACGCGGACACTCACAGACACTGGCAGACATCCCGGCAAGCTTAAATCAGCGCAGATCAATGCACGCACGCCCACACATATGCGCGAGTGTGCGTCTGCATGTGTGTGTGTGAGCATAAAATTTATAAATTATTGAATCTATGAAAATATGAACATCACGTACACAACGAGGAGCGCCCCGGACGAACTATTCAGACACGAAGACAATCGCACAAAACGAACTTACAGCTATGCATAAGAACCAAGCGGCGGTGGCGGCGGCGGCAGCTTGTGTGCTTTTGTGTGTGCGTGTGTCGGAATATGCACAGAATTTCATTACGTTCCGTCGTTTTTATAAATAAGTTGGCGTATTGCTGCCTGTTTGTTGTTTGCCAAAGTTTGTTCATCTGTTTTCTTCGAAAGGGCTGGAAGGGATTCCTCCTAGTAGTTAAGGGTGGTCGCCTTCCGTTAAAACGAAAACTTTTCTAATAATTTCCTTGATGAATTCCGTACGCCAAGAACAAAAAACCATCGATTTAAGCACCATCAGAATTGCCACAAAATTTTATTTTATTTTTAACAAAACATAACATAAATAGACTTAAACTAACGCAAGCTGCGCCTCCCCCAAAAGAACCAGTATTATGGGTGAGTGGTACCATCAGTTTAACTCCTTTGCAGGCGAAAGTTGGCCACTTCAATGTCGCGTAAGTCATCGATCTATTACCAGAGAGAAGATTAAATCATTTGATATGCTGCAGTCCAGCAAACTTACCCTGATCCATTGAATAAATATATGTATGCAAAATATCTATATCAAAGCAGCTCAGTCAAAAAAGTGCTGTAGGTGGAGAAGTATTATTTAAGACTCAAATTCGTTTGTTAACCTACGCTTGTGCTCCTTAAAAGTGTTATGTATAATTAAGTTTAACCTGTGGAGAGAAGTGTGAAAAGATGGGGATGGGGGAGTACGATGGATTACACTTACCAGTTCACGTGAATTGCACTATGTCAGCGTGTAGGTGTACGTATATTTTATGATATATTTGTGCAGCGAGTGATTCCCAGAAACTAGTTCCATTAATTGTCAAAATCTGCAAAGAACAACAAGTTGATATCAAAATTCAGTCGGTAGAGTTTTTCGCAGCCACCAAAGGGGTTACCCCTTTTCCAAAAAAAAAAACACGCACCAAATTGAGTCATTCCGTGCTTGCTTTTCATCCGAGTGTACTGTCATTAATTGTATATATGCGAGAGATGGCCTGAGGGAATGGACTACTGCCTAAAATCTGCACTCTTCGACTTCAACTTCCGTCACTTACCGAGACTGCACCTGGTTCTTTATGCAGTGTTGGGCTGGGTTGTATGTCCTTTGATTCATTAATACTCTTTAATTTGTGATCTGATTACGAGTGTTCCTGTAAAAAAAAGAAGATACATTTATTTCTTCTACCATGCTGTGTGCCGTTTAACTTACCCACGATAAGGGTTCATTGTTCTCAAAAATGCACCCTTATTAATGGTACGTGGTTACTGCAATCCAAAAGCGGAGGAACAAAGTCCAAAGGTTACTTAACATTTGTCAATTTTTTTCTTACCCATTTTTTACTTAATAATTTTGAACATGTTTTTTTTTAGATATTTGTATTGCCGAAACAGGTCTACTCCAGACGAGCTCTGCTAGTAAACTGAATAATATAGTACAGACTATTGGCTAGTCGGGTTTGACAACTGTTTTTGGATTTCAGGGCAAACTTGGTTGAAAAGAATTTGAAACACAAATGTTGAGAATATCGAGACAGCAGTCAGCATGCTGATATGGACGACTTAATGGACTCCAAAAAATATTGTATCCAGCACAAAATGATCACAATTATTGTGAATTGCTACACGAAAATTTAATCGCAACAATGACCTCTTTATTGTAATATCATCTTAACTTTGATAACAATTAACAAAACCCAAGCACGCAGAAATGCTGTCTCGCTGTAAGAATCTAGCTTGCTGAACTATATTTTGACTCCAATGATGCGTCGTTGCCAGACAAGGCTGTTGGCGCTGTATTGGTTCCGTCACATCTACTCCCCCTTCAGTGACTTCGTCAGATAGAGAAGGAAACAGAAGGTGAAGGCGATAACATCGGTGGCGAACAAACTAGTATGTACATTTTTTGAAGGCGATTCCATTTAAAACAACAAAGTTTTTCTCATTATAACTTCTTTTTCGACCGATCATTCATACTGCAGCTATATGCTAAAGTCATCCGATTTTTAAGAAAACTTTTTAGAATTGTGTGGGAGCAAATATCGCAAATAAATGCCAGTTTTGAGGACATTTCCATTGAAAACAAAAAGTTTTTAACTAAGGTTACTTTTCAGACTTCACTTTTCTATGACAGCTATACTATATAGATGTCCGATTTCGACCAAATTTGGTGAAGTCATGGAAAGTATAGTAAACTAAGAAATACGAAGTTTGGAGGCGTTGGAGTTTTTCTCACTTAAACTAGTTTTGTCGACCGATCGTTCCTATGACAGCCGATCCGGTCGGTTCCGACAAATGTGCAGCTTATTTGTACCAAAAGGCTTTGTGCAAAGTTTGGTGAGGATAGCTTTAAGTCTGACGGAGGAGATAGCATAGAAGCAGACGGACGGACAGGGCTAAATCAACTCAACTCGTCATGCTGATCAAGAATATATATACTTTATGTGGTCGGAGATGCTTCCTTCTATGCGTTACAAACATCTGGACAATTTGATAAATACAAATTGCCTTCATGTGGAGACTCCCCGTTTCTTGAATTTGAACCGAATGTTTAGATATAGTTATCAAGTCTGTGAAATATCATTCACTTTTGGGTGAACAAAAATAGAAAAATCAAAAGTTATAATTTTAATTTTGTATCAGAATATGGCCAGCCTATCGTTTAAGGGTCGTCCCACCGAAGTATTGCGCACTTATCAGGTCTGGCGCATTGGGAACAATGTGAATGACAAAACTCTAGACTTTTGCCTACTGGATAAGGTGAGACCCTTGCTTGTACCTGCCTCATGTATCTTCATTTAACATTAGCCTTTTTAGTCGGTGGAGAAGTTCCATGCCTCTTTGACACGCAGCGAGACCGCTCTATATCTCGTGAACGAGAGCCGCCATGGCAGTGTTTGGGTGAATGGCATTCGCGTGGGTGGACCCATACTACTTAGCTATCGCGATGCGATCAATGGAATTGTACGCTTGCGATTTGGTCGCGTGGAGGCCATCCTACGTGTTTCGGGCAGTGTGACGGGCGGTAGATCTTAAGGTTTTTACTTTGCTACCTTTTTTTAAGTGAATATGTCCTTCACCCCGATTATTAACCAATTTGTATGTACGTCTGTACTTGGTGTACAAATAAATACGAATTATGCACATAACTAACTTTGAGTTGCATAGTTCTTCCGCCCCTTCTGTCTTTGCCATTCGCTGTGCGTGTTTGCATTTTGTGCGTCGTTGTCATCGTCGTCCTTCCACATAGTATCCGTAATCCATTTAATTCAACCAAGCGACCATGTCAGCTGTATGTGTGTAAGAGTGTGAGTGTGCTCCTTTGGTATTATCAACTCATAAATATTTATTGAATTTTAAGAAATTTTCAAAAATGGCTACACCACAGCTCGAGCTGAAGCCAATCTATGACCGACATGTGGCGACTCGTCATCGATTTCGTTTGCTAAGAAGGAAGACGGAAGCCTTCGACTGCATTCTCTTATTTGGATTATAATTTTTTCCATTTCACATGTGAATGCGTTTGCCCTGGTGGTTGGTTTGTTGGTTGCTTGTTGGGTTCGTCATTCTCGCTGGTCAGTTGTCAATTTCCATTTTCATTTCCAGCGCCCAAAGAGCCGCCAAGCCGCTGAAGAAGATGAAGGCAATGCGCCAACTGACGTAATCTGTACTGGTATGGAAGGGCGGTAGAGGCAGTTTTCGGAATTAAGCCAAGTTGGCCTCATATTTTCTTTGCTTTTGCAGAGCAGGGGGTCTCAATTACATTTATATTCAATTTTCATTCAATATCAACATAATCTCACTTCAACTTCCAACTACTTCCTATTCTTTTTCAACTCTCATTTAAAATCAATATCGAAAACAAATAGTGCACTTGGCTTGCTATTAACAGAGATTACTCCCGAAATTTATTTTCAGTTCAATTTCAATTCAATCTAAATTCAATCTCAATTTACATTTTTTTCAATTCAATTTAAATCAACTAAATTTTTATTTAGTTTCCATTTAATATCAACATAGTTTTTAATTCTACTTCCAACTCCTTTTCAATTCCTAATGAACTCCCATTTCGACTCCACATCGAAATCAAACTTTTGTTTGCTATAAGCAGAGATTAGTCCCGAAATTTATTTTTAGTTCAATTTCAATCCAATCTCAATTCAATCTAAATTCAATTTCAAATCTCATTTTTAAAAAAAAATAATTTGATTATTATTCAACTCTCATTTCTAGCCAATTATCCTCACCTGGACATCCACGTGTAATTATTGACTGCAACTCGTCCGGGGTCGAGCGGGTTTTCCAATTTTAATCGCATTAAATAGTCACTTGAGCCACTGCCCCACGTGCTCAGAAATGCAAAATTAACTTGTTGATGTGACGACGACGACGAGCAATCGCTGGGGTGGGAAGCCAAATCCGAGAAGGACGGGCGTAGGGACACAGGGTTACCCAGACTCGTTTGAAAATCGTTTCGTGTTCGAATCATATTAGTGGTTTATAATTGCAATTGTATACAGGCCAATTACGTTACGGAACTGCGAAGCAAGTGCCACACACAAAAGGGGTGCCATCAGGTGTGCGGGCATGTGCGCGAGTGTGGGAGTGTGTATCTAGCTAATTAACCAACGCCAGGACTGTCCGTTAAGTGCCTATACTTGTGGGAGTGGGTGGACGAGAGTGTGTGTGAGCTTGAGTGGAGTTTGCAAGTATCTTGATAATGATGTTCATCCGTAAGCAAATGTCATAACATCCATTTATGTAAACAGAAATTTATGCATATGTATTTGTGTTGCATAAGTTGACAAGCAAGTCAAGTTAGTCATAGGACTCCCGCAGACCTCCTGCCCCGCACCTCCCATGTCCGATGTCCAAGTGTGTTTTGTAATTAAATCCACGTCTGAAATCTGTCTGTGGTCGATAATTTCATTTTAGGCCCCATTTTGAATACAAATTAACGTTGTATGTCGCAATGACTTCTTGGCACGTTTCAACCCAGCCACAAAAGACAAAGATGATCGATGATGAGTGAGCTGCTCTTTTCCCCCATCCACCCTAGTTCAAACTACCACCCTACGCATTGAACATTATACTAAGTAGTTTGGAATAACTTGGTTTGTAGTGAAATGAATTGAATTTTGGTCTGCGACACCTAGTCTCAGAGTAATTACAGTCAGAGCTGGGCAAAAAGCTTAAGTTTTCATTTGAATAATGAAAAATAGGGGAAAGTTAACTTCGGCTCGGCCGAAGTTTTGTATACCCTTGCAGCTTCCATTGAAAACAAAAAAGTTTTTCTAACTAAGACTACTTTTTGGACCTTAGTTTTCTATCGGATCTATACTATATAGATGTCTGATTTCGACCAAACTTGGTGAATCTTGGAAAAGCATAATACACTGTTAATTACGAGGCGTTAATTTGGAGGCGATCCCATTTAAAACTAAAAAGTTTTTCTAACTAGAACTTCTCTTTCGACCGATGATTCATACTGCAGCTATATGCTATAGTTATCCGATTTTGATAAAACCTTGTAGAAATATGTTAAAGTATATAAAATAAGAATATGAAAATGATAAGGACGCTTTCATTACAAACAAAAAAGTTTTTCTCACTAGAACTAGTTTTTCGACCGATCGTTCCTATAAGGAGTTTTCATTGAAAAAAAAAGTTTTTCTAGACTAGTTTTTCGACCGATCGTTCCTTCGATTTCGACTAAACTTTGTAGAATTGTGTAAAAGTATTTCAAAAAAGTGTATGCCAATGATAAGGACGTTCTCATTAAAAACAAAAAAGTTTTTCTCACTAGAACTAGTTTTTCGACCGATCGTTCCTATGGCAACTATATGCTATAGTCATCCGATTTCGACCAAACTTAGTTAAATCATGGGAAAGGATAGTAAACTAAGAAATACGTACTTTGGAGGCGTTTCCATTAAGAACAAAAAAGTTTTTCTCACTAAGACTAGTTTTTCGACCGACAGCTATATGCTATAGTCATCCGATCCGGCCGGTTCCGACATATGTGCGGCGTATTTGTACCAAAAGTCTTCGTGCAAAGTTTGGTTTTGTGAATGTTTCAATTTCTTTAAAACCAACCATTCTTGGCCTTTCCACCGCGTCTCCATTTGAACTCCGAACTACTCGACTTCTTTATGGTCAACCATAACCAAATCCATAAAAGTATAATCGAAGAGTTTCGAAAATTCGCAGTGCGCATGTTTTGGCACTGAGGAGCAAAATGCCATCGTTGAAAAAAACAACTTCGGGGGGCGAAAATTGAAATTGATTGTCGGGTTACATGGAATTGACGCTAATCAAATGGCGTTGTGATTTATGGTTAATGCAGTGCAGCGCAGACTCTTATACAGAAGGTTGGTGTCTTGGCTAAATGTAAAGAAGGGACGAGTGCTGCTAACATACTTGGAATTATAGAAGGACATTTGGTTTAAGCAAATAAATGTAAAACATTGATTTTAACAAGAGTTTTTATGGCAAACAACTGTTATACAGACTCTTATACTAAAAAAATATCGTTATGACTTAAGAGAGTTTAGCTCTCTTTATACTCGGGCACTCTCATTCCCTGCTGTTACTGTAAGGACCTTACATAACTGTTATATGAAACTTGGCTTAACTTAACAGCAGCAATAGCAAGTGGAGGGCCAAAAGATAACCCATAATTGCCAAGAATGCGTACATTTTGGGCCCCCACTCTCGAGGACTTTATTGAAACAAAATGTTAAAAATCGATTTAATACTTATACTCACACACACACACACATAACACGCACACACACAGCAACACTCGCTCGATTAGCGCCGAAAAAAATGGAAATTCATATTCCAGCGGCCCAAACTTGTTGAATTCAAGGTGTTTGCGTGCGGCGGCCCGGAGTCAAATTTTGCTTACAAATTCAATATCTATGCGCGTATGTGAGTGCGTCTGCTGTTCGTCAGTTGGTGCGCCTGCCTGAGCGCCTAAAAAGCAGACATAATTAGTTTACGCTGAGATTTTAGCGTCTCTCCTGGTACAACACACTTGGCAGCTGCTTAAGAGGATGCCCAAGTATTACAACATCCCAAAGAGCCAGAGCAGCTGCCATTTATAAGAATTAAAATGTATTAAAGCCTACAGCAGACGCAGCTTAAGCAAACTAAGGCCAAATACTACAATCGGAATAAATTAGTTTTTAAGCCATTTTGGTTTAACTATTATGCCTTTTTGGATCACTTGTATTATGTAAGGTGTGAACAATTTTGAATATTCACCAGAGAATATCTGTTATTTAATTTTAGTTTGTCGATAACACAACCGGTCTACTTATAAAATTGTTGCTTAATGTCTGGTGTCATTGGAATATTAAATAAAAACCTAAAGCAATTTGTATGGCAGCTACAAGAAGTGACCATCCGATTTTCGCGGTTCCGACATATGTGCAGTGTGCAGCTAAAAGATGACTCTGTGCAAAATTTCAGCTCGATAGCTTCAAAACTGAGGGACTAGTTTGCGTAGAAACAGACAGACGGAAAGACGGACGGACAAAGCTCAATCGGAGATGATTCCTTCTATGCGTTCCAAACGTCTGGGCAAAATTATATTACACTTTTCAAGTGTATAAAAATACTCTGACCCGGTGGGCCCTATTTATTGGCCGAAGCCAGCTATGGTCCAATTCACAGCAAAGGTGGTCAGAGTGTAAGTACGTCAGCTGACGAGTTAATCTGTGTGGTACTGTCAAATTAAAAAGGCTTAAAAGACTCATGGATTCTATCTCACCCGCGAAAAGCTTGTGGACAAAAATGACCGCATGACAAATTCTCCGGGATTTGATTGAAGGAAGTTCAATTAGACGTGGTCTTTGTTCATATGGAGGTAAATGCCTGTTGGTGTCCCAGTTTAGATCACGAAGGGCAAAAATCAGAAACTGCTTCTAAACTGATTCAATTTGATCTTGGTATGTCAGATATGGCAGAGACCAGAGACAGGAGCAATATTCCAGATTAGGCCGGACCAGCGAGATGTAAAGATGTTTGGTAGTGTAGGGGTCGTTAAATTCTTTGGACCATCTCTTAATAAATCCAAGTACATTTTAAGCCTTATCACTGAAATGTGGGTGTTAAAGCTAAAATTGGGTTCAAACTGTATTCAAAATCATCGACTTTATAAATACGGTTTAACGGATCCCTATTAATAGCGTATAAGTACAGATACGGCTTGGTTCTATGAAAGGTCATAATTTTTTACTTGGTAATACTTATTAAGGGGAAGGCGATTCAGTAGGCACCAGGCACTCAGAGCATTTAAAGTTTGTTGAGTGACCTATTAAGGACAATTTATGTAGAAGTAAGTTATGATTAACTGAATCAATACCTTCCCATGGATTCGGCACATGTCATCAAAGGATAAACATAAAGGATCACACAAATTTTTTTCTTGATTCAGTGCCACTATAAAATTTACAAGGAGAGTAAGACAGGACCAGGAAGCTTGTTGGGAGCTCAGCCGAATCAAACTGATCCAAGCCTCTAATCCGTGCCGTGATTAAAATTTTTGTAAACTAACCAATTCTTACTTCTTAAATATTTCTTTAAATTTATATTTTAGAAAGTGAGAAACAAGTTTAACGTGAGTTTATCCCATGCTAAGTAGATTTCAACTCCGCCAGACTAGATAATTTTAAACCTAAGAAACGATTTTCAAATAAATTTACAGTAATGGGGTTTCGGTTCATTTCATTGTTTGGACCATGATGCGTTTCATGATTCGGAATATGATTCAATTCATGATCCGGTCCGGTTCGAGTTTTTTTTCGGTTCGGCTGATGATTCGGTTCATGATTCGTTTCATGGTTTGGTACATGATCCGGTTGGGGCCCGGTTTGACTTCATGCTCGGAAGGTCATAGAAGTAGAAATATCGGTTTTTTGTTCGCTTCATGAAGTGATTCATGATTCGGTTTATCATTCAGTTCGTGATTTGGTACATGATTTGATTCATGATTCGTGCGTAGCCTGGAAATTGATTTGCAAGCAGTTCTAAATAATGTGTTGGTTTAAGCGACCTGATCTTCAGTAATCCAAAGGTTTGGTTGGGCTGGCTCGAGGTCATCCGTCTCCGTAAAATATTTGTTCAATTGTTGTTTGTTAGCCCCCTGAAGACGGACCCCGATGTGGGCTCGAAATATATTGGGAAAATATAAAACAAAAAGGCCGTTTTATTTTCGGATGAGACGGATGACCTCGAGCCAGCCCAACCAAACCTTTGGCAGTTGTAAATATCTAAATTCTGGTATTCGGTTTGCTTAAAAAGTCTGAGTTTATGTTTGTGTGTGTCGGTTGAAAAATCAAAATTTTACGCTCGGCTACATATTTGCAAAGGCTACCAAAAACATTGAGGGGGTGGGGGGGGAGTGTGGTGGATGGAGATACTACTTACGTGGCATGCATGGATATGTGTGCGTGTGTGCTTAAGTGCGTGTTTATGGCGCAATAAAACAGACCCTAACAGGCTCACAACCCCCATACAGACATAAAGCAATCGCTCTGGCTGCTGCAGCCAAATGAAGCAACCAAACCAAGACCAAATGCAAGACCAAGAACCCAGACCTACAGCCAGACAAAGTCGCAGCCAAAAAGAGCAGCCAGCCAGCCAGCATCTTTCCGCTTGTCTGCAGCGCATTTATGACTTTCTACCAGTACGAGAACCAGTTCTGTCTGCTGGGTGCATAGCCTACATATAAGCGCATAGACATATGTCTTATCACACACACACACGCACTTGCACTGGCTGTCAAATGCCATACTAAACCGATAATCCAATCATAAGTTATAGTCAAATGAGTTTGCTCTTCAATAAATTTTCGCCTTCTTTTTTCTATTTCTGTTTTCCTTTCTGTGCTGTGATTCCAACCCGATGAGATGTCTTCATGCCGCCTGGGCATCATCATTCCGAAACGTTTCACATCACACAAAACCAATTAGAGGAGCAGGCAAATTTTCGGAACTCAGTTGCCAAGGTGAGTGCCAAAAACTTTGTCAGCCACTCAAATTTAACGTACTGCAACATGGACCCCTGATTTGCTACTGAAATGGCAATGGGAATGGATGGAGAAGGTAAATGGCAGTCATTATCGTTCCCATATGTCAGCAGGAGGAGGAGGATCCAAAGATAACTGCTGGAGTAGTAACACTCTGCTTGATATTTTCGTACCGCCAAGGGCAATTGAATAGAAATTGGTGGAGTGTGAAATAATGTGTTTGCCTAATGTTGGAAGAGTCAAATGGAGAAGGAGTAGAAAAGGAGTTTTTGAAATGGCAAATGTTGAATCCATAAACAAACGGCAGAAGGTAGACAAATACCAAGAGTGCAGGAGCTGGTCATGAAACGAATTTTAGGCCGCTTAGACCGCCGAACACATTTTATTTTAGCCTTACACTCAGAAATAATCGACTGGCAAAGTTCTGGAATTATAGATAGCTGCGATTAAATGTATAGCTTTTTGTACTTAACATTTCAAGTCTGTTTTGATCTTGAAAGAACTTTAAACAAGAACGAAACATTCTAAAATCGAAAAACAACACTAAGAAAAAAATTCAAAGTCCACTGAAATCTACCGAAGTCCCTCTTTTTTGTGAATCGTAAACAGTGGATGTCATACTATGAACATATTGTGCTAACTTTTTAAACGGCTTGGGTATGCTTTGAGAACATTTTGTGCTCTTACATTGTCAGATACCGGGTGCGCGCGTGCGTGTCTGCGTATGTCAGAGTGCGTGTGTGTGTATGTGTATGAAAACACAAGAAGTCAAGGGTACAGGGTATTTCGTTGTCGGGGCACTGGACTACAGCTCCCTTACTTGTTTTTCGCAATTTACCCATCTTTTAAAATGCATCATTAGTTTTTTAAGTTTTCATAGAAATTTTAGAAGTTTTAAGGCATTGATTATAAAATTATATAAAAAAGAATCCAGAATACTAAATATGTCCAGAAACTTTGAACCTTCTATCTATAAAACTGTGGGAGATATGACGATTTTTCGATATTGCGGGGGCGGGAGGGGACGTGGCCAAAATAAACTTGATCTGTCTGCAAGTATAAGAAACATGTTACATAAATGTCAAACCTCTATCTCTTACCGTCTCTGAGATCAGTTTGTTCATACGGAGAGACGGACAGACAGACAGACGGACGGACCATCGGACACTTTTGCACAAACTTAATATACTCTGTGTACTTCTGGTACAGAGTATAAAAAATTAACAAGTGGTGCTACATAAAATCCGAAGGTGTCTATTTGATTGAGAGGTTCGTAGTTATGTTCTAAAAATGTGATTGTGACCAGTGATTGTGTGTATTAGTTGTGTATTTTGTAAATCGTCGTATATCTTAGCACTTATGGCTGTGTCGTTTAAGAGGCCATGTGGCATTATGTTGAAGGGTGCATCTTGTGAGTTCCGCAAGATCCCTCATTCTTGTTCAGTGGTAGTCAAAATTGCCCTAATAATCTAATGTTACTATATATCAAGTGTAGAAGGGTTCTAAAAGAAAAAGATATGTAAAAATTTTTTTTTTCAAAAACCCTTTTCCCATCCGGTTAGCTATATGGAGTCAATATGATATAGTCTTCTGATCCTGCCCAAGTTTTAATTATGGATTTCACAATACCTTAGTAGCACTTGTTATTAATGACCAGATTGACCATTTCGCCCTCAGTGCAAAGCCAAGAATAATTTGGTCTTGCATGATCTGCTTTTATTTTTTTTTCAAGGTGTTTGAAGTTACCTTTATAATTTATTATAGAATACAACCAAGAATATTTTGTTCTTATTGTAAGAATAATAGAACCTAAAAGTATAATTAGAAAGATTTTAAAATAGTTGGAAATGTGTTAAACCAAGTATTTTGGGATTGAATTGATTCCGTGAGTAGTTCTTCTTTGGATTAAGCATACACTGCGACAAAAAAATTCCATCGTAAATACTCTACTACTATGATACGTAGAGCACTAAATAGCATCGTTCTAATAACATTTTTTATTTTCTTCAGTGTACATCTCTACCACAAGCATGTGTGGAATATCGCCACCTCCCATCACCCTGTGCGGATGTGCTTTTATTGAAAAACGTAATAAGCACAGGCCGGAGTCAGCGTGCATATGTCGCGAGCTTCCTTTGCATTGTCCTGGCGTCGATGTCCTAGTGTGTGTAACAACTATTAGAAAAGAGCAGGACAGGAGCAACAGGATTGCCCGCCTGACTTTTGAAGTTTCTGCAGCAAGCGTTCGCTGAGTGGGTAGATGGGCGAACCACATTTTTGGCTCACAAACGTTTATGATGTCCTGCAATTGTCCTTTTTAACAACGCAAGCGTGTACGGGTGTGTGTGTGTGTGCGTATTGTTGTACCCTGTTCTTGTGTTACAACGATTTTTGCGCAATTTCTTTTGTGCTTTGTGCAGCACCCACCAACACTGGCCGTGCCGGGGCACTTCTCTGTCATAACTGTCGCTCTTCCAGTCGCCGCCGCCGCTGCTGCTGCCGAGCACATGCAATTAGTGCCAAATGTTTCCATATTTTTCATCACACACACGCACACACCATGAGAGAGTGGACCAATGCTGACCACAGCATTCAGAGCAGCAAAGGAGCCATCCACTCACACGCCGCCCGCCCACACACTCTCTAGCCAGAACCGACAAAAAATGAGCAATATTTCTTCCTCCCCCGTTCCATTGTTGCGGCCAACAATAGCCAAGTGCCAAGGCTAGCCGAGCTGAGAATGACCCAACTTAGATACTCTCTACAGAAGCAATGCGAAGCGAAGCTCACACTCACGTGGCACACCGACGCTAAGAAAAGCCTTAGCTCTCGCTCTTACTTGGTTCATATTAATTGAATTGCACTAATACACGTACATGAACTATATTTGATTGTCTGATCCCCTAACGGATCAGTTATTAAAAAGATTTCAGCGTCAGTTGTAAAATGCGTTTTGGAGTCCGTAAGCCAAGAAAACTGGAATGAGGCACTGTGACCCTTCTTATGGGAGAGAGGTATGTACAGAAACGCCATCGATTTTTGCACACTTTGGAACTCCTAAGCAGTTATGGCACTGCTGGTATGGAGAGACGGCTGTCGGAGTGACAGTCTCCCCAACGCACATTGACATAATTGTCTTAAGTTCAAAATTCTTTTTACCCCGCTGCTTTTTTAGGGTATTTAAAAAAAGTCAAAATATTCAATGCTTTGTTGCCCATGTCCGGACGGAGCGTGGTCGAAGTGCCTGACTGCCTGTGTAAACGGCCGTAACATTTTGTACATATCCTTCTTTTTGTTGCTGTTGTTGCTGTCGTTCGACATGCCCCGGTATGCCCCCAGTGTCCTGTGTCCTGAGTCCTGGTGTGTGTATGGTTAATTATACATTTTGCACATGTATGTGCGTGTGTGTGTTCACATATCCGATTTCGTATACCAAGCTGCCACCCGACCTTTGTTAACAATATGCGTTCACTCGCATATGCCTGCCATTTTTCTGAGTTGTTATGTATGTATGTATGCTCCATATGTATATGCACGGAGCGGTACCAGCTCTCTTAATAATTTTGCAGCTATTTTTAGGCTTTTTGGCGCAGGAAGTGCGCGTGACATTCGCCCGCACCCGGTCCGGGGACAGTTCAGTGGGCCAGTTATCGGAGGACACAACACAGAAGACAAAAAAAAAAAAGAAGACGAAAACCCCACGTCATTTTTTTACCACGAACAATCAGGTTTCAAATTGCACAAAAGACTTCATGTCAATAGGACAATTTTATGTTCATACATAGAAACAAGTATAAGGAATATATGGATGTAAGCTGTTTATTTAGAAGTAATTTTGACTGGAACAAATAAGGAACTTTAAGATTTAACAAGGCTGCAAGCCTCTGAAACTATGCAGAAGATTCAAACCCATCGTAAAGTACATAACGCTGACTAACTTTCAGACTGGCGTTTGAACGCACAGATCTCAAAGATGATAAGAGATAGAGGTTTGAAGTCTAGGGGACAAAAACTTCTTATACTTGCAGACAGATCAAGTTTATTTTAAATTTTTGCCACGCCCCCTCCCGCCCCCTTGCAACTTTTTATAGATAAAAGGTTCGTACCTTCTGCACATTATCAGGTTTATTTATCGATCCGCCGGATGAACAATTGTCGAGTTATAAGGAAAACAAACCATTATGCTGGGCATCACCGGCCACAACGGCGATAAGTAGCACTTCACACTTCAAATAATCTGCCTGCAAGTATAAGAAGCATATGTCCCATACATGTCGAACCTCTATTTCTTACCATCTCTGAGATCTGTTTGTTCATTCGGTCAGACGGACTGACAGATGAAGGACGGACATGGATTGTAAAAGTTAGATGGCATCACTGATATCCAGGAATACTGCAGAGTAGAATATGCCTACTTTGCAGCTGCAAAAAAGATCCATTATTCAAACGATGTTCCATTTTAGCCACAATTGGAAAATAATAATTTGCCTTATCGGCTAACCCATCTTGGCCGGAGTGGCTCAGCGGTTAGTGTGCGCGACTGCTGAGCATGAGGTCGTGGGTTCGATCCCGCCTCGGAACATCTAATGAAAAGTTTTTTTCTTTGAATAAAACTTTACTCCCGGCCACACCTCTTGCTGTTGGCGCCAGCATTGCAGTAATTAGCCATGAAAAGCCTCTCAAAAACTGCCGTTCGGATTCGGCGTTAAACTGTAGGTCCCTTTCTCTTGTGCTAAAATTAGAAGCGCACAAGCCAAGAGATTGAGAGAGGCTCGGCTTTTGCCCCTTGGGGCTGTTGTCATCTTGACAAGCCGATTTTACTTTTTACTAACCCATCTTGCCTTGACAGATTTTCATACACTTTCTGGTCCCAACAAGATGTCAGTTTCCGCTCGATATGAGGCTTCATTATTTGGATTTATTTTACGGCTGTTGGGATAAGGATAAACAGTGCGCCGAGTCATTATTTATGTGGCCCTGGCAGCATTCCTTCAATTTGTTTGTTTTGTCACGCAGTTGGTGTTGGCTTATTAGGCGGACTATTGTGCTTCGTCCTCCGTGCTCCGACCACCGTTTCATTCCTGCGATGCAGCGATTTTCAACGTTTAGTCTGCTGCATCATTTATCATGTGAAATGCGCCAGACACAACAGCCAATCAGGCTATCCCGCCACCCCCTAAATCCGCATCAGTGCCAGCTGCACTTGCCAGGGCCAGTTGTCTGGATGCTGGGGCCATAAAAACAAGTGCAAATGCAATTTGAAAACAACATTGAAGCTGCCGGGAGGAGCGGGGGTTTGTTTTCTCTGTTTTTTTGGTTTTGGTATTTTGGTAATTAATAGGCCATATAATGTACGATATGGATGAGGCCGGAGCTCCGCCTCCTGCGACAGGATGTTTGAATGATTTAAATAACAAATAAATTAATTGAGGCTGGCCAACTCGTATCCGGTAATCGAAAAGTAGTGTGAAAGAAATATGAAGTGATAGAGAGATGCCGCCTTCCACTTCCATCCCCGCCCCATCCTCTAATCCTGTGGGCCCGCATGCATTGAACAAAATTTAATTGAACAACCGCAAACAGCACTAGGACCTGGACAGAGGCAGACAACTACTATTAGCAGTATGTGTGGGTGAGTGGTGAGGGGGTGGGTGGGGTAGGGGGATGCATTTCAATGGCCAGAAAAGGCATGAAAGGCGCTTTTTATTGCAAAATATTTTCAAATGCAGCTGTTGCAAAAATATTTATTTGTATTTCGTTGCCATGTAGTTGAGTACGTGCCATGTGTAGAAGTCAAATGCTATGTGTTGTATGCTGTATCATCTATACACACACACTCTCACACTCATCTACATACATACGAACGTAGTGCATGTCGGTGTGTGGATTTTGTGTATGCGCATTGAAGTGAGATAAATAAATCATTTGCAAATAAATAAAGCAGGCAAATAAAGTGAAACTCCTATTCCCGTGTCCTGTGTGTGTCCTGTGAGTCCCTTAGCCATGGCTTTTGTGCTGGAGTGACTGCTTTGATCTCTTTGTCGGTTACGACTGACCTGATGAAGCACTGATAACTCAGTATGGGTATGCGGGGTCGGTAATGGTCGCATCGATCAGGAAAAATTCAGTGTCAAGTCTAAAATTATGCATCATGTTTCCGCTTTCCATAACAAATTTTTCAACGCATTTATCCGATTTTAGAAAAATTTAAAATCAAAAAATTTCAATAATTTACTAAGCCAGAAAACTCTGTATTTAAGTACGAAATTCTTAATTCAAGCTCTTTTTTTGAATCCCAAAATTCTTAATTTCAAGAACGGTTTGAATACTATTTTAAGGACTTTAAGAGCTCACTACAAGCATGATCTAATTTAGATTAAGTACTTATTGTCCTTAATTTAAGATCGAATAGTGCTGGCTTTCTGAAATATGAAACAAACATACCTAATTTAAGCCTTATAAATTCCCTCAGTCAAACGTCTATTAAAGAGCTTCGCTCTAATTGCAATAACCTCAGCAATGAAATAAGTATCTCATCTGAAACCGTGTTTTTAGGAATTCTTATATCGTTAGGGGGAAGGGGAAAGTTAAATAAGTCTTCTAAATTTCTTCGCGTTTGTCCACTTAGTTCAATAAAAATGCTTTTGGAATTTGCCTCTCCCAAAATGCCAAGCAAAGCCGAGCTTTACGAAAAAAATTTTAAGGAAGATCTCAACGATCCCATAAATATTATTCGTACAACTCGTCCAGCAACAAACCCTTACCACTTTCTCTCTGTCACACAAATGTTCACATTTTTTATGAATGCTAACTAAACAACAAGTAGTAAGATTTCATTTGAGCCGT
Source organism: Lordiphosa collinella (assembly GCA_018904265.1). NCBI lineage: Eukaryota > Metazoa > Arthropoda > Insecta > Diptera > Drosophilidae > Lordiphosa > Lordiphosa collinella. The sequence continues at coordinate 326,079 of JAEIFV010000021.1, read as the reverse complement.
TGCACCTTTGACCTCATTGTTGCTTTCGAATCCCAAATTCTCATCTAACCTTTGGCCTACACTCTCTAAAACTTAACACATATTTTCAGTTTAAATATTTTAAAAGACCCTCGGTTAACGCAAACACCAGATGCGTGTAACAACCCCATTCATCCCATTGTAAGTTCTCATATAGTTTTATGATCAATGCCGTAAAGCAATTTTAATTATAATTATGATTAAATATAAATGCAAAATAATGCCAACTTTTCAAGCTGCTTAATAGTTTGCCATATAACGAGGCATACTAAAACAATCACACACACACACACTAAGCCAATTTTTATGGGACCAAAGATGTACCCCGAAAAACGGGCCAATGTGCGTACCAAATGTTGCTGTGGGGCTTGAAGATTTTATGGGGGTTTATGTTTCGGCCGCACATAAAACGCAATTGGATTTGTGGGAGTATTGGCCTTAATGTATGCTTTTAATTAATAAGTGTTTGCGTTTGTGTGGGGAAGTGGATGTAGCTATTGCATTTGCAACCCTCGCGTTTTAGCATTGGCATCACAGCTCCAGCCCGAACGCATCTAGCCATAAAAGTGCCCGTCAATAAACCCATCAAGTATTTGTAAATTAATTTTCTGCTCATCACTGCTGTTGTTATTGGATTTTAATGCGCATTTGGTGTTGCCTTTTCGATTTTTGCGCCATTTGTGTTCTAATCGGATGACGTCAGAGTATTTTCATTTGTAGTTAAAATTGTAAGTGATCTGTGGCAAAAATGGTTCTGAATAAGCAGAAATAAGTACTTCTGGTCATTAACTAGCGCTACTGTCACTATCATTACTTTACGTATTTTCCGTGGCTTTCGCTTGAGATTAGCAATAACTACAAATAATATGTAAAGCATGCGAAGTAATAAAAATAGTGAAAGATTTATAAATCGACAAGTGAGCCTCACTTCGTTGATAATTCGTTATGTGAGAAATCATTCTTTCAAGATCACTCAACGAATAGTATTTCCATAGATCGTTCTTTTTATACCCTTTCAGAGGGTATTATAAAATTTTGCGGATGTTTGTAACGCATTGAAGGAAGCATCTCCGACCACATAAAGTATATATATTCTTGATCAGCATTATGAGCTAAATTCATTTAGCTCTGTCCGTCTGTCAGTTTTATATAATTTTACACAATTCTACAAAGTTTGGTCGAGATCGGATGACTGTAGCGTATAGCTGCCATAGGAACGATCGGTCGAAAAACTAGTTTAAAGCCGGTTTGCAGCACTGATCAATGTATTTTAATTAAAAGAAACGCATTGCATACCCTTGCAAATTGCGGTGTAGCAGTGTCCAGCATAAATTAAGCAGAATGCACCGGAATATTCCAGACACCTCATATCCATTCAGTTGACCGTGGAGTTTTTATGCCACGTCTAGTGGACCAACATACTTGCTCTATCCTACTCATCAAACTCTACCCATTTGTCCTCTCTCATGCCCAGCGCTTAACTCGTTAGTTTGGCCGCCTTCTGCTGAGAACGCTGATGATGATGCATCATTAGGTTGACTAATTTTAATTACGCCAGCGCCTAAATTGCTGCCATCATTTTTAATAATACGCCGTGTCGCTGTCTGTCCGTCCGTCAATCTGTCTGTCTGTCCCCGTCGCCTTCTCTGTCGGTGTTAACTTTTGCGACGTCAGGCGGCAGCTGTTGCGATTGTGATGTCGTCCTCATGCTACGTCCTCGACTTTTGGCCTTCCTTGATGCCTGCACGGCGATGCCTCTGCCTTGTGGGTCCGTGGGTCGAGCGGGGCAGGAGCAGGGGAAGGGGTCTGCAGCACAAAGCCAACAAATTATGCACTTACAGACACACAACTGCGCCGCTATTTGAGTTATGTGCGGAGGAGCTGGAGCACTTGACTTTTTTTCATTCTTTGAGGACAGCCTTGTGCCTTGTGACTGCCTGGCTGACATCTTCTTACTCCATTTGGGCGCGCTGTCGTGTTAATTTAGCGCGAAATATTTGACAAGATGACGGCGCCTTGCCTCGTTGGGCCGAGACATGCAACGTTGTCTGGCCCTGCCACAGAGCACTTACATACATTTGCACACACACACACATATATAACGATCGAACTGCGGTGTGTGTGCGAGTCAGACACTCATATCGATTTATAAGATGCCACCACATACTCTTGACATTCGATAGCATCGTCCGCGCTGGATAATGGTTCTGTGTTCGCCTCAAGTTTAAGAAATTTGCTCCTCAGCTAATTTACCAAACCATCGGTTTGTGGACAGACTAAATGAGAGCTCGCTTGAGATTCGTAGTGAATGCAACGGATACGGATGATGGGCACATTTGATGAGGGAAAAGTAACAATGGATGAAACTTTCGTAAATTACAGTTACACAGACCCAGGCTATAAAAAAAGCAGAGCTACCTCAGGTAACTAAGTATATGTGCATTAAGGTGGCCCCCATGTATTTGGGAATATTTTTTCTGACGCAAATTCTAGCTGTCATAGCCCAAAATCATTCGATTTGATGTAAAACTACTAAAAAATATAAAGTTTCACGCAGATTGATGAATGTTTAAAGGTCGCTCACGAGCCCTAAAGTTGAAAAAAAAAACATTTTTCTTATTACTCAGCCATACAAATAGTTGAAACAACTCTAAAAATCTAAAAAAAAACTATACTTTTGTAAATTTCACGTATTCAATGCAAACTTACCTTTCCAAAATGGGGCTTAATATTTCTGTACGACTTACATTAATGGTTTTATTGCAAATAAAAGGAATTAATCTCTTTTAAAGATTTTTATACTCTGTACCAAAGGAACACAGACACTTCTAGACAAAGTGGATGTCGATCTTCTCCAATTTCACCAAGCTTGTTTCTAAAGTTTTGGGCCGCTGAGCACGAAAATCGACGAAAATCGAAAATCGAGCACGAAAATCGACAAAAAATATGTCTAATAGTTATTGAGATATAATCGATAAACCGTTTTTTTTTATTTTTCAACAGATGCCTCCACTTAAACTTTTCCAAAAGAGGGCCACCTTAATGTGCATAGATGATTTCAAGAAATATGATATGTTAACTATTAAGTAAATTTTAGTTTATAGTGTTTATAAAAAGAATGCCAAAAAAAGCCAATAAAAATTCAATTTGTTTATGCTTTTAAGTATATAAACTTAAATAAAAAACATGCATATAAAATAAGTAAAAGTAAAATTAGCTTGTCAAGATGACACAGCCCCAAGGGGCCAAAGCCGAGCCTCTCTCCATCTCTTGGCTTGTGCGCTTCTAATTTTAGCACAAGAGAAAGGGACCTACAGTTTAACGCTGAATCCGAACGGCAGTTTGAGAAGCTTTTCATGGCTAATTACTACAAAGCTGGCGCCAACAGGGTGTGGCCGGGTGTAAGTTTTATTCAAAGAGAAACTTCATTAATGTAGGCGGGATCGACCCACGACCTATCTAGTCGCGCACTACCACCCCATATAAAATATTGCTTGTTGTTTTTGCTTAAGTTACGTAAAATGTCAAGTTTTACACTTTTAATCTATTAGTTAGCGAGAAAAATGTATATCCTCATAAAGTTATCTTAAAATTCATCAAACGCTTTACAACTGTACGGTCCGGCTTGTTTTTGTTTGAAAAACACGGACGTCAGACACAAGCAAACTGGTATACGCCACCGGCCGCACCGGTTCCCCGGGCATAGTACAAATCAGAGGCCAAAATTTCCGAACAGAACGAACATTGGTGATGTGGGTAGTTTTATATAGCACTCGAGTATATAAACGTTATTGTTTCAGTTAAAAACTTGTGAACACGTATTCTAGGTTATTGAGACATGTCTTTCCGAACCGCAAGGCGGCAAATTTCTAAAGACATTTTTCTTTGTTAAATATTAGTTTACATCATAAAAAGGAGAAAGAATTTAAAAAAATGTTTTTGTTAGTTAAAATAACGGTGTAATTAACGGGTTTTTCAAATTTTCGATAAAATGAAACGATATCTTCGAGATCTTTGTAAATAGCATCCACACTACAAGTTTGACAATAAAACAAATAATTTTATTAGCATTAATTTGGTATATAGAAGTTATTCATAGGTTGGTTCATAATTGAGATATTTGTAATTAAGTGAGAAGATCTTTTTCAAATATGCAAAAAATGATCATTTGGGATTATCTCGAAAACTGTTCTTCTTAAAAATTTTTTAACTCCAGATTCGGATTCAGCGCATAATTTTACATAAGGAATGACATAAATTTGTCGAGGATGAAAAAATCATTAATTATTTGTAAACTTTTTTTATTCCTCGTAAAGAGCTTCGCTCGTACCGGGTGTTTCATATCGCCCAGTCTTTTTGTAAGTTGATCCCAACTTGTCGGTTAGGTTCGAAGCCGGTTTTAAGGGTTCCAAGCTGGTATTAAGCCTCCGGTTTGGTTCTAAGCTTGGAATTTTGTGCTAATAGAACAGCTAACTTATTTTCGATGTTAAGTCTTTGAAAGCACTTTAATTACTTCAAATTCTTAAAAAAAATTGAAATTTTGGAACTCGTATTTCCTAAAAGATTGGCATTTGATGGATTTATTAACCTCAAACCCACCGTATTAAGGCGCCACACACAACTGACTGGCTGCATGGATGGGGGTGGAATAGTTAAATTTTATTTGAGATAACAGCAAACACCTTTGCTCACACACACACCTTCATCCCATGGTCATCGCTCATTGCAGGTGACATTAAATTACTGACCTGGCCGCATCAACCACAACTCGAGGTATGGCAACCGTAAACTTAGCAGCTAATTATAAATGAAATCGGATATCAAAGACAACTGAGACACGCCTTTGTGCCACGCCACACCCCCCGACTACCTCCTCCCGCCCCGCCCGGTGCAACAACTGGGCTGCGGTGCTGGGCAAACAAACAAATAATGAAAGGAGTGGGCGTGGTATTGGACCGAACAAAGTGGAAAATTCATAAAATGTCATTGTCGCTTTATTAAAACGCGCCAAAACGCAGGACACACACACACACATACATACTTATTAGGGGTAGCGGGTTGGGGGTGGCTTTGGCAAATTGGGCGGACTGTGCCGTTGTCTGCCTTCGCCAGCTTCGACAGCTGTTGGCGTCATTTACAAAAGCTTTTTGGCCGTTTTATGGGATTTTGCAACAGTTTCATTTTCATTTTGTGAGGACGCACACAGAGATTCCCTGCCAAAGCGGCGGATGGGAGGAGGGGTGGAATGGGGACTTATAATGCCGCCATTAGAAGTTGCCGCCAAGCACTTGCTAACGCCAAAAGGAGATGATGATGAGCAACAACAGCAACAAGGACCATATGTGTATGTGTGTGTGTGTGTGTGCGTGTGTCATGTTGCGACAACGATAATAGCTCCAACGTTTGTTGATTCCTCCGCTCGATGTCTATGTCCCTCCCTACCATCCCCATTCCCATGAGCATCAGCGTCATATTTGAACTTTTAATATTGACGCCATTTAACACGTTCTGGTGGAAATTTTATAAATGACTCTGACTGTCTGCCAGCAGCTCCTTCGACTCCACCCCTCAGCACTGCTCATCGTCATCCGTGCAAAATATCAAATGATGATGACGATAGCGCCTGATTATGCGGTTAGGTAATGATTGTGTAGTGATTTGTATAGTTAACCTGAGATGAGTGCGAAAAATCACCGCAGAGAACTCAATTGGCATAAGCAGAGGTTTGATTTTCTAAGCGTCGAACCCAAGGTATTGGTTCATAAAGTGATTCAAAACCTATTGGATCGTTGCAACATTTTTGACACTATTTTCAATCAATATTAAAAACAAATTTCAAATTTCAGATAAAACAGTCAATTGTCGATTGTTCCAAATTTTATTATGTGTTCAAAAAGAATAGTTTCGGTTCGGTACAAAGGTTCGGTCTATGGTCGGATTCAAGAGACCAACAAAATCTGGGACTAGCCAGTTCCAAGTGGTTCGCAGGCCTTGGTTATGCGTATTTATGAAGGTTAGTTTGAAGTCCGAAACCTGCTATCAAAGTACGGGTAATTCAATATCCTGAAGAACCTTTTTTCAAAATATGATCTAAATATCAGAGCAGTTTGCAAAGAACTTCTTAACCGTACTATCCTTTCCCATGATTTCACTAAGTTTGATCTAAGTCGGACATCTATATAGTATAGCTGTCATGGAAAAGCATAGTCTGAAAAGTAGTCTTAGTAAGAAAAACTTTTTTGTATTCCATGAAAATGACCTAAAAATTGACATTTATTTATTTGTTATGCTTTCACACAATTCTACAAAGTTTTGTCAAAATCGGATGACTATAGCATATAGCTGCAGTACAAATGATCAGTCGAAAAAGAAGTGAGAGAAAATTGTGTGAGAAAAAATTTCGTAACTGTTAGTTTGTTTTGCTTTTTAATGATTCCACTAAGTTTGATCGAAATCAAACATCTATATAGAATAGCTCCCATAGAAAAGTAAGGAACGAAAAGAAGTCTTAGTTGGATCGAATTTACGAAAAAATCACATCGGATCATGTTTATATTCTTATGTATCGATCGGTTCTAATACTTTATATTGAGGGTAGTTACCCATCCTACAAATGGATTAGAATGGGCTCTACATATTTCAGAAATATAGTGATTTTTCTATAAATTGATATTTTTTGAACGCAATATAAAAAATATCGATTTTGTAAATTTTGTATCATTGATTTACGTTGATTTTAATATTTTGGAAAATAACGATAACCTAGTTTGCAAATGATCGGATGAAAACAATGGGCGTATTCAGCAGATAAATCCGATTTTCGATTACTGATTTATGAATGCCGATTTTAAGCGGTGAATACAGTGATTGCCGATTGCGACTGATAAATTTGGTAATCATGATTGGTAAGACAGTTTATCGACTGTACGGCCAACTGTAAACGCCAAAGTTGAGAATGAACTGCCGAACTTATAGCGTTAAAAGCCCTCAAAAATTGTGACAATGTATTTTTGACCAAATGTAATAAGTCAGAGAATAACCAAAACTAAGCATTCAGTGTCATTCAATAGAGAATCATCACCCTTTATTTTTTTAATGTGCTTCGAAATTGATCTCGGAAAGGATCAGTTGAAGCCCGGAAAGGCAAAAACCGGGATCAAAGTGTTGATCCCGGTCGGGTTAAATTTACGCCATTTCGAGAACAACGCATTATTAATCGCGTTTTGAATAGAGTTGATCCCAAATGGTTCAAATTTTTGGTTCAGTGTATGCTATACGAGTATATACGGATATGTGTGTATGGCCGTACAAACAATTGGCATGTTTTTGGCTTTTCGCTAGCTTGGCGGCATGTTTGTTGTTAATTTGTTGCCATTGTTGTTCCAGTTGTTGTTGTTGTTGCCATGCGAATCCAGTGCTTTGGGGATTTAAAACACGCAGGCAAAAAACATTTATTTATGCAAATTTTATTTTATTTGCTTTCAATATTTTGGTAACTTTGTCGCTGATATTTCCGCCATGCAAATATAAAACTGAAATGCCAAGTGCCGGCAGTCAGGTGCAAATTTGTTTGTTAAATCACATACGTGTGTGTGTGTTTGTGCATGCCAACGCATTATTTTGTATTTTAATAATTCAAATATCAATTTGTTGTTACATTAAATATTTAATTTGAACTAAAATGTGTTAAATTCTTTGGGGTATTATGAATTGTGTGTGCGCGTGTGTGTGTGTTTGTATGGGAGAGAGATTGGCACACACGCATGTCAGGCAATTTTTGGTTTGTTTAATTACAGCTTAAAATCCTTGATTAAAAACATCAACAAAAACCAAAAGCACAAACACTTTTTGTCATTCTAATTGCCATTCAGAGGCAACTTCAATTTAGTTTATTTCGTTTCTAAATCTATTTGAGAGAATTTGGTTCAAGTTTCAGGCGAACCATAAGGAGGAACCATCATGGAATTGTGTCAGAACTTATGTACCAACCAATTTTTTTTAGCGAAACACTAGCGAGATAAAACCTTTGTAAAAAACATTGTTTACACGATCAAAGATTTCATGGTTACCAACGCGACGCTTTGGTTAAAAAACGAGTTTTTATTGTAGCGTTCTTTCGTTCGATTTTCGATTCACTCCTATGCCACTTTCGAAATTGAACAACAATAAGTACGCGCTGTCTGCAGCGTTGCTTTTGTTATTAAAGAACTTTATACTTAAATCAAGTATTTTCGTACTTACCGTACTCTTAAAACCGTTTGTACTTGACTTTTTTTCAGAGTGCATGAACACCAACCGCGGGGGATGTACTAGTCAGACCTTGAGAAAAGAAAAAAAATAATAGAAACAATTGAGAACTTTAGTTTTTCTAATTAATTAAAAATGTTCCTTTATTCAAATTTTAACTGCTTGATGCTTGATGGTCACTAAATTGGGGGACTACGTATTCGGAAAAAAGTTAGAACGAATTTTTCGTTAGACATCTAACTAACAAGAACCAGATCTGTAAGCAGTATACCTCAGCCATGGCATTATAATTATACCCTTGCAGAGGGTATATTGAAATTGTTCAGATGTTTGTAATGCACAGAAGGAACCATTTCCGATCACATAAAGTATATATGTATAATCTTGATCAGCATGTCGGACATAGCTACCGTCTGTCTGTCAGTTTTAAGGCTATCTTGACCAAAATTTGCAGGAAGTCTTCTGGTACAAATACGCTGCACATTTGTCGGATCTAGCTGGATGGGATGAATAATGCATTTAGATGTCAAAGGAACGATCGGTCGGAAAACTAGTTTTAGTGAGGAAATCTTTAGAGCAAACGCCTCTAAACTTCGTCCTTTTTAGTTTGCTATGCTTTCCCCATGATTTCACTAAGTTTGATCGAAATCGGACATCTATATAGTATAGCTGTCATTGAAAAGTGGAGTTTGAAAAGTAGTCTAAGCTAGAAAACCTTATTTGTTTTTTATGGAAATGTCCTTAAAATTGACATTTATTTATTTGGTATGCTTTCACACAATTCTACAAAGTTTTGTCGAAATCGTATGACTTTAGCAAATAGCTGCCATAGGAACGATCGGTCGAAAAACAAGTTCTAGTGAGAAATTCTTTTTTGTTTTTAATGGAAACGTCCTTTACATTGGCATATATTTATTTTACTATTTTTACACAATTCTACAACGTTTTGTCAAAATCGGATGACTATAGCATATAGCAGCATTTCGAATGATCGGTTGAAAAAAGTTATAGTTAGGAAAACTAATTTGTTTTTAATGGAATCGCCTGAAAATTTTGTACTTGTTAGTTTTTTGCTTTTGCATGATTCCACCAAGTTTGGTTGAAATCAGTATAGTTCCCATAAAAAAGTAAGCTAAGAATAGTAATCTTAGTTAGAAAACTTTTTTGTTTTCAATGGAAATGCCCTTATAATTGGCATGTAAGCATTTTATACTTGCTGCAATTGTATACAAACTTTGTATACAATTTAAGCACACCAAATTTACCACAGGGGTCAAACAATCACTTACCCAAAAATGCAAACACAATTTCATTTGGCCAACAAGAAATAAGAGCGAGATCAGCACAACAATGAAATATACATTTATTTATTTTTAATAAACTTTAATAATCAAACCACACACACTATAAAAAAAAACTAAAGGTTTGCCGCCCGGCTTCGGTAAATGTGATCGCGAGAGCCAGAGAGACCACGGGGACACAAACACAAATTGCAAATACGGCCAACAAATTGGGCATTGCATTAAAATTATTAACCGAGAGCCGCACATTTTAATTTTAACACAGTTTATGCTAGATTACGCAGAGATTCAACCGAAATAACAATTTTGGTTTAAAACGCTCTAAAAAACCAACAATTTTAACTAAATTTGGAAGCGCCACACACACGCAGCCGGCTTTACCGATAAGAAGTTATCGAACTAACCAGCTATCGATAAAAATTCGACAGCTATCGATAAGAATTCGACAGTTTGACTTTTAAATTCGAATTTAAGTTTGAAAAAGTCAAGCCAAGCGAGTAAAAGTTAAATTAAATATTCTTTTAGCTAAAATTTTGAATTTCTCGTCATTTCACATCTCTATAAATTAGCACTAAAACCCAGTTAAGATTTATGTGTATTTAAGGGTCTTATCCCGGGTTTTTTTTTCAAAAGTAGGATTTTGTCATATTGTGGATACACTTGATTTCAAACAAAATTTTTCGTACAAAGTCTAAAATTTAAAAATAATTTTATTTCGCTCAAAATATTAAGAAATCTATCACCATTTCAAAAAATTTCAAAAATATTGAATTGAGTAATTTACAGAACCTATCACTTTTCCGTTGGGCTCGGGCTTGGCTCGGAGTTTGTGCAACTGAATCGGCGTAAAGTCTTGTTAAATAAGTAAGTAAGTAAGAAACATTTTTATACGCACTTCACTTTGTATCTGTTTTCCGCCTCTAATAGTCTAACTAAATTGATATGTTTTTGATGACTCTTTTTTTTTTGTTGCAGCTTGGCGTTAAAATAAAACAGATACGACAGATAAGGCCCAAAGCCCCTGAGGCCAAAATAGTATTTTTGTTGTCTCTCTCTCACTGGGAGTTGACGAGATTTTTGGTTGGCTGAGCACTAATTTAGTTGAAATAATTTATGAAATTAAATAAAAACAAAACGCATGAAAATGAATAAATAAATCAATTTTACAATATGCCTGGCGCCAAAAGCAATCAAAAATAAATGCAAATCGATTTTGGTTTAGTTGGAAATTAGATGCCAAAATAAAGCAGATAAAAACTAGAGCATGATAAGCCACACACACACATAGCCTCACCTTGCTGCCTGGCGGCGCATAATAAAAGCAAACAAAAACAACAAAAAAAGCAAAGCAATCGGAAGCAAGCGGAAATCAACGGCAAACAAAAGGCAAACAGAACTCGCTTCAGTGCATCCACCGAAAAACCCATCTCCACCCACCCTCCAAGGGGCGTTCTCTCCTGTTGCTGACAGTTTTCTTTGCTTTGTGAGTCGCGAGCGTGAAAATTAGGAAAATATTTTCGTGTTTTATTTTAAATTCTGGTTATATGTATTTCCATTTCAATTCCTGGAACTAAGGTATTTCTTATTTCTTATAGTTATGTACGAGGAATTTACTAACAACTCTTGACTGTAATGGGACATTATTGCAGCTGCCCTATCTTGAAAACTATTCATCGGATTGACTTGAAATTTTCAGAGAATATTCTTAAAACATCTACCCCCTTAAGTTAAGAAATTTTACATTTTTTGTAAACATGTCAGAAGAATTGTTTTGTTTTCTTCTTGTTTTCGAATTGCAGGCGTACGAGTTGGAGGAACCCTTTGCAGCATTGATCAGCTTATCGACCAAGCACTCGGCAAAGATCTTGGTGTTCCTGAAGACATCCCCACGTGCTCCAGTGTACAGCAGCCAGATGGCCTGGTTAACGCTTGACAGTGCGACAGGAACTCAGTTTCTTGCCAATGTTGCGTCCCTTCAACATCAGCGTGCAGGTCAGCCGATCCACAATGAGGCACTGGGCCTTGCGGAAACGCTTGGCGCATAACATTCTTTCAGCGCTTTGAATTGCCTTCCAGTTTTCTTTTTTATAATTTGCAGTTTGCTGGTGCGACCGCATATTTTTATGACAACGGTAGGCACGGTAGTCATCATGCTTCGAAATCTAAGCCAACCAAAACTATGCAATGGAACGCGTTAGGTGATAAGAAAACTGATAAACAATGTGATTTACGCGGCGATAATAAAAAAAAAGTGTAAAGGTGAAGAAATTCTCATTCCGAGGACGAATTAATCTTCAGATTTGCCATGACGATTAACAATTCACAAGGCCAGCCCTTAAATGTTTGTGGCCTGAATTTGGAAAATGCATGTTTTTCTCATGGTCAATTGTACGTGTCATGTTCGCGTGTCGGCAAACCCTCTGCTTTATTTATTTTTGCTCCTGATAACAAAACTATAAATGTTGAATATCACAAGGGCCTTAAGTTAACTCACTACAGTTATTTATTGTTAGGCGGTTGGAAGTTCGCCGGGCCATCTAGTTTGGGTATAAAAAGAACTAGAAGAATTCCAATTAAAAATGTAGGTTATGCAAAATGACTTTAATTTGCTCCTATGAAATTTCTAATCATACTTAGGTTTAACAAGCTTTTCCTGTTACTGGCAGGGGGATATTTTCACTCAATAATTGTGACTTTTCCAGCATTTTACATAATTAGCTAAAAAATTCATAGAATACCCTCCACACCCCCTCCCTATGACACAATTTCGATGGTGCTTCCACTTGGCTGGGGAAAATCAAATACTGGCTACACTTGAATGTATTTTGTATAGACGACTACCCTCCAGAAAGGGTACGTACAATGCAGCGAGCCAAAAATAATGAACTCCAAATGAACTAAAACAAAAAGAAAATACAGTTTTAATTATTCATATTTCATTAGTGAGCGGAGAACACGACGCCGCCCCCGGACATATAAAATTTATAAAAATCAAAGTAAGACCTGGGAAATGTCTGGGCAAATGGAACAAAGGGGGCGTCGCGTCTGGGTACACATCATCATTTGTCTTGGCAGCAGGAGCGGGAGGAGCAGGAGCATTTAGGCCAAGACGGCGCATTGATGAATGAAGTGCGTAACAGTTGAAAGGCCAAAAGGCAAGCGCGGACATTAAAAATGCACACACAATCAGAAATTGTTTCACGAAGGCTCCAGGTGATGGATCAGCCGCTCCTGATAAGACAGGGATGGGACGGAGCGAAGGCGTAGGCGGAGGCAGGGGTAATGAGTGAGCCCGTCAACTTCAAAGCCCTTTGAGTTGGGACCGGCGTCTTTGGGCTTTCAGCGTCCGTCCCGGGCAATTACCAGTCTTCCACCCACGCACAGCACTTTTTATCGGTTTCGTTTACTGGGTCAACCTTTTGCCACACCGGTTCCGGTGATTTATTATGGCAACCATGCGCTTACCTTTGGGCAGCTGCTTGAGGAATATGCATACGGCGAGTCAATACTAATAGAGTTTACGCATCTCCTCAGCCTCAGTATCAGCCTCAGAATCCTCCTGCTTCATTATTTGTATAAAAATTCAAGCTCTTTCATGCTATTAATATTGCATTGCGTATTCGCGCGAGAATATATTCCATTTTTAATAACACGAAACTTTATGAAAATTTTATAAATAAAAGGCAACTACAACGGGAACAGGAGCTGAAGCTGGGATCCATAGCCAGATTCTCGTCGTCAACGCCCCCGAAAGGAAAGCTCAAAAGTCAAAGCAAACATGCAAAAGGAACGGAGCGGGGTGCGAGGAGTTGGAAATTGCGCAATGAACCCAGCCGAGTGCCTCTTGGTTGGAGCCCCCAAAAGGAAAAACAATTGAAATGTGAATATTAAATATACAAGTACAAGTTTTCCTTTTGTTCCTTGCACCTTGTGTGTGTGGGTGGGTGAAAACTCCCCGCGGCGTCATTGTGTGCTTTGCAAAAAAAAATAAGAAAATAAATACAATAAAATACATTTACAATTTGATGGCATTTAGATGGGATCGTTGATTGATGTGGCCTCCTGTGCTTGTGCAGCAAGCGGGCTTCCAGCTGATCCTAAAGCGGGGCTTAAAGATTACTTACACTCTACTCTCTCTCTATATTTTTTGAAGGATCAGTGATTCAAGCTTCTGCCTTTCGTATCTTTTCAAAGAGGCTCGTAAAATCTATTAAAACTCTGTACTTTTGAGTTGTCCGTTAGGTACGGGGCTTAGGAAACGGATTGGTTCGGCTCAGTGGCTTGCAGACATTTTCAACCTCCCTCCGGTTCGGTTCATAACATGGTGTTTATAGCTAAACCACAGTTCGGCACCTTTTGCATTTTAATTTGAAATTTAACGCTTAGAAAATATTCAAATATCTTTGAGTTTTAATATTAGTCAAGTTTTTATATACCAGGAAATATTGCAAGATTGGACCTTCGAGCCGGACGTTGAAGGCCAAGTTAAACCGGTCCAACTGCATATACGATCGGCTTACACAACAGAGTTTTTGAGCATCCAAAACTTCAAATCGGTCATTCGCCAAGAATATACTGCCTTAAACCATTTTGCATCTTTCTGTTAAGCTTTAAATTTAATTTTCCAAATAGCAATTGTGTTTATCTAGATATTGAACTGGATTAAATGGATATTCCTGATTAGCTGGGAACCTTATTGCTCCACTAATGAATGAGTGCTGCCTCGGGGAAAGTTGGCGCTGAGTTGAACGGCGTCCTTAAAGCGTCTCACTTACATTTTACAAAGTTTTTCCTATGTAAATATTTAGTGTAGCATAGAATTTTGAAGTGAAACGTAAACACAAGCAAAAACGCGTTAAGGGAAAGTGCATTGGATGACAGGACCAGGACCTGAGCAAGGTTGGTGTGAGGGTGGAAGGGCAGCGAAGCAGAGCAATACACTTAAGTTGATTCGCTGTCATCCATTGCAGCTCATTTATCATTAGACGAAGTCACACACATACCCGGAGCGGAGACCGAGACCAGGACAGTTTCAGTATCGTCGTCTAAGTACTGAGCAGAGTTGTGGGCCTGGGCGCGTCAAGAGTAAGCATAACACTTTGCAGCCCAAGACCACGACAAGGACGAGGACGAGAACGAAGATAGGGAGCAGGAGCGGGAACGTGAACGATGTCGTCGACGAAGTAATTCAATTTTTATCGTGGGTAATTTTGTAACGAGAAACGAAGGAAGCGAAAGGCAAATGGCGAGATGGAAATGTAGAAGAATGCGTAGCATGGACCAGCTTTAAGGGAGCTGGGATCGCCGTGGCATTGTTTTGTGGGCGTGTCACAGCACTCGACCGTACGTTGGAAATTCAATTTGCCTGATGACTTGCTGTGGTTTAAATACGGCCAAAAAGCGACAGCGCACATTAAACTCATTGCCGCCGCTGTGGCCAATGGATAAGAGGCGAAACAATCGCATGTACCATGGATACAAACAAACTGGCCATGCCCAGCCATGTGCACATTATATACTTATGCATACGATAAAAAACAAAAAGGAAAAAAGCCATGTGAAAGGCAACGAAAAAGCGTAAACTTTGTTAACTTCATTTGACAGCGACCAGGGCGAGGCGACGGAATGCTGGACAGGGACCACCTCGATGATGATGATGTTGATGCGCTGTGCGATCCTGGCCATAGCGTTATGTACTCCAGAATACTCGCTCTTGCGGTAGTTGTCCCTACTTGAAGCTTGGTCGTTGATTGGATTTCATGCGCTTGGAAAATCAATTTTTATTTAATTATTGTGCCTCGTTGCAGGAATTACACAGGGCGAAAGAACGGAAAAGGATGACAGCGTGAACATGGGATGGATGAGGACGTGAAAACCTGACGAATGCATATGTTAAGCTATGTGTGAATTCCGCCAAGATGTTGCCGATTGGAATCGCTATTACCCGGATGTCACGTTGTGTCACTTTTATAAAATTTTTTCCTGAGCTAAGAATTCAAAATGGTTAATCAGTGCTCAAAGATCACTCTTCTTGAGTTGTTCAACTCTTTTTATACCCTTGCAAACGATGTTATAATTTTGCCAAAAGTTTACAACGCATAGAAATATTCATTTCCGACACCATAAACTATATATGTATATTCTTGATCAGGGCGCCAAGCTAAGTCTATTGAGCTTTGTACGTCCCGTCGAAAAACTAGCTTTAGTGAGAAAAACTTTTTTGTTTTTAACGAAAATGTCTTTGATTTAATTGGTTTTCTTTGCTTGTTCATAATTCTACTAAGTTTGATGAAAATTGGACATCTATATCTGTTAGCGCTCTATTTTTAATTTACGCCTTACACTCAGCAACTTTGAATGTCAAATGCTTTTAAGGGTATTAGCAAAATTTGATCGAAATCGGATGACAATATCTTATGGCTGCCATCGGATCGATCGGTCGGATAATGGGTCTCAGTAATAATCATTTTTTTATGGTCGCGTTCTTTAACTCGGTCAGATTTTGCAAATTTGGTCGAAATCACAATATGAACACGAGGACTTGCAAGGATATTAAAACTTCGGCACAGACGGAGTTAGCTTAGCCTTCGCGTTTTATTTTCAAATGTTCTTTATTATCATTATGGACGCCTTACCCACTACTCAACTATATACATAAGTACACAAGAACTAGAGTATTTAGCAAAGCTCCTTATAGGTGTGTTTTATTTAAAAAAAAATTTTTTTACAATAAATAAAAGAAGAAAAAAAATTTCCAATAAACAAAGTTTAAAATTTATTTATTTAGTGGGTTACATATGCAAATGCTACATTTTATATTGCCCTCTGATCGGTGTATACTCTTATCATCTGCTCTCTCTACTTGTGCAAACAGCGAGCCTTATCCTTGGATACACACTTGTGGTCAAGGTAGTCGAAACGTTCCTTGCTGTCACAGCGCAGATGGGCCAACTTATGCTTGCCCGACTTTTTGATTTCGCAGCGATAATATTTACGGCAATCGCTAGCATCGGGATACACATCGTCCTCATCGCACTCGTCGTCGTTCTTCAACTTCTTGATGATGTCCTTGACATATTGCCTCTTCTCCCTGGAGTTCAGTTTGCCATCGTCCTCATCATCGTTGTCCTTCCCATCATCCTTGGACTTCTCCTCTTTGGAATCCTTCGACTTCTCCTTTTTTTCCTCGGTTGAGCTGTTGTCCATGTCTCGCTTTTCCTTCTTCTTCTCGCTAGAGCTGTCCTCCTTCTTCTCTCTCTTTTCCTCGTTCGAATTACTTTCGCTCTTTTCCTTCTTCTTCTCGTTCGAGTCTGAGTCCTTGTCGTGTTTTTCCTTTTTCTCCTTCTTTTCCTCATCCTGTTTTTCTTTCTTCTCCTTCTTTTCCTCGTCCTGTTTTTCCTTTTTCTCCTTCTTTTCCTCGTCCTGCTTTTCCTTCTTCTCCTTCTTTTCCTGTTTCTCCTTCTTTTTTTCGTTCGAGTTGTTCTCCGCTGAGCTAAATTTCTTCTGTTCCTGTTCCTTGGATTGGAATTCGACTGATTCTGGCTTGTCCTGCGATTTCTTGATACTCTTCTCAACCGAGGCATTCTCATTGGCTGCACCGGAAGGGCGTACGTCTTCTGGTTGTTCGATGGACTCGACAGTTTCTGGCTTGTTCGGCTGCTCCTGCTGACTTGGACTAGACAAGGTTGGTTCTGTGTTAGGTTTGCTGGTTGTGCGCCAGCTGTTCACCCAATTGTGCCAGTTGGTCCAGAAGGGAGCTTGGGACCCACTACCATGAGGGGTTGTGCTTCCATTCAGTCCATGCTGAGGATGCTGAGGTCGCACTGGCCTGAATGGTTTTTCAGGGGACTGTGGGGAAGGCCAGAAATTGGATTTATTTGGGTGAACCGGACGCCATGGCCATCCACCAGGTACACCTGGGTGAGCTGGAACAACTGGCCTGATTGTAGGGTCGACTGGGGCATTGGAGTGTGCAGATCCTGGAGCAGCGGTTGACAAGGCAGATTCAAATCCTGGAGCAGCAGTAGACACAGTAGGTGCGTTGGGGTCGACGGGTGCGTTAGGGTCAGCAGGGGCATTGGAACTTCCAGATCCAGGAGCAACGGCTGATCCAGCAGGTACGTTGGGGTCTAAGGGAGCGATAGGGTCAGCAGGGGCATTGGAACTCCCAGATCCTGGAGCAGCGATTGATCCAGCAGGTGCGTTGGGGTCTACAGGTGCGTTGGGGTCAGCTGGGGCATTGGAACTTTCAGATCCAGGAGCAGCAGTGGATCCAGCAGGTGCAGGGGCATTGGAACTTCCAGATCCTGGAGCAGCGATTGATCCTGCTGGTGCGTTAGGGTCAGCAGGGGCATTGGAACTTCCAGATCCTGGAGTAGCGGTAGATCCAGCGGGTGCGTTGGGGTCAACGGGTGCGATCGGGTCAGCTGGGGCATTGGAACTTCCAGATCCTGGAGCAGCGGCTGATCCTGCAGGTGCGTTAGGGTCCACAGGTGCATTAGAGTCAGCTGGGGCATCGGAACTTCCAGATCCTGGAGCAGCGATTGATCCTGCTGGTGCGTTAGGGTCAGCAGGGGCATTGGAACTTCCAGATCCTGGAGCAGCGGCTGATCCTGCAGGTGCGTTGGTGGGGCTTGCGGCGTGGTCAGCAGGGGCATTGGAACTTCCAGATCCTGGAGCAGCGGCTGATCCTGCTGGTGCGTTAGGGTCAGCAGGGGCATTGGAACTTCCAGATCCTGGAGCAGCGGCTGATCCTGCTGGTGCGTTAGGGTCAGCAGGGGCATTGGAACTTCCAGATCCTGGAGCAGCCGTTAGGTCCTGCTGGTGCGTTAGGGTCAGCAGGGGCATTGGAACTTCCAGATCCTGGAGCAGCGGCTGATCCTGCAGGTGCGTTAGGGTCCACAGGTGCATTAGGGTCAGCTGGGGCATTGGAACTTTCAGATCCTGGAGCAGCGATTGATCCTGCTGGTGCGTTAGGGTCAGCAGGGGCATTGGAACTTCCAGATCCTGGAGCAGCGGCTGATCCTGCTGGTGCGTTAGGGTCAGCAGGGGCATTGGAACTTCCAGATCCTGGAGCAGCGGCTGATCCTGCAGGTGCGTTAGGGTCACAGGGCGAGGGTCAGCTGGGGCATTGGAACTTCCAGATCCTGGAGCAGCGGCTGATCCTGCGTGGGTCCAGGTGCTTAGGGTCAGCTGGGGCATTGGAACTTCCAGATCCTGGAGCAGCGATTGATCCTGCTGGTGCGTTAGGGTCAGCAGGGGCATTGGAACTTCCAGATCCTGGAGCAGCGGCTGATCCTGCAGGTGCGTTAGGGTCCACAGGTGCATTAGGGTCAGCTGGGGCATTGGAACTTCCAGATCCTGGAGCAGCAGTGGATCCAGCGGGTGCATTAGGGTCAGCAGGGGCATTGGAACTTCCAGATCCTGGAGCAGCGATTGATCCTGCTGGTGCGTTAGGGTCAGCAGGGGCATTGGAACTTCCAGATCCTGGAGCAGCGGCTGATCCTGCTGGTGCGTTAGGGTCAGCAGGGGCATTGGAACTTCCAGATCCTGGAGCAGCGGTTGATCCTGCTGGTGCGTTAGGGTCAGCAGGGGCATTGGAACTTCCAGATCCTGGAGCAGCGGTTGATCCTGCAGGTGCGTTAGGGTCAGCAGGGGCATTAGAACTTCCAGATCCTGGAGTTGCGGGTGATCCTGCAGTTGCGTTAGGGTCAACGGGTGCGATCGGGTCAGCTGGGGCATTGGAACTTCCAGATCCTGGAGCAGCGGCTGATCCTGCAGGTGCGTTAGGGTCCACAGGTGCATTAGGGTCAGCTGGGGCATCGGAACTTCCAGATCCTGGAGTAGCGATTGATCCTGCTGGTGCGTTAGGGTCAGCTGAGGCGTTGGAAGTTACAGATCCAGGAGCAGCGTTGCGGGGGCATCGGAACTTCCAGATCCTGGAGCAGCGGTTGATCCTGCTGGTGCGTTAGGGTCAGCAGGGGCATTGGAACTTCCAGATCCTGGAGCAGCGATTGATCCTGCTGGTGCGTTAGGGTCAGCAGGGGCATTGGAACTTCCAGATCCTGGGTCCTGCGGTGCGTTAGGGTCCACAGGTGCGTTGGGTCAGCTGGGGCATTGGAACTTTCAGATCCTGGAGCAGCGGTGGATCCAGCAGGTGCGTTAGGGTCAGCTGGGGCATTGGAACTTCCAGATCCTGGAGCAGCGGTTGATCCTGCTGGTGCGTTAGGTCAGCTGGGGCATTGGAACTTCCAGATCCTGGAGCAGCGGTTGATCCAGCAGGTGCTTAGGGTGGTGCTTGGTGGGGAGTGACCGGGAGGTTGATCCAGCAGGTGCGTTAGGGTCAGCAGGGGCATTGGAACTTCCAGATCCTGGAGCAGCGGCTGATCCGCGGTGCGTTAGGGTCCACAGGTGCATTAGGGTCAGCTGGGGCATTGGAACTTCCAGATCCTGGAGCAGCGGTTGATCCAGCAGGTGCGTTAGGGTCAACAGGTGCGTTGGGGTCGGTGGCTAGCTGGGGCATTGGAACTTCCAGATCCTGGAGCAGCGGTGGATCCAGCTGGTGCGTTAGGGTCAGCAGGGGCATTGGAACTTCCAGATCCTGGAGCAGCGATTGATCCTGCTGGTGCGTTAGGGTCAGCAGGGGCATTGGAACTTCCAGATCCTGGAGTTGCGGTGGATCCAGCGGGTGCGTTAGGGTCCGGGCAGGTGCGTTAGGGTCAGCTGGGGCATTGGAACTTCCAGATCCTGGAGTAGCGGTTGATCCAGCGGGTGCGTTAGGGTCAACGGGTGCGATCGGGTCAACTGGGGCATTAGGGTCGCCAGATCCAGGAGCAGCTGTAGATCCAGCTGGTGCATTAGGGTCGACAGGGGCATTGGGATCACCAGATCCTGGAGCTGTGGTAGATCCAGCAGGTTCGCTCGGGTTAACTGGGGCTTTAGGGTCGCCAGTTCCTGGAGCAGCTGTAGATCCAGCAGGTGCATTAGGGTCGACAGGGGCATTGGGATCACCTGATCCTGGAGCAGCGGAAGATCCAGCAGGATCGCTAGGGTCAACTGGAGCATTGGGATCTCCATATCCTGGAGGAGAGGTAGATCCAGCAGGTGCGCTTGGGTCTACAGGTGCGTTAGGGTCTACAGGTGCGTTAGGGTCAATTGGGGCATTGGAACTTCCAGATCCTGGTGCACCGGTTGAACCAGAAGGTTCGCTTGGGTTAACCGGGGCATTAGGGTCGCCAGATCCTGGAGCAGCTGTAGATCCAGCATTAGAACTTCAGATCCTGGAGCAGCGGTTGATCCTGCGGGTGCGTTAGGGTCAGGAGGTCATGGGGCATTGGGACTTCCAGATTCTGGAGCAGCGGTTGATCCAGCGGGTGCGTTAGGGTCACTGGTGCGTTAGGGTTCAGGTGCGTAGGGTCAATGGACCAGTGGGCGGTTGCCAGAGGTGGGGGGGGTTAGGGTTGGGGCATTGGAACTTCCAGATCCTGGTGCACCGGTTGAACCAGAAGGTTCGCTTGGGTTAACTGGGGCATTAGGGTCGCCAGATCCTGGAGCAGCTGTAGATCCAGCTGGTGCATTAGGGTCGACAGGGGCATTGGGATCACCTGATCCTGGAGCAGCGGTAGATCCAGCAGGGTCGCTAGGGTCAACTGGAGCATTGGGATCACCAGATCCTGGAGGAGAGGTAGATCCAGCAGGTGCGCTTGGGTCTACAGGTGCGTTAGGGTCTACAGGTGCGTTAGGGTCAATTGGGGCATTGGAACTTCCAGATCCTGGTGCACCGGTTGAACCAGAAGGTTCGCTTGGGTTAACCGGGGCATTAGGGTCGCCAGATCCTGGAGCAGCTGTAGATCCAGCAGGGTCGCTTAGGGTCAACTGGGGCATTCGGATCACCAGGTCTGGTGCTGTGGTAGATCCAAGGTGCTTGGGTTAACTGGGGCATTAGGGTCGCCAGAGTCCTGGAGCAGCTGTAGATCCAGCTGGTGCATTAGGGTCGACAGGGGCATTGGGATCACCTGATCCTGGAGCAGCGGTAGATCCAGCAGGATCGCTAGGGTCAACTGGAGCATTGGGATCTCCATATCCTGGAGGAGAGGTAGATCCAGCAGGGTGGGTAAGGTGCGTTAGGGTCTACAGGTGCGTTAGGGTCTACAGGTGCGTTAGGGTCAATTGGGGCATTGGAACTTCCAGATCCTGGTGCAGCGGTTGAACCAGAAGGTTCGCTTGGGTTAACCGGGGCATTAGGGTCGCCAGATCCTGGAGCAGCTGTAGATCCAGCATTAGAACTTCCAGATCCTGGAGCAGCGGTTGATCCTGCGGGTGCGTTAGGGTCAACAGGTTTGTTAGGGTCAGTAGGGGCATTGGAACTTCCAGATTCTGGAGCAGCGGTTGATCCAGCGGGTGCGTTAGGGTCTACTGGTGAGTTGGGGTCTACAGGTGCGTTAGGGTCAATTGGGGCATTGGAACTTCCAGATCCTGGTGCACCGGTTGAACCAGAAGGTTCGCTTGGGTTAACCGGGGCATTAGGGTCGCCAGATCCTGGAGCAGCTGTAGATCCAGCAGGGTCGCTAGGGTCAACTGGGGCATTCGGATCACCAGGTCCTGGTGCTGTGGTAGATCCAGCAGGTTCGCTTGGGTTAACTGGGGCATTAGGGTCGCCAGATCCTGGAGCAGCTGTAGATCCAGCTGGTGCATTAGGGTCGACAGGGGCATTGGGATCACCTGATCCTGGAGCAGCGGTAGATCCAGCAGGATCGCTAGGGTCAACTGGAGCATTGGGATCGCCATATCCTGGAGGAGAGGTAGATCCAGCAGGTGCGCTTGGGTCTACAGGTGCGTTAGGGTCTACAGGTGCGTTAGGGTCAATTGGGGCATTGGAACTTCCAGATCCTGGTGCAGCGGTTGAACCAGAAGGTTCGCTTGGGTTAACCGGGGCATTAGGGTCGCCAGATCCTGGAGCAGCTGTAGATCCAGCATTAGAACTTCAGGGTCCTGGGCAGGGTTGGGGTGCGGTAGGTCGGTGTTAGGGTCAGTGGGGCATTGGGACCCAGATCTGGAGGAGCGGGTGATCCAGGGGTGCGTTAGGGTGGTGCGTTGGGGTCTACAGTGCGTTAGGGTCAATTGGGGCATTGGAACTTCCAGATCCTGGTGCAGCGGTTGAACCAGAAGGTTCGCTTGGGTTAACCGGGGCATTAGGGTCGCCAGATCCTGGAGCAGCTGTAGATCCAGCAGGGTCGCTAGGGTCAACTGGGGCATTCGGATCACCAGGTCCTGGTGCTGTGGTAGATCCAGCAGGTTCGCTTGGGTTAACTGGGGCATTAGGGTCGCCAGATCCTGGAGCAGCTGTAGATCCAGCTGGTGCATTAGGGTCGACAGGGGCATTGGGATCACCTGATCCTGGAGCAGCGGTAGATCCAGCAGGGTCGCTAGGGTCAACTGGAGCATTGGGATCGCCATATCCTGGAGGAGAGGTAGATCCAGCAGGTGCGCTTGGGTCTACAGGTGCGTTAGGGTCTACAGGTGCGTTAGGGTCAATTGGGGCATTGGAACTTCCAGATCCTGGTGCAGCGGTTGAACCAGAAGGTTCGCTTGGGTTAACCGGGGCATTAGGGTCGCCAGATCCTGGAGCAGCTGTAGATCCAGCAGGGTCGCTAGGGTCAACTGGGGCATTCGGATCACCAGGTCCTGGTGCTGTGGTAGATCCTGCAGGTTCGCTTGGGTTAACTGGGGCATTAGGGTCGCCAGATCCTGGAGCAGCTGTAGATCCAGCTGGTGCATTAGGGTCGACAGGAGCATTGGGATCACCAGATCCTGGAGCAGCGGTAGATTCAGCAGGGTCGCTTGGGTCAACTGGGGCATTGGGATCACCAGAACCTGGAGCAGCAGTAGATCCAGCAGGTGCGTTAGGGTCGACTGGGGCATTGGGATCACCAGATCCTGGCACTACGGTGGTTTTTACAGGTGTATTTGGGTCTAGTGGGGAAGCAGTGGATGGAGCGTTGGGGTCGACAGTTGTGTTGGGATTGGCTAAGCCTGGATCGGCTGATGTTTCCGGTGGGGCTGTAGGGTTTGCTGTGGTTATGGGCTCTCCTGCATTGGGATCAATGGTTGTCTCCACTGGAATGCTCGGCAGTGTGGTTTCCGGCGTTGAAGGCCCTTCCGTTGCAACAGAAGTTGTGGTCACCACAGGCGCACCGCCCGTTGTTGTTGTCACCGGTGCAGAAGTGGTTGTTGTCACTGGTGCGGAAGTTGGCTTAGTTGGTACACCAACCGTCCCTTCAGTGACAACCTCTACAGCCACAGCATTCGGGGAAGAAGCCTCAATTAGCGGAGCGGGTTCACCGCCGCTTTGTGGGGCATCCGTTACAGTGACCATCTTGGCAACTGAAGCATCAGCCGTGGCCTTGATGGGTACACAGATCTCGACGCCATCCGTAACACATCGTGTGTTAATCTCACACGGGATTATATTTCCCGCCGACACATCGTCAACACACAGCTGATAGGTCGTTGGACCCACGCAGACGGCGGTCTTCCCGCTACACTTAAGTCCCACGGCCGCAGAGCCCACCTGATACCTCCCGGCCAGGGCAGACAACTGTGAAAGAGAATAACGAAAGGTGGAAGGGGCACGTTTAGTATCACTCGACTACCACTTGGGGTGGAGCACTAATTGTCACACGATTCACTGGTTTCTGGTTTACACTTGCATATGATACTTTCGAGTTGCCGCCGAGTGCTTTGAGCGAAATCCAAAGTAGTAGGAAAGCCGGTAGCTAAGGTTAGTACGGAGTAACGTATCCAAAAAGCCCGCAAGGTGCAACACCGTATTCCAATACAAAATACAACTCGTCAGTAACAAAAAAAAATTGGCAAAAAAAGTTGATAGCACTGGAATGGACAGTCTCGGGGACTGAGCAATTACCACAAGCAATAGGAGTAGTCTGGTTGATTTGTTCGTCATCGTCGTTGGATATGTTTGGGGTTCGAATGAATTTTCGTTACTATCCTCCGTATGGCCCGGAGAGGTGCTTTTATGCGCAAAACCACTCGACCTGACTTATCTGGCGAATCTCAGTGACGGTGGGGTAAATAATCACGACGATAATCAGTGTTTGTCCGAGATAAACCCGTGCTACCAATTTATGATATTGCGGCGAAAATTCGGTGGTGGAAGAAGCATAGTTCTCGATTCTCTTCGGTAAGGCGGCACATAGACAAGTTGACACTTTCTCCCCCTGAGCACAGAATGGTGACTCACTCCGCCTTTATCTTCTACATATGTATATGTATCATTCATTTAATGGTCATCATAATATTGAAATTCTGATAGTTAACACAGCTGTTAGAACGCTGTTTTGGGTGAGGAAAACGTAATCTTAATCTTGGCAAGCAAAAAAACGTCAAAGTAAACTGTGATAAAGAAGCTGCGCATTTCCGTTGACTTGGATTTTTGCTTTATTTGCCCAAATCTCAAAACAAATAAAAGAGGGAAATGTTAAATTGGAGAAAACAAAATTTAATCGGATATGGAAGTCTAGCAGATCACCCGCTTCATGATAAAGCGAATACTCTAATTGAGTATTATATGACTTAAATCAACATTCTTGGGCTTCGGTTCAATGACGCAAGCCACAAAGCGATACCAGTCTACCGGTTGAAGATTAAATAAACATAGATAAAATAAAATAGATAAATTAAAATTAAAGTAAATTCGTTACGCATCATCAAATGCACATCACCAAGATAATATCTGTCAGCGCCACCAAAGATAAGGCAGAGCTCGAGGCACGACGAATCGGAACATGCCGAGATTTATTTTCCCCCACCCAAAAAGGGCAAGAAACTCTGCCAAATAACTTAATTCATCCCACTTAACATATGGACTATTCCCAGGCTCCAGAAACAGAAAAAACTGCCCGCTCAGGTGAGCGCTTACATCAAACGGAATATGTGAGAAAAAAAATCGCCAGCAATTTGTGTGCTTTCCCATTGCGAATGCCCTTTGAAGCCTGAAATTGCATAAAATTGAACAATTAACGGCCTCGGGATATATTCATTTTTTTGTGTTTTAATGCGGTTAAACCATGAAATAAAAACGCAAATGCAATGCAGGCACATTGCGGTTTCGGCATGTCTAGACAATACAATAAATACAGTTAGGCCATATATTTGTATTATCATATGTATGGACAGATATTTTATAATTGTCCAAAAATTAGCTAAAGGTTTGAGTTAATGCCAATTGGCTGGACATATCGCTGGTAAAGGCGAGGGCTGTTTTAAGTGAATGGCTGAACCGATCCAAAAACCGCGAAAAGAGAACGGTCCGGTTTTTTATTTACCCGCATTGTTTTGTAACAGTTTTACTAGCAGAACACTGCCTTTTATATACGTCTACAGTTATCATTTATTACTTTTCATGATCAGAACTCGATATAAAACTGCGAGTTTCGTTTTTTTTTTACCATTTAATCAACACCTCCTATTCATCCGACTGTTTACCCGCTTTTTAAGATAATCTAAACTAATATAAGAACTTCGTAAACTCCAAATATACAAACATACTATCGTTACATCAATAGTTTTGTATTTTCCAAAAACCATCAATGGTTTCTCACCACTATCGATTGTTTTTCATTCTTCTCTGCACTGTTGAGCAGCCATAACTTCTAAGACTACCGCCAAAGATATGATGCGACATCGTTTTGAAATTCAGACCGAGGCAGATAAATGTATTCCTTTGAAATATTGGAAGATAACAGTTGGTTCATCATATTAACAAAATATTACCTGAAAGCCTCGTTCTCAATTCCATTTCTGCAAGAGTTTTGTGATTTGAAACCGTTTTTTGGACCAGAATTTGTGTATAAATCACAAATATTTTGCGAAAGTGGAATTAAGTACAAGGCTGTATATTCATTTTGAGGGGAGCACACAAGATATGCTACCACTAAAAAATAAATCCAAAAAGTTTTTTTGAATGTTTAACAAAGCTGAACAGATTTTTTCAGATCGCAGATGGTCGCTTAAATCAAATGCTGTTAACTAGCTTTTGATTTTGAACAAAACTAAAAAGTTGTTTGACATATAAAAAAATAAACTTTTACCCCAGCTCTAATACAGAGCCAAATTTCAATTCATCGAAGTTTTTCACAAAAACCATCGAAAGCATCGATGCCCGCATAGTACATTGATTGTTTTCCAGCTCTAATACAGAGCCAAATCTCAATTGCCACGGCAGCATCTCCGACCCCATAAAGTATATTTATTCTTGATCAGCATCAAAAGCCGAGTCGATTTACCCATGTCCGTCTGTCAGTATGAACACCTAGATCTCGGAGACTAGAAGAGATAAAGCCACCAAATTTTTCAAGTTTATTTCAAATTTTGGGCTTGACCGACTTTAACTTACGCTCTCGTTTATTTTTAGTTCAAATACTAATAAACTTGTATTATTTTCCACAACTGCATTCTATATCAGTTATACTTAACAAACACCCCTCGTTCGCCTAATGATTGATGATAAGTGCAGCAGAATATTCTGCATCCATTGGCTGATCCCCGATATATAGTCGTCTTCATCTGTCTGCAATTGATGGCGGCAAATGGCAAACATTCCACGTGCTAATTCGCTCAGCACCCAGTTTTGAGCCCCGAGGCTTGAGGTCTGTCCCTAGACGATGAGGACGATGACAACAGAGCGTTGACAAAAATGCATGACCAGGCACCCTTGCCGCCTCCGCCTCCCCCACATTGACCAAAACCGCCTGCCTTGGCATGCAAATCAAGCAAGGAGCGGGCGTTGCCTGGCGCCCGACACACCCAAAATATGCAAGTCGTGTCGGTTGCCCCAGCCCTCCACCATCCCCAACAGGCAGCTGCGTTAATGTTGTTGGCGTTGCGGTCGCGGCTGCGGCGGCTGCTGTGGCTGCTACACGGCAACGGCTTCCGCTTTCAGTTGCTTCCAGGGCGGTGGTTCTCGCTCGCTTGCCTCATTGGCGTTGCACAAAGCGGGCGTCGGCGGTGGCTAAATTTGCATAAATTAACAATGTTTCGCAATTGCAGCCACTGATGCAGCGAATTCTTGCATCCAAATGGGAGGGCGACCCGCACACACACACACACACACACCCCATAAGTGTCCGGTGCTCCCAGCTTGGGCAATGTCCGCGTTTTATTGATTTGATGCTCCAATGCACTTATTATCCCTCAGGCAGCCATTGCACTGTACCCAGTGCCCAGTTAATCCCATTCTCTCGCAAGTGCCACTGCAACTGATACGGGAATGTGGGGGTGCATTTTAGGGTGGACTTTGAATATAAAGCAATATTTTGTAGACCAAAAAGATTCTTGTGAAGTTGATTGAGACGCCGACCGAGATGACGTTTCCATTGAGAAAAGCTAATTTAAATGACATTCACATTGGCACGTAGACAAAAGCGATTGCGCCCGTAGTTCTAAACCGATTTTAATGAAACAAAGTGCAATCGACGCAGAATTGTCACCATTATGGATCCTATTTCAATCATAGTTTTAAAAAAATTTGTACTAATTTTTTACACTAAGCTACAAAAAAAATTGCCCAAAATCGATTTTTCATTTTTCAATGGCCACCATTTTGTAAAAAAAATCGCAAAATTGAATATGAAATAGGGGCCCGAATTATATCTTTACTGAATCTAACGCCCTTTACTTTTTCCATTTCAGATGATCCGAAGTGGAGTTATCCTTGCCGCCAGCAGCATACCTTTTTTTCGACGTCCAACTTTGAAGGCCGACAACTTTTTGAACAGCCCTCGTACAAAGAAAAATATTTTATTTAATTCAATATGATCTTAATACAATAAAAAAAAACAGAATTTAAATAACTATTTCCGTTTTCAAATAAGATTTTTTTTTATAAAAGTTCCGAAAACAGCCTTCCATGCATCAATACCCCCTTAAAATTTCAAGATTGTTTTGCTCTTAAGTGTTCTCGAATTAAGTTGAAAATATTCTAACGTCCAAAAAGTCCGAGTACTTATATCATAAAAATAGCAAAAAATATTCTTGAAACAAAAACTTTTCGTACTTGCCATGAGCCGGAAATTTCTAGACGAGTTCTGTATTTAAGTACAAAATTTCTACAAAATTTTCAAAAGCATGCCGCGTAAACAACGAAATCTTTAAGCATAATTCTGTCTTTAAAATTCCTAGTCGGCTATAACACTTTGCTGATGGAGTGATGGTGCATATCTGACTTACAGTAATACCTTCTTAGTCTTCAGTTAATTCTTGGCATTTGGATATGTGCATACATATATAATTTAATACAAGGACCTCAGTTTCAAGAAAATATTGAGCATAGCTTTAAAATGGTATGGGCTTAAACCAAGAATATTTTGTTCTAAATAAATGCACAATATATTGTTTCAAGAATTTCTTGGGGTTGACTTTAGAATTTATTAGAATTTAACAAAAAATATTTTGTTCTTATTTGAAGTATGGAAATTCTTATTTTAAGAGACTATTACAACCTCATCGTATCTTTAAAAAGGTTTAAATGCCGTACCGGAACTAATTTACGATTCGGTTTGATTCTGCGTACACATAGTATCCTGTTAAAATAAGCGTTGATCAATTCTTTTGCACCAAAAGTCGACTGATGAAAATTCTTCAAATATTTAACTTAACAGACAATCTG
The DNA here is from genome assembly GCA_018904265.1 of Lordiphosa collinella. Classification (NCBI taxonomy): domain Eukaryota; kingdom Metazoa; phylum Arthropoda; class Insecta; order Diptera; family Drosophilidae; genus Lordiphosa; species Lordiphosa collinella. Next base: position 296,829 of record JAEIFV010000021.1, on the reverse strand, counting down.
CTCCTTAGCTAGGATCGTAATAAAATATGTTTTCAATATAATTTTGAAATTATTGATTCCTTGGCAAATAGAATTGTTTTGGTTCACTTTAAAAACGCGTTTCAACTGTTTTGCATTGCAAATTGCGCGGCATTGTGCGAAATTATATCCCCATCTACATACATATCGACAAGGCAAAAAACAAAAACAAAACAATAACTGAAATCATCATGCAGTCAATTAATCAAATAGTCATCATTTCACCCGCTAGGTGAAATGTGTCACATCCAAAAAAAAAAAAAGCAAAAACCTGTCAACTGCGGCAGACAAGCACAAATTTAACGAAATTCCCCGTGTCGAGACGAAACACACAGAAGTAAAGAGAATTTAAAGATTTGTTTAACCATGTCCGACATACCAGATGCACCTGACACCATCGAGGGCAGCTGGTGCTTGATTGAAAGCGATCCGGGCGTCTTCACGGAGCTAATTCGCGGCTTTGGTTGCAAGGGGGCACAGGTGGAGGAGATCTGGACACTGGATGCGGATGCCTTCCGCCATTTGGAGCCCATACACGGGTTGATTTTTCTGTTCAAGTGGATGCAGGACGATGAGCCGGCTGGTCGGGTGATCAGCGAAGACACCAAGGACATCTTCTTTGCCAAGCAGGTGATAACCAATGCTTGCGCCACGCAGGCCCTGCTCAGCCTGCTCCTGAATCTGCAACACGAGGACATTGAGCTGGGCGAGACGCTGACTGCATTCAAAAAGCTCTGCCTAAACTTCGACCCCTACACGCGTGGGCTGAGCCTCAGCAATGCGGAGAAGATCCGCTCGGTGCACAACTCCTTTGCCCGTCCCGCGCTCTTTGAGGTGGAGACGAAGCAGGCAACTCAGGATGAAGATATCTATCATTTTGTGGGCTATATGCCCATTAAGGGGCACCTGTACGAGCTGGACGGCTTGCAGGATGGACCCATTCAGCTGGCGGAGATTGACAGCGGCCGTAATTGGTTGGATGTGGTGCGTCCCATCATTGAGGCTCGCATGCAACGCTATAGCGTGGGCGAGATTCATTTCAATCTAATGGCCCTGGTCTCGGATCGGCAGCGCTGCTATGAACGTCAGATTGAGGCTTGGCAGAAACCGGACTCCGGGCTAGCTGCAGTGCTTTCGGAGTCGGAACGCGAGATGGAAATTGCCAGCTTGCGTACATATGTGCTGTTCGAACAGGAGAAGAAGCGCCGCTATCGTCGCGAGAATTTACGTCGTCGTCACAATTATTTGCCCTTTATAGTGGAGCTACTGAAGCAACTGGGCGAAATAGGCCAATTGATGCCCATCTATGAGAAGGCCAAGCAACGCGCATTGCAATGCGAACAGCTGTCAGGTGGGGCTGAGGCTGAGAAGGCAGGCGAGCAAGCGGATACAAAAGTTGAGGAAGCTGTAGAAGATGACATGAAGACGGATGTCGGAGGAAGTGATGCCAAATCTTTAAATTAACCCTAATCGTGGACTGTATAAGGCGTGGGAAATGCATACAGCATGAGTAAATAGTAAAGTAAATGAAAAAAAAAATGAATAAATGAATATAAATAAAAATTTTCGTATTCATTTTGAAAGCATTAATAAATTCAAAATGAATACAGTTCATTGAAAATCTATTTGTTAAATTAGGGACTGCATGATTCTCTGCTAACCAAACCCTAAAATATATCACGAATTTTGTACTTAAAATGAGTACAATAGGTGTCAATATTGCGGTGTCAATATTCAAACACAAAGTTTTTAGCTCAATTACGATTGTTACCCGAAATACTTTAAACGTAAAAGCCAAGTTAACTTCGTCTGTTACTGCGTTTATGCTGAGCCCAGATCATGATTTTTTTAAAAATACAAGCGTTAAAACATAAGCATGATTTTTTGCTACATACGAATTTTGACAATGGTTTTTGGGAAAAACCACAATTTTTTACTTTAAAAAACAGTGTGGCAACACCACTTTTAAAAAACAGCTGTTCTGTCTGTTAACTGCGTTTGGACAAAATATAAATTGCAACAATCATGGAATCCACCAGAAGCCACTGGACAGCAGAAGAAACCATTGAGCTTCTGGCAATTGTTAAGGAGACGGATGTGTTGAGCCAGTTGAATGGAGAAACCAAATGAAATAACCTTGTGTACAAAGGCATTGCGGAATGCATGAAGAACAAAAGCATGCAAAAGAGCAATGAACAAATAAAAACAAAGTTGCGTGGGCTCAAAAAAAATTATATGGAACAAGTGGTGCTGCCAGGAAGATGTGCGCCCACTCTAATGAGCTGAACGAGCTGTACGGTACGCGTCCAGTGGCTGAGGCAGTTGGGATCGACACCGCATTGGACGACATAATTGAATATGTTTACGAGCGGGAGAACTTTGATGTGCCAAATGATGTGTCCGACTTAATTAAGAAGGAAGCTGGCTCAATTGTGGATCAGCCTAAGCCAGGTTTTAGTAACTCCAATGATGGAAATACCTCAAGGCTATTTTTTCAAAATGCTAAACGTTCTTCAAAAATAAGTATTGATGAGAATTTGATTAAAAAATTTCGAAAATTTTCGTACAACACAGCTAGATTTTATGTGGAATTTTATCCGTTGAATTTTATCCGTGGTATTACATGCCTCCCATGGTGCATACATTTTAAATCCATGGTCTGTTACCGATTGGCCAAATATCGGAAGAAGCACAAGAAGCTCGTAACAAGGACTTCAAAAAGTATAGGGAGCATTCGTAGGGATAATACTAACTAAGACATTTAGAATATGCTTTTTGTTAGCTCTGATGATTAATTGCAACTTTTATCGAATAATACAAAATAACAAATTCTAATTAAAGTACAAATTATGTTATATTAGTTCTAGTTATTCAAAACATAAAATGGAGTAATTTTTTATTATAATAGAATTTAATTACAGCAGAAAAAAAATGAAATTCTTAGTCCATATTTGAAATTAAACTTTGGTAACGTATATCAAATCATCCTGTACTTGCAGCACCCTGTTCGAGCACTCATATTAAAGCATAAGATATTCACTGTTATGTGAATTTTAGATTTTAAAAATATCTTCAGTATTTCACAAGTAATGATTCTTTAGTCGAAAACGTAAAAGAGCCTAACACTGAGAATTTCCAGAAAAAAAATGTTAAATTTAATTACAATAAGCCTAATGCAAAAGTAATTATATTTTTGTTTATATGTATGTAGTGAACGCAAAAAAAATATAAGACAGTATGTCTAAAGCAGTGGTGTCCAAACTCACACACAATCACCAAACTTGCCAACCACGCGTGGCTGCCTTTTCAAATTTTGAACATTGCTGGTCTAAAGCGTGTGTGAATTAATCTAAGTTTAGGGGTCAAATACCCCCCACTGTGGAGCGGTAGAAACTTAATGACCCACTTGTGGCAACACTCAATGGCTATTCAAAATTTTGAATGTATTCATTCAGAGCGGTACAGCATTTTCTTCGATGAACTTTTCCACCCACTTGACTGCAGATATTTGAATTCGCTGGCTAAGCCGTCGTCCTCTGCTCTCCATCGCCATCATCAACATCCTCCTCGTCATCATCGTGCTGGATGTCGCGCTTATTTGTTTTTGTTGCACAAAGTAAACAACTAATTTTAATTTGCCGCAGGAGCCACAGACGACGATAAGACGATGACGGCAAACGACCAAGTCGCCTGTTGGCCGAGTGGACAGCTCCGTCTCTGGTTGTGCCACCAGGGGGGGAAAGCGCTGGTGGACACAACCGAACCTTGACGCAGTTAAATCAAATAAAAGCAAAAACACTCACATACAACAAACCGCAAACATTTCTCTCGCATTTTCTTTTGTTTTTTTTTTTTTTTGTGCATTTTGATGGTTTGCGTTTTGTTTTGACATTTCATTTATGTATGTAAACATGGAGCAGAAACAACAACAATCGCTGCAGTCAAATTATCTTTTAATAATTTAGATTTGTGTGGGCGGACGTAGCGACTCTCTCGTTTTTTCTGTTTTTATTTTGCTTTTGGCCAGAGGACAGACAGCACATATGGCGGAGGGTGGGCAACATGAAAGCGGAAACGGAAGTGCTTACCTTACACACACACACACACAATTATGCAAAAATTCCTGCTGCGCCTTGGAAGTGCTCCCACAGCTCAGACTCCAGCGAGTTGTGTGATAGAATTGGTTATGGGGTTGGCGGGGGGTAGGGGTGTGCGGGTGACCGACCTCTCATTCTGCCAACTCAGGCTTTAAAATATGTCCACAGGTGCACACAAGGCGGACAGGCGGGCAGGCAGCTAGTGGAATTGACTTCAGCTTTTGACTTGTATGCCAAACGCAAAAAATACCAAAATTGCCACACGCCCAACCGAGGGTTGACTGAGAAACTACACAAGTTTTATGGTAGGCTCAACGCTCAGAAAATAATAATTTACATTTTGAAACTAACTGCTAAGTTTAATTTTCTTAACGAACCTCGATTCACTAAAAGCTTTGCTGGTTCGAACCTTGGTTTATTACATCTTAAGGGTAGTTTCTACTCCTGCACAATTCTTATTTAATTTTTTTTTTTTTTTTGCTTCAAAACACTACTGCATGCATTCTTTATAAACAACCTTTGGCATTCTGAGGCTCTGTTTTATATGTTTAAGGTCTTAGGTCTTAGGTTCTAAGGTATAAGGCTCTTAGGTCTAAGGTCTGAGGCTTGAGCAATTAAATATAAGGTTCGAAGGCTAAATTCTGTAATTTTAAAGTTTACGGGGCTTGAAGTCTACACTCAGGGAAAAAAACACTGATATTTCAATATTTACACTTTGGTTTTACTATTTTCACCATTGATTTAGCGTTAAATATGAAATCCGTATATCTAAAGAGTGAACACTTCAAATTTAATATTGGAAATAGTGGAATTTAATATTGGAGGTAGTTAAAATTTTTTTTTATTTAAAAATTTTACCAGCCAATCTAGACTCTATTTATTTTGTAATGAATCCAAGACCAGAAGAATTATATAAGATTTGGTTCTGAGAAACTAAGAATTATATAAATTAAATTAATGCTTATAAATGCTTACGTACACAACGTACTCTTCCGTGGCTTCCGTTTCTTTGAAAATATAATATTGCATACTCTTACATGACTATTGCTAGGGTGGCTGGGTGGCTTAGCGGCTAGTGTGCGCAACCGCTGTGCATGAGGTCGTGGGTTCGATCCCGCCTCGGAACATCTAATGAAAAGTTTTTTTCTTTGAATAAAACTTTACACCCGGCCGTGATGCAACCCTGTTTTGTGAGATGGACAATTATTTTGAATCCAATTGGACCAATTCTCTTTCCACTAAGAAAATGAAATCTCTCGAAGTTCTGGGACACCGACGGATTTTTCGAGCGATTTGCAAACCAAAATCAAAATCTCTAGAGATTTTCAGGACACCCCCGATTATACCGAATTTAGACTAATTAGTGCACAAAAAATTATATAAGTTATAAACGTGAACGTTATCGTTCTTAGAAACCTGAAACTGTTGAGGTCTGGTTTGGGTTCAGGTTCGGGAATTTATAATTTTAAAAGTTTCGGTTCATTGTCCGGTTTGAGGATCCCAAAAATTTCGAACCAAACCGGTTTGCAACCTTCTTTATAATACTCTCTATTTTTTTAAGATTCCATTTTTAATGAGGTTAGCTTAAAGATTGAGCAGTATTTGATGCTAAAAAGCGACAGCAGTGCCGCAGACGAAAAACTGAGTGCGTTGCTGATGTAGCTTTCGTATGATTGGATCTTTCATTCACACTCTGTCCCATAAGATTTCGCTTTTTAGAAGGCATGTTACTACTAGTTCCATTTTACTCTTGTGCAAGGTTAATTTTTTTGAATAAGTTTTGTATTCTTGAAAAAATGTTCGATTGACCCTCTGCTGATTTGACTGCTCCTGCGCTACTACGTTTACAGCATCAGGCTAATTGAAATTTGCCATTAATAATGCAAAAAGGTCTCGGTGAGAAACTTTTGGGTCCACCCATCCACACAGTGTTTGCACATGTGTGCGTACTATTTTAAATATTTCAAATATTTGTAACATTTGCCGCTGCCTCCAGCCTCTCCACTCAAGTAACCAAAAGTACAGCCAACCGCCGGCTTCGGCCTCGCCATTTACCGCACACGCCAAAAACATCACGGGTGGGACCAGTACCACGACCAGGACGAGGGACAGGACCAGGCTGGTTGGCGGCACAGAAGGTAAATGTGAATGCTTATTTTCTGGTCCGTCAGCCGCCAGTGATGTCGACGTCACCGTCACCACATGGAAGAATGTTTCGGGGCTGGGGGGATGAAATGGTTGGAGGTTTCGAGTTATGCCGTGATTTCGCGAGTTGGGGGGAAAGGTGAAAAAAGACCATTTGAACAAATGGAACAAACTCACATTAAAGATGAAATGTTGTAAAAAATATACACAGTGGATGTTTTCTTTTTTTTTTTCTTATGAGATGTCCGCCTACATGCCACCCGGAAAATAAAACCCAACTCTCATAGGTACAAGTAAATGCATACATAGATAGACTTATGTACATGACTGACAGCAGCTATGAAGGTAGGCATGTAGCACAGAGTGTTGAGCGAATAGATATGGTTTGAAGTAAAGGGTGGGGGGATTCTCCTACATTCCTGAGGCTTATGGATGTGCAGCAATGTCCAAAATAGTAGACCCTCCGTCATGATCATATCGTCGCTTACAGAGCCCTTTGTAAAAACTGAGCTGGTTCCAAGGCAGCTGGAGCAAACTGCCTTGGGGCAGTGTCAACTAGAAAAGCCATTAAAAAAAAAAAAAAAAAAAACAGAGCCACGGCTCATGGCCGTCCCATAAAGACTCTTATACTACGTATTAATAATATTATTTTTTTAAAATCAAAATCCACCTGTTCCGAACCTAAAATTTCAACAAAAATTAAAAACATGAACAATTTCTACCTACGGTCTAGCGACTTCTTCTGTTATCTGATCGATTTTTGGTGACTGACTTTAACAATCGGCAGGAAACTTCAATAAAACATCTAGAAAATCGTTCAGACTAACTTAGGGAATTTACACCCATAATAGCCTCTGTTTTTAAAGATATTTGACTCCAAAGCTTATTATTACAATGGAAAATACTAGGATAAGGAAGAAGCGACTAAATTAAAATTGTCAAGTTTATCAAATTTATCCATTGTGTAACTCTTTACGTACCAGTATTCTGTATGGTAGCGCACCCACACTTCCACCAGGTCGTGCAAATTTCGAAAAAAAAAATCGGTGAAAAAAAATGTGCAGTTTATTCAGTGTCCCTTTACATTTGATTTTTTTTATTATTTATTTTACGTTTTATTTTGCTGATTGTTTTACAAAACAGCAACAACAACAACGACAAAGGGAAGCAAACCGAGACCAAACGAATGCCAGGGCCAAGACATGGGGGGGTTCTCAAGACAAAAACATTACACGAAAACAAAAATCTCTCGAGGCTACTGAAAACTTCGTTTTCTTTCTGTTCCGCTTCGTTCTGTTTCTGGCTTGGCCAGTCATTTCTTATGCTCCGCCTTGGCTTTGCGCCTTGGCCCCTGTTCCGGCTGCAGCTCCATCTTCCCTGTCCTTGGCAGTGGTTTAAACACATGAAACAATTATAAAGTTGCCAAGAAATGTAAACCCAAAAGAGAAAACAATTTAATTGAATTTAAGCAGGGGTTGTCATATCCTAATGGATTTAAAACAACAACAAGAACAAATAAAGCATTACACATAAAAATGGTACAGAGGCCGTGTCCGGGGAGAATGTGAAGAATTGGCAGGGGGTTGTATAGGCGGAGTTTGTGGGAAGGTCGCTAAATGGATGTTGGACCCTTTGTTCACAGTAACCAGACATGGAGCTGAGGCAAGAGTGCCAGGCGGCGGATGTGGTTGACTTTTGAAGTACGCCTTATCGAATTATAAGTATACAAAAAAACAGCTTAAAAAAAAACTTACTGAGAATATTTCTCACATTACTGACATTATTTCTCAAATTACGGAGATTATTTCTCAGACTACTCGGCTGCTTACTGAGACTATTTCTCAAAATACTGTATTATGTAATTTTATTAATATAAATAAAACTTTTCAACCTGACTGACTGGGGACCGTCGCACAGGCCAAACCATAAGAGATAAAAAGCTGAATTTATTACAGAATTTTTAACTTATGCTGAAAGTGACCGGTTTTGGAAAATTCTGTCGGGAAATGTGGAAAATTAAAAGAAAACTGTTGTATGGAACTTTTTTGATTTTCATCCGATCAGGCTCAAATTTATTTTCAGAGATCTATATGAAAATTTAACTATAACTGCATACTAATTTTCCGCAAAATTCACCCCCCTTGGTGAAAATTGGGTGGTTAAGGTTGCATGGGTTGAATTTCAATTCCCTGCGATTAGCTCCAAGTTCGTTTTCAAAGTTACTCATAAAAAAATATGATCAACTTGACTTTAAACTTCTGGAAAATCTACCCCCAAAATCGGAAAATGGTCGAAAAACTGTTGTATGCACCTTTTTTCTTATCATGGAACATGGTGTTAGTTTCACCATACTCTGGAAGTGTCGGTTATTGTACACCGTTCAACGAGAGCTCCGTGTGGCCTTTTTCAAGGCACATGTACTTCCGCATACTTAGAAATTAAATAATACTATTGTATCTGGTCAATACGGTTGCCAAACTGTGGTTGGTCCAAACGTCATCCACACGGTGACAAAAGCACAGAAAAAAAAAAAAAATATGTAGAATGGTATTTGTTTTGGATCATGTTTCAGGTCCGTTAAGGATATATTTAAAAGCCGGCCGTAACAGTCTGGGTCGCCACTCATGTTGCGAACGGAAGCTTCGCAATTTTGGAGTACATGTCTCGCAAGCATGCAGTAATAACAGTGGAGGATGGCAATATATGCATTTAGGAATGGGTACGTATACTTTATAACTTTGCTCTTGCAACTTGCATTGGAAAATTTGCATCTACTTACAGCAGGCTCTCAACGGGGTCTACGTTAATAGCCACCGCATTGGCCTTGAATACACTGCTGCAACTGCGCAATTAGATAGGCTTTGGAGTACAAGTGCCCATCGATACGCACAGACATGTACCCATGTCTTTTGGCTTATTTCAGCTAAAGCCGGAGCCTGACCCATAAGCCTTCAGCCACTACAGATGTACAAGTTTGAAATAAAAAGCAGCAACAGTAAACGATGCAAATTCCTGTGAATCTTTACGGAGGCGTTAATTTGCCTTAGGGTGGGTGATAAGCATCGACAGTGCATGCAAATGACCAAATAGCATCGGTATCATCCACAATCCACCCTCCTAATGCCTGGTTATTTGTGGCATACCATTTAGCATGTAATTATGTATGTACGCCGGGAGAAGAAGGAAAAGGGACACGGCTACGTGTGGGATTTGTATGGCAAAATGCATTTTGCTCCTTGAATTTTAATTGCCAGAGCTGCTGACCCCGAAGTAGGAAGCTTTTTCTAAATATCATTTCAGCGATAAACCATGCGAACCTCCTCCACCCCAACCCCATCTCAATCATAGCGCCTTTTAGTGTCGCCGACATCGACTAATTTTTCACTTTTGTCACTCCCCGGCTCCATTAGCAGCCAACAACCCTTTTCAAGGACATTTTGTATTCAAATAATGTTTGACATTCTCTGTTGTTTCTTTGCCGTTCGGCGCCCTTTTTAGCCGGCAGGCTACGTGTTTGGTTTTAGTCTTGAATTTTTTTTTATTTTTTGGGATCCAGTCGATTTGTCCGTTAAAGTGAATTGCTGTGGAAGTTCTTCCCCTCGTAGCAATCGCATGTAATTAGCTGTTAAATTTTGGAGGGATTAAAAATTGTAGTCAAATGCTCAGGGTGAGTTCACATAATTTAAAGCTATAGGTTGTGATTTGACTTTGATTTGGGAAGGTAAAATCTTGTCAAAATACAGATTTCTTCCACATTTCCTAATTCAATTTTCAATCATATCGTTGTCTGCTTTATACTATCTAGCTAACTGAAACCGGCGAGAATGCGTCCGCATGTAGGTTATAGAAGAAATGTGAGATACATTGCATAGGCCAGATCACGCTACATTTTGTGACTCAAAATGAGAGATTCGAACTTGCATTTAAAGAACCTCACCAAAAGAAAACAAACTAAGGAACTTATCAGTGCACACTGGGACAGAATGGAAAACTGACCCGCAGAAATTTCAAAAACCGGTCTTGTAATCCAGGAGCATTAAATGGCTTGAACAGTGGCTATATACACCCCCGAGGTCGGAAATTTACAGTTCTGACGGTTCTATGAACGGAACCACGGAACGGAACTTAAAACTGAGTTTCTGAAATAGAATACAAAGGATGGGAAACAGAATACATCGAACTGAATAGGCGTACAAAATAACACCTTTCTGGGGGCGGACTTTCCAAAATCGAAAGAATAAAACTCAAAGTTAGTTCTATACTGAGTTTCATGTAAGTCGGATGAAATATAGATTTTCCCGTACAACATTTTTCTGGAATTTTCTCACCCTGGTGGCGTACTTTCTAGCATCGAAAAATCACATGTCAAATTGTTTCGCTTTCTATCCTTACAAACTAAACTTCAAGTCAATGGGATGAAAAATCAGGGATGCAAAGCGGCTCTGAACCGAACCAAACCGCTTTTTTGCACTCGTGAACCGAACCGGTGGGTTTTTAAAAATGCTAAACCGACATAAAAATAGTTTGGTTCTGTTCACTTCAATGACGAGTTTTAAGAAGTGAAGCGCCTACCTTTGGACAATGATACCTGTAGTTTTGCGATATTTTATCGACTCTCTTAACTACGATTTGTCCGACTTTCTGCTAAGATTCGAACTGATCCTTGGTGATGTTAGATTGATATAGTCCTTACAAATGATTTGTCAACCATTTTAAAGCATGTGATTCCTCACCTTTTATTTTACCTGTCATTAGACTGCAATTCTTCTTGAAAGATGCAAATTAATTTGTGTGAGTATTCTTTCCACCACTCTCAATATTCAGTTGTGCTTCTTCACCTAAATCCAAGATTAGCAAGGAGATTATTTTCCTAAGTTAATGCATGTAGGATTGCAAATAGTTTCTGTATATGTTCGGCATCTCAGAAACTGCTGGAACGTGGCTGATGCATTTTTTTAAAAGTTGAATTAATTTTTCCCCAAGAGCATTTTTCTAATTTTTGCAAATTTTAAATCCCTTGCTCCATTTTGTCTTGGTCCCTTCCCTTAATTGACCACTTGGCTGGCAAAGCGCCTTTCCCTTAACTCATCTGCCAAATTCCCTACCCCAAAGCTATGCCCTTGAGCACATGACATGATGTTCGTCATGCCAAAGTTGAGCGGCTCTTCAGTTGTCCAGTGGCCAGTGACCAGCAGCGGATAGCGGGCAAGCAGGCATGAGATATGCCAGTTACCTTGACGACCCTCAAAACGCAGGCAATCAAGTGTAAAATCATAGAATTTTTAATTGATTCCACTGGCACAACGCAACGAAACGCAACGGTGCTTTGGATCAGGCTCAGGTTTTTTGTTCCTCTTCTTGTTTTCCTGTTGTTATTTGTCCCAATCTAATACCTCGTCGGGCTGGCTTGTTTTTTGTTTTTGTTGTTTTTTTTTTTACTCTGTACCAGAGGTACACAGAGTATATTAAGTTTGCGCAAAAGTGTCCGTCTGTCCGTCCGTCTGACTGTCTGTCCGTATGAACAAACATATCTCAGATATGGTAAGAGATAGAGTTTTGACATGTATGAAACATAAGTTTCTTATACTTGCAGGCAGATCAAGTTTAATTTCTATTTTGGCCACGTCTCCACCTGCCCCCGCAATATCGAAAAAACGTCATATCTCCCACAGTTTTATAGTTAGAAGATTCGAACCTTCTGGGCATATTTAGTATTCGGAATTCTTTATCGATCCGCTGAATGATTTTTAAAGATCGGATGAGCGATATTCGAGTTATAAGGAAACAAACAGTTATGGGCAGCAACGGTCGCAACGGTGATGGGCAGCAGGTACAGAGTATGTTATAGTCGGGCATGACCGACTATCTTTCTTGTTTTTTGTTAAGTTAATTGGCAGTTAGTGTTGGCAGGGGACAACCTCAGGTCCTCGTCAGCCCTGGGCCAAGGGCCAATTCAATGCATATTGAGACCGTCAGATGCCTTGTGGGGGGCTTTGAATTGTTCAGAACGATGCGAAGGATGTGACAGTGAGTTAATCTTTGAAATATTTAGCCAGGTAAGTTGTTAAAATTTCGCATTTAAATTTGGTTGGCCCCGATAAGTAGGCAATGGCAAAAGTGTAGAGGGATAACAACCAGGAGTGAAAATTTTCCATTCTAGATGATTTTTGTGTGCAGAACACGCAGCTGTTTTTAGAAAGCGAGTTTTGAAGGAAACCTTTTCTTCTGATTTTACGCGCTTAGATGTTATCGTACCTTTACCTTAAAATAAACTATTCCAAATAATTTTACGATTTTTGCACCTATATGCACACATACTGTTCAAAAACTTCACCAAAAAAAAATCTAACAATCAAACAACGTTGTCAGCCGTTAAATATGCACACATCCCGAACTTCCTTCAAGCATAATCGCCAAAAATTTTGGGCGACAGAAAAAAATCCACTCAAAAGCCATAAAAAACCAGCGTGCAAAATTGACTTGAGCCGGCCGGGACTTGCCCCATTAAAAAGATGCCAACAAGGCAATTGTGAAATGTAAATGGCCGACGTAATAGATGTCCCCGAGTCCAAGGGCTGCCGCTGGCACTAGCTCGGCACGAAATGCAATAATTTGCAAATTTGCTCAAATAAATTCCATGCCGAGAGCGTAGCCTAAAATGTATGCAAAGCCTGCACAGCGAATCTGCCTCCACCTCGGCCTGGACTTTCTAAGGCTTTCCCTCACTCTCTCTCTCTCTCGCTCGGTCGCTCTGTCTGTCTGATATGCAAAACAAGGCCGGAGATAAGCGCCAATTGTAGCCAATTGAAGGCGCGGCATAAATAAATAAATAAATAATCGATTGCTGCAGTTCGAGTGCGAGTCTCCCGGTCCGTGTCCGGGTCTGGTTCTTGTCGAGCAATTAATTTGCCATTTGTTTGTGGGGGAGTATCTGGAGTCGGAGTCACGCACATGTCACTTGACGGGCGTTACAAAGGCGACAAATCCCCAATACGCTTGATGAGAATGAATGAGTCCGCCTGACCGTGTTTGTCTGTATCTGTTTCTGTTTCCGTATCTGCATCTGTCTGCCTGCCTGTCGCCCGTTGGACCGTTGGCATTCACTAAAAATTTTAAACCACTTCGCGACTTTGGCTGGATCACTGAGCCATTAAAGTTGCTCAACACTTAAGCAAGTTGTTAAGGTGAGCCCTGAACAGCAGCAACTTCTCTGTGTCTGTGTGATATGATCTTCACTTATTTGTTAAGGCAACTAATTGAGAAGTCGAGTGAAACATGTCGTTTTTAACAAAAGATATTTTATTAAGTACGTTTCGAACAATTTTAAAATCTTATTGATCATACTTTTTATACTCTGTACCAAAGGTACATAGAGTATGATAAGTTTGTGCAAAAGTATGTAACAGCCAGAAGGAAGCATCTCCGACCCCATAAAGTATATATATTCTTGATCAGCATCAACAGCCGAGTCGATATAGCCATGTCCGTCTGTCCGTCTGTCCATCTGTCTGTCCGTATGAACGCACAGATCTCAGAGATGGTAAGAGATAGAGGTTTGACATTGCAGGCAGATCAAGTTTATTTTCAATTTTTGCCACGCCCCCTCCCGCCCCCGCAAATTGGAAAAAACGTAATATCTCCCACAGTTTTATAGATAGAAGGTTCGTTCCTTCTGGATAATCAGGATTATTTATCGATCCGCCAAAGTAATGGTAAAGATCGGATGAACGGTTGTCGAGTTATAAGGAAAACAAACAATTATGGACAGCACCGGTCGCAACGGTGATGAGCAGCACTTCACAGGTACAGAGTATGTTATAGTCGGGCTTGACCGACTTTCTTTCTTGTTTTTAGGTTGTTGTCAAACCCAATTAACTAAATTAAATAAATTCCAAAGTCATTCTTGAAAACAAACATACAGACAAAAAAATATGTAAAACTACATGAAAATGTTGTTTTTCATATTTTTTTCACTTACCTTGTCTGGGATCTGTCTTAAACATCCTTACCTTGTCTCGGGAATTAAGATACAATTGGCGTCATCTAAGCCCATGCGACTTTTAACCACTCGCGCGGCAATGCCGCAAATCACAGTTATAAAGGGAAGCGACGATGAGCTACACGTTTCGTGTAGATGTTTTAAATGTGGCATTCCGCATTTGAAATCCTTAACATTTATTTTGAAAACCTACATGTCACGTGTGAAAAACAGTTTTTCAAGTGAAAAATAAAGCTTTTCTGTACTGATTTTGAGCTACATTTTCCGTTTAGAAGTTCCACACGCGCATGTAGGGTTTCAGTATCCGTTAATGTAGAAACCTAATTTTCCGTGTGGAAATTTGAAATGAAAATTGTAGAAATACTTAGAAAAAGCGCTGATTTCCTCTTGTCATGTACCCTTTGCATTTGTCCACGCAACGTTTAACTTTCTTGCATTCCTCGTTTACTTTTTTTATTTCTACATGTTCGTGTAGTTTTGCTAAAGGCCAAGTCACTCTACTGTCTACCATCACTGCTTAAGAAAAGTGTTAGAACCAGTTGGGAATTTTAAGAACAGATACTTTTAAAAATAATTCCCGTTTACCTTTGCACAGTTTTTGGAGCTTGCATTGCAAAGTCAATTTTTTACTCAATCCACGATATTTTATACTTAAATTAAGAACGTAATTTTCTTAAATTTTCTTTATTCAAGATTTTTGATTGGTTTAGAACTCAATTTTTTTTTTTTTTTTTTTTTTTGAGTTGAGTCAATAACTTTAGCAAAACCTAAAACATTCAAGACGAATTTGGAGCTATTTTGGGACTATTTTGTTTTGTTACAACTGACGGTTAATTTTCGAATGAATTTGAAGTTTGGTTAAGAATCTCAGAGGCTTAAATCGTGTAGTTCAGGGGTGTCCAAACAGGCCTTATGCCAGTGTCCATCAGCCACAACCACTGAAAAGAGAAGGAGAAACCCCGGTTAGTGCAACTTGAGAAACTTTTGGCCCCCCAAAAACTTGAGAGCTGGCCAAAGCAAAGTGTTCTCTGGTTGTGAGCTCTAAAAGCGGCCAAATACGAGGATGGCACTGCAGCCGACGCCAGCAGACAACCATTTTCATGGCCACAATCGCTTGGCAGTGGCGGCGGCTGCAGTCAGTGACTTGAGCCAGAAAGGAAGTAATTAAAACACAACTCAAAGGACATTTTAATTTAATCCCTTTGAGCTTGTCTCGCTGTTGTCTCGTCGCCATCAGAAACATGCGCCAAAAATTTTATATATTTTCTATATAAATTGTGCACAGCCCGGAAGAGAGCAGCCGCATTGATGAGGGGGCGGCGAGTGTCCTTTTAGTGGACCGAGGCATAAATCATAACGCTTTGGCGCCCGCGCCTGGCTCCTTTTTCGTTGCATTTTATTTATGCCGACAGTTTATTAATGTCAGTTGAGGCGCGGGCAGCGGCAGAGAGGGGGCGTGGCGAGTTGACTTGTAATTGTATTTGTTTATAGCTGTGTGTGTGTGTGGGTGCGACTTTTGATTTGGCACCCAAGGACCCAGAATTGCAGTAACGGAAGCTCCCACACATCGGCCTGGTGGTTGCCCCCGGTCGGGATCGCACTGCCCCTGCAGCTCCGGCTCCGGCTCAGCTTTGTTGCTGCTTGTTATGCTAATTAGTTTTCGACGTTGACGTTTGCCAACGGAGTGGAGGACGCAGCCAACGATGTCTTTAATTGGTTCTCATGTTGCCGTTGCCGTTTGCCAGTCCAGGATGCTGTTCCTCTTCCTGTTGCCAGTTGCAAGCAGCTGCTGCCAGTTGGCTCGCTTTTTTCCTCTATTTTTTTTTTCTGCTTGCCACTTTGGCACTGGCAATTAGGTGCAAGACGCAGCCATGCAACTTATTTGATTTGGCTCCATTGTGTAAGAGTGGGAAGGGAGGTGGGAACAGCAATTTGTAACCACTTGATAAAAAGTAGCTCAAGTGCAAAAATTAGCTGATATTATCGATCATAGTCTGGAGAAAGCAATACTCTAGCACAATATATGAGGGATCAGGATGCAAAGGGACGGGAAAGCTTGTTACCATTCTCGTACCTGCCTCGGGGAACCGGATGTGTTTGAAAATTGAGGAGCTGGACCGTTTCTCACAATTTTGACTGTGCAATCCTACAGCTTCCACAACAGATCTGATTGCCACTTTATTTCTAAGCACAACCCCTTATATTTTATCCATTTCGGATAAGCCGTTCCTGAAAAAAATCTGGAACTTTGGACCAGAAGTCGTTTCAAACTTGCTTGATTATAGCCATGTACAAGTGGGACAGATTATTGCAAAAAAACGTAAATTACTTAATCTCAAGGTAAGTTTCAGTGACCCATCAACAAAAAATTCTGAGTAGGCTCTATAGTTGGTTTTGTATCACTCATACGCAGTGTTGCCATGTTAAATATATCCATTATTATTTGTTAACCAAATAAATAAATAAATATAAACACGGCTTAAAAATTTATATCTATAATATCTTTCTTATTTTCAGCACAATTGACTTAACTAAACTCAAAAGTTAACACTGATCAAGTATACGTGTCATATGAGTAATTTTTTTTTTCGAAAAACCCTAATTATACCTTAATTTCATAACAAATATTAACTTTGTGAGTGCAGCGCTCTACATTACTGTAGTTACCATTAGGTATTCTCAAGTCACACTCTATTAAATGGGCTCTTTGGTCACCTGTGGAAATTCATTTAGTTGAACGCGTAACGACCCATTCCCGCAATTGTGTTTTGTTGTCCAAAAACTGTCAACATTTTACCCTGGCTGGACCTGGGACCAGTCGCAAACGTTATGATAATCACCGACAATGATGCGTCAGGGAGCAACAGGAACCAGAAGCAGGAGAAGGAACAGCAGCAGACAGGCAGCAGGTAATAAACAATTCCATTTACCGACAGCTGTCAGCAAATAATGAAAAATTTAATAAAAATATACGCACACACACACATGGAGAGCCAAAAGTTGGAAGTCGAATGAGTTGTGGGAGTTGGAGTGGCTCGACGACGACGGCTGCCCACAAACTGTCCAAATATGTTTGGCTTTTGGTTTCGGTTTTGCTGGACAGGCGACGCAATGCCGATGCAATGATGAGCGAAAAATTGACATGCATGTAATTAGTGACATTCAGTTGCAGCTGATGGGGGAGCGGTGCGGTCCTCCGCACTCTCACGCACGCACACGCACACACATATACCCACACATATCAATTATGCCGTTTGCGTCCAAATGTCCTGACCTGTCCTTTCCTGTTGTGAGTCGAAAAATTAATTTTCGTTTGACAGCGATAACGACTAACGCATATCAAGAGCAGAGACACCAAAAAAAGAACAAAATCAAGCAGCGTGATGGCAACATATGGCAAAAATCAACGAATTTCGCATGACCTATATATACCGCAGGCCAAATGTTGGCCAAATAACAACCAAATTCGTTTGGAAATGTGATATCTCTTTCTATTTCTATGCTAATGCACTACCTAAACGAGGCAGCAGCAGTTCAGCAGCATGTTTATATGTATGTAGTTCAAAAAACTCACTATACTCACACATTCTCAATACTATGCTACACAAGGTGAGGCAAGACTGAAAAGTTGTTAGCTAGTAATAATATATGTAGAGTAATAAAAGTCCAAGTACAAAATTTTAATATGAATGACTAAATTAGGATCGTTTATAAAGTAAAATCAACTCTTACTTTTAATCAGAGCTCGCAAATAACTCTCAACACTTTCAGCGTGTCGTCAAAAAACAGTTTTGTTACGCACACAAGGAAATGAGGGAGCGAAAGACACACTCACTTGTCTTTTTGCTCAATTCTGTTGCTCTCAAAGCAGTGTTCCCAAGCTATAGCCCCTGACAATTGCCACAGCTCGGTTTCATTTCGATCGATCTTTCGTTCGCTTACACGCAATTGCCGAGGTACAAGCATAAAAAAAATGATTTGAACTAAAATTGTACGCACGATATATCAATGAATACTAAAAATCTCTACAATATTAGACATACTACAATAAAAATATTTGCAAGATGAAAAGAATCACCGTTACCAAGAAAATTGTCATTTATTTTTCATTCCACTGATTCTTTGGTAAAGCTTTTAAAACCGAGTAACTTGATTGATTTTGGGAAACGGGAACACCACCTATTCCGATTCCGCATGATCTGATCGAAATCGGAAACGGGAACAGGCTTGGTAGCCTCTCTTCTTGGGGAACCCTGGCTCAAAGCAAAGAGCTTTTTTTCGTTTCTGTTTCTCTCGTGTCTTTCACTAACCGTTTTGCCGAGAGCAAACTTCCACAGTGTCTTGCGTATGTATGCGTTGTTGACTTTTTGTAACAAAAAAGTTAATGTTTGTTTCAAATTTGACACTTAAACTCTTATTGTGTTCTGCTCATTTGCAGACAGTAGTTTGATGAGCGTTCGCATTAAAGTGTTTCTGTAAGTGTCGTTTTTTTTGCTCAACCAAATATACGAATCAGAGAACACAGGAAGTAGAGCTGGCAAACTATCGATACTGCCGCCATTCGATATTTTCGATATTTTTACAGAAAAGATTCGATACTTTCAATAGTATAGTCAGAATTTCGTGTTCTTCTCTAAACTCATTTAACTCCAATTTCAAATTAGACATTTTATTGAAAGTGTTCTTCACTTTAAAACATTTCAACTAGTAACATAAAATTAACCAACAAATAAAAATTATTACTTTAAATAGGTCTGAGATCCATTCCAAAGTCTTATATACTCGTATGTTTTAACCAAATATTTCTCCAGATTACCTTAAAGTCTGACTTTAAATAACCTTGAAAACTAAACATAGCAACTAAAGTTTGAAGATCTGGTTTTAAGTAATTTGATTGCGTTTTAATTTTGTTTATTTTGCATACTCTAATTTTAGCTGCCAAGCCGCAAACTATTTTCGAGTGATACTGATGTGAAACTTAGAAAAATGCTCGTAAAAAACTATCGATCGTGTAAAAAGAGAAATTCGATAGTGTCGATAATGACAAAGATTCGATATATGAAAGGGTGAAAAAAAGTGTTTCGCTCACTGAGAGACCGTGTGCGCTGCGCGTGTTTTTTACTGGAGCTGGTGGCATTCAAAAAAAGTGCTTACACATATTTGCGAGCTATGCTTTTAATACAATTCGTTTGTAGCTTACACAAAAAAGAACGGAAAGAATCGAGAGTTCTTGCCTCAGAGAAAAAGGTCCAAAAGGAAAATTACCTGGAAGTTATGTGCAATTGGCAAGAAGCTATCCGTCGGAAACGCGCGGAAATGTGGAAAAACCTGCTCACAAATCGTTTCTTGTGCGCGAGGCCCGTGCGAGGTCCATGAAAGGACGACGCTACAACAAAAAATGATTTTTATGTTCTTTTTTTGTTTTGCTTTTTGGCCAAAATATTTACAACGATAATAATTCGCCCTTTCCGCTAGATTTTGTTCCCATCGCCCTCTTCAATCCCCTTGAAATATCCCTTTTTAAACGAAACATTTTGTAGACTTATATCGGAATCCGCTTGCCTTCAAAATAAGCTTACTAATTCTTGTTTAATTCAATTCGTTCAAACAATCCAAACATTCCGAAACAGCGCATACCCATATATTTCAAATGCAGAACCCCAACAAGGGGGAGCAGGAACGGCCTCCGCCTGTCTCGTCAGCGTCACTTGTCACATTCACGTTGACTCTTTTGACACGTCGACAAATTGTCAACAACGTTGCCAACGCCATGCAAAAGAAACCAGCGCACAAAAACCCTAAAAAAAGGAATGACCAAAAACTGGTTGGTGGCTGAAGCAAGAGGCACATGCGTCTATAAGCGGGCCAGCAGCATTTTCACGCCAAGCGACGGAGCACCATTTTATGCGGCTCAGTGGATTTGGCCACACTTGACCAGGAGAAGATGGCTCCTTGGCCCTGGCACTGGTAACATTTATCAACGCGGCTTGTCTGGTCTGGTCAGCTGTCAGTCCTGATACAGTTTTGCATGTCGCAATTCAGCACCTTTTTGGCATTTTGCATGGCACCAGGATCAGATTTGCAGCAGGATCAAGGTGATGCTTAGAAAACTCCACTCCACATGGATCCACCACAATACACCAAAGACAAAGCAGTAGTCACAGTTTAAGTCTTCTCTGGGCTAAGTTGCACCAAAGAAAACCGGTAGAGTTTGTATAATTTGAGTTGATTTCACTCTTTTGCCTAAGTCCTCAGCACAATAGCAATTTGTCATGGCTTTTTTTATGTGGTAAATAATTAACGCTTTTAGTGAGAATTTCTTTATGACTTTGTACTGACTGGCAGACGGTTTTGGGCTCGTGGGTCTTGCCATATTTTATCTCTAGCGATTTTTGCCGGCACATTAATCAAAGGCAAAAATGCAAGCAAATTTCCATGCGACTGTGTTTCAAGTGCCTTTTACAGTTATAAATTTTGCACACAAGTTGCACACGCTCTTGAGCAGCGCATCGCGCTGTGTCATACACAGGCACAGACACTCGCTTACGGCAATGAGAAAGTGTCAAGTTAATGCCAACAACAACGGCAGGAGACAGTCCTGCCTGGCAACCCCTTTCACCTAATGACTGCGTTGACGGCGTCATTTGCTTGGCAAAAAGGCAACACACAAAAAACCTGTTAAATATTGCACTTGGAGAAGAACTTTGGGCTTAAAGGTAAATTGAAATTGGAGCAAATGTTTGAGATGTTTCATTAAGCATGTTCTTTATGCCATTCGTGTCCATTTTCCTTGTTCTTCTTCTCTTATTCTTTCTTCCTTCTTCATTCCTTCAATAGTCTTTCTTGCTTTCTTCTTTCTACATTCTTGCTTTTTTATTACTTTTGTATTGCTTTCTTTACCTTCATGTTTCCATCTATCTTTTTTTTTCTTCTATCTACTTCGCGAAGCTTGTTACGCGCGAACCCCAGGCAAAATAGCAGCCCAACTCCCGCCCAACCGACCGAGAGGCGCAGCCGCCAACGTGCGACACGAATACCAGAAGGAAAAGTATAAAACAATGTTAGCTACGGCCTAAATAAGTTAAAATAGAGGTACTTAAAGCAGGAAGAGAATGTTCCGAATGGATTAAGCGGTAGAGTTTGTTGAAATCAGCACAGAGGACACCCCTTGGCCCTTTGGGGTTGTGTCAAGCCATTTAACATTACATTTACATAAATGTTGTTGTTGAGATGTTATAATTCTCTCAAAAGCCTTAGCAATTGTAGACAACTTGGAAATACCCCTATAATTTTCACAACGGACTAATTACCTTTTTGGAGTGGAATAATAAAATATTCTTTCCATAACAAGGGGAAAGCGGATGACAGATCGGATATTGCTTGATCAGTGTTTGCTTTAGCATTACCATACATCACCGAGGAGGGCAGAGTGAAAGACTTACGTTTAGAGTTAACAGACCAATAAAATTGCTTTGGATTTGCGAGAACTGAAGCCTGCAACGGTCTAGATAATCTTTATAGCATTAAGCTATAATCGGGGGAACGGGAGAAGTCCGATGATTTACCGGATTTCTTATACTTTTTATTAAAATTTCTCGACTTCCCGTTCTTCCAGGTTGTTAGTTCCCTTGAGAACCAAGGCTGACAGCGAGGGCTCTCAACACAAACATCAAAAAGAGAGTTCAAAGTATCGTAGAAAAGTTGAATGGCAACGTCAATATCTGTACAAGTGAGAGTTCAGGGATACAACCCGCTCAGAAATAATAACTGGTTCGGTTCAGTGGTTCGCAAAGTTCTTGAGCGGTTTTGAACTATGACCTTTCTCAAAAGAATTACAAAATTTTCCGCAGTGCACTGCTTAGTTTATAATGATGCCACTGCCTGCCGCTCCAACTTCCACTTCAACTTTTGCTCCACATAGCCGTTTAGTTGCTAAGACGATGCCGACAGTTGGACCCTGACTCTTTAGACAAGTCAACTGAACTCGAGTTGAGTTGAGCAGAGAGTTGAGTCACGGGCGTTTGCTGACAATGATATGTGCTCGAGTTCGCACACACAGAGAGAGCGAGAGAGAGAGCGAGCCAACTCACAGAATGGGCAAAGGACTCACACGTGGCACATAGCTGGCATTGGACAGACATATGTATTATGGGAAACGGAGCACCACCATCGCACCCGCTTAGGGTGCGTGTGAAGAGCACCGGAAATATTGTTGACAGTTGTGGCATATTATCATACAGTTGGGCTTCCTAACTCACCTACCCACCTATCAACCGACTGTAACCGACGAGCTCTGACATTTGTTGCATGGTCATTAAAGGTGCGAATTGGAGTTGAGACCGCAAAACGCGCATATGCATTTGCGATAAATCTGAAAAGGTATAAAATTTTTGGAGTTGAAAAAATTCGTTTTTGGGTAAAAGTCCTTCACTGGCATTGAAATCGGGGCTGTAAAACAGAAACCTCCCGGGTGTGGCGCAGCGGCTAGTGTGCGCGACCGCTGTGCAAGAGGTCGTGGGTTCGATTTCGGACCACATCTAATGAAACATCGGAACATCTAATGAAAAATTTAGCCTCACTGCTGTTGGCGCCAGCTTTGTAGTAATAAGCCATGCAAAAGCTTCTCAAAACTGCCGTTCGGATTCGGCGTTAAACTGTAGGTCCCTTTCGCTTGTGCGAAAATTAAAAGCGCACAAGCCATGAGATTGAGAGGGGCTTGGCTTTGGCCCTTTGGGGCTGTGTCAAGCCTTTTTACATTACAAACAGAAACCTAAGCCCGACTAAAATGGACCAAAAGCAGTTTGAAAAATTTTAAATTTCGCTTAGGGTTCAGTGTTTCAATTTTGTTCTTTGCGGCATACGATTTGGGTTCGGGCTCTGGTTCTTTTTGAGCACTTCACACAGTTCGAGTGGAGCCAAATCACACCATTAAACACCTGCGATTGTTTTAGTGTGCTTTATAAAGCGAAAACTTTTTGAGCTTTTTACATCATGCTGTAAGCTTTTTAGAAAAAGCTATGACGGGCTTGCGTCTATGCTGAGCTTATTCAAAAAGCCTTAGCTTTCGAATTCAATTCAGCTTTTTGTATAAATTCAAATAGTTGGGAAATATTTAAAATACTTCGTGTTAATTCCCAAACACAATTTACAGAATCTAGTAGTCCTCAACATAAGATTCCTCTTCGATACTATATTCAGTTTTCATTTCTTTGTTCTCGGGTCGAAAGGCACACACACAAAAAGCAGATTCTTCCAATAAATTGAACTAAAACCGTTAACGCCATGTCATTACCCGGTGATCAGAATATGATACTTGATGTGCACGGAAACCGCGAGGAGCTAAAACGGTCGAAGGGAGAACGGCATACCCAGACGGATGCTGAACTCGTGAAACTACGAAATCGCAACGCTGAATTGGAGGGCGATCTTGAGCGGGCCAAGCTCACACTGGAGGACGCATACAGCGCTCTCTGTGAGGGTAAACGTATGCGAAGGACCATGGTTCGACATGACCGACAGCAGACCGAACAAATCGAGATGCTCACTCTGGAGCTGGATAGGGCTTGCCATAAGTTCGAGGAAGCGAACTCTTTGGCTCAGGCGAGTGTCCAGAGGGCACACGAGCTCGAAGTGCGTTTGTCGAAATGCGAAAAGAAACTGGAGGATTGCCTCGCCAGCAATGCGATGTTGCATGCCGATCTGCGTGCCGCTGGCAGAAGCGTTTGCTGTGTCGAGTACGCCGCCGAGCGGACGGCTCAACAGGCCAGCATGAGCCAGCGTGAGCTGGAGGATATGCAGCGGCGTTTGAATGAGAGCGAAAGGCGTGCCCTGCAGGCCGAAGCCAGTGTGGAGCAACTGCAAGAGGCCTCCGAACGTCTAGAGCAGCGTTGGCGCAATGGGTTGCGCGATTTGTGTATATCGATCAGCTAAACAAGGGATAAGCATCTGAAATATAAATTGAAATTTGCTGTTAAGTAAAGTCGGTCATTTGAATAATCATACAAATGTATTTGAAAATTTAAATTATTGTTAAAATATAAATAGTTTCGGTAGTATGTATATATTTACAAGTATCTATTCTGAACAGGAAAACATAGGATTATAATGAACGGTAGAACACTTTTTTCAAGCTGTTCACTTTGTGGGATTGCCAGATATTCAAAGTTATGTCTATATTGATAAGAAAAGGAACCTCCTAGAAATTGAATCCTTTACGGTTCAAGTTCACGGAGAGGGTTCAAAAGGTCAGAAAATCCAGGTTCAGATTTACTTCTCTTAATCTAAGAACACATATTTGACCTGTCTTAAGCCGATTCAGAACTTACTTGAACCAATTGGTGTGTGCCAATTTTTGTCACTGTTGAATGAAACGGAGCTCTCCCTCCTCTTATTCCATTGCTAATTCACTCGGAGATTCGACGACAAAAATACACCCGATATGTTCATTCCAATCGACCACGCTGACCTTGCAGACACTTAAATTTAGTTCCGAATCATTAATAAATATATATTTTCATGTTCAGTTTGTACCCTAAAGCACTTATTCTACAATTTCAAGTAGGTTAGGTCTAAGCAAAAAAAAATCTAACTTCGGCAGTGCCGAAATTTATATACCCTTGCAGTTCATATAACTTAATAATAATTTAATAGAATTTTGCGTTTGATCCAGCTTTATGGGATTAAAAACTGATGCTTTTATCACCTCAGGCGGATCACGAATATATAAACATTACAAATCAAATTTATTTCTTTATAACAGGGGTCGGCAGTGTGGGCAAAGGGGTCAAAGGCAACTCATAAAATATTCGTACAGAAGCTCTTTGTGCTTTAGATTTTGTTCGGCCGCTGCCGAAGCAGCAAGCTGAGGAAGAGATTGGAGAGCTTTTAAGCTTTTTTTGAAACTGCTGGTTACTTTGCCGACCCCTGTTTAATACACTCTGCAAAAGTAGAATCATCTTTTATATCAATTAGTTTTCTTGTGCTGCATCTGAACCGGCTGAATGTGAATGAATATATCGTCGACATTATTAAACTTAAGTGATATATTCTCCACAAATTGTAGTTGCTCCAGCTGAAATTGACTGCTAAATTCAAAGGCTGTTATCAATTTGATCAGAAATACTTTCATTATGAAAAGGCCATAGCGACGTCCTGGGGTAAAAGAGAAGAAAATAAGTCCCTTTTTAAGTCCGTATACTAGTTTTCATAACACTCACCTATACACGAACGTAATCCCTTGGAGAAAGGCAGAAAACTATAAGAGTGGCGTCTTTGCTGCTTTGTCGACTTTATTTTAGCCGCCTCTCCTTCCACTTGAACCTGTTCATCCTCTTCATCCAGAAAACGTTGGGGATTAAATTCCTTGGCATTATCTCCCCACCAGGCCTCATCGCGTTGCATATTGAAGGTATCCAGTACAATGATGCTATTCTGCGGTATAATGGCCTCACGTCCGGCCAATTGAAAGTCACGACTAACATGACGCAAATTCATGGGAACTGTGGCCAGCAGACGCAGTGACTCATTGACGAATGCGTCCAGATAGGGCAGTTGTTGTAGGTGCTCCATGCCAATGTAGCTGGCATCCGCTGCCTGTGAGAAAACACTGGCTATTTCCGCTCGCAAACGACGCTGACAATCACCATTGTGGGTGGCCAGGCACAGTAAAGCTGTCATGATGCTATTGGATACCGTCTCAAAAGACTAGGAAAACAAAAAAAAACAAGAAAGAAAGTCGGTCAAGCACGACTATAACAAACTCTGTACCTGTGAAGTGCTGCCCATCACTGTTACTACCCATAGTTGTTTGTTTTCATTATAACTCGACAACCGCTCATCCTATCTTTACCATTCCTTTGGCGGATCGATAAATAATCGTGATTTCAAAAATATGTCCATAAGGTTCAAACCTTCTATCTATAAAACTGACGGAGATATGACATTTTTGTAAGTTGCGGGGGCGGAAGGGGGCGTGGCAAATATTGAAAATAAACTTGATTTGCCTGCAAGTATAAGAAGCATATGTCCCATACATGTCAATCCTTTATCTCTTACCATCTCTGAGATTTGTTTCTTCATACAGACGGACGGACAGACGGACATGGCTATATCGACTTGGCTGCCGATGCTGATCAAATATATATATACTTTATAGGGTCGGAAATGCTTCCATTAATCCTGGGTCATTAAATTGTTAGAGGCTCTTTCTCCTTAACAGGTTCTATCAATACATTTGTCTTTCAGTCATGAATTTGAGCATCAAAGCATGTAGGTCTACCTTGGTATGCTATTGACTTCCACAGCTATCCAAAACATTGGAAAAAATTGAGGGAAGTTAACTTTGGCTCGGCCATTTAAAACAAAAAAGTTTTTCTCACTAGAACTTCTTTTACAACCGATCATTCGTACTGGTGCCATATGCTTTAGTCATCCGATTTTGACAACACTTTGTAGAATGGTGTAAAAGTATATAAAACTAGCATATATCTCGGCGCGCTTCGCTACGCCGCCGCCAATCTATACTGGCATCACATAAAACCGACTAACTCAGCTCGTCATGCTGATCAAGAATATATATACTTTATGTGGTCGGAGAAGCTTCCTTCTATACCTTACAAACTTCCGCACAATTTTATAATACCCTTTGCAAGGGGGATATTAAAACCCTTAAAACCCGGCTATGCCCTTTAAGACTTATTTCAAATAAGTTATTTGTGATGTAATATTCAAAAATTTAAAACGCATATCGTTAAATGTACTTTAGTTTAACACCAAACTGATTTCCATTTGGCGAACCTAGTTTACTTTAATAACATGCTGATATTAAATACTTAGAGTGCTTCTTCCCGAACAGAGCATAAGCGGGACAAACAAAAATTGCATAAATTATAGGAATTGCTTTTTACGCTAGTATAATTGATGCCTTGCCCTACGGGTAGTAGAAAGAATTAATTATTTTCGTATTAAACTTACCACCAAGACCATAGACTGCGCCTCATCTTCAATTTCCTGTAGTGTTAGCTCCCCATTGGCTGCCAATTGAAAGATCTGCTCAATAAATATGCGCCGCTGCCAGGATGTTTCCACATTGAAATCCTCATGATTATCGATGCCATTACGTAGCTGCCAGTTGCGATGCTTGGTCCGCACAATTTTGGCCACAAAATCCACCAACAATTGATTGCACTTCTCCGCCTCGGCGTACAAATCGGGAGCCAATAGACGATTTAGAAAATCAATTTGTAGCCAAGGTTTTACCACTTTAATAGCCGATATCTCCAAGAGACTGTAAGCATTGTATATATACATATATGTGGAGTTATAGTAAGACTTTTTGGACTGACTACTCACCGCTTGTAACTGGTGGCAATGTGTGCGTCATCTGTTTGAGTAAAAGTCGTTGGGGTGCCCATTATGGTGACTGCAATAAAATGCAATCGAAGACTGAGAATTAAATTGTTTCAAAAAATACTCGTCAGTTGCCGGGGTCAAGCCAATGTAAACTAGACTATAAAGTATGTTATTTATAGCTCTACGCCCAGAAAATTATATTTCTAATATAGCTTTTGTTTACAGCTTACTATTAAACCAAAAAGAAGGAAGATTATATAAGGTATCAAGTATAATTAGTGTCTTTGATGTAACTCAAGCAGTTTTGCCAATCGTTTAATGAATTGTCATTGTAAAAATCATAATTTACAAACATTAATAATTGCCCCCACCCCCTTGACTTACCGTTCCGCATACGTGAGCCGCATGGAAACGGTCTAAACGTGTTGCCTCGCGAAGGGCGTGAAAGCTTTTTGAGTTAATTTCTATTTGGATTTTTGTTATTTTGTTTTTGGGAATTACTTACGACAGGATACCTCCAACACGGCACGACTCAGCATATCCTCGGCATCGGTGAATTTAACGCCCTCCCCATGTAGATGCGACTGAGAGCTAAACTGCTCAATTAGCTGATTTCCCACCACATTGAATACATCAAAGAAACTGGTCACAATATTGTGACTAAAGGCGGGATTCAATTGTTTCCGTCGAAGTTTCCATTTTTGTCCTATAAATGAAAGTTGAGCACTTTCACATTAACAGAAATATACCCACCTCTCGCATGTAAAAGCCCACGTCGAGCAAAGAAACCCTCCTGCATGAAGGTCTTATCCAGACACTCGGGTGCATTTAGTATACACTCCATGCTAGCTGGATCATCTATATAGACCAGAACCCTGGTACCTATCAGTATGGCCAGAGGACGTTGGAAGTACACACGCAACTGGGTGACCCTCTCTAGAATACCTGCCATTGACAATAGAAAGTTTAGGTCTAAATCTCTTTTGGTTCGGGGCAAAACTAACTATTTGGATGCAAATTGATGCAGAGTAGAAACCATAACACAGGCTGCTGGACCACACCCCGCCAGCCATTCAATTGCCAAATGAGCCGCCAGCATTTGCGTTGCTGCCAGCCGAGTAACAATGCCAACAGCGTTCCGCATACCCACATGGCCAAGTAAAGATGCATTTTGGTCTAATGTGGTGCTTTGTAGGCAAATCAGAGACTCGAAAACGATTTTCCGTTCGACAAGCGAAAGAACCGCCTGGTATGAACACGAAATAGCAACTGAAGAGCTATTACAAAATGTTTACTTTATTAATCAAACGCTTGTTTGAATTCAAATTGATCAAGACAAGTTCAATAAACAGTATTGCCAAAGCTACGAAAGTTGAAAGCTCTCCCAAAAGCATTTGCAAAACGAAGAAATTTGGAATATGAGTTAAAATGTTATGAACGATTGTTGAAAATTGGGTTGGATATTAAATTTTATTCTGATTGGCAGCGAATCATGATGTGCCAATAGTTTCCGCGAAAATGCTTTCTTATCGATTTCTATCGAAACGCTTCATATATATATTGATAAGATTTACGATCTTGCTATTGTGATTGACAAGTTATTTAAAACAAGAAACAATTACAAATTTTTCGATGTAACTTTTTAAGAAAACAAGACAAATTTTGATGAATCGGGATTTGATATGACCGCAAAAAACTTACGATCCGAAAATACGACGCTTTTGGGATCTGTTTGCTAATTAAACTAGCTTACAGCCAAAAAGACCCATTCTACTAAAACTTTTTTGTGTAACTTGAAATGCTGAACTCGAAATTGTATTGTATTACTTTTAATCATCTGAGATTGCGTACCTTTATGGAAAACATATTGTAGGGTGCACCTATTGTCATAACAATCACTAAACTCGTTGTATATAAATCGGTCTGATTGACAAGTTAATATTTTTCCCAAAATATTCCCGCCCTCCATAATCCCCAAGTGAAAAAATACACGTATAAATATGTTTTCTTATAACAGAGCTATGGTATACGAACGTGTCAAAGATGAATCCCTCTTTACAATGCAGCATTACTTCACCATTGTTCATGCTAATATTTTCAGGTGCCGGGTGGCTCAGCGGCTAGAGTGCACGACCACTGTGCAAGAGGTCGTGGGTTCGATCCCGCCTCGGAACCCCTCTCTGCCGTTGGCGCCAGCTTTGTAGTAATTAGCTATGCAAAAGCTCTCAAAACTGCCGTTCGGACTCTGCGTTAAACTGTAGGTCCCTTTCTCTTGATCAGCATCAACAGGCGAGTCGATCTAGCCATGTCCGTCTGACCGTCCGTCTGTCTGTCTGTCTGTCCGTCTGTCCGTGTAAACAAGCAGATCTCAGAGATGGTAAGATATAGAGAGTCGGCGTGTATGGGAAAAAACTTCTTATACTTGCAGGCAGATCAAGTTTATTTTCAATTTTTGCCACGTCCCCACCCGCCCCCGCAATTTAGAAAATCGTCATATCTCCGTCAGTTTTAGATCCGCCAAAGAAATGGTAGAGATCGGATGGGATGATCGGTTGTCGAGTTATAAGAAAAACAAAGAATTAAGGGCAGCATCGGTCGCAACGGTGATGGGCAGCACTTCTCAGGTACAGAGTATGCTATAATCGGGCTTTCTGGTTTTAAATTGTTTTTACACTCATTTAAATCCACTTTTTTCCTTCCGCGCACACACACACACAGCTGAAATGGAAAACATTGTATAAACAGCGGGATCAAATAAATTTTTTGGCTCGGCTTAAGGATATCCGGGATTACCCTTTTTTTAACATTTAGAATTGGTTTAATTCCGTTTGGATTGATTTTTTGACTGTAAAGATTTACTAAAACTTTTCGAAGAGCTTTAAAGATTTGGTAATTTTCTCAGCCAGCATCCTCGTCGGAGCTGGACCAGAACTACTTACCAACAATTTTTCGCATGGCACAGGAAATGTAAGAGGCCTGACACTTTATTAACTTGGCTTTTACTGAAAAGCAAAAAAAGTTTTTTAAAATATCTAAAACACAAACAGATGATAGTTTTTGCAATTTCGCAGTTTTCCATAGCCAGAAACTTCTTTGTAGGGATATCCTCGTTGTGCAAGACTAAAAAAGCTTTAATTTCCTTACTGTCATTGCACCCAAAAAGTTCAGCAAATGCAAGGTAGCAGATATTAGCACCTGATCGTCGTCATTTTGAAACAACAAGGACTCACACTAACAGAACATTTCAAAGGTTACTTGAACATTCGTGAACTAAGCTGTGTAAGTAATACATATGGCTAAACAAGTAAGGGAGCTGTAGTCGAGTGCCCCGACTACAAATACCCTGCTCCCTTGACTTCTTGTGTTTTCATACACATATTCACACACTCACACTTACACGCAAATGCTTCCTGCTACCTGTTACATACTTTTGCACAACTTCATGATTCCCCTTTTCCCATTTTCAATGGGAACAGGATATAAAAATTAATTTAAAGCTAATGATTTTTCCAATAATCTGATATAACATTTTTTTTTTGTATGGCATTTTGTGACATGTCAAGCGTGTCGACGAGCAGGAAATTACGAATTTTCGAAGTTGCGTTTGTAGACATTGGAAATGTTTCTGATTAATACTCTTTCGTATCAAATCAAAAGGTCAAGGATCCAATGAATACCCAAAATATTAATTTGACAACTTCGAGTATTATTTTGATACCAAAAAAGCTTGATAATGATACAAATTATAATCAAAAGTAATTTGTTGTGCATAACTGTTCACCTTTACATACCTTTATAGCTGCTTAAAAGTCAATCGGTCTTTTTCGGTATCCCTTTCCTGGAATATGGGAAGGGTGGGAATAAGTTTATTTGCACTAATAAACTCATCCATTCTTTTATGTATTTTATTCGGGACTAAACAACTTATCACACTCAGTTAAGTGGACTTAAAATACCTATCTGTATTCTTTACAGAAGAAAATTTCCATTTACTTACAAATAGTCAATTAATCATCCCATTAATTTTTTAAATTATAGTGCACATTTCTATTTTAAGAGATTTGATACATACAATTATGTTTAATGTGCACAGGCTTTAACTAATAGGTGGTAAATAGTTTCACATGAGTATTTATCGTGCTCATCTGAACTCTTTTGGGGTGACGTAGCCACTGGCATAGTTAAAGCATTGGGGAATAGATTCGGTTGGAGTCATTATAGTGTAACCGGTACCAGTAACTGGTTGAACTATTGACGTTTGTGTGTACCCCAAATCTCGCACTTGCTCTTTATCACTCGTGACCCTTGTCTCACTCGGTTCCGTTACAATAGCTAATTGTGGTTCGACGTATTCTAAACTCCCATCATCTTTCACATCATCAAGCAAGCTTTCAAACCTTACTGTGGACTCATAAGGCGGAGGTGAGTCCTCAATGTAAACATTGTTAACAAGTATATCAAGTCCCTTAGGAAATACTGGCTTAATATCATATTGTTTTTTGATTATCTTGTAGGAACGCTGAGCAAAGATAATAGCCAACAGAAGTACGACGAACACAACAATGCCTTGAAAAAACATAAAGTCGGTCACAGTATTGGGGCCATTATGTGTAATGGATCTCCAAATAATAGCGTTGGCAACGTTTTCATAGTTCGCCGAAAAAGCCAAATTTTGGTCTGTGACATACTCATTGAACTTAAATTCGTACTCAGATTTGGGAATTTTGATCATTTGAATGGGCAAAGCGCCATTGCATTTAAATCCATCTGTACCAGGAGGACACCAATAGACCGTATAGTCTTTTAGACCCTCATTGGTGTGTTCTTTTAGATTATGCCAGCTCAAGGTTGATGACCTATCGTCAAAATGGGGTTCGGGTTTTTCTTCATCTGAAATTTTTTTTATCATCAGAGTACTTTTATCCACAGAGAATCCTTCAGAGTTTTGACTTTTGATTGAAATGTTATAGTCATTTGAAGAGTCCCACTTTTGAAAGATGGCGGAATTGAAGCTCACTTTAGATGGCTTTATTCTAGAAAAACAGAAAAAGAATGTATAATAATTTTTGTACAAGAACATTTAACTAAACGGGTAAGAAAGTCGGTCAACCCGACTATAATATAATCAGTACCAAAAAAAGGGAATGCTCAATTTGAAATTCGATGGTGCATTAGCAGTTGAAATCAGCAGACTATAGCAAATAGCAGTCATAGGATCGATTGATCGAAAAACTAGTTTTACTGAGAAAAACTTTTTATATAGTAGTCATAGAAAAGTAGTGTCTGAAAAGTAGTGCTAGTTAGAATAACTTGTTTGCTTTCAATGCAAATTTCCTTAAAATTGGCAATGGCAACGTCCTTTGAAAGAAGATCGTAATCTCTTGGAAAAGAAGCTTTTATTTGTAATTTATTTTTAAATTTGGCAAAAAAGTAGGTTTTTTCTCTACATTTGAGTCCATGGCAACAGAAGCAACCACCCCATCACATTTTTGTCTGAAAACAAAACTTTTGTCCAAGCTTTTTCTTTTTAAATTTTTTTAAATTTCTTTTAAATAGGTGCCAATACAAAGAAGTTATGTGAGTTTAAGTGAAGGCATCTTTTAAAAAAATCAAAAAAATGGCCGATCTAGCGGATTTAAATTAATATCTTCCAAACTAATCAAATTAAACAGGAAAGAAAATCGGTCAAGCCCGACTATAACATACTCTGTACCTGTGAAGTGCTGCCCATCACCGTGGCGACCGGTGCTGCCCATAATTGTTGGTTTTCCTTATCTCTTACCATCTCTGAGATCTGTGCGTTCATACGGACAGACAGACGGACGGACAGACGGACATGACTAAATCGACTCGGCTGTTGATGCTGATCAAGAATATATTTACGTTATAGGGTCGCAAATGCTTCCTTCTATCTGTTACATACTTTTGCACAACTTCATGATCCCCCTTTTTCCATTTTTAATGGGAACAGGGTATAAAAATAGGGGAAATTTAACTTCGGCTCAGCCTTGCAGCCTCCATTGAAATCAAAAGTTTGATTTTTTAACAATGACTACTTTCGTACCTTACTTTTCTAAGGGAGCTATACTATATAGATGTTCCATTTCAACCAAATATTGTGGAATTATGGAAAAGCATAACAAACTAGCAATTCCGAAAATTGGAGGAGATTCCATTTAACACAAAAAAGTTTTCCCAACTGGAACTTCTTACTGCAGCTTTATGCTATTGTCATCCAATTTTGACAAAACTTTGTAAAATTGTGTAGAAGTATAAAAAATAAGTATATCCCTACGATAAGGACGTTTCCATTGAAAACAAAAAAGTATTCTCACTAGCACTAGTTTTTCGACCGATCGTTCCTAAGGCAGCTATAAGCTATGGTCACCCGATTTTGTCAAAACTTTGTAGAATTATGTGCAAACATACCAAATAAATAATTGCCAATTTAAAGCACATTTCCATTTACAACAAAAAAGTATTTCTAACTAGGACTACTTTTCAGACTCTCCCTTTTTGCTATAGTCATCCGATCCGGCCGGTTCCGACAAATGTGCAGCGTATATATACTAAAAGACTTCGTGAAAAGTTTGGTGAAGCTTTCAAAATGACGGAGGTGATAGTATAGAAACATACGGACAGACGGACGGACAAGGCTTTATCATCTCAGCTCGTCGTGCTGATCAAGAATATATATACTTTATGTGGTCGGAGATGCTTCCTTCAATGCGTTACAAACATCCGGACAATTATATAATACCCTCTGCAGGGGTATAAAAAAATCTGATCCAAATGGATCTTTTTGTTTCTGTGTTGTATATATTTTATAGACAAAATTCCAACTTTTAATGTACTTACTTGTCATTTCCGTCGATGCTAACAGAATAGTTAAAATCGGGTCCATTTTGTTCCTGTTTGCTCAGATGCTCCCAAAATATAAACAACGTCTTGTTCTCCGCTTCATAAGTGTAGCCCAAAACCTGTGGCGCTCTCTCGGGTATGGTGGGAGGGGTGGCGAACCTCCTCTCCATTGGTTCACTCCAGTGGGTTGTTATTGTTCCGATCGGCTCAAAGCGACGCCTGATGATCACCGTATAATTCTGATGTGGGTGAAGGTCTTTCAGACAACAAGTAGTATTATGCTTTTTAAGATTACCCAGATCACTGGAACAGTCTTTTCCACTGGGTGTCAAAGTTACGTTCCATTCTATTGTATAGTTATTATAGTGTCCACTTTTATCATCATACCATGTAAAACAGTAATTATCGGATGATATTGGATTCTCATGAACAATGTTGTGGAATGGTTTTTGTAGCACGACAACCTCCCGATCCTCCAAAAAAAAATCTTGTGACTGTGTACCCAGTGAGTCGGTCATTGTGAGGGTAAAGCTATGATTGCGTTCCGCTGACATTGAAAAGTCTATTTGGGCGAAGAAACATTCGACTTTCGGTGGCTCCGGTTTAAATGTACAAGTGACTGTCTTTTCACGTCGACGGATGGGGTGGTGGTGCAAAAGGGTTAAATTGGTATCGACAAACAATTCGATACCATTTGGCTTGGTAAAAGTACAAGTCATGTTTGTCGGATTCTCATCATTGATGACACATTGAAAGTCTTCAACTTTTAGTAGAGGTCGCACTTTCACCGCATACGTTGCCACATTGTTATTCAGATGTAAGCATTGAAACTCCCAGGCATTTGCCACTGTGGCGTTTTTCACTTCGATCCGTATATGTGTTTTATTCACGGGGATATGAGGGAAATTGTCACCTCCCCAGTTTCTTGCTATGTTGAATTCACTTGCAGGGTAATCCTTATCGCCACAGGTCACATTGAAGGAGTCTCCACTACGCACTGACAGATCACACCAGCAAAGCAATTGCTGTTGGAAAATCAGCAAACCAAAAATTAAATTATTTTGGTTCCATGAAGTTTTTAATCTCATTTTAAGTCCCAAGACTCTCTTCGTATATACACACACACACAACTAACGAAACGCGATAAGAATTATATTTATGTATTTGGTTTTTTTTTGTGGTCCTCTGGCACTGATCTGTTTGAGCTCATAAAATGGAATAATTGATATCGCAGTCGCGCTTATTTTTTATAATGCGAATCAACTCGCTATTTTTGCCTTGGCTTGCTCGGGCAGCGAAACGAGGCCCTTTCGTCTGTACCGCAGCTGCACTTGTTCATTAATCTGCGATTGAAATTGTTGCGCAGTCCCAGCAGCTCTCTGGGATGCGATGTGTATAGCATATTGCTGGCGTCGATTGCTTGTCTGCTCCGGTTAGCCGCTTAACTTATTCATCGCATCACGCTTGCGACTGTTCCGGAGTCAGTTCAGTGCGATGCGATGCGATGTGTTCAGTGTCTTCGAAGCTCTCCCATCCGCTTAAAGGCTTACCTGTGGCATTCTCCTGAGATCCGCTTCGAACAAGTTTCTTGACTTTTTTTAAAATTCCAGACATATTTTAGAAAATCACAAAAAAGCACAAAAAGTTTGATGAGTTTTTTTCTTTTTGTACCCCGTTTGCATTGAAAATGGGAAAAGGGGGATCATGAAGTTGTGCAAAAGTATGTAACAGGTAGAAGGAAACATTTGCGCCCCTATAAAGTATATATATTCTTCATCAGCATCAACAGCCGAGTCGATTTAGCCCTGTCCGTCTGTCCGTCCGTCTGTCCGTATGAACGCGTCGATCTCAGAGACTACAAGAGCTAGAGTCACAAATTTTTTAATGTAGGTAGGTGTATACCCGATTCAAATCGAGTTTGTTTCAGATTTGGAAAATTCCTCCCCCTCCCCCTTAAAACACAAAAAACTGTCAGAGCCACAATTTTTAAGATAGACCTTCCAAACTTCATATATATCAAGTAAGGCCCAATATCTATATATTCTGAAAAGATCAATAAGATCGGACAAAAAGCACCGAAGTTATATACGAATTAATTTTGCTTGTGGGAGAGAGGGGGGGCCTTGCATTGTCAGTTACCGCGTGCGTGTGTGCGTATGTCAGAGTGTGTGTGTGTATGTGTGAGTGTGTGTATATGTGTATGAAAACACAAGAAGTCAAGGGAACAGGGTATTTTGTAGTCGGGGCACTCGACTACAGCTCCCTTACTTGTTAATCTTTTACAGTTAGAGGGATTCTGCTCGATTCCGCTCCTTTGCTAACATGAAAAATTTAAAAATTTTTAATTTTCGCGTTTTTTTAAGATTAAATGAAAGTTTGATAGCCTAGGGATAGTATTCCAGGTTATCAACTATCTGTGTGCAAATAATAATAAGTTTCTGGCGAAAATAGATCAGGAAAAAGATTATACAATACACGAACAGTACACTATTCGTTATCGCTTTTTAATAGCATTGATGAAGCATTTTGTGTAAATGAATACAGATAATGAAATCTAAAACCATGAGTTTCTCAATTGATTAACGAGACTGCGCGAGTGCAACGAATTTGAGCTACCTACAGAAAAAATCTTAGCTAAATCCAGAGTAATCTTACTTTCGATTGCGTCTCATTGTGATTCTCAGTATCAGTGGACTTATTCAGTAAAATTTTTTAAGCGGAAAAACGTCAAAATCACATCTTTGACCTAGTTAACTTCGTCAATGCCGAAGCTATAATACACTTACATAGCTATCTGATAGCACTTTGCCGGGGGACATTTTTAAACGGAATAAAATTCTTAAATCAAAACAAGTAAGTCGGTCAAGCCCGACTATAGCATACTGTGTACCTATGAAGTGCTGCCCATCACCGTTGCGACCGGTGCTGCCCATAATTGTTTGCTTTCCTTATAACTCGACTATCGTTCATCCGATCTTTACAATTCCTTTGGCGGATCGATAAAGAAGATAAAGATTACTAAATATGTCCAGAAGAAACGAATCTTCCATCTATAAAACAGTGGGAGATATTTAAAAAAATAAACTTGATCTGCCTGCAAGTATACGAAGTTTTTCTCCCATACATATCGATCCTCCATCTCTTACCATCTCTGGATCTGTTTGCTCATACGGTCAGACGAACATGTTTGCACAAACTTATTATACTCTGTGTACCTCTGGTACAGAGTATAAAAAAGCATTTCGACTTAATTTTTGCTATTTAACTGGAACGGCTAGTTTTTTTGATTGCATGTATTTAAGTAGAGCCGTTTTCTTTGTTAATTTCTTAGGTATTATTGTTCATTAACCTTTGTCTAAGATTGAGAGAATTTCTTTCCCCTGTCCATCTAAGATCTGCGTCATTTTTTGCAACATTTTACTCGTCGGTAAAATATTCAGCTTAATATTCACAAAATCTCGCAGCATTGAAAAATGTTCAGAATAAAATCTTCACAGAAATCGAAAAAATCTAAACAGACAGCAAAACTCTAAACAGAAAACTCTAAATTTTGTACAAGAAATAGCTAAATAAAATAACAATAAATAACATTTTGAAGACCCAAAAAAATCTTAAATCTATCAATCTATCTACTATATTAAATAAATTTTATAATTGACTTTACAGCCCCAAAGATCCAAGCTAAGCTGCTATCAATCTCTTGGTTTGTGTGCTTCTAATTTTCGCACTTGAGAAAGGGACCTACTGTTTAACGCCTAATCCGAACGGCATTTTTAAACTTTGCCCGGCTTTTTCATACATATTAAATAGATTATCGAACAAAAAAATTAAAAATAATCAACAACCAGTTCCAGTGAAAAGTCTTGAGCTTCTGAAATTATCTGTTTCGGATTCTAAGAATGCAATCGCATTTCCTTAGTATTGGGTTTTTTGAGCTTTACAGCATCATAATACTCATAATACTGGCTTGACTTTTCTCAATTTCGAATGAAATTGCTTCGGAATTTCAGAGGCTGACTTTTAAGTTTTACTATACGTTTGTTTTTGCTGACACTGCCAAATTCTCGAGACATTTGACAAAAAAAATATTTGTAATTCAGTTGAACTTGACTTAAATGCAAATCAAATTAAATAAACAAATTTGAAATTGATCACAAAATTAAGGAAAATTAACTTAATGTACATTTATCAACTGTTTGATTGTGATATTTGCCAATTACTTTTTATTTCACAGGCCAACAAGCATGACCTTTGAAAACGAAAAACGTTTTCGTTTTTGTGTTGGGAAACAATGAATCGATCTTTGCTCTTGCACTAATAACTGCAGCAGCAAACTCATTGTCATAATCCCATTTTTTTCCAAGGTGTATGATCTCTTAAGCTGAATCGAATTTACATTATCACAAATAGTATAATAATGTTGAGCTCACATCAAACTTTTATTCATGCTTGCATGTTGTATACATAATCAAATGTAATTGTCAATGAAGCTTAGTAAGTACGAAAGTGAAATAGCCTAATTATTACTCAATTCATTTAATATTCAATGTTCAGAGCTTATCTGCAGTGCCACCACTTATTGACCACCCAATACTGATTATTGCTCAAATTTAGACACAACACATACACATGGGTTGACATTTTTATATTTTTTATACCCTCTACCCATTCAAAATGGGTAATTGAAGTTGTGCAAAAGTATGTAGCAGGGGAGAAGAAAACATTTCTGACCCAATAAAGTTTACATATTCTTGATCAGCATAAACAGCTGTTTCTGTTTGTGTGTATGAACGCTTCGATCTTAAAGACTATGAGAGATACAGCCACACATTTTTTTCATCTACCCGGATCAATTTTGTTTCAGATTTGGGAAATTTCCACTTGAACCGCAAAAATCTGTCGGAGCCACAATTTTAAGGTTAAAACCTCGTGACTTAATATATATTTACTTAGGCCTAACATATGTACTACATCTATTCTAAATAGCACAATAAGATCCGATTGAAGCACCGAAGTTAGACACAAAACCATTTTGCTTGGGACATGCTACAAAATGAATGAAAATACAGGGTATTTTGGAGTCGGGGAACTCGACTCGACGCCCTAACTTTTTTGTGTGTTGCGTTTATGTACATGATAAGAATTACATAAAGGCGTGCATATATATTCTAAAATCAACTTTGAATAGTTGTATGAGTAAGCGCTTCGAGATCGGGCTTTGAAATAGTTGATGGTAACATTGTATAGTTAAATGTAACGTGGCATATCACAAATTTTTCGTGCACATAAAAATTTCGAATAACGGTTAAGGCAAAAATAAAAATTTTTATGGTCGCCTTTTTTAAGCGAAGTAGTTTAATTTAATAAAGGGAACCCCAGAAAGCCCGAAAAACTTTGGTTTATTAAATTTGGTCAATAAGTTTGGTTTCTAGTGGTTTCAGTGGTTTAAAATTGAACAATTTTTTTGACTGCTGAATTTTGTATTTTCATACCCTTGCTGAGGGTATTATAAAATTGTCCGGATGTTCGTAACGCATTGAAGGAAGCATCTCCGACCACATAAAGCATATATATTCTAGATCAGCATGACGAGCTGAGTTGATTTAGCCCTGTCCGTCTGTTTCTATGCTATCTTCTCCGTCAGTATTAAAGCTATCCTCACCAAACTTTGTACGAAGTCTTTTGGTACAAATAGTCTGCACATTTGTCGGAACCGGCCGGATCGGATGACTATAGCATATAGCTGCCATAGGAACGATCGGTCGAAAAACTAGTTCTTCTGATAAAAACTTTTTTCTTTTTAATGGAAACTTCCCTTACGTTGGCATTTATTTATTTTATATACTTTTACACGATTCTACAAAGTTTGGTCAAAATCGGATGACTATAGCATATAGCTGCCATAGGAAGGATCGGTCGAAAAACTAGTTCTTGTGAGAAAAATTATTTTTTTTTTATGAAAACGTCCCTTACGTTGGCATATATTTATTTTATATACTTTTCAAAATTCTACCAAGTTTTTTCATAATCGGATGACTATAGCATATAGCTGCAGTATGAATGATCGGTCGAAAAAGAAGCTCTAGTGAGAAAAACTTTTTTGTTTTAACTGGGATCGCCTCCAAATTTCTTAATAAACAGCTCTCATAGAAACCAAAAGAGATTTAGACCTAAACTTTCTATTGTCAATGGCAGGTATTCTGGAGATGGTCATCCAGTTGCGTGTGTACTTCCAACGTCCTCTGGCCATACTGATAGGTACCAGGGTTCTGGTCTATATAGATGATCCAGCTAGCATGGAGTGTATACTTAATGCACCCGAGTGTCTGGATAAGACCTTCATGCAGGAGGGTTTCTTTGCTCGACGTGGGCTTTTACATGCGAGAGGTGGGTATATTTCTGTTAATGTGAAAGTGCTCAACTTTCATTTACGGTCGACTGTGCTTAAATGTCGCGATTCATCAACATATTGCGGAAATTTCAATAACATCCTGAAAATGTGTCCTTTTTAAATAATGAATCAAATATAAGGTGTTTCTAACCAAATAGTGCACAAAAATATCACCACAGTCACAGTGTTATTGAACCGCTTCAGTATTTTCGTTGCTATTTTCAATGAATTTCAGACTGATACCTTAATCTGATAGGATTGACCTCCACAAATTTACATCATAATAAATTACACTGCAAGCCAAATTGCTTATAGTTTAAAATAATGTTTATATTTATATATTTACTTATATATATTCTCGTTCAGTTAGACGCGTGTCCTTTAGTTATGTTAGTTAAGTATACAGTTTTATAAAAAAAATACTAAAGCATTAAAAAATACACGCTCCGCCGCGCAAAAATACAAATTTAAAAAAATTATTTTTTTTTAAAGCGAAGAAAATAAATACAAAGAAGAACTTTTCACATTTTCTAGAAATCTCCGAAGGAAAGGTACAATAATTACAATACAGGCGATCAAATAAAGTTTAAAATGGATTTGTTGTTCTTAGATGAAGGCGTGAATTGGTGAGGGTGATTTGGGGTCGCTTAGTGTGTGTGTGTCCCTAGAGCACATGCCCCCCATTGTGTGCGAGGGCATTCAAATCCTGGGGCGTGACATAGCCGCCAATTTGGGGCTGAAGTCGTGTCTGTGTCCCACTCGGACTTGAAATAGCTGCCATAGTGGACTTCATTAGCTGCAGTTGCTCCATGGACGTGTAGCCAATATCATTATTGGCTGCTACAGTTGCGGGAGCAGCAACTGGTAGTGGAACTGTTGAGGCTGGTTTCAGTTTCTGCAAGTCGGAGACCTGCACATAGCTGCCGGTGAATGGAACTGGTGCCGGAGGGGGTCGAGATTGGAGTATGGGCACCGGCACATAACCACTCAGTGGCAATCTGGCCATGGGCATGCCCGGGGACTGTGTGCTGGCGGACGGTGGCAAGGTGTTGGCATTGTTATTGACCGGCGGTGTCCAATTCTTCATCTGTGTTGGTTTAATATAGCCACCCGCCTGGTTGGACGGCGACAACTGTTGCTGCTCCCTTTCAACCTGCTGTTCGTGCTCCAATAGAACGCCATGTCGCATGGGCACATAGCTGCCGGTGCTAATGGGTGCCGCAGCTGGGCAGGCCACTGTGGTCTCACTATGATGATAGTCGTCATAACCGTCTCTATCGATGCAGCCGCCACCACTGCTCGAGTTGTTCCTTAACAGCAGCTTGGAGCTCTCACTGCCACAGCTGCTGAAATCATGTGGCAAATCCATGGGTGAACTATCCACTCGTGTGCAAATGATGCCGCCACCCCCACCGATGCCACCACTGGCAGAAGCATCTATGCCCAAACTCAGACCATCATTATCCATGGGCTTTTTGAAGGAGTCCAATATGCCCGGCGGCAGGACTGGTTCAATGTCGGACATTATGCGGTATTTCTTGTACACCATTTGACACAACCAGCCCAGCACCACAATGGCCACCACCACCTCAATGGTCTGATATTTGGCACTGTGTACGGTTTCCCCGGAGCAGCTGTTCCCGCGTGTGTTAAACTCGGATTTGTGCAGACGATAACGACGGCCATCTAGATATTTATCGAGCATACCTCGCTCCTCCTGGCTGAGATGATCGCGATGCTGATGGCAATGCGTGGTCGCATCATTGTCCGTTAAATAGTTCGACTCCGAATCATCTTCCTTCAAGAGTTCAGCATTAACAGCCCTCACCTTATAGTCATATGTGTTTGGCGGCGTACAATCGGGTTTGCCCAATATGTAGGAACAATTGTGACTGGGCAGGATGTAGATAACCACACAACTAAGCAAGGAATTGTTGCCATCCCGCTCCTGAATAAGCAATTCGTAGTACTCAATGCGACCGGCTGGACGTTGAGGTGGTAGCCAGTAAATGCTTTGGAGTGTATGGTTCAAAGAGATGCCCCGGGGTGGCGAGGGAACTGTATGAATAGAGAAGGAAAATTAAATTGAGAATTGAAACTTTATGGTACCAACGAGGGTTGTCGATATTTTTCGAAATATTTAAATCGATAATATTAAAAAGCTAATTTTATAATTGACATATCGAGTCCAAAACGAGAACGTTAGGTAAAGTCGGTCATGCCCGACTTCGATAAACCCGTTACTCAGGGACATTATTGTTGTAAAGCCTTATGTTAGTTAACAGAGCATTTACATTAATAAGAACATTTCAACATTATGTGTACTTTTCAAAACGTAGCGGAATTGAGAACATGCCTAATCATCTAGAAATATTGCATATTGCCTAGCAAAAACATTGTCGATATCTTTATTATTCCATTTATTCAATTAGAAACAAGGAAGAAGTATAGTCCTCCTTCCACTTTTAGGTTTCTGCCCTCCATTTGAAGGAGACAAAATCTCTGGTCTCTTACTTTATAATAGATGTCTCCGATGTCACTGAGATTAGGTTGCATTTAAGTCTTCGGTCTATTTATTTAGACACACATTGAAACTATCTCTATGGTCTTAATGTGCTCGGAAGAGCCGCAGTAACGATAGCATATTGACAACTCCCCACCAACTCACCTCCCACAGCCGTCTGGAAGCGTATGACATTGCTCGGCTCCGAGTTGTATAGCGTATGTGCCCTCACATTAACCTCATAATGCGTATAGGCACTTAGATTGCCCAAATCATAGTGAATCCACTTCTCATTATCCACCAGCTCATCGGCCGAGGCCGATACCTTGAAGTATTCCGTTAGATTGTTATGCTGATAGATTCCCTCGTAGGAGCGTACCACACCATTAGCCTTAGATGGTGGCTTCCACTCTAGTGTGACCATTGAGCTGCTTACATTGCGTAAATAGTCCAACTCACGCGGTGGACTGGGCGCCGCTTCTCCCGTGCGTTTAATCAGCTCGTCGCTATACTGACTGGCCGTGGACTCGGAGTACATGAGCATTTTGACGCTGTAGTCGGTATAGGGCACTAGATCACGTATCTTATACTGCTTGGCATAGCGATCGCTTATCACCACCGTGGTGCAGTTATCCGGCTTACCAGCCGATCTCTGGCAATATGTGAGATTGTAGCCATTCAATATAACCGGACACACACGTTCGGTGCTCCATTTAACCACCAGCGAGGAGTTTGTGGCCGCATCAATGGTGGGCTCCATTTTGGTCAGATCATCGGTGCGATCCCTTGTGCAGATCACCCAACTCATGCCGGCATTGTGATTAACAAAGTTCGCCGAGACGGCCATGCTCAATGAGGGTGGCTGATTGGTGGATGTGGTGAACTGCATTTGGTCACCGGCCACCTGCTGGAAGTGTATGGAGCCCTCACAATCGGCCATAATGGCCGGCTTGGC
Organism: Lordiphosa collinella; assembly: GCA_018904265.1. Lineage (NCBI taxonomy): Eukaryota > Metazoa > Arthropoda > Insecta > Diptera > Drosophilidae > Lordiphosa > Lordiphosa collinella. The sequence goes on along the minus strand of JAEIFV010000021.1, from coordinate 252,510 downwards.
GCCGCACCAAAATACCGTGTAGTTCAATAGATTGCGCACATCATCGGGTGCCTCCCAGCTGAGCGTGTGACTTCTGTTATTCGGATGATACACACTGCGTATGTTTTTGGGCACACGCAGGTGAAGATCCTTGCCACTAATTGGCCCAATGACCAAGCGTGTGGCATTCACTGAAGAGCCCACGATATTGTTACTCCGTATAAGTACATCATGGTACGCATTCTTATCCCATTTCTCAATCAAAGCAGAGTTTGGGGACACGTTGATCTGAGAGGGATCTCTGGAAAGATAAAGTCAAAGGTTTTGATTAGCTAAAGATTTAATGGGGAAGTTCAATATCATAAAATTGAGCTAACGTTAAGTCGAAAGAGTATCGCCGTATTCCAGGTCAGGCTTATTTGAATCAAACTTAACTAATCTTTGATGTATCAACACTTTACCAAACAAGAAACATGTTTTAGAACACGTTTTTAACTTCTTGTCGCCTTTAATCAAATCGGGAGTCCAAAATACGGATTGTCTTGCACGCATTTTCCTACCTTGGGGTGGATTTATTTCCCAATTAATTTGACACAAAATGCTTACAACCCAAATTTTATATAACGATTGACCTCAAATCCAGCCCAATTATTTCCTTACAAAATTTTCTGATAATTTTCCTTGTGGGGCGGACTTTTCGAAATCGTAAAAATATATTGAGCATACTTTGCTTAAGCTTAGTTCACATAGGCAAACAATTTGGACAATTTTTTATACAAATTTGTCTAATTATGTTTCGGCAAATTTTGAGCAAATTATTTGCCAATGGAACGATAAATTTATTTTAAGTCCTGCAAAATCTGCAAAATTAGCTCTTTAGCCAAGTTTTCATCAAAATTTGTGTAAATTATTTGCCTGTGTGAACTTAGCTTTACAAACCCCCTGCAAGCTTTTCCTTCTAAATCGAAAGTTTCCAAAGATTCTTACATTAGAGTGGAGTGAATCTGGCCAAAAAAACATTTTATATTACAATCGCGGAAGGGGATGCGGCCAAAATTTAAAACAAACTTGATCTGCGTGCAGACACTTCGAGTCTATATTTAAAATTTGGTTGCGCTAGCTCTTCTAGTCCTTGAGATTTCGGTGTTCATACAGGCAGACGGACATGTCTAAATCGACTCGGCCGTTGATGCTGATCAATAATATATATACTTTATGATAACGGAGATGCTTTCTTCTGCCTGTTACATACATTTGCACGACTTTAGTATAACCCTTTATACTCTACAAGTAACGGGTATTAAAATTCCTAAAAAAAAAAAAAAGAAGAAAACTTTGTCAACTGGGTTGCTTGACAATTATTCTCTTCCCCAAGCGGGACCAATTTAAATCTACACTGAAACCCTCTCTTCTCTCAAACCAGTTCAGGTGCTTATCTGCGGCTTATTTAGTGACAAACCACAAGTCCAAATTAACCAAAAGTAAGGTTAGCACCTAGCACTGAAACAAAGTAAAAAGTATGTGAGTTCAGCTTTAATATATAAAAACAAACGCTTTAAATTAACATACAAAATGAATTGCAGCTGTCAGAGACATATTATTAAGTCCATTCCTACGAATTCAATCTAAAAGATTCATTTTCAACGAACCAAACGCATCCAAAACCATGAACTAGTTTCGCTTTCAACACATTCTTCAAAGAATTCGCACTGATTTCAATTTTCGTTATTATTTTTTTCAAACGAATTGAATTTAATTAAAAAGCTATCGAATTGAATTCAATGGAAGCTTGGAAAGGCTTTCCACGAAAATGAAATTCAATTTCTATTAATTACCCACAAACAAATCTATGAATGTTGCTGCTGATGATGATAAGAGATTACGGCGAACACACACAACTACACAAAATCGAACTGAATTCCCTTTCTTTTTTACCATGAAGTGACGACGACATTTACATTGAAATGAGCATCCCATTAAGCACAATATGCAGACAACATGGAAATGTGACAGTGTGTGTGTGTGTGAGCAAACGTGTGTGCTGCCAGAGACAACGTTGAGGCGGCGATTCAACGAATTTTTAAAAATAAACAATTTTCAAGAATTTGTGCACATGTGTTGTGCGGGGGTATGCCTGTATGTTGTGCAAATACTACGGCGTATTCAGAGAAACTGGCCATCGACATTGTTGCCGTTGATGAGATGTTGTTGATGTAGCAGCACCACCGCAGAAGCGCATCTGTCCGATTAATGTTTATTAGTTTATTTATTTTAGGTAAGTTTAGCAGTGATCAGTGCTAGCCAATTCCGATCCGTTGGGACTGGTTTATTGGCTTTGCTCAGTGAAACAAAATTAAAGTAGCTCTTTCGAGGATAATGTCATTCACTGCTTGATGTCGGAAGTGCCGGAAAATTAAGCTAATTTTTTACTTGTGAAACGCAAAGTTTCAACTATTTTTAAACTGCTTCGCTTCATATTTTGAGCCTCATAATCAGCTTCCACTGGCTCTGTCAAGAAGCACGCTCTTTTTCCAATTAAATTGGAGTGTAGAACAAAGATGTGTTGTTGTTCTTCTTCAATTGTTCAGTGAATCTTGTTAGCCACATTGTATTGGAATAAATTAGGATAAAATTAGCACAATATTTAAGCACTCGGCTAAAAACATTGTTCTCTCAATTTGCAGTTGTTCTCTCCCTAAAAAAGAGGGCTTCAGGAGGGACTTTAAGCTTTTAAAATTAATACTCACGTTAGTGATCCATTGACGCGATACTCGCTGATTATGTAGGTAAAATTATTACCATTCAGCTCATGCGGCTCCAATTGTTCCCAATAGAAACGCAACTGTGTTCCCGATGAACGTACATAGAAACTGCCATTGGTCACACGCGGCGGACGACGCGGACGTTCCGCTAATGTTTGAAAATCATAAACCAATGGCTCACTAAAAATTGAGTTATTGTAATTGGAACGCACACGAAGCATCAGTTCATAATCATAGCCCGCATAGGGCAACTGGGTGAGACACAGCGTATCCTTAAGAATCGATGAATTGTTTTCCCATGACGGTCGCATAATTGCCGGAAGTTTCTTCGGTTTAACCGATACCTGCCAAATCAGGCTAAAACGGCTAGTTCCATAGTTGCTGCGACGTGGCATTTCCCAGGATAGACATATGGAACTTTCGGAACGACTGACCACTGTGAGATTTTGTCCCGGCTGCGATGGTATAGTGTTCTCACAATGATTAACCTGTTGTGAAAAGGATATAAGAAGTATTTAGTTTTGTAAGGCAGAAGAAATGGAAAAAATGGATGAGAGTTACATTTTTTCTTTAATTGCTCTCTTTTATTCAGTGAGTACTTCTTTTATGTTTACCTGCTCATATATATTTCATTTTATTTTCAGTTGTTTTGTAATGTGGATGCTATGAGATTTCTCTCAAAATACCATTATTGTTAATACTGGAAAATCTGCTGGAATTTCAAAGCCTTTAACAACACCTTTCATAATTCAAGCAACCAATTCTGATAACCAAAACGGAAATATGAAATTATCAGGCAATGACTCATGCAAATTGAATTCTTCATTGGGGCTGTTTGACAATTGCTACCTTGTAATTGAAATAAATACTTGCAATTTAAGATTATCATGTCGCAATGGCTTATTTGGCTGTTTTGCTTGGATCCAATGTGAAAAAAAGAAATGTTGATCTTAAATTTTTTTTTTGCTCATTGTATAGTTCATACTTTTATCTCTTAAATGTGAGTTAAGCCTTAATTATTTCATAAGATATAAGTTCGTGCTCGATCTGCCAAGATTGACCAATTTGTATTAAAATTCAATTTTAAATCAATTTTAATTTAAGATTTGTATTTTAGATGAGCGCCAGTGTAGTTTTTAAGTATACGGTGCATTTTGCTTTAAAAACTACACTGTCAAAAGCGATAAATATAAATTTGCATGCAAATCGGCCATACGGTTTGCATTCCTAAAAAAATCACCCTTTACCTACTCAACTTTCGAGATGATTCCACATTATTACCCCTTGATTATTATTTACACTTACTACAATTTCCTGATGTATTTCGCCAAACGGATTGGATATGACCAATTGAAAGAAATACAAGTCCGCAAATTTCTTATACTTCTCATCCGTAATGTTGCAGGTGACAATGGGGGCGGCATCGAAATTGCAATCGACATAGTACATATACGGATTATCCTTGCGATGGACCACATAGCTCACATTATACTTGGTTATGAGCTTGTTGGGGGGTTCCGTGAAATTGCATACCATGTACATGAAATCGTGGCCAATGCATCGGAAGTCCTCCACCTGCTGGGGACGGGTGCCCACATAGACTTTGGACGGGTTGATGACATAGTCACCGCACATGCACATATACTCCTGCGCCTGTGCGGGCACATTGCGTGCCGTATAGAGGATGGTCGTGTCATTGAGGACGCGAATGTCGGGCTCGTTTCGGAACTCTCCGTATTTGTTCTTGAAATACAATTGGTGAACATTGCAGGAGATGTTGCTCTGTTGTTGGATGTAGGTTTCATTAATGGTGCAGCTGATGTTAAAGTCGCCGCCGATCAGTTGCTCCACTGTGGTCGGGTGCAGCCAGCCGGGTTCGTTGATGCACACAACAGCACCCAGCAGTGCCAGAAGTGCCAGCAGGGTAAGCAGCTTCGGGAGGCGTTGCATTTGGATGCCCAACTGCATCTGCAAGATATTTGGATTTGATTTCTTTTAATTTGGAAACACAAACACGCACACACACAGGCACTTGCACTCTCGCACAAGTATAGCGCAGCCCTCACAACACAAACACACACCTTTCTGCTGCCGCTGGTCGCGGGGCACTTGTTGGCTTTGTATTGGTAATTCTCAGAAACCGTTTATACAATGCTCGAAGAATTCCAGGAACTGCTGCTATGGCATTTCGATTCAACTTCACACAATATACACTGATTAGTTCAAAGCTTAGTCAAGGGGATTTATTAGTGCTAATTTAACTAGTTGTTAACAATTTTCTTTAGTTTTGGTTATTTCTCTGATGTTTTTTTTTCTTGACTGTTTGGTTAAAACGACGACGACAGAGAATGGCTCGCTCTCTCCCGCTCCCGCTACCAATGCCCCGATGTAGCTGTGTAATTGTGTGACCAGAGGATGAAAGGGAAAAAATGGCTGTGCAAAAATACTAAAATCGCTTTAGAATTTAACATTTTTTATTTTCAAATATACGAAACGGTCAAACTGTTGAGAAACAGCTGATAACGCTAGGGGCTCAACTGGAATTTCCACAAAAAGGACACGACAGTACAGAGAGTGTTTCCTGGGCAAAATATTCACTTTTTTTAAACAATTTCAATAACAATTAAAAATGTCTCCTACTTTTTTAAGTCAATTAAATTATTTATTAGCGATGACATTTTTATCGAAACGAGTATCGATGAATTTATGCAATTTGTAATGCGAAAATACCAAATTTAGTAATTGTTTAGTGGAGCTACCCCAACTGAAAAATTCTGAAACAATTTAACGGACAGTGAATTTACAAGAATTTTGTTGTCTTCAGATCGCGGTGGACTTCAGATCTGTTCCATTCATGTCGCTGTTCAAGTGTGCAAAACATACCCTTAATAGGTCAACATATAAAATATTCAGTCAATTCAATAATATAAATGATATTTTAAAAACAAATGACTGTAGTATATTTGCAAATTTAACCAAGTTAATTTTGGAGTGTAACAATTGACTTAAACAATTTCGTATATCTTTTGTTTTGCAATCGGTATAATTATGAAACTTTTCCCGCGTTTACATTAGGAGGCCCTCTCAATTTGTATGTTCAACCTTGTGTTAATCGCCAAATATGTCACCGCTATGGCAGAATAGGTTTTTTAAGGGGGTCTTCTGGCTTAGACTGCCGAATTTGACATGTTTTTTTTTTTTTTAAATCGTGGAAAGAAAACGCGTTTAGATTTTGTAATTCTGTTTTTTTTTTTTTGGATTTGGTGGGTCAGTTCATTGAAGAAAATGCAAAATTTAAAGAAAGTAAATTTATTGTGCGGTTAAGAAGTTCTCGACCTCCAAAGTTGGGTCTCAGAAAAAAGTATGTCCAATGTTCGCAGGATTGCGGGAATAAACTGCACGGGGAATTAGATAGTAGGAATTAGGAACGGGGAATTAGATAGTAGGAAGGGAGCTTTATCGTGCGAATCTTCAGAAAAAAATACGAATTTTTTTATAGATGTGGCAGCCATTTAAAAATGATAAATCGATTTTTTTATTTCTTTTTTGTATTCCAGTGTACAAAAAAAATTGTTTTGGCGATAAACGAGGTTCACTTGATAGCGCCGTTACTTCGCTTGGAAAAATAATTTTGAGTATTTAGCATAAAACATGCAAAAAAAAAATTCAAATGCAGGAGACCCCTTTAAGTTAAATTATTTTAGAACTCAAGCGAACCTAGGAAAATATTTGTTAGAAAGATTGTCCGATTTCTTCTTATAAATTAAGGTTAAAAGCGGTATGTAGAAAAAAATCTAATTGGTAATTTATGATCTATTATATATATAAGTGAAAGAAATTGGTAAAAATGAATTTTCTCTTCAGTAACAAGAGTGACTGTGATTTCGACTGTTCTATCGAACTTGTGACTCATCTCTATGATTCTGCCTCAGCTGGTCACACTGTTTTTTGGCCTGTGTGTGTTAAATGCCTCGTCCATGTGTGTCATTCGTATTTGTGTGTTTTTTGTGCTTGTGTGAGAAAGTGACGAATTACTTTTCATCAAATGGAAAATAATTCAGTTTGAAAACACGTAGATATTTTCCAGAGCTGCTAAAAAATTACAGTTGAAACAACATTTTGAACATAGAAAATCTGGTGAAATCTCTTGCTGCTGCTGAATACAAGAAGAACCAAGAGAGAACAGCGAAAGCACTGAAAAAATTATATTTATAAAAAGCGGAGCAACAACAACATTTGAACACACACAAAACACAAACAACAATCGAAATGGCGGAAGGCGGCAGTAAGCGTATCAACGTGGTTGTAAAAACGCCAAAGGACAAGAAAACGGTTGAGGTTGATGAAGATTCTGGAATAAAAGATGTGAGTAAGCATTCGCCGAGATGTGTGTGTGGTGGGGTGTACACCTTGTGACCACAACAGCCATGTGCAGGCAGGCAGGCACATACACATGCAGGCACACATATTTATGTGGTGTGTACATAAAACATAACTTAATTGGATGTACAGTGCATTTTTATCCGATACTGTTAAAGAGAGTAGAAAAAAAGGGTGGCAAAGTGCAAATGTCGGTGTGACCGCTCGCTCGTGTGTATGTGTGTGCGTGTGCTTGCATATGGAGCCCTCTCAATGACACGGAGGGAACGAGTAGGGATGTGTAGCAAAATGGCTTGGCTTGTCAAAAGTATCGTCCCATATCGAACGTAAAATGTTTTCCTAATAATTTTTAATTGTTCATAATTTTCTTAGGGCTATCAACAGCTGATTTGAAAAGATTTTCCTCTAACTAGCTTTCCTTTAAGCGGCACGAATGCCTCTTACCACTTGCATTCAATACTCAATACTGCGGAAAGGGGCGAAAAGCTTCATAAAATCGCCACATTTCGGCTTTTTTTAATGATCGTTCCATGATACAACAACCAAGGTACGGCGCTCTCACAGTGCGCTCTCAGCTCAGTACGCAAAACAACAGCAAAAGCTCAGTATTCAAAAATAAATCTGCGCCGTACCTGTAATGATTGTACCATGGATCGTTTTATTCTCAAATTTTAGCATCGATTAAATGTAAGACGTGTTTTACACGGTGAAAAAGCTCTTGCTTGTAGAAAAGAGGTGTAGAGCAGGCCCGGCCAAATATAGAGCACAGAAAAGTATGTCTGTCGCTCTCTGACACTCAGTGATGGTTGACTTCGGAAAGCATTCGGTGTGAATCGCCGAGCGACTTCGGGCCCCAGGTTCCAAGGCTGGCCAGGCCTGGTGTAGAGGGGCAAGCCTTTCCCACAAACGAAAGCTTTTTCAAAAACAAATCTCGAATTTACTTTTATAATAAGGGACGGACTCATGCTGATAAATCAATTAGATATTATCCTCACTGATTTAAGCAAGGCAGTTAATCGTCATTTGCTTTTAAGAAATGGTCCCTCTTAAGGGAGATAGAAGGCCAAAAAATGGTAATTTTTTAGATTTTTTGTAGGAAAACTATATTAAATTTCGGATCGGGGGTTATGTTATACATGTAGTGTAATGTCTTTTTACCGTTCTGCCCCATTCATGGGTAACTATTGTCTTGGCCCGCACAACTTCGAGCGCATACATGCCGTGACAGACTTAGCCGTTTAATTCAGCGATAACAAAAACTTTTCGGATCACATTGGCATCATCGTTCGCAAAGCTAAAGTGGTGTGTGCTTTTGTTAAGCGTTGGTCTAAAGAGTTTGATGACCCTTACACCACTAAGCTTCTTTTCGTCTCACTTGTTCGACCAATACTCGAGTATTGCTTATGCGTATGGTCTCCGCAGTATGCAATATACCAAGGCCTCTTTGAGTCGGTGCAGAAGCAAAAATATTTCCTATTCGCCTTAGGTGGATTAAACTGGGAACTACACCGTCGTGTCGTAGAGTCTGCCATGAAGTTATGTTTCTTCATAAACTAATACATGTCCACATTGACTCGTGTTTTCTTTTGAGTCAAATTAAATTTTCGATCCCTTCTAGACCTACACGACAGTTCCGGCCAATTTTCTTACATATAAGTAGATATACAGGCATGTTCCCGTTTCTGAGTGGAATGAAAAAGTAAAGCGATCGCAATTCCGAATCTTTTTCATTTTGGTGTTCCCGTTTCCGAGTGAAATAGAAATCCATTGTCTTTTCGAATGAATATTCGAATATTCAGCCATAAGGCAGCCTTGGCCGACGCCATGCGCCGTCGATGCGCAGGTCGGGTTCCGTGTACAATTTAATAAAAGATTTTAAATCAAATGCGCGATTCTGAATACTCATCTCAATATGATATGTTAAATAAAATACTGGATAAAGAATAGTTAAGGAATGCATATTCTTCATGATAAGAATTTGAAACGTGCGTGCGGGGCTGATAATTTTGAATCTGTCGACCCGTTTCGTATCATATGCAAGCTTTATAATGATTTAACCGGGGGTTCCATGTTTGTTAATGTTTCAAATATTTTGTCATACTTATCCCAATAAATGTAAATCTTTGCTTTCGCCCACTTGATGTGAGTCGGAGCACGTCGTAAAAATATTCTCCCAACTCGGACGGAGGCTGGATTGGGAATAATATTCTTTAGTATGTTAACAGCTAATTTGTCAGCTGTTTTTCAATGTTATGTTTCTCTTTTACTAATAGAGAGTGTACAACTGCAAGGTAGAGCGCTGATGGCCCATATCTGTAATAATTGTATTATACCGTGAGGTTTCTAACTTACACTTATACACCGGGGGCCAAAGTCACACAGACGAGAGCCGAATGAATGCAAAATTATGATTGTGTGAGTCGGTGAGCATGGGAAACCAAGTAAATCGGCTGTTGTCTCGTTTGTTCAGAGAGTTTCCGTTGTCTCTCTCTCTCTTGCATTCTCCTGATATGGTCCACTTGACCTACTCCTGTTCCATCTACACAGGTTTGCCTCTAACCACGTAGCAGTTCAACCTCTGGCTATTTATACACAAGATTCTTATGACCTTAACTAAATCTAGTTTATCCCATTTTCTTCTCGTTAACAGTTCAAAATTCTAGTGGCCCAAAGGTTCGAGGCAGAGCCCGAGCAGTTGGTATTAATTTTTGCTGGTAAAATAATGAAGGACACGGACACCCTTAAGATGCACAACATCAAGGATAATCTTACTGTACATTTGGTGATTAAGGCACCCACACGTAACCAAGAGACACCGGCACGTGCCCCGGCGGATGTGCGTCAAACCCCATTCGGTTTGAATCAATTTGGTGGCCTGGCCGGCATGGAGGCCCTGGGTGCCGGCTCGAACACCTTTATGGACCTGCAGGCGCGCATGCAGAACGAGTTGCTAAACAATGGCGATATGTTGCGCACGTTAATGGACAATCCTTTGGTGCAGCAGATGATGAACAATCCGGAGACTATGCGACAGTTGATCACCTCAAATCCGCAGATGCAGGACTTGATGCAGCGCAATCCGGAAATCTCGCACATGCTAAACAATCAGGACTTATTGCGTCAGACCATGGAATTGGCCAGGAACCCTTCGATGCTGCAGGAGCTGATGCGGTCGCACGATCGTGCCATGTCGAACTTGGAGTCGGTGCCGGGGGGTTACAGTGCCCTGCAGCGTATTTATAGGGACATTCAGGAGCCTATGATGAATGCGGCCACCGAGTCATTTGGCAGAAATCCATTCGCTGGCCTGGTGGAGGGAGGAGGCACCAATGCTGTCGGCGGTATCAACCCCCAGCAAGGCACCGAGAATCGCAATCCGCTGCCCAATCCCTGGGGAGGTGGCACTGGCGCCACCACCAATGGCACCAGCTCGGGCGGAACCACCGCCAACAATCGCTCGGGCGATCAGCCACCGAACAATGTACTCAACACGCCGGCCATGCGTAGTCTGCTTCAGCAGATGGCCGATAACCCGGCCTTGATGCAGAATCTACTTAATGCCCCGTATACACGCTCGATGATGGAGTCCATGTCACAGGATCCGGATATGGCCTCACGTCTGCTGGGCAGCAGTCCACTTTTGGCCAATAACCCGGCGCTTCAGGATCAAGTGCGCCAGATGATGCCACAGTTCATGGCCCAAATGCAAAATCCTGAGGTGATGAATATGCTAACCAATCCGGAGGCCATCAATGCCATTTTGCAAATACAGCAGGGCATGGAACAGTTGCGCAGTGCCGCTCCCGGTCTGGTGGGCACACTGGGCATACCTCCTCCGCCGCCTGGCGTAAACACGGCAACGGATCCGGCTAGCGGCGATGGTCAGGGCACTGCCGGCATCCCCAACAGCGTCAACAACAGTGTGTCATCCCCCAACAGCACAGCGACCCCCAATAATACGGCTACCACGAACCCACCACTAGCCCCTGGTGGCGGTCCGAATGCGCAGCTCTTCAACGATTTCATGATGCGCATGCTCAACGGCATGTCGAACAATGCAGACACCACGCAACCACCGGAAGTGCGCTACCAGTCGCAGCTGGAGCAGCTGGCTTCCATGGGCTTTGCCAATCGAGAGGCCAATCTGCAGGGTAAGAGGGGTGAAAAAAAGTAGAAATAGACAGAAGGGGGCGATGGAAGCAGCCAGTATTATCGCTAGCATCTTGTGTAGGGAGGCAAAAGAAGCCAAAAACTTAAAATTTCGAAATTCAAATTGTAAATGATTCCGGCTACCGTCGGAAGACCCCAAAGTAGTAACTTACGACACACTTGTGTGTGCTTATGTACGCCGATGAGTTGAAGCTTTGTTTAACATTATAAGGATTTGTTCTCTCCCCATCATTTTCGTGTCCAATTCCGCTTCTGCAAAAGTTTCACCAAAAAGCGGTTTTAAATCACAAAATTGTTGTGGGAGTGAAATTGATTATCCCAATATTCTTTACTATTCTCTTTTCTGTCCAATTCTTGGCAAAGTTATAGAAGTTATAAAAAATGTTGCTTACTTTTTGTTTACATAATTTTGAAATGTTCTTATTAATGTTGTTAATGCTCTTTTAACTAACATGAGGGAAGGCTATACCATATTAATTTCTCTTTTAACTAACATAAGGGAAGGCTATACCACATTAATTTCCCTGAGTAACGGGTATATCGAAGTCGGGCAGGACCGACTTTAACTTACGCTCTCGTTAGAGCAAACTTAATGGCCTCGTTTTGAGGTGGAACCAGTTAGGAAAATTTTCATTTTCAACGGCTTTTTACTTAACGGCCATATTTTTGTATTCGATTTCATAGAAAAATATATATTTGTCCTTAATGAATTAATTAAAAGCGCGATTTTATAAGTCACCTTCTACATGATGGGGTTTTCGCCTTTTCCACGTTGTGATCAAAATTTTTTTCGTATTTATATTTAAACGGTGTCATCTTTAGGTGGGGGCTAGATATTAATGAAAAAGTAATTATCTTAATATCAATTGTCTCATGTTTATGTTAGAGCTTTCCATCTCTGCCTAGTACTTAAACCATTTTTATTACCCCAATTCTAACCTATTTCATTTCCATTCTTCTCTTCCCAATTAGCTCTGATTGCAACATTTGGTGACATCAATGCGGCAGTGGAACGTCTCCTGTCGCTAAATCAGTTGTCCTTAAGTTAACATAGTTAAGCCGGTTGCTAAAAAAAGAACAAGGAAAACAAAAACTACTGTATACAAACAAACAAGAACGAAAACAAATCAACCTGTCTATATATATATATATATATACATGTATAACTACAACTTAAACCCGTAAACCCAAGAAACCAAATCCAAATTGTTGAAACATGATGAAGAAGGGGGAAGTGATGCAACAAAATTCAAGTTCCTCCTTCAAATTTTCGCTAATTTATCCATCAAAAAAAAAAGAGCCAGGAAATACCTTGAATCCTACACATATACACTTACATCCACACTCTCACACACCACTGCACATTAACATATAGAAAAAGGGAGAGAGAGATTTAAAGAAAATGAGAATCACATACCAAAGTTTCGGCAAATTGTAACATCTCAAAGAAAAACCTTAAATGCGGAAATGGGGCAAAACACACACACACACTCACTTGCACATCTCATGTATGTCACGATTCTAGAACTTGATTGTGTTCTAATAAATTGGAATATATGTCTGTGCTCTTGTTTATTATTATTAATAACACTATTATTATAAATATTATTTGTTAAACCTGTGCATTTTCGAATCGAACCGGACGCTGATGGATTTGGCTTGATTGGGTTGGCTTTGGATATGGATGGTGTGGCAATGGATGCTATTTTCAACAAATTTCTTTAATCAATTTTTTTTTCCTATATATAAATCGCATATATATCAAAATATTCCATGGTGTTAACAAAAAGACGTAAACTATTTTGAAATTCCTTAGTAAAACAACAAAAAACATGTAATTCTTATCCTTAGTTATTTTCGTTTGTGTATGTAACAAGTTGGTCGGTCTACGGGATAAATGAGGAGGGGGCTCACACACACACATCTGTTTTTTTTCGTGTTACTAATATATATATATCTATATATATATATATCGTATGTGTATATCTGTAAGTACTTTGTAGAAATTACAAACAGCTGAGCAAAAAAATAAAAACAATAAAAACCAATCTGGGAGATGGGCTAATTGAAAAAGAGCGAGACAGATAGATGCACAGCTAGGGCGTGTAAGAAGAATAGAAAGTGAGGCCGTGGAAATCTATGTTTTTAAAAACTAAGTAAACAATTTGTAAATGGTCACGTTTGAATTGAAACAACTCCAAAAAAAAAAAACAAATGAAATAAAATAAAGCTGCTTTGGTTTTAGATTTTTGCGCTTGCAAATAAGTCGAATCTGTGTATTTCCTTGGGATTTACGACTGACTGTTTCCCTGTCTTCCAAAGGTGTAAAGTTTAATAAATCTAGTGTATTCCGCTACCCCTGCCAAACCTTTGAAAATGTCTTTGAATCAACTGAAGGAAGACCTTGAGGCCATAAGCCCTTTTAATTCTACATAGGTTCAATCTGGATCAAATACCTCTTTAAGTTGGAAATTTGGTCATAAGCCGCCTCTTCCATCAGTATAACTTTATTCTTCTGCGGGTTTCTAACTAAAACTATTTTTCGGACCTTAGAAACTAAGGAAGCTATACTATGTAGATGTCCGATTTCGACCAAACTTGGTGGAATCATGGAAAATCATAAACTAACAATTACGAAATTTGGAGGCGATCCCATTTTAAAAAATCTTTTTTCTCACTAGAAATGTTTTTTTTTTTGCCAATCATTCGTACTGCAGCTATACTTATGCTATAGTCATTCGATTTTGACAGAACTTTGTAGAACTGTGTAAAAGTACATAAAAGGTTTTTCACACTATAACTTGTTTTTCGTCCAATCGTTCCTATGGCAGCTATATGCTATAGTCATCCGATTTTGACAAAACTTTGTCGAATTGTGGGAAAGCATACAAAATAGATAAATGACAGTTTTAAGGACATTTTCATTGAAAACAAAAAAGTTTTTTTAACTAAGACTACTTTTCTATGACAGTTATACTATATGGACAAAATAATAGGTGTGCTTTTTTAACTTTTTTTAACTTGCGACAGGTTCCAATTGGAATCTTTCCGACCTCTCTTATGAGTTCACCCCAGAGATTATTGATGGGATTGAGGTCGGGGGATTGACTTGGCCACTCAAGAACATGCACATTTTGCTCTCGAAACCAATCCTTTACTACTCGAGAGGCGTGCTTTGGGTCATTATCCTGCTGGAACTTCCATGAAAGTGGCGTATTATTCTCGGCGTTTGGTAGCATCACCGTCTCCAATAGATCTTTGTATACGAATCTGTCCATTATTCCGTTAATACGATGAATCGGACCAACACCATACCATAAAAAGTAGCCCTATACCATTAGGCTATCACCTCCATGTTTCACAGTTTTATATGTATACTTGGGATCAAATTCTTTGCATTTCGGACGACGAACCTTCCTTTTGGCATCATTTCCAAATAAATTTATTTCGGTTTCGTCACTCTAGAGGATATTACGCCATTTTTCCTCACCCTCCGGTCCGCACCAGGTTCTACGATCTAATGCAAATTTGTTCCTCATCTGTAAATTTGCCGACAGAAGCAAAATAACCCTCCGAGCAATCCTATCTGGTAGGTTTGCTATTGCCAATCGTCACCGAACGGTCCGTGATGACACAATATTCCCAATTTCATAGGAAATCGTCCTGGAAGACTTGAACGGGTCGCGTTTTACCAACTGAACCAGGCGATCGTCGGTCTTAGATGATGATTTTCGAGGTGCTCCCCGAGTTTCTCCTATTTTTCCGGTTTTAAGGCATTGGTTACGAAGTTTTGAGAACGTTTCATTAACATGGCAATGGACTTGTACGTTTTTCCTTCATCTCAGAGTTGCCGAATGATACAGGTTATATGAAGTTTTTGTCTCATACATGTCCTCTGTCTGTTAACATCTCTGATATCGGTGCGTTCATACGGGCAAAGCTAATTCATCTCGGCTGTTGATGCTGATCAAGAATATATATATATTCTTTATATGGTCGGAGATGCTTCCTTGTGGCTGTTACATAGTTTTGCGCAAACTTATTATACTCTGTGTACCTCTGGTACAGAGTATAAAAATATTACCAGACTTTAAAATTTTGAAAAATCTATGTACGTTGTACACCCACTAAAATTTCATTGTGTTAATCATCATGCTAAATTCTCCTCTTAACATTTACTTTTCCAAAAACCCAAATAAACTATGATTAATTCTCTTTCCAGGGTAAATTCTAGGCTCAGCCTTCACTTTTTTCTTCTTACAGACAACGCCTCCGGTTTTCGTTTAGTATAATTTTGGGCCTGCCAATCACATTTGGCCAGTAGTTACATTTATTACAGCAGCTGCTTTTGAGTATACAAAACAATACACAATACTAATATCTAAAAACAGTTCCAGACGAGGGTTTAATAATATAGCACACATATGAACAACATGAAAAATTCCATAAGCATATCCATCATCAATGCTCAGAGCTCCTCGAAGAAGGCCACGCGTGCCTTGGTCGAGCCGGACTTGAGTTTCTTGAGTGTGGAGTATTTGTTCTCGCCGGCCTTTATTTGCGCTTCGCTGAGTATATCGAGATTGCTCTGATTCTCCTCAATCTTGTGAGGTGCTATCTCCGAGCGCAGAGTTTGCAGTTGATTCTGAACTTGCTTCTTCGACTTGCGCAAATATTCCAAATGATTGCGCTCCATCTCGTTGGTGATCTGCTCCATATCCTTATCGGTAAGTATAAACTCTTTGGGCTCAAAGTCATCGGAAATGCCACTGGAATTGTCACCCATCACTAGATGATAGAGGGAGGCAGAGTTGGTTAGATCGGCGCCACCGGCAGTGGTTTCCATGTCATTGGTGGAGCTGCTGGTGGTTAACGAGGGTGTGCTTGTGGCCGCTATGCTCGATGTATGGTTGACTGCATTCGACACTGTGGAAGCGGTCAGCAGACTGTCTGTGGAGGATTTGCGACCGCTATTGAGGAAGTTCAGAAGACGTGCGGTGGCCTCACGTTCAGCCATTTTGGCACAGATCAACTCTTTTCGCAGCTTCTCCGTTTCGGCCTCCCGCTTGTCATTCTCCACCGTCAGCTGATGCACATAAAAGTCTGCATCGCGTATCTTCTTCTCCAGATCCTGCTTCTCGCGCTCGATTTTCATTTGCCGCTCACGCAGTCGATCCATTTCGGTTTTGAAATGATTCGCCTTGCATTCGGTGAGCTGCATTTGCTCCTCGTTGACGCGACTCTTTTCGAAATACAGTTCCTTGGTCTCCTCAGAGCGGCGCTATGAGAAAAAAAAACAAGGAAATTAGGGAAGGGGAGGGTGGAGGGGATCACAGCAGGCGCTTACCAGCGCATCGGATGCCATGCGTATCTCATCCTGCAAATGATCCAAACGTTTCTCCAGTTCATATCGCTCATGCTCAGCCTTCTCCCGCAATTGCTTTTCCCTAATGAATTTCTTGCGTTCTATCTGTCTGCGCTGTTTCTCGTCCTTCGCCTGGGCCTTCATCTGTTGAATTTCCATGGTATCCGGTTTGCGGCGCCTCATATACAGATCATGATTGCCCTTGCACAGATCAAGTATCTATACAAATAGAGCATTGAAAGTTACCTTCTTCCATCCACGTTTCATTCGCTGGCTTACCATTTTGTTTATGTGCAGATCCTGTGAGTAGAATATAAAATTTGAGACCTTGGCATCCACCAAGCGTATGGTGAACTTTTTGTCATCAAAACTGACGTGTCGTATCTCATTCCATTGGAACGTTGTCTTTGGCGTTAGCTTGTCACGCTCATCGTAGATGTTAAGTCCCACGGCCGTGACTCCCAGCCACAATTTGGTTTTGTTCTTATTCTGGAAATGAAAGGAGGATTTGTCTATGTCATTTTGCTCTCAAGTCTACTCGGGAACTACCCACTGTAATAGGAAAATAATTGACACCATACATGTCTAGATCTTGGGCGATTTTCAGATACTCCATTTCCACTTCGTCGCGCGTCATGGGTTCGTGGTCCATGTACCTGGGAAAAGAAGTTTATTTATTTAAGGCAAACATTTCTGGTCGATTTTAGGCAATATAATTTTAATTGAAAATGTGTGTTAGCAAAGTGACTAAGGTGGGTTGTGGTGGTGGGATGTCGCTCGGGAAAGAGGCGAGTGGCGGACATTAGTTGCAGCGGCCGAGACCGTAAAACGGTTGTGATGGCCAAAGAAGAAGAAGAAGTAACTAAGTATAAGGGGAAAATTAGTAGCACATTTCGGCCGCTATGCCCCAACTCACAGCGATATTCACAAAATCAAGTAAACTCCATTAAAAATAGTTAAATTCCAGCCAAGACCCCGAAGTGCAAATAATAAAAATAGAGGAAAGTTGACCGTGCTCGGCCTTGCAGCACGTTTTTCCAACTAAGACTACTTTTAAGGACCTTACTCGTTTACGATGTTAGTGGCGTGTTGTATTTGATCGCTATCTCATTTAGAATTGGATATTTTTCTAGCATATCGAAATTCTTCGACTGATCCAACAGATATCTTCCTAGATGTTCTTTAATGTTGCGTGAAATAACTGACAACGAAGCGTCAGTACTATTTTGACACATCCATGGCTGCTATAGGTAAGAGTCATACGATTCATTCCCGATGATCTCAACCCGATTGTTTAAGACAGCTTTCAAACAGACGGAATGACAGACGGACGGGCTTACGGTCATGGCTTTATCAACTAAGCTCATCATGCTGATCAAGAACTATGCGTTTTAAACATCTGTACAATTTTTATATATATTTTTAATTATGTTAATAGAAATGTTTGAATTTGAAGATTACGGACATGGCCAAGCCATCGTTTTTTTAAATTAAATCAAACGACTTAGAAGTCATAGAATTTTAGAATTTGAAGGCATCCAAGACTTTGCTACCGGCTTCGTCAAAATCATAGAATTCTTGTTTGGGGACTATGTGTTTTCGTGAGACCACTGTATTCTCATGTGTCATGGCATATTGCATTGCTTCGTCAATAACAATATACTCAATATCATCAATTTCGCGGCCATGTAAAGCAATTTTTCCAAAACAGTTCAACTACCGCATTTTTATGCCCCACATGTACACATAACATTATTACAATAAAGCGCGATTTCTCAATGTGCGGTTAGTCAACTTGACAGGCAGTTTAAGAAGAGGGAGGAATATAGGAGTTGAGTGAATCTCCAAGCGAATATGATCTTCACTCACCAGGTCTTGATGCGTTCCTCCCACATTTCGGGTGTCATTTGGTATTGATCCGTTACGCCCTTGGGCAGCAGTTCGCCACCCGCCAGCATCCCGTCCTTGTAGCTCTCATAGTCGTACGGTCCGTATTGAACGTGAACGGCGTAGGAGGCCAGCAGCACGGATGCCTCCGGCCTGCAATAGATGTCCATCGAGAGAATGCTCTGTTTCACTTGCAGAAAGAACAAATGCTGCGTTATCTCCTGAATGAGCTCCTCGCTCACATTCTCCGGAAAGAACTTGGCATAGAAGCTGAACACATAGATATTGTTATTGGCGTGCAGTTCAATGCGTTGATCTTTGACCTTTTTGTCCATTTTCAGCCAGGATACATTGCTGCGCGTGTCCACATACTGGAGGCCAAAGTACCAGGATTCCCGCAAGCCAATGGTGCGGCAGACCAGGTCAAACAGATCCTGACCAGAGGCGCGCGTTTCCAGCTCGAACTCCAGCTCCGAATCGAAGGTGTTAACCCGGACGGGCAGGGAGCGATTCTTTTTGGACCCAAAGAGGCTCATTGTGTGATGTATGTGTGTGTGTGCGTGTGTATATTTAGATGTGTTGTAATTTTAACTTGTTGCTAATGGGGCTGCCTCTGCTGCTGCTCCTGTCTAATGTCGCTGCTGCTCCTACAGTTCGTTGTCGTTGTTATTGTACCAGCTCCACCTCGCATACATTTCCACACGCACATATTGTCCAGCTCAAATCCAATTGGTCTACGACAATTCTTTGCTTATTTTTTTTTTTTTTTTTTGAGTTTAGGTTACCAAGAGACCCGTAGGAAACCTGGAATTATTTGGCCGCCCACTTTTAAGTAAAGTGGAAATCGCCACTGCTGAATGTGTGTTCTTGCAATTATGTTTCGCTTTATAGGTCTATGTTGTTTTCGTTAATGAAATCCTTGGGTATAAAGAATTATTTGGCCGCCCACGTTGAAACGCGGAAAACGCCACGACAAATTGACTGGAATAAACCAATGTATCCAAATAAATATTAAGTAGTAAATCCAAGATATATATGCATATGGTCTCACTATTCACACTAAAAATTGCACACAAAAATTGCACACTAAAAATTGCACACAAAATATCGATGACCGATGGAAAAAAATCGATATTTTTACTTGCTGTGCTGTTAAGAGCCGAGACTGTTAACATTTAACATTTATTTACTGTTGTTAACATTGGTCCGCGTGAGTGGTCCGCGTGAGCCGAGTGGTCCGCGTGAGTGGTCCGCGTGCAAATGCCGCCAGAGTTGCCTCAGTTGTGTTCGTCGATAACGATAAAAAAAATGCCGACTGCCAAGGCGCACTTATCGGTCATTTTAAACTGTAGTTTCGAAACTGTAGTTTAAACTGTAGTTTCGAAACTGTAGTTTAAACTGTAGTTTAAACTGTAGTTTCGAACTGTAGTTTAAACGTGTTTCGCAGAAACTGTAGTTTCGAACTGTAGTTTCGAACTGTAGTTTCGAACGTGTTAAACGTGCGACGTGTTAAGTGTACGTCGGTTAACTGTGAAACGTGCGGTGGTTGCGTGAGTTGGTTTACTGTGTTCCGTAGTTTAAACTGTTTCGACGTGTTTAAAGTGTGTTTAACGTAGTTTAACTGTGTTTAAACTGTAGTTTCGAACTGTAGTTTAACTGTAGTTTCGAACTGTGTTTACTGTGTTTTATTTTGTTTTGTTTAAGTAGTGA
Organism: Lordiphosa collinella; assembly: GCA_018904265.1. Classification (NCBI taxonomy): domain Eukaryota; kingdom Metazoa; phylum Arthropoda; class Insecta; order Diptera; family Drosophilidae; genus Lordiphosa; species Lordiphosa collinella. The sequence continues at coordinate 232,257 of JAEIFV010000021.1, read as the reverse complement.
AGTGTTTACTTATTTAACGTGTTTAACGGTTTCAACTGTAGTTTAAACGTGTTTCGCGTAGTTTAAACTGTAGTTTCGACTGTGTTTAACTGTGTTTCGCTTGTTTCGACTGTGTTTCGACGTAGTTTAAACTGTAGTTTCGAACTGTAGTTTAAACTGTAGTTTCAAAACTGTAGTTTAAACTGTAGTTTCGAACTGTAGTTTAAACTGTAGTTTCGAACTGTAGTTTAAACTGTAGTTTCGAACTGTAGTTTAAACTGTAGTTTCGAACTGTAGTTTCGAACTGTAGTTTAAACTGTAGTTTCGAACTGTAGTTTAAACTGTAGTTTCGAACTGTAGTTTCGAAACTGTAGTTTCGAAACTGTAGTTTAAACTGTAGTTTCGAACTGTAGTTTAAACTGTAGTTTAAACTGTGGTTTACGTAGTTTAACTGTAGTTTGAACGTAGTTAACTGTGTTCGAACTGTGTTTCGAACTGTAGTTTAAACTGTAGTTTCGAACTGTAGTTTCGAACTGTAGTTTCGAAATGGTAGTTTAAACTGTAGTTTCGAACTGTAGTTTAAACTGTAGTTTAAACTGTGTTTAAGTAGTTTACGTGAGTTTAAACGTAGTTTGAACTGTAGTTTAAACGTGTTTCGGTTTAGTTAAACTGAGTTTCTGTGTTTCGAACTGTAGTTTAAACGTAGTTTACGTAGTTAACTGTAGTTTCGAAACTGTAGTTTCGAAACTGTAGTTTAAACTGTAGTTTCGAACTGTAGTTTCGAACTGTAGTTTCGAACTGTAGTTTCGAAATGGTAGTTTAAACTGTAGTTTCGAACTGTAGTTTAAACTGTAGTTTCGAACTGTAGTTTAAACTGTAGTTTCGAACTGTAGTTTCAAACTGTAGTTTGAATTAGTGGTTTAACTGTAGTTTAACGTAGTTGATGAGTTATGTTTGCTGGAGTTTAAACGTGTTTAACTGTAGTTTCGAAACTGTAGTTTAAACTGTAGTTTCGAAACTGTAGTTTAAACTGTAGTTTCGAAACTGTAGTTTAAACTGTAGTTTCGAACTGTAGTTTCGAAACTGTAGTTTAAACTGTAGTTTCGAACCTGTAGTTTCAAACTGTAGTTTAAACTGTAGTTTCGAACTGTAGTTTCGAACTGTAGTTTCGAAACAGTAGTTTCGAAACGGTAGTTTCAGCAGTTTAAATTTAAATGTTTACTTTTCTAACATGCCTCTGTTAAGTGACACTATCGATAACTTCAGGCATTGATATCGATTATTGTGGACTTTTCAAAAAAATGAAAATCGAACCAAAAAAAAGGCTGTTGTAGTTGGCTTGGTATGCAGTCGCTTTGGCAGGCGAACATTAATTTGTGGCGCATAATTAACTTGTTTAAAATTGCACAAAATCAAGGAGGCATGCAACTACAACAACAACTGCAATAGCGATTGCCAAAGGCAAAGCCGACATGTGCAGTGATTAACAACTGTAAACTATTTAGTTACCAGCATCATAAATATTTATGTGTGTGAGTGTTGTTGATTTAGGGATTTGGTACGCCTACAAATCGCCTCCGCCATTTTGGCAGTGAAATCGGAATTTGGCCAGACATAATACTGATCTGCAGGTCCGAAACTAACGTGCCAAGTCTAATGAATGCCCAAGTGCATCCACAATAAAATGAATCAGAGCGGAGCCGGGCCTCCAGTCTCAGTCGTTGCATTTCGGCTGCTGCAAACGAAGCAAAGCGACAAAGACGCGTCGTCCGGCCAGCAATTAAATATGCACTGCACTCAAGTTATGCACCTTTCCTTTGCCCATTCACCGTTACAAAAGAAAACACACACAAACACACCCAATTCAAAATCTCGCGCGAAAGTTAACATGGTTCTGTTGATGCTGAGTAATGTTAAATTTATGTTAACTCGCTCAGAGAGCACTCACCTCCTCCCTCGCTTGTTAATCAGTGATGAACAGCTGAAACTACAAAAGCGTAAAAAAGGCTAAATAGTTAGGGTAGGCTTTGAAAATGTATGTTCTTTGTTGTTAAGTCAAATCAAAATTATTCCCAATTCTTCAAAATTCCAAATTTGTTGTGCTCCGTTTTCTTTTTGTTGTCTATGTTCGATTCCGTTTGTTCACCGTGACCTGCATGTTGTGATGGATGAAAGCAAAGTAAGATTTCTACTAGAAAATGTAATTTAAGTGTTAAGCATGCAGTTTTGATCAATAATTTTAAAAGTTGTTTTTACTAATCAGCAGAATTTTTTTTAGATATCGCGACATTTAGAAGTTGATAACATTTAATAGGTCAGTGGCGTGATAACTATTCGCAATGGTCAACGGATGAGGTTTTATTTTTATAATCATTTGTTGTTAGCGCCAGCTGTGAAGTAACTATTGAGGGAAGCTCAGCTTGGCCCTTTGGGGCCTTATAGTCAATTATTTCGGTTAAATTATGGGAGACCGCTCATTGACCGTATTTATAGCTTCCGATTCCAGACTAGCCTTCAAAGATCAAAAGAAAGAACATAGGCAACTATATTTACCTTTCATTTGAAGAAAATCTACTTAGTATTGTACTTTCTTCGGCTTTCTAAACTATGCAAAGTTCCGAAAAGTGTGTTAAACTTTTAAAATTCCTGCTACTTTATCCAGCTGCGCACTCTAGTTTACAAAGTTTAATACAAACTAATACGAAATGTATCGACAGTGCTTGAAATAGGCATAACCAACTCTTATAGTCACTACGTGCTGTAGTTAAGAAAACCCCGAAAAGTATGCAAAGTCTTGAAATCTTTATAAAAATATTAAATGTAGACCAGTGACTGAACTAACCATTGACTGAGCTAAGTTTATTTCAGTATCATTAATGTCTTTAAACCAATAATGAATTCTTAAAACAATGGTTTTTTGAGTTGGGCAAATTACTAGAAATTATAGAATCTCCACAAAGGCTCTATGAAGTTGGTTTCATCGTGTCATCATCGTCTTAGATATTTCATCGTCTTAGATATTTACATAGGGATGGGTTGGTCGAATCAAATTGGTTAACAAAATTTAAGTAACTTTGGGCTTTCCACTTCAAGGAATGTTATTGAAGTGTATACTAAGCTTTAAGGTGTTTTGATGACGCAGATTTAAGCCGTTTTGTTCTTAAAATTTGAAGTTTATTTTCTTACCATAAAAAGGGTCAAAAATGGAACCTTCGTTCCGATAACCCATAACCTATAATTTCCAAGCATTATTCTTAATTAGCTTGTGCCAGCCACCTGCTAAATCAAGCGGGAAACCCGCCAAGTGGTCAGCACTGTTGCGCCGGCTGAGTACAAATAGTGTGGAATGGCTCGCAGCGGGTTTCATTCCAATTCGAGTGCAAGTCGTGAGCGGTTGTCTCTATTCTTTTGTTAACCCCCAAAGCCGAAGCCAGATTTTCCATCTGAACAACACAGTTTTTGGTGCGCGCATGCGTCTCTCTACGTAGCCAGAAATTTGAAATCGTGAAAATCCTTTTAAACAAAAACAAAATTAACAAAAAAAAACCAAGAAGCGGCAATAAAATCGACAACTTAAAAAGCCACAACATAAATTCATAATTGCTGCCTGTGATTTGTTTACGTTTTTTTTTACTTCATTTTTTATGGTGTGAGTGGAAAGTAAAGCAGAGTGCTAAATAGCCAAAAGGATAATCAAAGAGGAATAAACTGTAATTAACAACAACAACAATAACAACAACTGCGACCAGGAGGAGCCAACAAAGAAAGTAAGTTGGAATTCCTTGCCCAAAGATGGCTCAGCAATAGCAAACTATCTGTCTCTGCGGTTGTGCACCACTCTCTCGCTCTCTCACGGCTGCCTGGCTGCTCCATTTGCAGGTGTAACCAAAGTCTTGGTCGCGGTCATAAAATCTATGGCAGTGGCTTGGGGTTTCATCTTTTTTTTTTTTTTGTATTTTATTTTGCGGTTGGCTTCGTTGGTTAACCAGCTCCAACTCCACCTTGCTGGCTGCTGTTTGGCATTGTTTCTTCTACTGCTTTTGGCTTTTCCAACCGGCTTTTGGCTAATTGCCTTGACATTGGCATTCAATGCGCTCCGCTCTCTCTAGCTATTTCTCTCTCTCCGCCTGAGGAGGATGATGATGAAGAGGATGGTGGCGACGACGATGTCGACTTGTTCCAATCATTCAAGTTAAACTATAAACAGACATAAACACGCAGTCCTCACATTGGAACGGGATCCACTCTCTAACTGTAGATTGGTTGCTCTTGTTTATGTTTCAACGGCTGCTGCTTCCACCCCAACTCTTTTACCTCAGCCGCCTCCTCAGCATACAATTCTCCTTTGTTCCTGTGTATGTATCTGTTGTTCCCAGGATGCGCACAGGGCGTGTGCTTTATTGGGTACGGCCACTGAGCTGAAGATGACGCCCCAATCCATTCCCTTACCTTTGAAGTTATGTCTTTGGCAAATTGAACACGGCACCATGGTCTCCCATAGCTTAAAAAGTAGACAAATTGTTTCTTCAACGGGTAGCTTCTTAAGTTCGGGCCTTAAGTCTTACGTTTAGTTTTCCCAGAACAAAAAAAAGTAAAGACTCGAATTAAATCAAATACTTTTTGTATTTGATTTTATTCGGACTACCGAGAAGGTTCGTGCTCAGCCGTTGTGGGTTGTTTGCTGATCACTTGATTCTATTAAAGTCGAGCAGCCAGTGACTTCGATGCTAGGAATTCGTTTGGCGACAGTAGTTATTAAATTTTTCAAATGCGGGTGGTGTCCTGAAAGCCACTACTAGATTCCTGAAATTGTTCTGATTTTTGCTGATCCATAAACAAGTAAAAATCAGGGCTGCAAACCGGTTCGCAGTCGAACCGCATTTTTGAACAGAACCTGAACCAGTGCAGAACATTTTTATTAGATCGAACCTAAACTTTTTAAGCGATAGTCGCAAAGCTAGTGGCCGGAGTGGCTCAGCGGTTAGTGTGCGCGACTGCTGAGCATGAGGTCGTGGGTTCGATCCCGCCTCGGAACATCTAATGAAAAGTTTTTTTCTTTGAATAAAACTTTACACCCGGCCACACCTCTTGCTGTTGGCGCCAGCATTGCAGTAATTAGCCATGAAAAGCCTCTCAAAAACTGCCGTTCGGATTCGGCGTTAAACTGTAGGTCCCTTTCTCTTGTGCTAAAATTAGAAGCGCACAAGCCAAGAGATTGAGAGAGGCTCGGCTTTGGCCCCTAGGGGCTGTTGTCATCTTGACAAGCCGGGATTTCATCAGTTACGCTAGGCTTTTTTGCGGTTTCTTCATTTTCTGAATCGTGAACCTAGGTCCAGTGACCTTCTGAACCTCCTCCGTGAACCCGAACCCAAAAAAGTTTCGCATATATTTACTCCAGAGTGAACCCGTCCCGATTCCCAGCAAACATTTTTTAGAATTTTTGATCATAATCGAGTCTTTTTCGAGTTGTCGATCTGATTAAAATAGTCATAAATGCGCTCTTTTTCTGATCATAAATTATACTTTTGTCGAGAGAAAATGGTACCCCAGTCAGCAATTTATGGCTGTGGCTGAAAAGAGCCCAGGTTAAGAGCGTTTTCGGGGTAAACTCATCAATTTGAGGGGTTTCGGAGCATGTACAGTGCTTTTTTCAGTCACATAATTTGAAGCGCTCCAAACTTTGCTTGCTGGGACCCAAGCCGCGACTCTTCTTGAATATGCAGCCCTGGTTAAAAGTACTACACACATAAAACTAATCGGTTGTCTGTATAGCTTTTTTAAGGGCCTCTATTATTCTTACTTAATTGATCAAATCAAAGTTTTCTGAGTTTTTTTACACACTTTAAAGAGATTACCATTTAAAGTCCATTCAAAATGAATGATTTGTATTGTCTTCCGACCTTCAGAGCTGAATTATAAGATTTCATGAACTTTCTAAGTATGAGCACGGTCGCCACTTCTGAACGATCTATCGAAAATAACTTAGGAAGAGTGGTATGCCCTTGTTTCAAGTGGTCAAGAACATAGTAGCGAATCGGCTTCTTTTTTCAACCGTTGTGCTACTGTAGACAAAACTTGAATCAACCGGAGGCCTAGTAACGTAGAAGCATCGGAGTTTTTCTAGCGAATCAAGACTCAAGATAGCCAAGGTGTCTCTGACAGGCTTAAAAACTTAAGCGGCCTTTACACTCTCGTCATAAATGTATCGCTAAAAATTGCTTGTCAAAATTCTCTAAAGAAAAACTCATAAAATACCTGAAAAAATAGATTAAGCAACTTAAACCTGACCCGGTTCAGACTTTCGACTACTTAAAAAAAAGGTTTGCATTTTTAAATGATTGTGTAGCAAAGTTTTCTTACTTTCATGTCTTATATCTCTTTAAACAAGTTTTTCTTACAGTTGTATGAGCATTTGTTTTTAAATTAAGTCTTTACTTCGAACCAAAGTTGACGGTGTTACTTGAAAACTAATTACTAAAAGGTGAACCATCCATAGACAAACTATGGAAGAATAAAATTTAAATTAGAAATAGGCTTTTCTTATTTATTTACTTTTTTGATTCAATGGCCCACCGTGCACAGACACAATGCGTTTCCATTTATGCTTCATTTTGCACACACACACACCATGCTGGCCCTGCCCTACCCTATTTCACCGGCAAATGTGCAAATCAATAATTTTCAATAAGAATTTTCGACCCAGCCCCGCCATCGGGCAGCGGGCATCAATTAGTATGCCAGGAGCGAATTGCATTCGTCAATCCCTGCGCCCGACTAAGTCACGTTTTGTGCCTGCTAATGGCTGTTCTGGTATATGTATGTAGGCGCTGTGCAAAGCGCGTTGTCAACCCAACAAGCAAGCAATCGAATGCTTCCGCTGCCAGCCGGAAATCAGGTACTCAGTATACTTCTCCTCCCACCCCAGTATCGCCGACTTGGCCGAAGCCATTGTCGCCACGACAGTCTTCTCAAGACAATGCGCAGAGTACATACATACAGTATGTACTTGTACGTACATAAATACCCACCCTCATGCTCCGAAAACTGAAATCAAATAAAATAAAATAAAATAAAGCACATAAAATCCATCATCAAGTGCAGCTGTCTGACTGTCCTTGAACGCACTTTGCACGCACTCGCACCACTCACCGCTGGAGACCAGCCGCTGAGGGAGTGTGGATGGATCTATTTTTAAATGACTGGCAATGGAATTTAAAATATGGAGGAAAAAAGGGAATAAATATAAGCCAATGATAACTCTATGTAGAGAAAAACTTACCTATTATAAATTTGTCGATATAAAACATTGGTAGTAAGTAATATCCGCTTGCAAAATGACTACACAAAAGCCGCTCTCAATTATTGGCTTTGCTTTAATTTACCGGAAAGGACTGTAAGAAAAGTTGAGAGGCTTTATGGGCTAATTACTGCAATGTTTTAAAAAACCCACCCCCCCCCCCCCCCCCCCCCCCCACCCCCCCCCCCCCCCCCCCAAAAAAACCCCCCTACCAGGAACCTTAAAACATTCTTAAATTATTCAAATTTTCAGCACAAAATCCTTTCTTAAGTGGTTCCTCCTGTATTTGTCACATTAAAACTGGTCCAGAGCCGGTTTGATCTTGGTTTTTAAGACCTGAACTCTACCGTCTAACTTTACGATCGGCCAGACCTGAACCCAAACTAAAATAACTTTCGGTTAAAAAACAGCTTAAGCTACCTACAATAGTTAAAGCCAGGAACGCAAATTCTTGCAGGAATTTCCAGCTGATAAACTGTACCACAAACCGAACTGGCGCCCCTTTGAAAATGCTGAACCTAACCTAAAACCAGAAATCAAAACGCTTCGGTTCGGTTTCGACATATCAGTTTGCAGGTCAAAATTATAATACACTTTTCAAGTGTATAATAAAAGTGTAAGGACTAGAACTCAAACTTGTTGAGATTTTTAAGTGTATACAACGTATACAACATAGTTTGGCTGTAATTCTGGAATGTTTTGTACAACAATTCTTGGTGTCGAGTACATTAATTAAAAGTTGATCAGCACTTGGTACCCACTTGCAGTACTTCCCTAAAAGGAGAATAATATCTGAAATAGGAATCTCATATATTTATGTGGAATTCGCATAAGTATAACAAAAATTCCATGCCTTATTTTAAGGGTATGCATAAACAGACTTCGAATCACACAAATATTTTGTTGCAAACACCTTTTGTTGCTGTTTGTTTTCAATTTCTTTGTTCAACTCCCCCATGTTTGGGCTCACTTCTCCAGTCTGTCTTTCTGTCTGACCGCCTGTCTGTCGGTTTTTTTTCTTTTTGCGCTGAGTCATGTCTTGTTGCAGTTGTTCTTTGCAAAGGTTTCGCTTTCAACTCACGCCCTGCTTGTGATTCATGTGACGTTTCCTGCAAAACTAAAACTCTTTTTATGTGCCATGTGTATTATGAACCAAGTGCGCAGGGTTATCAGTGTTGCAGGCGACTTATTTTGACCTTTCTGTATTTCATGAAATTACCGAGTATGAGAACTAACTTATTACTCATTTCAAGTTTGTATATCTTCTTTTTATTAATAAAATTTGTAAGCTATTTAAATGTTTTTTAAGAATTGGAAATTTTGTGGCCGCAAAACCAAACTTTAATTTTTGAATTACAAAACGCTCTAGTCTGAGCATGACATTTTTTTCGAGTGCACGAGTATGTAAATACTTGAGCACTTCTTGTGGTACTTCTGTCGCTTCCTTTTCCAGCTTACAATCACAATAATTGATATGCCTCTGCTGCCACAAGGAAGACCCACAATAAAAGTTCAATGCACTTGAACCATACCAGCATCCACATTTCCGTTGATGATAATAAAAACAAATCTCACTCTTTTGCTGCTTTTCACTCCTCGGGCAATCGGCTTTGGTGCCTATCGCTGGCGCTCTTTGATTTATGCGACCGCTTTAAGTGGCCTTTGTCGTTTTGGAGGAGGTGTCGTTGCAAATTCATTTTGTTCAATGGTTTTTTTTGAGGCGGTGCCAGTGCCAATGCGCCATGCGCATGCCACACAAGTGCAAGTTGTGTGCAACAGCAGCGGCAGCAGATAAACTTGTTGAAGATGCCAAAGATACTTTTGGGTGATGCCCAACTGGTTCATCTGGTTGTCAAGTGAGACATAAATGCAAGCACTGGTCCGTGTCGTTCGTCTAGGCCAGTATATTGGAACGAATGGCATTTGATTAAGATGTGAGATTTGCGTTCTAAGGATTGAGCCTGAGTCTAGAACTGAAACGAATATCTTTCAAGTTTTTAAATCTCTTTAGATGTAACCGAAGACCATGAGCTTAAATTGTGTAATTTGTGCTCAAACTTAATTTATTACCCAGGGACGATTTTTCCATAAACTTTCAATTTGCTCTGTCCGGTCCCTTATTCCTATCATATTTTCAACCACTTCATAAATAAGTTTTCCAAATTTTATTTTAAAATCTTAAATTTCAAGGTTAAGCGGCTAGGGCTGTGGGCTGATCTGTCAGTCAGTCAGATTCATTTTAATCTCTATATATAATTAAAGCCCGATATATATAATTAAAACCCAAAACCCGAAAATAAACAAACTGTTTAAGTATTTCGCATTGGTTAGTGCCAGTGCCTAAGCACTTTTTACTCTACGAGTAACGGGTTTAACAATTAGGGGTATCTTTCGTTGGAAAGAAAGAACTAGTTTGCCTGGAATTAGGAGTATTTTTTTTATAGAATGCAAGATTTCTTTTTTCTTCATTTTGTTTTTGCTCTTTGCCTTGGGAGCCCATCCTAAATTCCTTTGAAAGATGTGGCATAAGTGGATTAACTTCAATGCTGTGCGATTTGTCTTGCTTGGCCCGGCTACCCTGCAGCTCTGTTGTGGCTAATGCAATTTGCAAAACTCGCGCACAATATTTATGCGCATTGTTATTATGTATTGAAAATGCGAACAAATTATTAATGTGCATGCCATGGGGGCCAGGGAGCTGAACTGAACTGAACCGAGCATAGATTGTAGTTGCCTGCCTGTCTGTCCGTTTTCCACAATTTGACTTTCCCGCGCTCGGCGGCTGTCCGCGATCCATGTAATTGGCGCATAAATCATTTTATCTGCAGCGGTAATTTCAATGTTGCCACAACAGTTAACTGTTTTGCTACAGATACGTATTTGCAGCTAAGCTATCTTCAAGACACAATGTATGTATCTGCGTTCAATAAACCAAAGCCAACTTAATTGTTGTAGCCACACCGACTCTCCAGCTCGTCGCTTAATCCATCCAAGACGAAAACCCGAAACCGTTTTGTCTGTACGCTCCCCGCCGCATCTTTTGTGGCTTCGCTTGACTTGGCTTTCATTGATTTCTCTATTTGAAATCATTTCATTTCGTTATTGATTTTGACCGTTTGATTGTCGTTTCGTTTGTGGCCCAACTGTAAATTGCATCCATCGAGCTGCGCACCTACAACGCACAGTGGGGCTAAAAATCTCCGGACTGAACGTTTGCGCTCAAAACAATGTTCGATAGTTTAAAAAAAAATTGCAACTTTTGCCCAACGTTTCGTGTTTGCTGACCCAGTGTGCGTCGTAAAAGTGATCGCCGCCAGCCAGGTCGGGGTTTCCCATTTACATGACAAAAGCCAACCGGCTAAAAAGTTGTTCTAACGGTTTTTGGCAAACTTTTTTTTATAATTTTTAGTTTTTTTTGTTGGCTGGGCTAAACTTTTACTTTTCAGCAGCATCTTCGCGTAATAATTGATTGCTGCACTTGTTTTGGCGCTTTCTAAAAATGCAAAAACGCAAACAACAAATACAAGAAAAAAGAAAATTTTGTGCCGACGGATTGAGTTTAGTTGTTATAGTAATTATCGAAACAATTGGAAAGGTGATGGCTGAATGATGTGACAAATAATCGCTAGTTAAGCTGAACACTCGTCGTCGAAGCATTTGTACATAGTTGTAGTTTAATTGAGTCGTGTGGTTGGTTTTCTGTGTTTGTGGTTTGGGATAAGTGTTATTATGGCTTCATTATGAAAATGATTAATCAACAGAAATTTTCTTAGATTGGTATTTATCTTGAATTATCTTGTGAATGGTAAATTTTTTTTTCAACATTCTGTACAAATTTCTTATTGAAAGAACTTTGAAGAAAGAAAAAATATTGATCCCAATTTGTTTCTCTCAAGTTCAAAAAACTCAAAAACAAAACTGAGCGCATTTTTGTTGTAGCTTTCGTATGCTCCATGCGTTCGAGCTCTCGTAATAAAAGCCAAACTACACTCCTCTACAAAAGATTGCCGTGGTTCAGAACAAAATCAACCAGACCAGATATTACAAGAAATTCAAGCTGTATGTCAGATCTTAGAATGTCTATAATTTATAAGCTCTTGGTTCGGAAAAGGTTCCGATTTTTTCGGTTCAAGGTTCGGTTCAAAGTTTGCAAAATTAGGAATTTCGGGTTTGAACCGGTTCGGTTCAAAATCGGTTTGCAGTTCTGCTTTATACAGCTGATTCATATGCTAAGAGTATTCAAAGTTCGTCAACTTCTCTGATCGCTTGCAGGAAATCACAAAATGTTTTATAAATAACCCACCAGCAGTGGCAAGAAGACCATAATCAGCGGCAGCAACAACTTGTCGCCCACGAAATGCTTTTTGCTTTTCACATTTTAAGTATCCATCTCTCTCAATCTCTGCCCATCTTGCCGCCGCATTCTTGACAGACATAAAGGGGAAAAGTTTTTTTTTGTAAGCCAACGAACACGAACACAATGCAATGCTTGGGCGAGCGTGCGCGCGTGCGTTAGCCACAGCAGCTTGAAGATGCATACACAATAAGAAGAAATAGAGAAGCTAAAGCACTGGAGTCGAGTCGTAAAAGTGGCTGCTGGACGGGACGGACGGGCACTAATGTTTATGTTACTTGCCGGGGGCAAAAAAAAGAGCCAGGCCTGGCTACCAGCCTGCCTGCTTATGTCTTGTTAGTGTCTGTGTGTATTTTTAGAACGTTGTTGCTGCTGCTGCTCCATTTTGCTGTTGCATTACAGTAAAATATACCGTATAGCTGCAGCATATTTTTCAAGCCGCCTGTCGTCGTTAGCGATTATAAAAATTACAGCACAACATCTTTTGAATCATTTAGTTTTATGGGCAAGAAGGAGAAATGGCGGTCAAGCAAAGCTAAGCAAACGATATTCTAATTGACACACACTCACAGATAGAGAGGTGCAAATAATTTCTTTCTGCAGCTGTTCACATTGTTTGAATTCGTTTATCAGTTTTACCGTTATCATTAACAAGCCAGCTAGCAGCAGTAGCAACGTCGCGTCGCAAACGCATGAGAGCGAATCACACGCACGTCAATTGGCAGCCCCGGCACCTTGGGAAAATGTGCACCTTTTTTTTTGACAAAAAGTCCTTCTATACCATCGGTGGGCACGCCTTGCTCTTTTTGCTCCGATTGCTCCCATGAGCTTGGCCGATAAGCTGATCAGTGCTGCAAAGGGTTCCTCCAACTCGTATGCCATCAGTTCGAAAACAAGAAGAAGAAAACAATAATTTTACTAACATGTTTAAAAACATAAAAAATACAACCAATAGAACTCTGTCTGTAACAAGACCTAAAGAGCCTCCATCACCTACTCCAAAAATTGTTTTAATTTTCCTTATTAAAACAGCTATTTTGCATACTATTTCTTAAAGGGCAAAGGCAATTTTTCACTTATCCAAAGCTTGTTGCACCCTTTGTCTTGACATTTTTATTTTGTTTTATATTCACTAGTCAAGTTTTGGCACTTAATTAGCTCGTCTAAACATCTGGTTTATAGCCATTTTACACTAGGGCACAAGGGCTGCCTTTACTGAAATTTGCCTTAAGGTAGCCGGTAAAGTGTGCCTTCGCCATACAAAAAGATGACAGTTTGGTTAAAAATTAGTTCGGCAGGTTTTTGAAAACAAAGTTGGCCCTGAAAATTACTACAGTGAATCAAAAGGGGTTGCTCAGTAGCTCGTGTGTGGTAAATTTTCGCTTTACTATTTTACGAGAGCTTGTGAATACCCTAAGAATTTAGTTATTAATTTTTTTTGCCAAAAAAATGGGAAAAATTTCATATAGTGCGCCGGCAGCTGGCTGCTGATGCCATTTGGTGAAAGGTGTGCGCTCTCGACTGATGCGATAAAGCTTCCATCATATTTTACATTTTCGTAATTTGCTAAAAGCACACACAATTGTGTTAGAGCCAGTCAATGTGATTGTGTGTGCAAATTCATTTAATTAGATTGCGTTTAATAATGGCACACACACCGCAGTTCATACATACAATCAAACTCACAAACAGACGCAGACACAACGTACCGCGGATGTAAGCAACACTCGATATCAATACTTGTAGTGTAATTTAATTGATTTTCCAGCGAGCTCAGCAAGAGAAGCAACAAGCAGCAGAGCTCCGATAGTCCTGACATGAATTTTTAGTGATGCTTAAACATATTTACATACATATAGCCTCATTACAAACCATTTGATCAAACATTTAATCATGTACATAAGTTGATCAGATGATGCTCAAAAAATCAAACTAAAGGGGGTATTGCTGCTTGGCAAACGAATTTTCGATTTCTTTTTTTGCATATTTTTATAGCTTGGATATTTAAAAATTTCGTACTAAAAGAATTTTTTGAAATTCGAAATTCTTTAGAAGATATAGCCCTTTTAATGACCCAAAGTGACCCGATTTGCCTAGCAACTGCAAACTTTAAACGCGTTTATCTCGAAACCACGTTTTCCTAGCTGGCGGCACTGATTGCACCCGTAGTTCTTAACCAACCCTTTTTTTCTACGTCCAACTTTGAAGGCCTACAACTTTTTGAACAGCCCTCGTACAAAGGAAAAAACAAATTTTTTATTTCAATATGTTCTTAATAAAACAAAAAAATAGGGTATTTCTAAATAAGACTACTTTTCGGACCTTACTTTTCTATGGGAGCTATACTATATAGATGTCCGATTTCGACCAAACTTAGTGCAATCATGGAAAAGTATAACAAACTGTTAATTACGAAATTTGAAGGCGATCGCAATTAAACAAAAAAATTGTTTCCCACTAGAACTTCTTTTTCGACCGATCATTCATACTGCAGCTATGTATATGCTATAGTCATCAAATTTTGACAAAACTTTGTAGAATTGTGTAAAATTATATAAACTAAATATATGCCAACGTAAGGGACTTTTCCATTAAAAACAAAAAAGTTTTTCTCACAAGAACTAGTTTTTCTAACGATCGTTCTTATGGCAGCTATATGCTATAGTCATCCGATTTTGACCAAACTTTGTAGATTCGTGAAAAGCATATAAAAGAAATACATGCCAATTTTGAGGACATTTCCATTGAAAACAAAAAAGTTTTTCTGACAGAATACTTTTCAGACTCTACTTTTCTATGACAGCTATACTAAATAGATATCCGATTTTGACCAAATTTGGTGGAACCATGGAAAAGCATAATAAACTAAGAAATACGAGGCGTTTCAATTGAAAACACAAAAGTTTTTCTCACTTAAACTAGTATTTCGACCGATCGTTCCTATGACTGCTAGTCATTCGATCCTGCCGGTTCCGACAAATGTGCAGCGTATTATACCAGTAAAACTCACGGAGGAGATAGCATAGAAACAGACAGACGGACGGACGAACAGACGGACAGGGCTAAATCAACTCAGCTCGTCGTGCTGATCAAGAATATATATACTTTATATGGTCGGAGATGCTTCCTTCAATGCGTTACAAACATCCGCACAATTTTATAATACCCTCTGCAAGGGTATACAAATAGGGGAAAGTTAACTCTGGCTCGGCCGAAGTTTGTTTGTTTTCATTATAACTCGACAACCGTTCATCCGATCTCTACCATTCCTTTGGCGGATCGATTATTAATCCTAATTACTAAATGTGTCCAGAAGGAACGAACCTTCTATCTAGAAAACTGTGGGAGATATGACGTTTTTTCCAATTTGCGGGGGCGGGAGGGGGCGTGGCAAAAATTAAAAATAAACTTGATCTGCCTGCAAGTATAAGAAGCATAAGTTCCATAGATGTCAAACACTCTATCTCTTACCATCTGTGAGATCTGTGCGTTCATACGGACAGACAGACGGACATGGCTTTTGCACAAACTTATTATACTCTATGTACCTTTGGTACAGAGTATAATGATGTGCGCCAGTATTGTCCACAGAAAAATTTCTCCAATTGAAGTTTTTCAATAAATTTGCTCTCTTCTTTTCCTGCTTACTCTAATCAGCATAAGATTTTCACTTCTACCTTAATTTAACGGTCTCGTGATTGGGCAGTCGTGTCACGCTTGCAGCTCTAATCTATTTGACTGCGACTGCCTGAACTACTTAACTGGGGAGACGGCCAGCTTCTTGGACTGCCGCTGCAGCATTATCTCTTACCATAGTAGTATGTTCCGCTTGGCTATTCTTGCCACACCATTTGTAGTAATTGGCGCTGCTTGCTACTGCAGCTGATGCTGATGCTGGTGCAGCTGCAACGGTGTTTAACTGTTTGTCTTGCCTTTCTTTAATTCATTCGTTCATTCTTTCTCTAATTGCTTGAGGTCGTCTGTGTTTGCGTCCGCAGAGAGATGGAGATTCGTAGATTCGAACACATATTTGACGCTTGGCTGGGGCTTGCATAATGAATTATGATGCAGACATCGCTAAGATTTATTTAAATGCCACCTATTAATTTTCCAAGGAACTTTTAGAAATTTTTTGCTTATCGAGTATCATGTAAATTTAACAAGAAAATTAATTGGGAAAATTTAACTGAATGGCAGGTGTTTAAGCTGACGCTGCGGCTTGGCTTACAACAAAAAGAAAGAGTAGCAAGTGAAGGCGGAGCATTGACTTTTTGGTTGAGCAACGTTGTCTTGCAATTTTGAGAATGATTCTTTATGACAAATCTTTGCTCGTCTTAAAGAAGTCACAATAAATCACAATTAAAGCAATGCAGAGCAGATTAAGGTGATTGTTGCTTATTATCTGCTTAGTCAGCTTAACTTTGTAAACATTTAACGGTGTGGGATACCTTGAAAACAATTCATAACCGAAAATGTACAGACTTCAAGGTTCTTAATCGGTTATGTTCGGTTTACATTTCCGACTTTGCTCAATCAAAATCGCCTGAATTTAAGGAATAATCAGAGGACTTCCATTCCAGCTTATTTTATTTTAAGTACTCCTCAGAGCTCTTGTCGTTCTATTAGGTCGGACATGTTCGCTAAGTAACAATCTTAATACAAAAACCAACTCATTTTCATGTGTTTATGTCGCATTTTCATTTTCATTTCCACATTTCGTTGGTTTCATTTGTTAATTTTAATCTGCCATCTACGGATTTGCCCCTTGGCCAACGCCCAGAAACACAAAAAAGGACAAGTGCCAACGCCTAGAAAATGAAAGCCAAAAGCGGCTGCAAAATAAAAATAAAGGAGCAGTCGCCTGCCGCCTGTAGCCGGTCCTCTTTTCATAAATTAGAATGCAAAATTGCGGCCGCATCAACTTGGCTCCTCAACTCGTTAATGTTTTATTGTTAGTGTTGGTTGACTCATCCTCAGCCAACTGTTTGCCTGTTTTCCCTGGACCCAGGCGAGGCGATTCACAAGCTCTGATTAGCAAAGCGTGCGCGTGCTTTGAAGCCGCGTCACGCTAATGACTTGGCCCAGAGATTCTACTTACCACAAGTGCATGCGAGTATAAACATATCCATGGTACTTTGGCAAATTGAAGATGAGGCAGAGACACTGACCATTTCCACTACAGCCAATGGTATCACGACTTATTTTCAGAAACTCATTTCAATTCAGAAATTAAGAAAAGAGGAATAGATTTTTCACCAAACCAGAGTAGGTGCTACTTTTTCTCTGAGTGTAGGTTCACCTTGTTTGATCCCCGCATTTGCTTTCAGTTCTTAATCTGTCTATCGATAATTCTCGCATTAAAATTGCAGTTCGAGTCTCACAGTTTTCAGCGACATGTGTCGCCACATGTAATGCCAAAACGTTATCTACGTTTCCTGTTCAGTCTGTGTGCTTGCAACTCATTTGACATTGAATTGAATGGCAAGCACTTCTTCACGGACCCGAGCCCCGCGACCGAGACAGACAATCCATAAATCTTTGCCTGCACACATTTTAGTTGCATATGAGCAGCAGGTTACATGCGTCCGGTTACAACCGCCCGGACATACTACTTATGCACATACATAAATATCGTTTACTCCCCATCATCCATCCATCAAATGCATAATTAAGCGCCCAATCAATGTTTGCTTTCTTTTTCTGCTCTTTTTCAGGCAGCGACCTCTTCGTAGATTAGTTTAGACAAAGGGATAGAAAAAAACAGCCGCCACCATTGCGCCCATAAGCACCATGAACGGCCAAGGCTGTGAGCTAAATCACAGCAATGGTGACATCATATCACAGAACCAACAAAAAGGCTGGTGGACCATCGGCCTCATCAATGGTCAGCACAAGTATATGACCGCAGAGACTTTCGGTTTCAAGTTGAATGCAAATGGCGCCAGTTTGAAGAAGAAACAACTGTGGACCCTCGAACCATCCAATACCGGTGAAAGTAAGTAATAAAAAATTCATTATTATAAATAACTGTTTATATGGGGGCTAAGATATCAAATCTATATTTCTAAATCCTGACTGATTCTCTGATTTTCCACCTACACACAGCCTAAATGGTAATATTGGGTTAGTCATGAATTTGTGAACAAAAACTGAGTTGCTCACTTAACTAAACTAGGGCACATGTTTAGTTGCTTACTCACGTTTTCCAGTTGTTGATTATGCTTCAAGGAATTCACTGATATGGCAACTTTTCAATTGTTTGCATTTTTGCTACTAATCAATTAATCAATAATTGAGAGAGCAACTAAATAAGTGATCAACAATGTAATGTTTTTCCCAACACTGCAACGTATTTAACCCCTGGAGGAGGATTTTCCAAAATTGGAACACTCCGTTACTCATCCTCTAGCTGCTGATAGAGGCTAGGTTTATTCATCTGAAATATGAGAATTTTACCTACAAAATGGTAAGGTGCAAAGGCAAAAATATGAGATACTAGCTTTACCCGGCTGCGACTTCCTCCGCGTGCAAGAATATTACCATCTTTTTAGGGTAATTTTCACAAGGGAGTTTCCGAAAAAACTATGCTTCGACGGGGACTTGAACCCAAGAGCTAGACTTTCTAACTGAATAAAACTCCACTGGGCTACAGGGCTTTTCGTTCAATTAGTGCCTAAATGCTTATTGGTTATGACTCTTTTATACTATGATTTTATCGCTGACTCTCGCGAGCAGTTGATAGTCGAGTGGGCTAAGATGCAGACATGCGCGTGTGTTCAGTTTTCGAGGTCCAGAGTTCAAATCCCAGTAAAGTAAGGAAAAAAGAAAAATTAAATTTCAAAAATCAGATAAAGCTTAGAAAAAGGGGGTTTGGATGGGGTCGGTCGGTCTTGTCTCCCCTTTCCCCTCTCTTCTAAAATTTTGTTAGTCTTTCAAAGTTCAGTTCGATTACTTGCACTAGTGTTACTTTGGCAAGCTTTAAACAGGCACCAAAATTTTGAACACTCTCTCGTTAAGTATTAGCCATTTTGTGATCATCCCATTATTGTCACCGTTTTGGCTAGAATTGATCCCAAATGGCTTGATTTTATCGTTCAGAGTACACATATGGCGGCAAGCTTATTTTAAATTTCACATTACACTTCGAACCGCCTAATAACCAAATCGATTGGAAGACTTTCCCAATTTTGTCACGTAATCCGTGAAACTTATCTAAAACCCGCGTTCCTTTTGCTGGCATTCTTAAGAAATCTAAATATATAACTCTGCTCTCCAAGCACTACTTCGCACATTCCCTCTAATAATGAATGTCACATGGTATCACCAAGTCAATCGATGCCACTTGTACTAAATATAAATATCATGTTTGTTTATCTATCGTTTTCAGAGAGATCCAGCCGAGATAAGGCATGTTAATTTAGGAATGGCAAATGGTTTCTTCTTCATTTTTCCATCCTCATTATGTTCCCAACTCTTAATCATGTGCTTTTTGTGCCAGTCGAGAGCAGCCGGTAATAACTATGATCGGCTGGGGGTCCACACAAAAACACCAACTGTGCGAGTACATAAATCATTTGGGAGTGGAGTCTGGGGTCTACTGCATTTGTGCACTAATTTGACGTAGAAAACAAAGCACTTCACGAATTTGGCATCATTTATCAAGCAGAAAAGAGACGACTTGGAATTGCAATTGGAATTGGCTGCAGCAGCCTCGGCTTGGCAATTACAATTAAAGCTGGCTAGCTGTGGCTGGCTGTCAACTTGTTTTTGTTTTTTTTTTCGACCACCGCACAGTGGCTATTTATATAAAGCACTCACAAACTTATTACTTCTGGTGAATATGTAAGTGTTTATAGCTTTCAATTCTGACAAGACCTTAACAAGCTTATGAGCATTTGTAAAAATAAGAACATTTTCCAATAGGGTGACTTCTTTTGGCCCGGGTGACTTCTTTTGAAGTTTTTCCCAATTGCAACGGAATTTGAAATCGCTGAGCCAAATTGACATTTCTCGTCCATTTCACAGGTATTATCTACCTACGATCTCATCTGAACAAGTACCTATCGGTCGATCAGTTTGGCAATGTCTTGTGCGAGAGCGAGGAACGGGATGCGGGCAGTCGCTTTCAGATCAGCATCAGTGAGGATGGCAGCGGTCGCTGGGCCCTGAAAAATGAGTCGCGTGGCTATTTTCTGGGCGGCACACCCGATAAACTTGTTTGCACGGCCAAAACACCCGGGGCGAGTGAGTTCTGGACTGTGCACTTGGCAGCCAGGCCGCAGGTGAACTTGCGTTCGATTGGTCGCAAGCGCTTTGCGCATCTCTCCGAGTCGCAGGATGAGATACATGTAGACGCAAATATACCATGGGGTGAGGATACGCTCTTTACGCTGGAGTTCCGAGCGGAGGAGGGCGGACGATATGCCCTGCATACGTGCAACAACAAGTGAGTAATTTTTCGGGCTTTTTCCCAAATCCAAATTAATTTCCTCTCTGTTGTCCCTTTAGATATTTGAATGCCAATGGCAAGTTGCAGGTGGTGTGCAACGATGATTGCTTGTTTAGTGCCGAATATCATGGCGGTCATTTGGCTTTACGCGATCGCCAGGGTCAATATCTGTCGCCCATTGGCTCCAAAGCTGTGCTGAAGTCACGCTCCTCGTCGGTCACTCGCGATGAGCTATTCTCGCTGGAGGATTCACTGCCGCAGGCCTCCTTTATAGCTGGTCTTAATTTGCGCTATGTCAGCGTCAAGCAGGGCGTTGATGTTACCGCCAACCAGGATGAGGTGGCTGAGAATGAGACATTTCAGTTGGAGTACGATTGGTCGGCGCATCGTTGGGCTTTGCGCACCACACAGGATCGGTATTGGTGCCTGTCCGCGGGCGGTGGCATTCAGGCTACGGGTAATCGACGCTGTGCGGATGCCCTGTTCGAGCTTATTTGGCACGGGGACGGTTCGCTCTCGTTCCGTGCCAATAATGGCAAGTTTTTGGCCACGAAGCGTTCGGGTCACTTGTTTGCCACATCCGAGTCAATTGAGGAGATAACCAAGTTCTACTTCTACTTGATTAATAGGTGAGAGAAGCACCTATTGGATTCCTTTCATTCCAAATTTGATTCCGTCGTCGTTTTTTATTTTTCAGGCCCATTCTGGTGTTGAAATGCGAACAGGGCTTTGTGGGCTACCGCACTCCTGGTAACCTGAAACTTGAATGCAATAAGGCCACCTATGAGACAATTCTGGTGGAGCGTGCCCAGAAGGGTTTGGTTCACCTAAAGGCGCACAGTGGCAAATATTGGCGCGTAGAGGGCGAAAGCATTTCCGTGGATGCAGATGCGCCCAGTGATGGATTCTTCTTGGAGTTGCGTGAACCGACCAGGATTTGCATAAGGTAACAACAGTTTTGGATGATCTACTCTCATGGCAAATTCAAGAATTATCTCACTTTTTCAGATCGCAACAGGGCAAATACTTGGGAGCCACTAAAAACGGGGCCTTCAAATTGCTCGACGATGGCACCGATTCTGCCACTCAATGGGAGTTTTAAAGGGTCAAACGCTTCAGTATCAACCGAGAGAGAGATTTCAATGTGCAACAATCACCTAAAATGTCCGAAAAATCAAGCTGAAAGTCGCACAACAATTACAACAACAACATATTCATCCTACATGCAAAGAAAAAAAAATTTAAGTAAAAAGTGGAAACAAAAAAACATGCATATATATATTTATATATATATATATATTTAAAGAGAGATTTTTTTAAAAACTACCTATTTAGCTTTTTATACGTTTTTACAACAAATTTAGAGTAGACAACAACACGAATCGTTTGGTATCGCGAGTCCTTCCGTTTTTTAACACATAATATCAGCAACTGCAAAGGAAAAAAGAAAAGATTTCTAATATAAAAAAGACATAACATGCACATCATATATACATATATATTCGATTCGATGCTTTTAAAAAGGGCCGCATTACTTAAAGCGAATGCAAAAAAAAAGTAAAAAAAAAATCAACACATATTCCTATAAATTTATTTATATATTTATATACATATTGATATGAACAATAACACACACACACCTACATAACACTCATGCACTTGCAAGCAAATTCATTATGCAACAATCCTTAGACTTTAAGCAAAACACAACAGCAAAAAATGAATTTTTAATTGCAACATTCTGTTTTATGCCCGATTCATTTCAAAGCAATCTATACCTAAATATATCACGCTAACATTAAATATATAAATATTTGAATATATTGTAATAATTTTTGTTATTTATTTTGTTGGCCGCCCAATGCGTCAATTTTAATTAATTACCTACTACCTATTTTTTTTTTAATTTTGCACTTACAACAAATTGAAAAACTCAACTCAAACTTAGTCGCTAAAAATCTGAAATGGAAATTATGTATGATAAATATGAAATATACATATATACATATTATATAACGCAATTTCTTTTTAAATCCTTTTTTTCCTTTTAAAGTATTTCATTTTTTTGCAAACTATTTGTAAAAAAAGTGACTTAGGAACATATTGCTACTTATTTTTTGGGTAAGTATTAAACACTTTCAGATTCCATTTTGAGATTTTCAAATGAAAAGTCGAACTGGTGATTGTTGTTTCTTATTTTTATCATTATTTTGCAGGTTTTTTCCTAAAAAAGTACCTATAGATTTCAATCAATCAAAAATTTTGCTATCTAAAATCATTTTAAGGGTACTGCAGTATCCATTTAAAATGGCTAAAAGGGGATCATGAAGTTATGCAAATGTACGTAACGGAGAAGGAAACATTTTCGACTCTATAAAGTATATATATTCTTGATCAGCATCAACAACCGAGTCGATATAGCCATCTCCGTCAGTCTGTCTGTCTGTATGAACTTTATTTTTTTAGCGCTACATCCAGAGATTTGGGATATCTCTGCAGATTTTAGTATAAACTATTGCATTTCCAACTAAGGCCGTTCGTAAGCGGTACATATCGTCGTTGTCACATCAAGCATTTGCCATGCAGTTACGATAACGATATGGCTGTTGATCCGCAAACGACTCAGCTTTCAATGGTCGAAACTCAAAGGGTAAAAATGTCGAAAAAAATGACAGTCGTCATGCTGAACGCATGTGGCGACGATTACGGGTTGCGGACTATATAAGTGTGGATGATTTCTTATATAAAAAGACAGGATAAAGTATGATTTCTAGATTATAAGGAAAGAAACTATTTGAATGAAATCTACTTGGCTTTGAACAGGCGGTATATTCACATTTACACACTGACGATAAAAGATGTCTACGTGCAGCATACGAGTCTTAATGTAACAGATTTCATTCAAGAATATCTTCAATCCTACAATATTTCTCTAGGTCAGATTAATAATATTACTATTGCACATTCTGCAAACGATTACTTACTTTTAAAAATTTTTATCTAAAATAGTTCGAATGGAACTTAGTTGAAAATATATGTATATAGCTGTAGCCAATTAATAAAACTTCATTAAATTCACAATTACAACCAAAAAGAGTATTTTATAAGATCTATAGAAAACAAATACTACCTCCGTTCCGAAATATGATATACATTTCTTATTTTTGTTTGTTCCAATATATGATATACAAATCAAACTATCCTTCTTATTTGATGAAGCATCGACACTGAGTTCCTCTACGAAATGTGTTCCCTTTTTATACCCTGTACCAGAGGTAAGTAAGTAAAGTAAGTGTACCAGAGGTACACAGAGTATATTAAGTTTGTGCAAAAATGTCCGTCTGTCTGTATGAGCAAACAGATCTCAGAGATGGTAAGAGAAAGAGGTTTGACGTGTGTGGGACATATGTTTCTTATACTTGCAGACAGATCAAGTTTATTTTTAATTTTTGCCACGCCCCCGCAATTTAGAAAAAACGTCATATCTCCGTCAGTTTTATAGAAAGAAGGTTCGAGCCTTCTGCACTTATTTAGTAATCAGTATTATTGATCGATCCGCCAAGTAATAGTAAAGATCGGATGAACGATAGTCGAGCTATAACGAAAACAAACAATTATTGACAGCTCCGGTCGCTACGGTGATGGGCAGCACTTCACAGCTACAGAGTATGTTATAGTCGGGCTTGACCGATTTTCTTTCTTGTTTTTGACTGTTTGACTGCAGAATTCCGTTTTTTTTGTTCGCTTATCAATTGCTAAGATTTAGACTCTCGGTGGCACTGATTTTGAGGCAATATTTGCCTTATTGGCTTCCCCCGGGTGTCCTCAAAATTTTCATAATTTTTATCAATTTTTGACGAGGAATATGCAGTTGTTTAGATAAAGACTTTGTTTTAATGGAAATCCAAAAATAAAGTAATTTTAGCCTTGACCATCCATAATCTAGGCGAATTTCGGAAATGTATATTATATTTCGGAACAGAGGTAGTATCAAGTATCAAATATAAAATCTGTGAATGATATTATAGATACCCTTAAAAATTGTCAAAGAGCACATACATTATATAAATCGACAAAAGCTTTAAAATTTTGGTAAGGTCGTAAAAACGAAGACTTAAAAAATGTTATATTGCCTTAACTATACTAGATGAACAGCTTTTGGAAGATATAATGCTAAATAACTTAATCTAACTAAGCAGCTCCTAAAAATTTTAAGTGTCAGTTAATGTATTTGATCATTACAATAGCTTAAGTAATGAATATTATGATTAAGTATATGAATTTAAAGGTATATAAATTTAATTATCAACGTTTTAATAAATCGAAAATCAAACTTTTCTTTAGGAACTGGTCCGCTAACCAAACCTTAGATTTTACAAAGGGTTCGAACCCCCAGACCGAACCTCCTTCAGAATTTAAGATGTTTGCAGCCTTGATTAAAACACAAATGGCCCACTACAAAAACCACACAAACTCTTAAGCCTTCCTTGTGCTTAAAATAGCATTTAACGTCTTCAGCTGCAATTTGTTGCACAATTTAGTCTTATCAGGTTCATCTGGCTACAGGCACTCATAGTTTTCATTGGACCACGTTACTGAGAGTACACTTTAGGAGCTCATGAACTGGTGATATTTCTAATGATTATGCCCAAATTTATCACTGCTATTTGAGGAATTGTGTTGAGGGCATGTTCCTTAACCCAGAATGCTCAGGTTCCAAGCAAAATTATTAGACATTTCGCACTACAGCTTAAAAGTAACGAAAGCTAAAAATAGTTTATCATAATTTAAAAATTGCCAAATTTTAAGCCAGTAGCATTTTCGAAAATTTAATATCTGAATATCGAAAATGCCAACACTGTTCGTAAGCTCCACTGTTCGTAAGCTCCAATATCGTCTGCATTAAGCTTAACTTGGGAAGTCAGTCAGTGAAGGTAACGAACTAATCAAAACTAATTAGTTTTTTCCGAAATTTTTTTAAGGGGTTACATGGGTTTCATCAGGGAAAAAACGATCTATTTTCAATAATTTTTTTTAAATTTAAAAATGAAATATTTAGTTCTAACTTTTTATTGTCTTAAGGATACACATTTAATGAGGAACTACTAACATTTTTAGTGAAAAATATTAAAAACTCTGCCATTGTGACGTCATTTCCTGCGAGTCCTTGTGAAAAAGTTGCGTACGCGTTGACAGCATAACTCCTAGCAGGATCATCCGAAGTGAAAATAAAAAAATATACGTGTTTAGTTAAGACTTTAAACTAGAACTTGGACGAAGGAAAAAGATAATAAAATGAAAATTGGATTTTTGGCAGAGGTTTTTACGAAAAAATCAAAAAGTTGGTTAAAATTTCGCGGCATTTTTTTTAAGTAGTTGTAATTGAACATAAAAAATATCCTTCGTCCAAGTCTTTGTAAATTAAATCCCGAATCTCGAAATTTCGTCAAGATCGGTTGAGTAGGTCTCGACAAATCTTGACGACTGACTTTGAAAACACAGTTTTGAGAAACACGCAATCAAAACGCGAGCAGCTGCTCCGTTATACCCTAAAGCGCGCAATTTCTTGTATCTCCAAAACTATTACTCGGATAGACCTAAAATTTTATGACAATATTCTAGAGATGTAGAATTTATTAAGACAATAAAAAATAATCAATTTTTTAAAGCCGTGAAACCCATGTAACCTCTTAATCCCAACTGCTGCAAAGATTGAAGTCCAAATAAAAGAACACAAGTGGTTTAAAAATTGAAATACAATATATGTATGTATGTATGTCTGTCGTATGTATATTTGCATCATTCCATTACAATTAGATTAACTTAAATTTAGATGTTTTTTGTGTTGTTTTCTTTTAAAATAGTTTTCTGCATGTTTTTATTTATCATTTCGATTGGTTTTTATGTTTTTTGCTTTTGTTGTTTCTTTGCTTATATCAAATATTATAATAATAAGCCAAGTTTATATGTAAGTGTTTGTGGTTGTGGGGAGGGGGATGATGAGGGTGTGTGTGGATTGCCTTTGAAAAGCGTCACGTATAATAAAAATTACACAAAAAAGGATAGTTTTTTTTTATTATTATTATTTATGCATAATGAGGTATGTCCGGGTGGCTCTCGGACATACCGTATGTATACATAATATATATATATATGTGTGTATATAATATAATTACTAATTATCATATGTGTGTGTGTGTATATATATATATAGATCGTTTTTTAGTTGCAATGCGCGCAGTACTTGCAATTTATGCTAAGGGGGAGGGGGTGTGTTGGTGGTTGGGGAAGGGAGGGGCTAATCATCCTTAAACCATGAAATAATCAAAATCGATGTGTGACTGATGCTTCGTCTGCTACTTCATCATCAACTTTATCAATTTGTTATTTTTTTTTACAATTTCCTTCCTCGATTTAGCTCACTTAATTGCACGTTCTTATTTTATGAATCCTACTTGAATAGTTTTCTTTTCTTGATAATTAATTTGCATTCCGTTTTCGCTTTATGTGGCGCCCAAACGATTGGCTTGGCTTGATTTGAGGGGTTTTCGAACAAAACTCTGAAACCTGTCTATATATATATATAATCTTTACTTGTTGTTTTTGTTGTTGGATTGCTGAATATTTAACTAAAAATTCCTCCATTCCAGCCAGCCATCGGAATTGTAATTGAATAAATTATGCTATGCTCTATATAAAAGAAGTTGATCTACTACAAGGTGTTTTCTGTTCAATTAGCAATACATAAATACATACGTAATAAATCATTAATTAATTAATAGTGTAGAAACTTGTTTTGTTGTTGCTTTTTTCTTTTTGCTAAACAAAAATCAACTTTAATTAAACATAAAAAAATTGTGTATTGTTATAATTATTTAATTACATTAATTTAATAAAAAAAATTAATAAAGAAAAAACTAAATCAAAAAAATTGAACATAGAAAAATTATGTTTTAGGCGCGTGTGTGTGTGTACAGTTCGCAAGTTAAACTTCAGCGTAAAGCGCACTTAAATTTAATCATAACTCGTGTGTAGTAAAGCAGACAGTTCCAGATCTTCCCTCTCTTTCATATGCATTAGCCTTTGCATAATTCCGAGGAGGAAGGCGAAGCAGAAGGCTCTCCTGCTCCTTCTGTTGAGTGTGTTGTCTATATAATGCGCTGTATCGCTGGTGGTGGGTGTGGTATTCCGGATCTCCTACTGAATCTCTTCATCTGCGTTCGCCTGTCAATTCTCCTCCTCTATCATTTAGCTCGTCGTCTGCTGAGTTAATGTTTAAAAACGATAATTCTCATCGGCCATGTGAATGGCCCAAAGAAATTTGGTTCTTTGCGTTTTGTTAAAGATCTTTTCAATCGGCACACCGTTCTTTTTACACCTGCAAAGTGATCATAAAAAAAAATTAAGTTAAGATTTGTTAGAGACTGGCTCTCATAAGGTTAAAATTACCAACTTTCACAAAATAAATTTAAGAAACTCGGAGGTAAAGGATATGTTGAGTGGGAGAGATTGATTGACCTCAAACTTCTGCAACTTCTACAAAAGTAGGTGACCATGACCTTTCAGAGTCCCTAATCCGAATCGATTGTGTTCCGTAAAACCGTGTTGGTACGTTTTAAGATGAAACTAGGTCTATTAGGTTCTTCCACCGATCTGTAGCTTTTGTGTGAAGCTTGTATATATTTCTTCTACGACAGGAGCTCAATGGTGGTGCCCAGTTTGTCAGTAGACGCATTTCCATCTTTGTTATGATGTTCAGACACACATAAGAGGAGAATACTGAAGTATCATGACCTTGCCAGACACAAAATTTGTCAAAACAGTCGCAAAATAGCTTCAGAAAAACGAATAGCAGTGCTTCAAGGAATGGCGTTCACTTGTTTCCGAGTTACAAATCAAATTGCGTTTAAATAATTCCCCTTCTTGGCCTACAGGGCACATTAATCTAATTTCTAAAAATCACTTTATCGATGTCTGAGATACGCAGCACTAAACTACAGGCAGCAGATCATAGCTGAGTAATTCTAATTAGAGCTGTAATGTAATCAATACTCCTGTAACTGTAATCAATTCCTAATTACGATTTTTTAGTAAACATAACTGTAACTTGGAATTACGATGATTCAAGGAATATTTCAAATTGAAATTACTTTTACAATTTCTTGAATAATTGTACCTGTAAAGGGGGATTATTGAGTAATTGTGCTTGAAAAGTAGAATTATGCATGTAATAGTAGGTGAAAAATATGATTTCTTATTTTTCTATTTCATCTGTTTCTATGCGATTTCCTCCGTCAGTTTGAAAGCTATCTTCACGAAACTTTTCACGATGTCCTGTAATACAAATACGCTGCACAAGTATGAAAACCGACCGGAATCGGCTTCAGACTTCGTGTTTATACGTTTTCTATGCTTTTTCATGATTTCACTAAGTTTGGTCGAAACCGGCAGAAAAGTTACGTTTGAAATCGTTTGAATCATCAAAAAAAAAGTGTTTGCCACGATATTGGTTGCACATCCACCGACACTGATATTTGACAGTTTTTATTTGGTCAGGTGTGTAACTTGGTGCTCTTTGCTTACTTCTGGCAACCATATTATTCTTTTTCGGCACTTTACTGATGTGTTGTCGGCTGCAATTAAATTTTCTGGCTGCATCTCTTTGACTTATGTTGTCTCTGTTGTTAAAAAGTTGGGTTAGCTTTCTGACAGCTTGGCCGGTCATAATGTTTGCTCTTCGACCACTTCCAACTTCTCTTTTTATTATTTTTCGTAGCAAAATACTATAAATAGCAGGGCTGCAAGCCTCCTAAAAATTTGGAGCGGTCCACTCCGGGGTCCGAACCCGCAAATCTCGTTAGGTTCGGGTATCTATAAAACTGTGGGAGATATGACGTTTTTCCAATTTGCAGGGGCGGGAGGGAACCTGGCAAAAATTGAAAATAAACTTGAAAATAAACTACCTGCAAGTATAAGAAGCATATGTCCCATACATGTCAAACCTCTATCTCTTACAATCTCTGAGATCTGTGCGTTCATATGGTTCAACTTCATTATACTCTATGTACCTTTGGTACAGGGTATAAAAATCGTAATCAGGAAATGTTTTAAATTATCTGATAAATTGTAATGGTAAAGGTAATTTTGTTTACAGCTCTGATTCTAACCCACGAAAAATAAATTAATTGAAAAAAACCATCTAAAAGTCAAATCATTCATTAAATGGGTAATCCCAGGCACAGCCCTGGCAGTTTTCGACAATCTATATTGGTCAACTCCAGAAAAGACTGTTGAATACTTTAAACTGCTTTGAATCGCCTAGCAACATAACAGATATGCAACCCTCGCTTGTACTGTCACTTACCAGGCCACCGATATGCGGGGATCGAGATAATTTAATTTGGATGTGCCCAGGGCAATGGTCTTATTCTCATCTCTATCAGTCTCTTGTAGTTCCAATTTCTTAAGCTGGTCCTTTAAACGCTCCAGCTGTTTGCCCTTCTTATCGGCATTCACTTTCTCCTTAACGGAGCCACGCTTGGCAGCCTTCTTCAAATCCTATAAAAGGTAATGGCATTTGTCATTATTATTTCAGTATTTTAGCAACGTCCAATCATAACTCACGTGATATTCGGCCTCGCAATCATCGATGGCATCGCGCTTGGCGCGTATTTTTTCCTTTAGATTATCCATAGACTTCTGATGACCCTTGGGAACTGAACGTTGATGGTTACACAGAATTGCCACAGCACGGTTGGCGCGGTTATAGGCCAACAACATCTCTGGCACAGTTGCTGTGGGATCGGTCAGTTCATCCAATTGATTTTGGAGCGTTATCGAAGCGTTATATGTACGAAATACTTTAGCCGTAAGTCCTGCGGGAATAGCATAAATCGGATGTTAATAACACATCCACATCTTCTTATTTTACTTTAAATCTTACCATCCATCAGCTCCTTGAGATGCTCGTTGAGCACTTGTGTGTTGAGACGATCGAAGAGGTCATCGCCCTCCTTTTTGTTCTCCATAAACAGTTCGAGGTTCTTAAAGACGCGCTTCTCCACCTCAACCTCATTGTAGTACCGTATAGAATCCTTGCCCAGGAAGTCGAATACCACTACATTCTCTTTGCCATTAAGCTCTTTGTGCAATTGTACATGCTCCACGCGCAACGAACAGCAACCCACTGTATCCGCTTGATCTTCATCCTTCTCGTTACCCGCTCTCAGGGCCAACTTATCGATGAAGTACAGAGCTACTGCCCGTTGACGTACTCGCATCTCCTTGGACTTCCACTCATCGCGATACGTGGCCCGAATCTTATTAATAGATTTATCGAGCCGGCGGGCAGTTTCGTATTTAATATGATCCTTCTCACCCTTGAGCTTGGAAGAGGGATTCAACATAATGTACTTGACCTGACACTGCACATTCTCTATCCAGGATGCCAGCCAGGTGACGGTGTTGTCGTGGCGCACCTCCTTCCAGCGCTGACCCGGCGGTGGTGACGGCACCTTGGAGTCCTTGCCACAATTGATGGACACTTCGGAGGCCACAATCCGACGCTTGATCATGCCCATTTTAGGATGCTCGCCACGACCACGAAACAGGCCCGGAGGCTCCAGACGGAAGTTGCCAATTTTCTCCTTGTGCCCATCGATCATACAGAAGCCGTACTCCTTGACCAGGGCCTCATTTTCGTTCTTCTTGGCCAATTTCTCATCTTTGGTGGCCGCCTTGCGTTTCTCCGACTCAGCCTGGAAGAATTCGTGCATCTCCTGGAAATTGCATTTGCGGAAATCCTTGATGATCTCCTTCTCCTTGGAGGTCATCGTCTTGCGGAAGTCCTTGAAGAAATTGTTGTTAAATATGTCCTTGGTGCAATAGTCGTGATTTAACATTTTCGCATAGAAAGTGGCCGCTTCCTCGGTCTCTTCGCTCAGCTCCAATGGTTTGCCGTCGTAGAAGAAGCGCACATTGCGCGGCACCCGCTCGTAGGGTGGAGCAAAAACGGGACCCTTGTGCTCCAGGGTGGACCATTTGACACCGTCCTCACGCTTCTCCTCCTCCCACCTGAAATGATTGAAATTGTGAATTTAGTTGGGGGAAATAAAAGTTGCATCTCTCCATCACCATTTGAGCTGCCGCTGCTTAACGTTCTGCTCGGTGGGGGCAAGGGATAAAGGTAGGTGGGTACGCTTTTTTCTCTTGCCAGTCGCCGGCAGTATCGAAGCAGCAGCTGTAAAGGCATTGGTATGCTGTTTAAATATAACGCAAACTCGGCGCTTTCCAAACACCAACAACACCGACGAAAGCGCCGCAGTTGCCATTTGGTTTGTTGGTCACATTACGCAAAGCAAATCTAACCTCAATTTCGTATTTTCATTTAGCTTCAACAGCTGACGGAGAGGTAACAACAACGCACGCGCCGCATGGCGAATGGCCAACAAAATACAGTGGCTGACGAAAGTGTGCGTACCGATTTGCCAGGTGTGCAATAATAAGTTTACAAAATAATAGCCATCAAATATTTCGGATTTTATTTAGGCAATGCAGGGTGTGCAAAGATAAAGAACAACAAGATGCGTAAATACAAGTGCGGCCATACAAGTGAATGGCAAGGAGTAATTTTGCACTCAGACAACACACATAAAAAATCGAAGGTCTACATTTTCCTTTCAGATTTTCTTGACATTGACTGGAATAACCGTTTTTCAATTTCTCAGAAAAATCCACATTTTTTATATTTATATGAATACTAGCTGAATACCCGGTGTCTCACGGGTCCTTCTTTGCAGTGTGAAAATTTGACTCTTATGAAAGCGTTTAGAAGGAAGTTTCAATTGGCTGCAAGTCGATACTACGCATTTTCAGCCCATACACCAAATTATCCAGTTCAAAGCTTAAATAAATTATGAGATTTTTTAAACATCTCACACTCACAGTATTAACCTAAAGACCAATTTTCCAAACGAAAGGTGTGGATCTGAACCACTTTTGAATTTCTAACTTCATAGTACCAGTCCACAAACCAAATTTTAAGATCTTAGGTTAAAATCCACATCTAAAGCATTAAAATATCCACCTCATATTACTAAAATGTAAACCGATTTTCAAGTTAATTGCCTAAGTTACTCTGAAATAAAGCTATAAGTCACTTTTGAACCAGTTCGAACCCTGTTCTGAACCAGTTAATTATCCAACTCCATATTACCAACCGCTTTCCAACCGGTTCAAACGACATGAACATACTTTCAAAATTTCGTAAATATCAGTTCAGTGCTTTAGACGCCCATAAGGGACAGATATACATACACACTGCTAAGTTGTTCCCGTAAACCGAAAAATGTAATGTGTGTAGTTTTTGATTTTTGCTAAAGCTGTATTTTCACTTGTCGAGATCTCTTACGAGATGGGTGAAAAACGTCTTAGTTCACTATAAGTTTGCTGTCAAAAAACTCATTTGAGAAATCGAAATTAGAGAATAGCCTACTTCTCATTCAGTTTTTTCATGCCTTTCATAAATTTTTGTGTTTCTCAGATTGACTATTACACTTTTCTGATATCTCTGTTGAGAAACTTTTATGAGATATCAGACAAGTGAAAATACAGCTTAAGCTATCTGACTCTATTTACCCCTTCTTAATAATAACACAAGTTTACAAATAATTTATGATTTTCTCATCCTCGACAAATTTATGTCATTCCTTATGTAAAATCACGCGCTAAATCCGAATTTGCAATCCAAACGGCGGAGCAAAACGGACCATAGACATTTTTAATACCATTTGAACGGTAAAACTGAAATTGCCCATTTTTAAAACAAATGCTAGTAACTTCTATAATTTCCAACAGATTCCGATAAATGAAGACATTTTTTATACTTTTTTATTATGGTCACACTGTTTCGGTTCGAATTGGGTGAATTCACGGAATTAATATTCGTCGCAAGTTAATATCCTCCATGCCAAGACGAATGGAGAAAGTCTTGTAAAATAATGACAGATATACAGGTTACAAGACCAAAAATAGTGAAATATTGATTTATTTTAAACATCTATCTTCGTACAATTAGCGTGTAAAAAGTTGTACAGTGACTTTCTTTCAGAACTAGTTTGAGGAAATTTGTTCCTCGACCGTTCGTGGGTTTGAACCAATATTGAAGAAATTTAAGTTTCGAGTTTTATCGATTTTCTTAACAGTCATCAACCAATTAACTCCAGCCGTTTCAGACCGAACAATTTATTTATGTTCAATGAAATAAGAAAGTTTTTATATATCAACTTTCCCTCCAATCAATAATTGCATTTTAAGAACATTTACAAGCATGTTTCAAAAAAGTTATTTATTTACTTGTGGACAGACTTATTTGACCAACTGTTAAGTGTCAGCGTTGCCACTGTGACTTTCAAGATGTAGGTCAGTGACATTCAAACTCCGCATTTAGACACATGTATGGTATACACACACACACATGCAGAGACCAAATATGGTGCACACGTCAATAAATTTTTTTTTTTTGGGGAATTTCAATTGCTATTGCGTGGGTAGGAATTTCGATTCCACTTACCATCTCCAGACTTCTTCCTCCTCTTCCTTTTTATCTTTGCGCGCACGCTTGGTGGGCGAAACAGGCTCGGCCTTGATCTCCGGCTGCTCCTACAGATGGAAACCATCGGTTAAACAAAGATTCCCTTTGGGTCTCACTCCTGCTTGATTCTCACCTTTTTGACCTTTTTCTTCTTGGGTTTCATGCTGCCATAATCATCGTCGTACTCATCTTTTGGACGTTTCTTTTGCTTGGACTTATCCTTGGGCTCCTTTTTGACCTTTTTGCGCGCCAGCAGCGGAATGTCATCATCGTCGTCGTCCTCACCAAACCCAGGCCCGGGTGCTTCCTGCTTGCGTTTGCGTACGGCCAATGGGATATCTTCTTCGTCATCGTCCTCGTCCCGTTCATTTTGGTCCTCATCC
This sequence comes from Lordiphosa collinella, assembly GCA_018904265.1. NCBI lineage: Eukaryota > Metazoa > Arthropoda > Insecta > Diptera > Drosophilidae > Lordiphosa > Lordiphosa collinella. The sequence goes on along the minus strand of JAEIFV010000021.1, from coordinate 198,204 downwards.
TCATCGCCATCGTTTAAGGCGCTATCCTCCTCCGTGTAGGTGTTCTCCTGCTTGGTCTCAAACGGTGGCTCATCGGCTTGGAACTGGGACATGGAGTAGTCACAGGAGCTGGCCTGCGAGAGATTGTTGAAGCTCTCCTCCTTTTTGATATCCACAATGTTCTCCTCGTAGCCATTCTTGTAGCCATTGCTGGACGCCTCAGCAGCAGCCGGGGAGGAAGAGGATTCGTACCCGCTAGCTGCCAGCTGTTGGAGCTGCAAGGGATCGGTGCTGCGGCTATCCGGTTGCGGTGGTTGCGAGACGGGTTCCGGTTTCACGAACACACCATCATATGAGGGATCCTTGGATGAGGACGAGCTGTGACGCGAACTGGAATGTTTGCTTTTCGAGGAGGATGACGACGAGCTTTTGTGGCGCGAACTCGACGACGAAGAGGATGAGCTCTTATGATCGCGATGCTTGTCGCGACTAGAGCTGGAGGAGCTGCTGCTGCGATCTTTGTCCTTTGAGCGATCCTTATCCTTGGATGAGCTCTTGTGGTGGCTTGACGATGACGAGGATGAGGAGGACTTGTGCTTACTGCTGCCGCCGCTGCTGCTACCATCTTTGTCTTTATCGCGATGGCTAGAGGAGGAAGAGGAGCTGCTGCGATGATCCTTATCCCGATGTTTGGATGAGGAGCTACCGCTGCTACTCTTGTGTTTGTCCTTGTCGCTGTAAGAATGAGGAAATGAGATGATAAAGCGAATGAAGATCTTTTAATAAATATTTAACCTTTCTGTTAGGTGTAAGTCTTATGCCCGCTGTTGGCATTTACCAGTTACTCTTGCACTCTTGCAATCACCCACATTAAGCATCATGACTCTTAGATGTGCGCTCGCACTTACTAACTCTTTATTTTAGTTTTTAAGCCTTCACTAACATTTGTCAGTTTTTCTTAATTTTTCTTTGCCTTTAAAGTGCACGAACCAGCAACGTTAGGCAATTATAAAAAATTACTACCGAAATTCGGAGTCGGTGGTCGCAACTATAAGAGCGCTTACTCTAATTTTCGGCCGTTATAATAATCGGCCCACCCGACAAGTCGTGCGTGCTATCGTGAATAAATTCAAGTCCGCATTTCCACTATTGGACGTTCCGGTGCCAAAAAAGAAGTCGTACTGCTCCAGCCAGCCGTAAATGCATCGATTCAAAACGATCCAAAACAGTCGACTTCACGTCGTTCTCAAGAATTGGGCATCGCTCAAACGACACTGTGGCCAGAATTAGATGAACTTGAACATCTACGATATAAGGTTTCAACAAGTCGACGCCACTAGCCACCAGTGTTGCCAGATCAGCTTTAATTTCGTCATTTCCGTTTTTTTTTAACCGGATTGCGAAAAAAATTTGGAGGCAGCGGAAGTTCTGGCTTTTTTTAAATTGATTTCGGCTTTTTATCAGCTTTATTTTAAATTTCGAGTCATATGAGTCAAAACTTACAATTAAATCGATAGTTTTTCAACTCTATCAGTCATTTAACGACCCTAATTGTAACCTCTAACGTTCAGCAAACTGTCCTTTCTGAGCGCGTGCCAAGTTTGCAGATCGATTGCCAAAAATGCTGAAAGTTTTAAGTCTGTTTGCAGGTCCCGAGGACCGATCAGGTAGATGGCTTTGATAGCTAAAAAAATTCATTATTTTACCAAATTTCTTTGATATAAAACCCAAAAATTATCAGGCCTGTTCCCGTTTTCGATTTCGATTAAATCATGGTAGCTGTTCCCGTTTCCGAAAAACGATAAGTTATTCGTTTTTAAAAGTATTGGAATTAAAAGTAAATGACAACGGTGATTCTTTTCATCTTTCAAGTATTTTTATTGTAACATGTCAAAGATTGTAGAGATTTTGAAGTATCCATTGATATATGGAGCGTACAATTTGATTTTAAATCATTTTTTTAGCTTGTACCTCAGAAATTGCATTTAAGCGAACAAATAACGCATCAGCGCATGCGCAGTGCTGATCGAAATTGTTAAGCCTGCCTTATGGCTAAATTAAACTTCGAAAACGATTCGAGCATTCATTCAAAAGACAATTGATTTCTTTATAACTCGGAAACGGGAACAGCAAAATGAAAACGATTCGGAATTGCGATCGTTTTACTTTTTAATTCCACTCGGAAATGGGAACAGGCCTTTATATCAAGCATATGAGTTGACAAAGCAAACTACAATGCTTTAGGTGAATAGTGAATTGGAGAGATCTTTTCAGCACTGCTGCTGGGTGTAAGTTTTTCAAAGAAAAAAACTTTCATTAGATATCCCGTGGCGGGATCGAACCCACGACCTCTTGAACAGCGGGCGCAAACACTATAGTTATAGTTGATCTTATAAAGCAACTAATTTGAATTTACTAAAGCTGAGTTAATGATCTAGATCATAGATGGGCAATGCTCAGCTCGTCTGTCCCTAGCAGCCCTGCCCATTATTCTGCTTAAAAGCAATGCGCAATGTGTGTATTTTACACGACAGCCAACAACAAACCTGATGATAAAAACGGGCCTTAGTAAAATGGCAGAAAAGTTTTGGAGTGAAGTAATAGCTTTCAGAGACTCTGGAGGTATTCTACGATTTTTAAAGTTAGCCTTATTCGCGACTCTGATGTCCTTGGCATCGTTCAACGCAGAAGTTGAGCGTGTCTTTAATCAGGTCTATATTGTAAAATCACAACTGGGAAATCGAATGGAAGTGAGCACGCTCAACTCAGCACTATATATAAGGTAATGAACGTTAGTGTATCCGTATATCTGTATTAATATTAGAAATATAATATGTGTAATTACAGATACTGATTGCGTCGAAATGCGAAATGCTGATTTGATTATATAATTCGATTATATTTTAATTCGACCAATTACTAGTCTTATAAGCGAGGCTGCAGACCTATTAAATTCTGGAAAAGGTTCGGTTCGGGGGTTCGAACCCGTTTGAAAGAATAAAATAAGTTAAAAATATAAAATGGAAAATTATTTTTATGTGGTGTAGAAATTGTGTCTTATAAGATCCGAAAAAAACTGACAAACCGAACCGTTGTCCAAGCACAGGGGAACAATGTAGAAGGTTCGGATCTGGGTCCGGTTCGATGGACTTAAAAACCCGAACTGAACCGGTTTTCCAGGGTACAGAACATGGATAGACAATACTCTAGTAGAGTCGGCGGGTCAAATAGCTCTTATGTTACCCTTATACTATGTATGTAGGTTTATATACAAAAATGTAAGTGGAATTGGTACCAACTGGGTAATTATAATAACTATTTACAAAATGAACAATAATTTTTTCATATTTTTTCCAATCGATTTTGAATTTTCGTCTGGAGTTTGTTCATCCTGGTCCATCTCTACCTTTCAATCTCTTACTCTCTTTCTATGACTATTGTTTGACTTCTCTCTTACCGACTGCTGCTGCTGCTCTTATGGTCCTTGGACGAGCTGGAACTTTTGTGGTCGCTGCTGCGTTCCTTATCACGATGCTTGTCCTTGCTCGATGATTTATGTTTCCCGCTACTGCTGCTACCGCTCCCACTGCTGTGATGATTGTGGCCATTGGTGGTTACACCATTCGATTGCACTTCGCAGCTGCCACCATTTTGTACGTGGATATGCTAAAGAGGGCGAGAGAGAGAGAAAGAGAGAGTGAAAATTCAGGCGCAGGAAAATCAAGTGATGTAGTTTGGTGGGGTGGTAGGAAGGAAGTTACGTAGGTAGGAAGGGTTTATTTTACCTGTGCGATTGTCGTCATTATGTTAAAGCAATTTTAGTTCGTTTGGCCCCACCACGTGGTGAAAAATCAACCCTTACAATTTTAAATGTGTTAAGTAAATTTTTTTTTATGTTGAAGAAATCGTCCCGCTGCAGCAGATGAGGCCACAGAAATTAATTCCTGCCGGAGCTCACAATGAGGCCAGGCTTATCAAGGAAAAAATCTATACGCAGGAGTGTGAAAATTGGGACACTTGCAATTGTACATAAAATGTTGAGGCTCCACTACAACAACAAACACATGTGATTTGCTCAAGGAGCAGTGTGACCAGAGTCCACCAAAATGACTTAAGTTGTCCAGAGGGAACAATTGAAAATTTTCTTTGCTCAAACACAAAGAAATTTGTGCCAAATGTTAAAAATTTAACAATTTCGCATACACTCTCTTACACACACGCACAGGAAAATACCGCAAATGTGGTCACACTGTGCCAAATACATTCTTCATTTTTGTCTCGTCTGCTGCTGCGGCCTCTGCTGCTGCTGTCGCGCTGCTTGCATTGTCGCCATTTTCGTAAATTACTAGAAGACCTTTTACTCGCCTTTCTTTCCTCGGCCTCTGCGTTTTATTGCTCTTGCACACACAGGTACCTGAAGCGAACCGACACCTGAGATATTGAAACGCAGCTCTCTCGCTGTCTCAACGCACGATTGCAATTTCTAAACAAAAACAAATTACATAAAAAAAGGCTAGTACTTACATTTTCAGCAGCCACATCCCCACTCATTTTTGCTCAATTTTTCTGTTGCTGCTGCGGCGCTCGGCTTTTTTTCTTAACTCGTCCCAAACTTCACTTTCTGCTGTAGATAATTTTTTTCTGTTGCGCTTTTCCTTCAGTTTTTCTACTTTTTTAGTTAATAGATGCGCCAATTGTGTTGTCCGTTGCTCACAACTGCAGGCGCTTTTTACTACGCGATAATGCAAAAAAAAGAACAGTTCAAGTCCAAATATTACACACACACTTGGGCTAGGGGGGGAAGTAGTATTGTGGAAGAGAAGTGTCTTAGCGCACAGAGGCCACGCGAACACACGTTCGGCTCCGAAATCAACTTCGAACTGGTCTGCGTGTGACCGTGTGCGGTTATGGTAAAATAGCTAATGATTCGATATCGAATGTATCGATAACCATACCGCAAAGTTGATAGCACTGAAGGTTTCTTTGAACTTCCCGCAAATGGTCGCACTACGATTCAAAGAAAAATTCTCTTAGGGAGAAAAAACTTGATTGTTTTCAATTAAGACTCCAATGTTTGAAGTGGCGTCATCTAATGGGAACAGCCCGTTACAAAAATCACCGCCGCTAACATTCGGGTGAGCGCTTCATGTAAAATTGGAGCGAAATTTAAGCAACTGAACTAGTTTTGATCAGACTTGGTAATATTATTGACCGTGTTCAGCATAAACATTGAGTGCTCAAAATGAAACAAGATTGCAGCTGGTGGTAGCAATATCACTTGAAAGGAGCATACTCAGGCCTGTTTCGAATTCCGAACGTTTTCAAAAAGTAAAAACGAAACGAAAACGAGCGTTTTACTATTTGCTGTTCCCAATTCCGAACGATTTTGTTACGTTTCGACTTTTCGAACTCGGTTTCGAAAACAGCTGGCTGGCTGGCCTGTTTACGTGTTTGTGTATATCGTCAGCAGACAGAGTTGTCATCATCTCCCAATTTAAATTTATAAAGCTCTTATTTACTCTTTAAATCCATTTATTTTTACTAAAACCAGTATTTAAATATTTTTTTGATTAAGTGATATCAAATATGGTTAAACATAGCTAAGTGAAATATAAAAAGTGCAGTCCGATTAAATAAATTCATATGCAGCAACCCTAGCAGCCGCTGATTGAAGGCCGCAATCGACTAAAAAGTAAAGTGGAATTCAGAACAGCTCGGTTTGCTCACGGCCGCTCGGTTTTGTTTTTTATGCAATATTTTATAGAAGTTTATAAAAAAATTCTGTAAAATTATAATTAAACTTAAAACAGATTAAGTAATGATGTTAAACAATCTTAAAAATGTTTAACTAATTTCGAATTTTTAGTTTATCATATTGGGGAAGTAGTTTAATGCTTTAATTTGCAATTACTTTTAATTCCGCTGACTCTGCAGCGCACGTTTTGAAAACGACAATTCTTGTCGATTTGCGGAATTCGGAACAGCAATCAACTCGATTTGCGGCAATTTCACTCGTTTTCGGAATTCGGAACAGGCCCGAATATTTCCTCGATACATGCTCATCTATCATGATACGTATAATTGGCTATCATGATACCGTATCAGTGGAGTTCAGCAGGAAGTTTGAGTTTTTGGAATGTGTTCGGGATTACTTATTTGTAAAATTCTCCCTCAATTTTTTTCACAATTTTGTCCTGCCTTTTCCTCTTAAGTTCTATCAAATGGCATAAGTCACTTCGCTTGACCTTAATCGAATACATAATAAACTGATTTAAGCATTGTAAAGTTGCAAATATTCTAGACTACAAACTCTGCCCACAAACTTATTATTTCGAATTTAATTCGAAATTTTTTGCTTTTGGCGCCTTTGTTTAAATTGCCGCCAATTGTTCTGCAAGCGAAAGCAAAAGATTTGCTTTCACGAAATTAAAATCGAAACAAATCACTTTCAGGAATACCACTATTTATTGCGCGACTCCAATACCATATTGGTGGGCGTTAGGAGTAATTAAATTTTTTTAAATACCGTAATACAAAAACAAATTCGTAAGAAGTTGTTGCTTAAAGTATACACTACCCTTAAGAGGTTGCACTCACTTACATTTCTAGAAATGCTCCATTTTCAGTTCCGATAGTATCGATAGTGGGTCTCAACAACCGATGGATGGCTAAAGTCACAATTATCGATAGTGGCGATAGTGCTATCGATGGTTTTCACAGCACTAACTCCTACGCTCCTCTCTCTCTCTCTCTCTGCCTACCAGTGTTGCCAACTATTGTCGAGAAAAAACGCTGTTTTTGACGGGACTGAAAAAAAGCTATTGAAAAAGCTGAAAAATCGCATGGATTTTCATATTATATTATCCATGTAATTTATAATAGTATAATAATAATATATTGAAAATATCATCTGTCTGATACAGTTCTTCGTCCTCATCCTTGTCGTAGGCCTCGGTAAGGCCTATAAGGTAACTTCGCCTTCGTTCTTCCATTTCACTAAATGTGTCATTATATTGACACTCCATTTTCCCCAATATCTTCTATAGAAATTCTTCCAAAAAATACTACTGACATGCTTATAAAAAATGTAAAATTCCTAAACTCAACAATTTATTAGCTCAACTGGGGGTCGTGATATTCTTCTTCTAGTTTGAAATACATTTTGGCAACAAATTTCTCAAAATCTTATTATATCAGTATCTGGAGAAAAAAGTAATCCATTCTTTAGCGAATTGATAGCCATCAGATAGATGGCCAGACTCCATGACATTTTTGATTGAAAACTTACGTCATTTTTCTCAATCGATATATAAACTTGGCATGCACTTAGAAATGAAAGATTTCTGAGAGTTGGAGATTGCAATCAGAGTCTTTAAATGACTGCGAGAGTTGACAAACTATCGATTTACTTATAAGTTTTAATTCAAAAGACTCAATAACTCGGGATAATAAGCAGAAATCAAATAAAAAGCCAGAATTCCCGCTGCCCGCTGTTTTAAAATTTCTCCCGCTATTCGGTTTTAAAAAGCCAGATTTGACGGGAAAAAAGCGAAACTGGCAACACTGCTCCCTGCGCTGTAAATTTTTGTTCAGATTTGTTTTAGCGGCACTGCGGTCGGTAGTTCGGTTAAGATGCGCGGTGCGTAATGGAAATTGTTGTTGCAGTTTGGGTTTTAAAGCGTCGCGCGCTGCACTTTTAAACTTCTCGTCGTCGAGTGTGTGTGTGTGTGCTTTTAAAAATATTCTTTTTTTTAGTGTGCTTATTTTCGGGAGTGTCACAACAACAACCTCAATTGGCTGGAGTTTAAAAATAATACATACATAAATACACATGTACGAATACAGCTGTAAATATATACATACTTATGTATACATACATAGATATATAAATACAACAAAAACCACTCAGACCTCCAATATGCGGCCGGCGGCCTTCAAAGCAGAATAATAACGGACACAGAGTCGAGTCGGAGTCGGTGGCCCCTCTCAGCTGTTAAGAGCTCCATCGAATAAGGCCAAAATAGATAATCAGTTAAAAACGGCAACAACAACAACATACAATGCTAGCTCACACATGAACAAGCACGAGAGCAAAGCACAGCATTGAGCCGTGCGTAAAGACAAATAAAAAGATTTACAAAAAAATCAACAACAACAAAAAAGACAAAAGCGAAGAATCGTTAAACAAAAACAAGAAGCAAATCGTGTTTTTGCTCTTGAAACGGAATCCAAGCCAAAGCTTTTGAAACCTGACAACTCTCGCATGTTTTATTATTATTTATTTGCGTTAATCAGTTCGTCTTTCATTTGCAATAATCAAACACAAAATCAATATTCAAATTAAGCAGAAGAAAACCTCGATAAGCGCGTACGATAACCAAAAAAGGAGAGAGGCAGCGCCCCACATAAAGAGCGAGCCATAGAGAGAGTAAGCGAGCCAACTCAGGCAACACGAGAGAGCCAGCATCCAGCAACCACCCACTCAAACTCAAACCAGGAGACATGGGACGACGCACGTATCTAAACCGAGCCTCCATTTCCTATCCCAGTCGCGTTGAGGGTTGGCTAGATGTTTGTGGTAAGTTCCAGTTAGTAAAATTGTATTTTCCATTCACACAGCTGATGCGTCGGCGGATGCTGTTTCACCTGTGCAAACCCCCGCTCTGCACCCTCGTCTTTGATTTGTTGGGATATGGGAATACTTCTTGAGGGTCAGAGAGACAGGCAAATTCTTGCTGTTTACCGTTATCTCTTATAGTATTAACATTCTACCTGTCGCTGTTATTGTTTGTCACTGTGTGTAAAAAGGTAATGCAAATACACAAACTCTAGAAACCCCTGACAGGGACACCTACAGGCGACACAAATTTCAGTGGCGTTTTCAAAAAACACAAAATGAATCGTGAAACTTTTAAATGGAAATGTCAATCCTGGACTAATCAACAACTCTTGAAACTTGTAATTTTTTTTATTTTATACAGAGTCAAGAAGAGTATAATGGGCTCGTGCAAGTGTGTATGTAACAGTCAGGGGAAAGCATCTCCGACACGACCCTTTAAGGGCTGTTTCTACCCCTGGGCCCTGAGGTAGGTTCAAAAGCACCGAAGCTGTAGGGCTGTAAAGTCAAAATTTCGAAAATCGACCTTGCAAAGGGGATTATAAAATTGTCCGGTTGTTTGTAACGTACAGAAGGAAGCATCTCCGACCACATGAAGTATATATATTATTGATCAGCATGACGAGCTGAGTTGATTTAGCCCTGTCCGTCTGTCCGTCTGTTTCTATGCTATCTCCTCCGTCAGTTTTAAGCTATCCTCACCAAACTTTGCACGAAGTCTTCTGGTTCAAATACGCTGCACATTTGTCGGAATCGGCCGGATCGGATGACTATATCATATAGCTGTCATAGGAACGATCGGTCGAAAAATTAGTTTTAGTGAGAAAAACTTTTATGTTTTCAATTGAATCGCCTCCAAACTTCGTATTTCTTAGTTTACTATGCTTTTCCATGATTCCACCAAATTTGGTCGAAATCGGACATCTATATAGTATAGCTGTCATAGAAAAGTATGGTCTGAAAAGTACTCTTAGAAAAACTTTTTCCTTTTCCATGCAAATGTCTTCAAAATTGGCATGTACGATTCTACCAATTTTGTTCAAAATCGAATGACAATAGCATATAGCTGCCATAGGAACGATCGGTCGAAAAGCTAGTTCTTGTGAGAAAAACTTGTTTGTTTTTAATGGAAACGTTGGCAAATATTTATTTTAAATACTTTTACACAATTCTACAAAGTTTTGTCAAAATCGGATGACTAACATATAGCTCTAGTGAGAAAAACTTTTTGTTTTTATTCGGATCGCCCCTATTTTTTAAGTACAATATTTTTCAATGTGGCAGACAGCCTGAGAGCTCGGTAATCAATTTTTTTGTGTATACAATTTTGGGTCTTTGACTAATTTTTCAAATATTATGTACGAAATGTCCTAACAAATTAACAATTAAGGGGGCAGTTCAAGTTGGGCCGGAAAAAAATCGACTTTTTTTTTGCTTTTTTTCATAGCTCAGATATTCAAGAATATTTTCCCCAAGGATTTTCGAAAACTCGAATTAATTTAGGAGATATAGCCCTTTTAGTGACTCAAGGTGACCCAAATGTCCTAGCAACTGCAAACTTTAAACGCGCTTTTCTCGAAACCACGTTTTTCAAAATGGCATTTTTAGTATTTTTTTTATACCCTGTTCCCTGCAAAAGTATGCAACAGGTAGAAGAAAGCATTTGCGACCCTATAAAGTATATATTCTTGATCAGCATTAACAGCCGAGTCGATTTAGCCATGTCCTTCTGTCCGTCCGTCCGTCTGTCCGTATGAACGCGTCGATCTCAGAGACTATAAGAGATAGAGCCACAAATTTTTGCATGTAGGTAGGTGTATACCAGATTCAAATAGAGTTGGTTTCAGATTTGGAACATTCCTCCCCCTGCCCCCTTTAAACGCAAAAAACTGTGAGAGCCAAAATTTTTAAGTTAGACCCTCTATTCTGAAAAGATCAATAAGATCGAACAAAAAACACCGAAGTTATATACGAATCAATTTCGCTTGTGGGAGAGAGGAAGGTCTTGCATTGTCAGTTATCGCGTTCGGCCGCATGCGTTTTTGTGTATGTTGTGGAGTGTGTGTATGTGTGAGTGTTTATGTATGTAAAGGAAAACACACGAAATCCAGGGAACAGGGTATTTTGTATTCGGGGCACTCGACCACAGCTATCTTCCTCGTTTTTGGCTGTAAACTGGGTCAATCTGTAGGATGTTGACCCCAGCGGCGCCAATTTCCGCCTCTAGTTTAATTGTCATATCGCTTGCGACAGTTTTGTCGCCTGTGCGTACGCATAGATATGGCTCAGCTCACAACATACGAGTGTTCGTGATAAGTGGGCAAAAAAGGCTTCCAAGGAGAATGGGCAAATGAGCCTTATCTCTGTGTCTCTTATTGCCATATTCGCATTTCGTTACGGTTAATTTGTTGTTCTGTGCCGTTGGTTTTTTTGCCAACGGCGGAAGGAAGGTGTGTATTATTGAGGTGTGCGTGTGTGTGTCAAGGTCATTTATGACATTCTCAAGCAGCCTTTTGTGGCCCTACCTTGCCTTTGCCACCTACACACATACACATGCACACACTAACATTGATACAGGTTCGACCCATTTGGTGGCCCCTGGTGGTGCTTGTTCTGGTTGATGTTTCGTTCGTGTTTGCCCGCTGGCTTGACATCATTTCTTGTCATGTTTCATGTAGTTGGTTTTGTTGTTGTTGTGTTTTTTAGTGTTTTTGCTTTCGCCTTTTGCATGTCACTTGGCCATGTTTTAACTCTTCGACATGGTCTTCGCTTTGGTTCTGGGTTTAGAAATTGGTTATGAGGCCATTTGCGTACCAAGCCAAAAAGCGTTAAAAGGAAGAAGTGAGGTAAGTGGAAGACGCGCGCGAAGAGAAATCGCCGCTGTCATTAAGCGAAGCTTCAACGTGATTGTTGTTGTCGTTGTTGCTGGCACAGTTTTTTGTATACCCTGTACCACAGGTGTACCAAAGGTAAAAATAGGGGAAAGTTAACTTCGGCTCGCTCGAAGTCTTATATACCCTTGCAGTTTGTTTTTTTAAATAAGACCAAACTTAGTGCAATCATGGAAAAACATAACAAACTGTGAATTACGAAATTTGGAGGCGATCCCAATTAAACCAAAAAAGTTTTTTTCACTAGAACTTCTTTTTCGACCGATCATTCATACTGCAGCTATAGGCTATAGTCATCCAATTTTAACAAAACTTTGTAGATTTGTGTAAAAGAATATAAATTAAATATATGCCAACGTAAGGGACGTTTCTATTGAAAAAAAATTTTTCTCACAAGAACTAGTTTTTCGACCGATCGTTACTATGGCAGCTATATGCTATAGTCATCCGATTTTGACCAAACTTTGTAGAATCTTGTGGAAGCCCATGAAACAAATACATGCTTATTTTAAGGACATTTCCATTGAAAACTAAAAAGTTTTTCTAACTAAGAATACTTTTCAGACTTTACTTTTCTATGACAGCTATACTATATAGATGTCCGATTTCGACCAAATTTGGTGGAATCATGGAAAAGCATAGTAAACTAAGAAATAAGAAGTTTGGAGGCGATTCAATTGAAAACATAAAAGTTTTTCTCACTAAAACTAGTTTTTCGACCGATCGTTCCTATGACAGCTATATGATATAGTCATCCGATCCGGCCGATTCCGACAAATGTGCAGCGTATTTGAACCAGAAGACTTCGTGCAAAGTTTGGTGAGGATAGCTTTCAAACTGACGGAGGAGATAGCATAGAAACAGACAGACGGACAGGGCTAAATCAACTCAGCTCGTTGTGCTGATCAAGAATATATATACTTTATGTGGTCGGAGATGCCTTCAATGCGTTACAAATATCCGCACAATTTTATAAAAAGGGTATTTTAAGTGCGCGCAGATTTATGTAACAGCCCGACGAAAGCATCTGAGACCCTTTAAAGTTTAAATTACGTTCTTATTTAAAGAGAACATTTTTGCAGATCGTGCAGCTCGTGTTTTGTAAGCTAAAATCGGAGCGCACTAACACTCACGAAATCTGATTAAGTAACATGAGCACGTCGTGCTGATACGCAGAAAATTTTTGAAAACAGTTGAAAACTCACCAAGAAATCAGCAAGTTTCGCAAAAACTCTTGGTAAACTTTTTTGACGTTGATTCTAGAATCAGTTTTTCCCTTTCGCTTTTGAATTTCCAGCATTCCCAAAATGTTTACATTCCTTAAATAAAAAAATTAATATAATTAACAAGTGTTTATTTTAGTTATTTTTTTGTTTTTTTTTCTTAACGACAATTATCCAATCGTTTGTCGTCGCTGTATGTCTGGGGCTGCACAATCTGGTTGTAATTTTATGTGCAGTCAAACAGGTTTTGGTTTTGTTTTTTCAGTATTTTCATTACGCTAAATTTCCTTTTTGTTGAAATGAGAAAAGTGTAAACCCGAGAAGCGGCAGACCATGTGTTAATCTATTGGCGTTCGATTTGCTAAAAGCTCAAAAGCCGGCTTTGTCCGAGCCCAAGCCCGAGCCCGGAACAAGTCCCAAAAACACTTGTGTGTGCCCCATAGAGGAAAAAGTGAATTTTTTCATAGAAAGTTGTTAGGCAACATTTGTGACGGATGAAGCGACAACGAAGCGGCACTCAATACTTGAAAATAGAAAATCGTTTGTGTTGGGTCGTACACTCCCCCCCCCACACCACACACACACACACACACACTCACACACCCAATCCCTGAAAAATCACCTTTTAAGTGCACCCCAGAGTTTTATCAGGTTTTTCACTTCTTTTCTGGTTTTTTTTGCCAAAGAAAAACAAAAACAAAAACTCAGACTGTAATGTACCTGACTTAAGTCGTGCAAATGTATGTAACAGGCAGAAGGAAGCATTTACAACCCCATAAAGTATATATATTCTTCATCAGCATCAACAGTCGAGTCGATATAGCCAAGTCTGTCTGTCTGTATCAACACCTAGATCTCGGGGACTAGAAGGGAGCTGTAGTCGAGTGCCCCGACTACAGCTCCCTCACTTGTTTCTAAATAAAGAACGTATATTCTGTTTTTTGATTATATTTTTTGAACCTTTTGAATTTTTTTGGTCATTTTGAAAAGATGATATCGGCCAAATGCGCGCCGTTACAATTGATTGCCACACGGGCTCGTTTTATGGCATTTTTCATCACTTCGGCAAGAACTTCGGGCTGCAGATTCTCGCACTCGTGTCGAATGTTGTCCTTGAGGGCTTTCAAGGTCTCGGGCTTGGTTACGTAAACACGGGATTTCAAAAAACCTCATCGCTCATTATGATTTTGGTCGAAAAATCGATTCACGATTAATCCGCGTTCTTGGGGAGTATATCGATCTATGGCTTGTTCACTTGTATTCTACATCTGTCTAGTCCACAAATGTCAAAACAGATCTGACTTTGGCGGCTAATTGTAAAAATAAGAGCATCTTCCAATGACCCACCCTGTACAAACTCCCTTAATTTTCGTTTTGAAGCTTCTTGGCACGGGCGGTCGAGGATCAAGCGAAAAAAAAGTCCAAAAATGGACAATTCGAAAAATAGTACAAACATTTGGCATCTGCCAATGTACATAAATACTTATTTGCATTCGTTTGGTGCCTAGCTCGAATCAGTATTTTCATTCTTGCCACATACGATCACACTGATCTCGAGATATATTAAATTTTTTCTATTTTAACTCTTGGAGGCATTCCATTCGCAATCAACAGAGATTTTGTCTGCGGAATGAACCACATAATTCGGTGACTAACTGTGGCCGAGCTATGCTGCGTTTGCTTGGCCAGTCCGGGTGCTGGTGTGGACACCTGGAGCGACACCAACGCACGCATTCTGGCGAGCGACCCTTCGAATGTCTCCACTGCTCGAAGACCTTTGCAGTAAAGTGCTATATGGAGGAGCACCTGAACACGCATACTAACGAACGCCCTTTTAAATGTAACCAGTGCCCACAGTCTTATGCCCTGAGGAGCTCTCTTAAGGCACACCTGCGTACTCATACTGGTGAGCGGCCCTTCCGACGTTCGCAGTGCTCGAAGACCTTTTACACAAGAAACGAGAGACAGAAACACTTCGAGTGTTCCCACTGCTCGAAGACCTTTCGCAATAAGCGCAATCTGGAGCGACACCAACTTTCATATACTGGCGAGCGACCTCACTCATGCACAGAATGCTTAATGTCTTTTGGCCGAAAGATCATTCTAAATAAACATCTACTTGCTCATACCGGCCAGCGACCCTTCAACTGCATTCAGTGCTCGAATCCTTCCTCCAAAAGACTCTCTAAAGAGGCATATCCGTACGCACACTGGAGAGCGACCTTTCTAATGTTCTCACTGCTCTAAGGCCTTTTGTCAGCCATACGATCTAAAAAAAAACCTATTAGTTCCCAGAATTGTATGAGATTTCAAAAGTAAGTACTTTCTGTAAAATAGTACGAAATGTAAAAACCGATTAAAATTGTACTTTAAATGTCAAACGACTTAAACTTTTATGTTGAATATTGATTCTTCATATTACGAAGAATTTAAATGATTTCGACTTGTCTCAGAATTTGCTTTTTACTAAGTATTTTTAAAAAATTTTTATTTTTACCTAAACGTACCGGTATACCGAAATAAAAAACTGGGTACCGTATCGAAACCGAAATAAATTAAAAACCGAAATAGACTCATAAAATACCGAAACATTAATTTCGGTTCGTTGGTTAAATGCAGGTTAAATATTCTAGTTTTCTTGTAAAAAATGCTTACTTTGCTCACGGGTTTTAATATGCTAGGGCGTCTACAAAAGTTATAGATTGAAGCTAAACTTTTCAACGTGTATGCTTTTAAACGACACTTAAGGCACCATCACCCGTTTAAAATTAGGACAAACGCCATCCATTGACATAAATCCGACAGGACTTACTTTCCAATATACTCGTATGTTAAATGAAGCTTAATTATGAATTAAAATGTAATGGAGTTAATTCAGTTGAACATTTCGTACAGGGCTCTCTTGGAAACCGGGTGCGCGAATCTATGAATAGTAACAATAATGAATGTCCCCCTCAGGAACAATTTTGCCGATTATCTAAAATGAAGTGAACCAAAGTTCGAACCAGAACCTCAGGCTCAATAAGTTAAAGAAGGGACTAAGCATTGGATTAACCTATATCCTCTTCCACCTCATCGCACCGCTTGATCATCATCCAACACTTTGATAAAATAAACCGAACCGAATCGTTTTCTTGCTGCTCGGTAAATAAAGTTTTTCAGGGATTTCTCTCAGTGCAAATGACTTAACGTCACTAAATAAAACTTTGATTTGTTTGTAAAGTTTCAATCAAAAGTAACCTGATATTCCCCCTTGCCGTCCCAGCGTCCCCTCCATCTCCAAAGGGGTCATACAAAGAGCTCGACGTCATCCGCTTTTGCGTTTTTTCTGGCTAAACAACAAGACACGAACTATATATAAAAAAAATCTATAAATGAATTGACAAATCAAATGCGGACGCGTCTCTTGTGAGGTGGTTGAGGTATTACATGATGCGAAAATCCAAGTTATGCTATAAATTCTGCATTGTTTGTGCCCGGCTGCCTGCTTGCCGCTTGCATCTTGTTGTCTGTCGCTGGGTTGGGGCACAGAGATCGCTTCAGTTTGGTTGTTGTTGTTACTTTGATATTTTGTTTGTTTGTTTGTGTTGGTTTTCGAACGTTTCGCATATTTCCCATAAACCTAATTAAATGCGTTTGCTCTGTTTACGCAACTATTTTGTGCCGGGGGATTTGGATTGCGTGTTTATTATGCATATGCATTTAGTTGGAGAGGAGAGAGAGGTAGGGAGGGGACCGAAACAAATGCAACATGTTGTCGTCATGCTACACCCACGCCTCAGACTCAAGCAGGAGAAAGAGGAGTAGTAGTTGGGCAGCGGTCTGATGTGGGACAGCTGCCTATGCGGAAGTACAAAGCGCCATCCATTGCCGCCTCCCCCAAACAGCGCCTGCTGCGTGCGACACAAACCAAACACCAAACAAAACACATTTTTTTCGGTTGAGTCGACAAGAGGAAACCCACAGAAACATGAAAAAACAGCTAAGCCAACAGAACCAGACGTGGCTCTCCGTGGCCCTCTTCACTTCTCACTTCCCTCCCACACATGACGCATCGCATAAATTACTTTAAATTACTTTTAATTGGCAATGTATTTTTTTTTTGGGGTTCTCTTTCCTTAACATTTAATTTTCGGTTTCGGTTTTTAGGTTAAACACCTCAAAAACCTTTAAACAAAACTTTTCATTTGCTTTTTAATACTTTAATTAATTAAACGATTTATGTGTCGCCCTATTATAGGTTAAGGTGGGTATCTAAATCGTCTTCATTTTTCCAGTCATCGGCAAAAAGAAGAAATCAAATGGTACTCTGAGAAAAATTTAATTTTATGTTTCATACCTTAAGTGTAAATACAATTGATTTCTCTGTGTAGATATAGGCATAGCAGCCTCCTCGATTCTAAAGTGTCTTGTATGACCCAGAGACCAAGCTGCTAAGCAATACATTGGTAATAGATTTCTTTAACATGCTTTGAACGCTGCAAAAAGCTGCAAGGGTATACAAAACTTCGGCCGAGCCGAAGTTAACTTTCCCCTATTTTTCTTATGTAAAGTTCACAATTTTATATGAAAAGTAAGCGGAAAGTCTGTGGCTACTAGATCAGGCATTTTCTTTTTGACGAATTGAATCCATTGGGCATTAAGCAATCGGTTTCCGCTGCTTAAGCAATTCCGATTTTCGTCAAACCTATTTTAGTAACCGTTGAAATGCTTGTCACCTTCCATATAACATTCTTTAATTTAATCTCTAAATGCAAACGTTTACACGTAAACCGACTCGAAATTCGGAAAAGGGACGATTATTACAAATTAATCTACACTTTGTGGTTTTGAAGTTAGGCACTTTCTGTGCTTTAAGTCCATCTCTAAATAACCCAAAGACTCATCAAAATGAAATACATACGAGGTGTGTTCAAAAAGTATCGCGAATTTTGTGTTTTTTCAAAAATTATTTATTTATTCATGAATATTTATTTTGTCCCCTTCAAAGTAATCCCCATGAGATATTATACACTTGTGCCAACGGTTTTTCCAATCTTCGAAGCACTTCAAAAAATAATTTTTTATCTTGTTCAGCTTCTCCTTCGATGCCGTTTTTATCTCGTCAAGCGTAGCGTAACGTCGTCCTTTCATGGGCCACAGGGGGCCAGATCTGGGGAATACGGTGGCTGCGGCATCATTAGTGTGTTGTTTTTGGCCAAAAAGTCGCGCACAAGTAACGATGTGTGAGCAGGGGCGTTATCGTGGTGCAAAAGCCAATTTTTGTTCTTTTACAAATCCGGGCGTTTCTGGCGGATTGCTTCGCGCAAATTGCGCATAACTTGCAGGTAATATTCCTTATTGACCGTTCTTCCCTGTGGCAAGAACTCATGATGCACCACGCCTCTGCAATCGAAGAAAACTGTCAGCAAAACAGCAGCTTCCATTGAGATGATTGAGCTTTGGTTTCCACGTCATAACCATAAACCCACGATTCGTCACCAGTTATGACCCTCTGGAGCAAATTTGGGTCGTCGCGGACAGAGTTTAACATCTCATTAGCAATGTTCATGCGATGCTGTTTTTGGTCGCAATTGAGCAATTTTGGTACGAATTTCGCAGCGACCCGTCTCATGCCCAAATCATTCATAATAATCGAATGGCACGAGCCAATCGATATGTTAAGGTCCTCAGCAACTTCTCTAACGGTGATTCGACGATTGGCCAATACCATTTTCTCCACTTCATTAATTTTTTCGTCTGTTGTTGAAGTGCTCGGGCGTCCGGCACGCTCTTCGTCGTTCACCTCTTCTCGGCCTTCTGAGAACATTTTGTACCACCGATAAACGTTGCTTCGGTCCAAGGTAGCTTCTCCGTATGCCACAGTCAACATTCGGAATGCATCCGCGCACTTAATTTCGTTTTTCACACAAAATTTGATACAGGTTCTTTGATCCATTTTTTTGCAAAAAAATCGAAGACGATCCAAAACACGTGCAAGCAAAGCAGCTGTCAACAATTAAGTGAACATTCAAAACGGCCGAGCTTGTCGGCATAAGTGAGCGACATGAGTACCAACATAACGCCACAAAAAAATCGAAATTCGAATATACGTAACCCGCGAAAATTCAAAATTTGCGATACTTTTTGAACACACCTCGTACAAGTATATTTAGTTTTACGGCCTTCGATGGCTGCTGATGTCATCTGAAATGCTCGAGTCTGAGTAAGACGATTTCCCTTAAAAAAAAAATATAAATGAATTCGAGTTAATTTTGGTGATAACACGCATCGAAAACTGCAAATAATTTAAATTTGAAATCATTAGAAAGCTATTTGCGAACTGAAATTATTCAAATTCGTAATTTTATCTGGAGTACTAATTGAAATCGTAAAAATTCTCACAGAGCGTATGATAAATCAGCAGTTTAGTTACTTACCCGGGTACTCCACCACACTTGACTGCGCCTTTCACACATCTATCCAGAGCTCTCATCCAGATGTGCCTGACCGGACTCGTACTCGGTCAGGTGATGGTGTTGGTGGTGGACACGGCAGCAGGCAGGTACATACAATAGATTTCGAAACTTACCTAAGCAAAAAGAAAAACCGCTGACAAAGTGCATTGAACTCGAGAACTCAAAAGCGAGAAATTCTTATGCAAAAAAAAAAAAATGAAAAAAAAAAATCGTTTCAAAAAATTAACGCAAACTTGCTGAGCAACGTTGCGCTCGACGACGATTTCGACGTCATCTTTGTTTGTTGTCTTCACAATTACTTACAATATTTATGTTAAATGGGCAGACGGCGCCGGTCTTGAAAATATATGTACGAGTATGTGAAATAAGTCGCTGTTTTAATAGAAACATTAAGCGATCGCCCGCTCGCCTTCCCCGAGCAGCAGAGTCAGGCTTTAGCTGCGCTCTTGGCTATGAGGTCGCGGGGTTGGGTCGACTGGAGCTTCATTTTTATCATGGTATTTACTAGAGATGCGCCCAGCGGTCCAATCGTGAGTCTTACAATTTCATAATCAATTCTAGGAACCCTAGGGTACAAAGCTAATCAAAGTCATTTTAGTCCGATGAGCTAAATTTTTGTTTTTTTGGTTAATTAACTTTATAAATTCGATTATATAATAAACAAAATATTCGTTATCTTATGTATACACTCTGTCTCCACTCGAGCTTTCTAGTGTTTCAATTTTAAGTATGACTCAGTTTTTGCTGAAAAATTACAAGATATTTATGTGTGACGAAAAAATGTCGATTAGCTAAATTCAGTTCTAGTTAAGTCAAACGTGACTGAACGTGACAAAACATATTTTCACGCAAACATCTCTCATGTGTACATCATCAAATTAATAAAAACAATTTTTTCTGTATTTTGTGGCTGTTGTTGGTGCTTCTTTATATTGTTATCTCTCACACACAGACACACACACACACAGAAAGAGAGAGGAGAATGCGGCATAAGAGCATGCGAGACGAACTTTAAGAATAATTTTTGTTTTTGTTGGGCAAACAGCACGCAATGTATCCGCGCTGGGATTGAATCATATGAATACGGCCCAGGGGCGCTAGGGTATAAAGGGGAGAGCGCACGGGCAGTTGGTTCAACTTGGCTACCCATTGTTATTGTTATTATTGCATACAATTTTCACATTAGCAACGGCATTGCAGCAGTTCCAAAGTCTTCTCAGTCGCCAGATAGATGCATTTATAATTTTGTATCTTTTTCTGTGCACGCATGCGCCACCAGGGATAGTAACCAAAGCAAATATAAATGAAGTTCTGCTGCCGCATTCGTTTGACATTATTATCGTGTTTTTTAACGATGAACGTTCTTCAAGTACAACAATAACTTGACTTATGATAATGCAGGACCACCTGCCAATCCGATCAATGTCTGGCCAATTAAAAATGGAACTTGAGTTGTTGCCAACAGGGCACTGCGAGACACAAAAAACTAATGGAAAAGGCCAAGGATGGAAATTATGACATTGCAAAATAAACAAAAAATTATATTTTATCAGCCTGAAAGTAGACAATGCTTTTCGATAATGTGAAACTTTCTAAGATACTTTTAGGCATTAAGTTAAACTCGTAATTGGAGAAGTTTAAAATAAGTATTTTCGCTCTAGTAACTTATGCTTGATGTTTTAAAAAATCATTGGAAGCAAGTCCATTTGCAGTTAATAAAGATTTCGCTGCGAAATGGCCCACAGAACAAGGCGTTTCCATGGCCATTCCTGCTGCTGATGTGGACACCAACTTGTTGAATAAATTCCCCGACTCCGATGCGGGACAAGACATGCGGGACAAGACTAGCAAATAACCTGGCTTGCTTCGCTACGCCGCCGTCAGTTAAGCTATTTTAACCGATAAAGTATCAGTTTTTCTTTTCCGACTTGGGGGTGGATTTCACAAATTGGAAAATATTTGACCGTATCTTACATACATCGGCTCAAAGCAGAGATTAACTCTTATGCCCCGCCAGCGGTTAAAAATAAAGTCTCCTGACATTTCCGATCTTGGTGGTGGACTTTTAAAATTTAAAGCTTACAAACCCAATTTGATAAAGATCGGCCCACAAATAAGGATTGGCCTTGAACACACATTTCGGGACATTTTCCACCAACTCTCCAACCATTCCTCAATTTTGCATTGCATTCGGATGAACGCTATAATTTTTCAAATTTCGCAGCTTGTGCACCATTTTCCGCCCATTTCTTCAACTTAGAAAGCTTCCCGGGCAAGCGTCAACCAATCCACTAAGTTTCACTGAAATCAAAAATTTTCCAAATATCGCGGTTTGTGCACCATTTTCCGCCCGTTTCTTCTACTTAGAAACCTTCCCGGGCAAGCGTCTAGCCAGTCCCCAAAGTAACATCGAGATTAAGAATTTTGCAAATATTGCGGTTTTTGGACCATTGTTCACCTCCAAGTCCACCTACAGGTCCACCTCCATTGCCACGTCAATGGCCACCTCCATGGACACCTCCATGGCCACCTCCATGGCCACCACCATGGCCACCTCCATAGCCTCCACCATGGACACCTTCATGGCCACCTCCATGGCCACCTCCATGGCCACCTCCATGGCCACCTCCATGGACTCCTTCATGGCCACCTCCATGTCCACCTCCATGGCCACCTCCATGGCCACCTCCATAGCCACCACCATGGACACCATCATGGACACCTTCCCATGGCCACCTTCATGGCCACCGCCATAGCCAGCTGAGCTTTCCAAGAGTTTCCCGACCCTATGGTCAAATTTTCCAACATCTGAAAATTTCATTACATATTATTTCATTTACTATCCTTACAAACCGAATTTCAAGTCAATCGGATGAAAAATTGACTTTTGATTATCGAATTTTCCAAAAATTTTCCTTGTGGGTGGATTTTCCGAAATCGGAAAAAATACGTGTTCTATTATTTCACATACTATGCTTACAAACCGAATTTCAAGTCAATCGGATGAAAAATAAAATTTTTCCCATTCAAACTTTTCCGACGCTTTTCCGGCATTTTCGGGTGGAATTTTCCAAAACCCCGTCTTAGTACGCACTTTCACCACCAAACATCCGGACAACTTTTATATACCCTCTTCAAGTGTATAAAAACGCCCGAGCCTAAGTAAACTTTCCTCTATTTTTTACTTTGGTCCCTTGCAGTGATAATGCTGCGAGACCGCGAGAGCGAAGATCAGTTTTTTAGTCACTCGTTAAGCAATACATTGACTTACTTACACTACATCTCCCTTCCCAATTACAGAAACCGAGGGTGAGCTGACACGACTCATCAAAGCTCTGCCCTGGGGTCCGCTCTATTGTGTTCTGCAGCAGGATGATCAGACATTTACGGCCTATTGCAGTGAGGAAATATCGGTGAGTGTTTGTCGTCGTCCACATTAAGAAACGTTACCACTTAGAACTAACCAGCTCAACGTACTATACACTTGGCTAATTGTGACCGTAATCTAAAGCTAATCACTCACTTTGTATGTGTCTGTGTACAATGTACATGTATCTATCTATCTCTTTCACCATTGCACTCCTAATATGGAAAAAACGCTACTAATTTGTAGATATTCCCGGCTACACCTAAAAAGGAGGTGGGTAATAATATAAAGCTAGTCGTAAACATACAAAATTCTTAAGCTTCCTTAAGTTGTCAGCTAATTGCTTAACCTCCTCCTTTCTGCGCAATCTCTCCATCAGCTGGGCGATGTGTGTTATGAGGACATTCCACGCGTTCGCCTGGATCGTGTACGGCGGCCAGCCAAAGCTCTCTGGGATGGCCCACCCACATTGGCCGAAGAGAATGAGGACTCGGATACATGCGGGGGCGGAATGAGCGGCATTAACGACATTGTGCTGAACACAACGCTCTACAATGATCTAGGTAAGAGTTCGAGCGGTGTTATATAATCCAACTATGTACTACATCCCCTCCCACCTCGGTGAAGTCAAGTTGTTGTTTTTTTTTTTTTTTGGAGTTTGAGTTCGTGCGGTCAAGCGGCGCTTTAATTGCATTGACCGGCCGAGAGCAAGCTCATCAGAGTAATTGCAGTTGTTCACTGTTGCTCTTACAGTTGTTGTTGTTGGAGGTCTGTTACACATTTCGATCATATCAAAAGGCATGTGTGTGTATGTATTGGTCTGTGTGCTATCTGTGTTGATGGTAGTCAGGAAATTTGCTTGTATCGTCGTCGTCACGCATGCCAAAGCATTAGGCACAATAGCACGGAGGGTTGAGCGGAAGGAGAGTGGCGCGGGCGGACTGTAACAAAAGAGGTGTTTAGATGGAAGCGGTCGGTAGCGAGCAATAGCCAATATTGATGCGAACCCTGAAATAAACTGTGGAATTGAGACGCGGAACGTCATTGAGTTGGAAATTCCCGTTCGGGAGTCGGGATGGATATTAGACTGACTTGAAAATTCGGGATAGACGGGATCGATTGCATATGCTGTAAAATCAATTAACATATAAAAACAACTATAACATACTCTGTGCCTGTGAAGTGCTGCCCATCACCGTTGCGACCGGTGCTGCCAATAAGTGTTTGTTTTCCTTATAATAGGGATGTCGAGAATAATATCGAAATATCGATATTTTTCTCAAAAAATAAGATATATCGTTATCGAATATTTTTCCGAGGCGATATATATCGAATATTTTGTGGCGATTTTTCAGCGATATTTTGCTTGCAGCGTTCGGTCGCTCTGCTGCTATCAACGGTTTCTTGTGGTCTTTTGGCGTGCAAAAACAAAAATATAAAACTTATTTTATAAGAGTAAATACACAAAAATCAAAGTGCAAATTGTGTAATAAAACTATAAACGCTATAAAGACATAAGGCGCATTTAAAAGCAAAGCATAGAGATGCTTGGCTGAAATGCAAACCTAAAACGTTAAACTTCGGCGAATCAATGTTCATTTTTGTGCATATGGGCATTTCCACAGAAAAGTCCACCGGGACCAAAAACTTAAAAGTACTTAAAAACACTATGTTCAATTTTTTCGTAGGGAAAAATTAAAATAAACTAACGTAAGCCAATCTTATAATTATGCATTATCCATTTCTAGATTTTCAAAAGCAAATTTGCCCTGGCATCTTTTTTTCTCATTTGGGAGCATATTTTGCACTTTTTTTTTTTTTTTTAAAAGGTCCTCTAGATTGGATTGAATTTTGTTGTCTAAAATCGTTTTAAGGGTATATATAACCTTATTTAATATATTATATTTAATGATTAATAGCTAAAATTTATGTTTTTCCATTAAAAATTTTTTTTAACGTAACGTTACGACAGATACTAATGCTAATAAAAAAAAATCGTGAAAAGACTTTTGAATATCTTGGAAAATAATCCTATGTTATTTTAAATCATTCTCAAAAAGTTTTATTCAAAAAGCTTTTACCAATTCGCAGAGATTTGCCATTTTGTAATACTATTGAATTCATTGTTTTTTCTGAATATAGTACTGAAAATAGTGCTTCTAAATTGCTACGCAAATATACAAAACACTTTTTAAAAATCCAAGTATTTCATATTTTTTTAAAGCTTTTATTCGTACAAATGTCACGTTACGACAGATTGGAAATGCCCATATTTATTTCGTAATGCACATAAAATGTTCTAATATTGTACTTAAAAATATACATGTATTTACGTATGTTTGTATGTCTTTACAAAAAAGCATAGATAGGATCGGACATGTTCAGTCTTTGGAAGCGCTAATGAAAATCAAGCAGATATTTGTATTTTAATTTTCCGCTAAACATTAAGTTCTGGATGGATGAGACAGACGCATTGTCGGTGCCTTTTGACGTGGCATTGACATATCTTATTACACCAGGAAGCTCAACGCCATCGTAGCGCTTGGCTTCGGCTATAAAAAGGGTGGTTTCTGACAACAGAAGAATGACCGATGAGCATATAACTCAACGCGTCTTCTAAGAATCATTGTCTAACGATTATTGGTAAAAACAGAATTTTTTGTGTCGTGAATTTAGGGTTATAAGCTTTTTGGTGATGTTATATACTACATTTCACCTCTAAAGCTCTATATTGAAAAATGAATTTAAAAACTAATCACTTAAGAACAAAAATATAGCTACGACTATGATGATTTAATGAGCTAAATCAAATTTGAAATCAACGTATTAAGCATATTAAAATGTTTTCTTTTTAAGTGTTTAAGAGAAGATGCTTTCTCTTAATTTTATCAATATAAATACATAACAAGTTTCCAGAAGTTCCTTTTAAAAATTTAATTAAATATATCTCTTTTTTTACTCTTTTTCTTTTTTACTTATCGAAAATATCGATATTATCGATATTTTTTACCCCAAAATATTTATATCGAAATGATACTTTTTCAATATCGCCAAAAATATCTGTATAGTTATTTTTGAAATATCCGACATCCCTACCTTATAACTCGACTATCATTCATCCGATCTTTACCATTCTTTGGGCCGATTGATTAATAATCCTTAGTATGTCCAGGAGAAAGGAACTTTCTATCTATAAAACTGTGGGAGATATGATGATTTTTCCAAATTGCGGGGGCGGGAGGCGGCTCGGCAAAAATTAAAAATAAACTTGATCTGTCTGCAAGTATAAGAAGTTTTTGTTCCTTACATGTCAAACCTCTATCTCTTACCATCTTCGAGATCTGTTTGCTCATATGGACAGACGGACACTTTTGCATAAGCTGAATATCACAGAGTATATTGGCACTGAGTATAAAAACAAAATATTTTAAGATAGGCAAACGCGGTACCCATTTACATTGTCTTCGTCTAAAACCTGTTGCTCTTACTGATATAATAACTACATAAAGGTCTGTGCCACTATTATGATACCCTATAGATACGCTATAAACACATACATACAAGGTGGACCAAAAGAAGTCGCCGGGCCAAAAGAAGTCACCCTATTGGAAGATGCTCTTATTTTTACAATTATCAGCCAAAATATAAAGAGGTAAATATTATATATATTCTACATCTGTCTAGTCCACAAATATCAAAACAGATCTGACTTTGGCGGCTATTTGTAAAAATAAGAGCATCTTCCAATAGGGTGACTTCTTTTGGCCCACCTTGTAGTTTACATTTAAGGAATTCGCTTACCATGCAGATTAGAACCAGATTTATTAAATTTGGATTCGCTTTCGTACACACATAAATATTTACGGATATTTAAAGGTAAGAAACAGACAATTCCTTGTTTCACTTGCCGAAACGTTTCTTGAATGGAGAAACCCCAGCAAGGTGCTAAGCATTAGAGAGAGAGAGCGAGAGGAAGGACAGAGAAAACTGCAAGCAACCAGCTGACAACGCGCTGCTTAGTGACCTTTTCACGGAGCAGCAGCAGCGAAGCACAGTGGAGCCACAGGCCGAAACACGCTATAAAATTTCCAAATCATTGAAATAATAATACTCTGCCTTCATGAGTTCTTTTTTGCTGTCGGAGATATTGATCGATCTGAAGAAATTCATCTGCTAGTATTTGGTGCATAAAGTTTGTGTTCAACGAGACTAAACGAACACAAATGCGATCTGCTCAGAATTGATGTGGTTTTCTCACCTGCCTTCACGTTTGCGGTGTGTTTTCAAAAACACCGGATATTGGGGCATGTTCTCTTGGGCCTCCTTCACGTGAAAAAGAAGTATCAAGTAAATTTCTTGAAGGAAAATTCGAACGTTCTCAGTACTCAACTTTAATCGGAAATTGTGATTTTTGCAACAACGGAAGTCGAATATACCCACTGTGCGCCGTTGCGCATGTTTGCGCTTCGTTTCCGTTTCGTTTCACGCGCCGTTTTGTTGTCTATGGGGGCCTGAGACACTTGGCGCTCGCTACCATTATGATGGGCTTAACAGGGTGAGGCAAGGTATGAAAGCTGCAAGCTGGGAGCAGTGGCTAAAACTAGCTGCATACAAGGGGCAGCTAATAAGTCATTGAACCAAGTAAGAAAACGCAACTTTTTATACCCTTTCAGAGGGTATTTCAAAATTGTCCGGATGTTTGTAACGCATAGATGGAAGCATCTCCGACCACATAAAGTACAGAGAAAAAAAAATTGGTAAAAAGTACACGAAAATTTAGTTTTCTACCACGTTTCACAGGCATTTTCAACCCACTACGTTTGTGTAGCTTTTCTACATGAACGTTTAGGATTTTCATTTCACGTTTAGCACATAGGGTATTGTGGAGGAGGGTATTGTGGGGAGAAATGAGCACAAAGAGGGTAGGGTCTTCCTTCCGAAAAGCTTACAATTTTTTATTTTTTACTTACCCTCGTTGGGATTCGAACTCACAACTTACTCACCTTGTCTCGAGAACTTACACAAAATTGCCGGCAGCTTAGCCCATACGACTATATAAGCACTCGCGCGGCAATGCCGCAAATCACAGTTATAAAGGGAAGCGACAAGCCACGATGAGTTACACGTTTCGTGTAGATTTTCTAAATGTACCATTTAGCATTTGAAATCCTTAACGATTGTTAAGAAAACCTACACGGCACGTGTGGAAAACCTACATTTCCGTGTGGAATTCAGAAAGCTTAATGAAAAATGTTGAAATACTTTGAAAAAAAAAACGCTAATTTTCTCTTGTCATGTAGCCTTTGCATTTGTCCACGCCGCATTTAACTTTTCTGCATTCCTCGTTTACTTTTTTTTTTTATTTGTACACGGTCGTGTGGTTTTTTCTAAACGCCACGTGTAGCTTTCTGTTTTCTACATTTTCGTGTGGGACTTTGCAAGGTGAACTGCGTTTCGTTTAGGATTGTCGTTTCTACAAGTTGCGTGTAACTAATTTTGTTTTCTCTGTATGTATATATTCGTGATCAGCACAACGAGCTGAGTTGATCTAGCCCTGTTCGTCCGTCCGTCTGTCCCTTTGTCTGTTTCTATGCTATCTCCTCCGTCAGTTTGAAAGCTAACTTCACCAAACTTTGCACGAAGTCCGGATCGGATGATTATAGCATATAGCTGTCATAGGAACGATCGGCCGAAAAACTAGTCTTAGTGAGAAAAACTTTTTTGTTTTCAATGGAACGACTCCAAAATTCGCATTTCTTTGCTGTGCTTTCCCATGATTCCTCTAAGTTTGGTCCAAATCGGACATCTATATAGTATTGCTTTTAAATTATAGTCTGAAAAGTGGTCTTAGTTAGAAAGACTTTTTTGTTTTCCATGGACCTAAAATCGGCATTTATTTATTTGTTTATGCTTTCACACAATTCTACAAAGTTTTGCCAAAATGGGATGACTATTAGCATATAGCTCCCATAAGAACGATCGGTCGAAAAACTAGTTCTAGTGAAAAAAACTTTTTTTTTATTAATCTTTGTCATTGACACATACTTATTTTATATACATTTACAAAATTCTACAAAGTTATGTCAAAATCGGATGACTATAGCATGTAGCTGCAGGAGGACTGATCGGTCGAAAAAGAAATTCTAGTGAGAAAAACTTTTTTGTTTTAAATGGGATTGCCTCCAAATTTCAGAATTAACAGTTTGTTATGCTTTTCCAAGATTCTACTAAGTTTGGTCAAATTCGGTTTGTAAGGATAGTAAGTGAAATGAATTGAAATGGGATTTTGCGATTTTGGAAAGTTTCCGGAAAAGCGTCGGAAAAGTTTGTATGGTGAGAATTTTATATTTCGTCCGATGTACAATTTCTTTGGAGGATCGATAAATAATCTTGATTACTAAATATGTCCAGGGGTATAAACCTTCTTTCTGTAAAACTGTCAGAGATATGACGTTTTTTTTTCAAATTGGGGGTGGGAGGGGCGTGGCAAAAATTGAAAATTAACTTAATCTGCCTGCAAGTTTAAGTAGTATTTGTTCCATACATGTCGAACCTCTATCTCTTACCATCTGGGATCATACGGACAGACAGACGGACATGGCTAAATCGACTCGGCTGATAAAGAATAGTTATACTTTATGGGGAAGGAGATGCTTCCTTCTGGCTGTTACATTATACTCTGTGTACCTCTGATACAGAGTCTAAAAATAATAATTTAATTTAAAAAGTTCCGCTTTCTGACCCGCGTATAAGCTGAAAAGCGAACGCTCTCACACCACGCCTCACCCTGTTTTTCTGGCATGCTTGCTGCGTTGCGTTTTGTGGGGGCTGTCTTGGCTCTCTGCCTGCCTTTCGTTCAGTCCACGTTAAGCTTCCGGCGCAGGCGGTACGGTACGGTACGTTCGTTCGTTCGTTCGTTTGTTGTAGTCTCACAGCTGAGTGGCTAACTGGCCAACAAAAGACGCCTTCGTCTCCGTCAGTTGGAAGTTTTGATTATTTTTCCTTTATTTTTGTTTTCTTCCCCTTTTTTTTGTTTTTGTTGGTGCTGTGAAAAACTATGCGCGCTGCTGCCTCTGTGTATGCGTTGCGAATTCAAAAATGTTCTAAAAATAAATGCAAACAAAAACAAACAGAAATATATGTGTATAAAAACGCGCGCCGAACGCACCAAAAACTGGGCAACAACTACATATATACACATACACACACCACCGATCAACCATTCCCCTCCCTTTGACATGGTTCATCATCATCTGGCTATAAATTTAGCAAAAAAAATAATTTGTATTTTAAAATCACCCACGAACGCCACGTTTTGAACGCGATTTCTGCGCGTTTTTTGCGCCCACCGGCAACCCGCAAAGTGAAAGAAAAACGGCAAAATGTTAGCTAAATTAGGGAAATGGGCGCTTGACACCGTTTCAGGGAGGGCAGGGGACCGGAAAGCCGTTTACGGCCATAATCGTATCCGGATTAGCTGCCCGTTTGTCTTATTGCATTTTAAAAGAATTTGGGACAAGGGACAGGAAAATTGTAGTTGTCATTGTAATTGTTGTTTTTATTTTGACACACATAACGGAGCATTGCTTGCCAGCCTGTCCATGTATGTAAATCACCCAAGCAACTAAGCCCGGCTTACAGCAACCGGGTAAGCAGCGGGCAGGGAGCGGGCTGGGGGGCTTCCGTTTTGGTCAAAAAGAAACTAAAGTGAAAAACGAAAAACCCAACCAGCTGCCAATTGACACCAATTAAATAATTTGATGCACATGACCCACATTTTATTTACATTATGCACCAAGAACAAGCCACAACAACTACAGCTACAACAACCACATTCAAGTTGGTGAAAATGCTAAAAATAGCTACACGCAAAACGTATTCGTCGACATCAACAGATTTCAGATGCAGCGTACAAAACAAATAAAAAAACTTTCCATTTTCTAATTCGCATAATTAGATGCGAATGTCTAACGAGAAAAAACAATGGGTGAACGCATGGATCTCTCGAATGTCATTGCAAGTGGGTAAAGGACGGGGAAAGTAGAAACCAAAATCTTTAAGAAGGGCTCAACAGAATGCCAAACTTTAACGGATACACAATATATTTTCGGAGCTTCGATCAGCGGGTTCGAACCAAGATTTACCAACGGTTCATTTTCGAAAATTTCAGGTTCCAAGTTTCCTTTTTATACTCAAACTTGCCCCTTAGTTTTGAAGCTATCGAGCTGAAACTTTGCACAGAGTTTTCTTGTTAACACGATAACACAAAACACGATCGGATGATTGTGTCTCAAAGCTCCCATAGGAACGATCGGTCTGAAAACAAGTTTAATTGAGAAAAACATTTTTTTGGGTTATTTGTTTGTTGTTTTGTTTTTGTTGTTGTTCGTATTTAAGGGTTTTCTATGCCATTTCATAATTCCACTAGTTTTGATGACAATCGCTATTTACTATAGCTCCCATACAAAAGACCGGTGCTGCCCATAATATTTTGTTTTCCTTATATCTCGAGTATCGTTCATCTGATCTTTACCAATCCTTTGGCGGATCGTAATATAATTCTGATTACTAAATACGTCCAGAAGAACCTTCTATCTATTAAACTGTGGGAGATATGATGTTCTTTCCAATTTGCGGGGGCGAAGCAAAAATTGAAAATAAACTTGATCTGCCTGCAAGTATAAGAAGTTTTTGCCCACACATGCCAAACCTCTAGTTCTTACCATCTGTGCGTTCATACGGACAGACAGAAATTTAAAAAATTTAAAAAAATTGTAAAATTTTTGTTTTGTTTATTTTTATTTACCAATATCATACCTTTAAATTAAAAGCAAGAAAGAAAGGGGGTCAAGCCCGACGGACAGACAGACAAACGGTCATGGCAATATCGACTAGGTTGTTGATGCTGATCAAGAATATATATATACTTTATAGGGTCGGAGATGCTTCTCTCTAGCTGTTACATTCTTTTGAACAAGCTTAATATACTCTGTGTACCTTTGGTACAGAGTATAAAAACAGATGGCAAATATCTCATTTAGTTTGGAAGATATTAATTAAATTGCGCTAAATTGGTCGTTCCGGCCACTATGGATCGGTCGGAAATTGGGTCTAGTAAAAAATTTTTTTTTCTATGTTAATACTAATAATAATAATATTTTGGCTTGACACAGCCCAAAGGGCCAAAACCAAGCTCCTCTCAATCTCTTGGCTTGTGTGCTTCCAATTTTCGCACGTGTGAAAGGGACCTACAGTTTAACGCCGCATCCGAACGGCAATTTGAGAAGCTTTTTCATGGCTTGTTACTTCAAAGATTCATCGATATTAAACTTCTGTGACAATTTCGAGTCCTTTTGCACAGATAACAATTATGCTATATTTAAGAATGTCCATTATTTTGTTGAACTTAACCGAAAAATTTCATTTTGGAACAGGTTCAGCAATTGTCTCATGATTGGTTTGGTTTAAGGTTTGGTTCACAGTTTAAACAAGAGCATAAGTTTAAGTCGGCCCTGCCGTGATTAATGTTTAATAGCCTTTCATTATTTTAATTAACAAAGCAATAACATTAATGTGAGCATCGCAACATTTTTATAACCTTTTTAACTCTGTCTTTTATTATCATATCTTTATGAAAATTTCAGAGATTGTCGATATTGAGCTTCAAAATTGTTGGAGTTATTCAACATTTTTTATTGCTGTACGGGAGGGAGCGTGGCAAAAATTTGAAATAAACTTGATCTGTGTACCTTTGGGCAGTTTTATAGATAGAAGGTTCGTGGTACGAACTTCGTACTTTCTGGACATATTTAGTAATCGGGATTCTTTATCGACCCGCCAAAGAAATGGTAAAGTTTGGATGAACGATAGTCGAGTTATAAGGAAAACAAACAGTTATGGGCAGCATCGGTCGCAACGGTGATGGGCAGCACTTCACAGGTACAGAGTATATTATAGTCGGGCTTGACCGACTTTCTTACTTGTTTTGAATGAAAAGAAAAGAAAAAACCGCTCAGTTTAGTTCATAGTTGATGCTTTCTGTTTGAGGGTCTTCCTCCCATTGTGTATCGCTTAATGGTTCGACTCTATTAAATGTTTTTTTAAGTTATTAAATAGATTTCCCTTATTTCCTACTGATTTGCATTTAATTTTTGCACACCCTTTCCTTAGTTTTGTGGCTTTGTGTGTGCCTTTCATCCGTGCTTTTTGGGTTCATGGAAACAACAAGTCGTAGTACCGTAAAGACAATGCCCAGTTTTTGTATATTTGCTGTAGAATGGGGTAGGGAAGTGGGGGGATTGGGGAGTAGTACATGTCGCATTATAGAGCTTTTTGTGTGAGTTATTATGAACAGAGGTTGGCTGGTGTTATTGTTGTTTTTTGGCCAGATACATCTCATTGTTGCGGGTGAAATTGGCTTCAAAAAACTGACAATTCCAAGCGATTGCCGCCGCTCACACTCTAAAACGTCAGTTGGAACGTCAGTTGCCATTGTTGTTGCTGCCGTTGTTGTTAATTATATGCGCAAATAGTTAAAGTCAAATTAAAATGCAATGCAATGAGGCGACGAACGTCGCTTCGGCTAAAGCGACTTGCCCAAAGCGCTACCAAATGGAAAAACGTATTTTGTTGGCTGCTTGCATTTCCGTTACTTTGAAGTTGTTGCTGGAATTGAATAATTTGAGCAGCAACTACAACAACAATTAGCAGCGCAATATTCATATGTCATAAATATATCTGTCAGTCGTTTAGTTATGAGTCGTCGTATGTTATACGCGGAGTATTTATGTATCTATGTCTGTATGTAAATTGTGGTTGTTCGCACTTGCCGATGTCGTCATTCCCATCATCATCATCAACATTAACATCTTGTGGCCGGGTCCCGCCCCGATCTATATGGCAATTGTTTCCACTACCAAATTAAGTCGATTGTATAATAGAAATTTTGTGTAGGACGACAACGCGCTTAATCGTTGCGACAACAAACAAAAATGCCAATAAATCGGAGAAAGAGAAAATTATACAAAAATATTTTTGAGTTGCTCATCAGAACTAAAAAAGGGGGATGGAAGGAAATTAGGAATTCAGTGACCGAGGTTCATCCAAGTTTCAAAGTAGCCAATTCCAATTTTAGTTACAAGAAAACATTCACATTTGAGAATGTTGTTGAATGTTTGCCAGTGGAAATTTAAGTTTTGGTATCGTATATCTTAATCATGTTTCGGAAACGGAACTTACCTCAGTAAAATTGATATACTTATGTGCATACATATTTTGCATTGTTATTTTCATTTGCCTTTTTTATACACTTGAAAAGTGTATTATAATTTTGCCCAGAAGTTTGGAACGCATAGAAGGAATCATATCCGACCACATAAAGTATCGATTCGATTGAGCTTTGTCCGTCCGTCTGTCTGTTTCTACGCAAATTGCACATATGTTAAACTGCACATATGTTAAAACCGGGAAAATCGGATGGTCAGTACTTGTACCTGCCATTCAAATTTTTTTTTTTAGTTTTGTTTATTTAAATCCCAATGACACAAGACATGAAGCTCATAAATTAAGTCATTGGTCCCAAAATAAAGTCAGTGGTCACAAAAGTGTGCAATTTTTAAAAGACGTCATATTTGTTATTTTAAATAGGAACGTAACTCTTAATGTAGTCTGGAGATAGTTTCAATAAGGGATTGGGTTGCCCTTTAATCTTTCCAATAACTGCAACCGCCGGGCAGTAGTTGCTTGGTGCGCGGTTTCGGTGCCTTGGATTGATACTGAAAATGCAACTCCTTTTGGCAAATTTGCTGTCTGATTTGTAGAATTATTGGTAGATTCAGCTCCGCCTTTATTTGAGCGCAGCTCATCATTTCATTAGCGGGTAGAATCCTTATGTATCTATTGGCGCGCTCATCCACATTGGGTATGGCAACCTTGCGATTATTTTGGCTATATTTTTCGAAATTTTCAAAAAGTTGGTTAGTATGTTATGATGGTAGACTGCTGAACCTGCCATTACACCAAATTTTGCACCAGCTTCATGCAAGGTTCGAACTTTTATCTGCTCTTAATGGGAGAGTTCTCTTCCTGAAAAAAAGTCCGTTACCTCAAACACCCTGGACCAAAGACCAATATAATCTCTAAGATGAGTAACACCATACACGATTTTTTCATGCTGGCTCTAGAGCTGGCTCCAGGCTCTCTTAAAATTTTGTTCAAAAGCCAGAGAGAGAGCGCTCTACAGCCAGCCGCTCTTGTAAGCATACAGCGACAGCCGACGACTGTATGTGTGCACACGTATTCACTAGCATTGTTAATCTGCCTGCATGTATTCGTTGTGCTTACTCACACAATCAAGCGCATTCTATTTTTATGTTCGACTATGTTTGAACAGAGCGAGAACGATTTTCGTCGCCACCAAAAAAATAGCCGCATGTATAGCCATTGTATGGCCGTTCGGCATTTTAAAGATTATTTTGGTCTTTGCCTGGACTGATATATTTATAGTATTTCTTACACATCTATTCAATATTTTTGCACAGTAATTGCAATTATTGTAGACGCTGCTGACCTCAAAAGACAAATAGCGTAATTTGCACAATTATCAATTTACTATTAGAAGCATGACAGGCTCGCTTTTTTCATACCATAGTATGCATAGGTACAATAGTTTTGGAGGTAATAAGGAATGAACACTTGGCAAAGCGACATGAAGATAAACAGAATGAAAGTGCGTACTTAAAAGAAATGTACCACTATTGGTTCATAAGAAATAAAAAAACCAGTAAGGGAGCTGCAGTCGAGTGCCCCGACTACAAAATAACCTGTTCCCTTGATTTCGTGTGTTTTCCTTTACACACACTCACACATACACACACTCACACATACACACACTCCATCATACACTCAAACGCATGGCATGCGGCCGCGCGCGATAACTGACAATGCAAGAAACCCCCGATCTTAGTGATCTTTTTAGAATAGATAGATATTGGGCCTTACTTGATATATGTAAAGTTTGGAAGGTCTATCTTAAAAATTGTGGCTCTGACAGTTTTTTGCGCTTAAAGGGGGAAGGGGGAGAAATTTTCCAAATCTGAGACAAACTAGTTTTGAATCGGGTATACACCTATCTACATGCAAAAATTTGTGGCTTAGTCTCTGAGATCGACGCGTTCATACGGACAGACGGACAGCGCTAAATCGAATCGGCTGTTGACGCTGATCAAGAATATATATACTTTATGTGGTCGAAGATGCTTCCTTCTATGCGTTACAAACATTCGGACAATTTTATAATACCCTCTGCTATGGTATAAAAAACTTTTTGTACATATATATGTATATATCAATTTTACTGAGGTAAACCCATTTCGATTCCGCATAGTTTGGTTGACATCGATAATGCAAACAGGCCTAATCGTGTTTTTAAATCTTTTGAAAATTCCGTGAAATCATAGAAATTACTCGACCACAGAAAAAAGTCCAAGTACCAATTCTTCAGCAGAAATAACAATTACACTGCAGAATATTTATTTAAATCAAAAACTCTTCCCCAAACATCTCATTCTTTATCCAAATTTCGTTCCTTTTGCTTAATATGAGAACCTTTCCACTGTTGTGATTGCGGCGGAAGACTTTCAATAGCTCTTCTTGCACTCCCTTCGTCATCACTTTCTCCATTCCATCTCATCTCGTCTGTAAACAGAAAATGTTAGCTCTTTTTTTTTGTTGCTTTGGCTTATTGTTTATGCTAGCCAACAGCAAGCTAAGTAAATGGTTTTGGACTCGCTACAATTGAAGGCATATCGAATAATGGTGGAGGATTTGCTTGGCTTGGGCTCTTTGGATTTTTATCACACCTTGAAGATGCGTTTGAAATCATTTCCAAAAATAAAATTCCAAAGCAGCAGCTCCTCTCTCTCGCTCTTGCGCTCGCTCTGGGAAATCAGATAAATTTAGCGAAAAAGGGAAATAATCGCGTAAACAACTAAAGCAAGTTCACACAGTTCTGCCATTAAAACAAAACAGCAGATTGGTCGGTCCATGTCTGCTACTCCTCACTATTAAGTATATAGACCAAAAAAGCATAAAACGGTTAAATTGCTTTTTGTATTTCAGCATTTCCAGGGCCCCGTGTGTTAGTTTTTTCATTTTTTCTTTGCTTTTCTTTCCTTTTGCCCTGCAAATAATTTACATAATATGCAACACATGTTGACACGAATAACACGAGGCGAGGGGTCTGACTTAGCCAACTTAAAGAGTTGTGAGGAAGCGGCAAAACCGTCTCGGGCCGAATTCTTCGCTCCGCTTCATCGTGTGAAAATTGCGTTTAGTAATGTTGAGTTGGAAAGTGGCTCAGTCCAACAACCAGCAATGATGTTGATGATGATGATTATGAAAACTGGGAAGGGCTACCTATGATCAGTGATGTTGGCTTCTAACGGGAAATTAGTTCTACTTACGGGGAAATGCATTAGATTTGAGTTACAAGGCTTTTTGGTTGAATAATTCAACTTTGAAAAAGTGAAGAATAAGCAACCATCGATAAGATCTTCAAAGAACTAAACGAAAGTGTAGGCTCAGGAAGTAATTTGCTGATGCGGTAGCATCTGTTGCTTGACTTGACTATCATTTATACTATCTTTACCAATCCTTGATACTCCTGCTTACTATCTAGAAGGTACGAATCATCTATCTACAAATCATCTATCTACACTTATAGACGAATGCATTAAAAAGACCACACTTTCAAAAGCATGTGAAAATGTCGCCGAAGTGTACAGGTCGCGGAACACGAATCAATTTATTTTATTTATTTATTTAGACGTCGTTCGGGATCTTAATTTAGTATATGAAATAAGTACCAGATTTCCGATGCAAAACTTCGATTTTCCTGTCCCAAATGTTGCTTATGGGAAAGTGCAGTGGGAATTCTAATTGTTTCATTTCTTTATATGAAATCCAGCTTAAAGTTCTTGACAGCTAACGGTTCTTCCTACTTTACTCTTAAATGATAATTGGTTTTAGGTGGGACTTGGGTTCAAAGATAATGTAACTATTCGAAATTGTAAAATAACCAAATAGAAAGCCTAGCGTGGGTTATGAGAGCCTCACTTCCGTAAGGCTTAAAGTACACAACAATTTGTCAGTAAATTTAAGTTATCTTTTTGAATTACCATCCCGAAAATAGTCCCTCAGACAGAGAAAAAGAGACCACAAAAAATGACGAGTTAATGCTCATTAGTTTTTAGGGTTAATACTAAACTGAACCAAAAAATTGATCCATTCGGGATCAATTCTATCCAAAACGCGATTAATAATGGGTTGTTCTCGAAATGGCGTAAATTGAACCCGTCCGGGATCAACACTTTGCTCCCGGTTTTTGCCTTGCCGGGCTTAAACTGATCCTTTCCGATCTCGGGACCTTGAATGACGCACTCACTGACAGCGCCGCTCAGCCAACTCTACCACACCTGCGATGCTTTAAGCATCGTTAAATTGCCATTATAAATTGACGAGAGAAAATCCCGATTCGGAACGTTGTCAAGCCTGTTCGTACTTAAAATTGTAATCCCGTTGCCGGGATCAAGTCATTCTTTTTAGGCTTAAAATTTTCCCGGCATTTTTTTTTTGGTGTAAATATTATAATAAAGCGGTAAGGCGAGCAGGCACATTTGGAATCTTCGGGACGTGGGAAATTCATTTGTTGTGTATTGTCATCGTCTAGAACAATGAAACGTCAGCAGAGCGCAACATGGCCAAAGATCGCCACAATTGTGACGTTGTGACGGTGCGGTGAGACGTCGTCGCAGTCGTTGTACAAGCGGTCGATGGTCATGGGATGAGGCTCGGTCTGTCAGCTGTGGGCTACGGCCCCAGGTCATTGGCTTGGTTAGATCAAACTGAGATTTCTATTATGGCATTTCTTTACGCTTCTGCTTCTTCCTCGTTCTTTTCCCCATTTTCCTATCTGTTTTTTTTTCGCGAATTGAAGCCGCGCTGTCGTAATTGATGTTGGTGATGAGATCAAAATGGACCACGTTGATTGTGGCGATAATTGCGACACACATAGAGAGAGAAATGACAGAGCCAGCCGGCCACGCACCGGAGAAATGACAAAAGTGGCCCCGCCGAAGACCAATGCGAAGTGAAGCGAAGAGAGAAGACTGAAGAATCAACTACTACCAATGTACTATGGGCAAAAGGTGTTTTTTTAAGGGGGTTTTCTTCAGGCCGAATTTGACTTGTCTTTATTTTCTGTTTTTTGCATTTGGTAGGTCAATTTATTGACAAAAATAGAAAATTTAGAAAAAGTGAATTTATTATGCGCTTAAGAAGTTCTCGACCTCCACAAAAAAAATAGTAAAATTTTTTTTCGGCGATGATCGAGGATCACACGATAGCGCCGTAAATTCTGCGTCGTTGGACTCTTATTCCATCAAAATCGTTCCTGAAAAACTTAAGTTATTGTGCGAACATATATGAAAATAAATATATGGGTATTTCCACAGCACGCACGCGACAGTCGTACAAATTTATTTTAGTAGCACTATTTTTAATGTATAAGCTGCGAGTTGTAGAAAGAGACAAAAAGGAATACGATATGTGACAGAATATGGAAGTGCGTTTTTTTGACTTTCATAAAAATTCAAAAATCTGCGAAACCCCTTCGAGTTTCTTAACGCAACAAATTTTAGTTCGATCTGCAATCATGTTACTGTATATTTAGAGCTGATTCGTGGAAAAATAAATGTTGGTGTTTTTTATATTTGACTCATTATGATACGTTACGTGACATACGTTATGCGCTCGTATAGTTTGTTATGGTTCTTATTCAATCTTTGTTTACACTTTGTACCCTTAAATGACTTTGGAAAACAAAATTTAATGAAATCTATAAGTACTTTCTTAGAAAAAAAAACCTAGAAAAGCATTATCAAAATAAGAAAAATGTTGATTGCTTGACTTTGCATTTGAAAATCTCGAAATGGAATATGAGTAAACTTAAGATTGGCCTTAACTAGTTTAATTTAATTGTTTCCCGATAAAAATAAGATCGAAAAAAGTGTTTTTAAGTACTTTTAATTTTTTTGGTCTCGGTGGACCATTCTGTGGAAATGCCCATATATGATATTATCTCGTTGCCATAGGACGGATTAGTTGCAATTAAGTTTTTCTTACTACATCGAAGATGTTTTATGCCCAAAAAATCCGTCGGTTTTGTTCTCAATTCCACTTTTGCAAAAGTTTTGTGATCTAGGGACAAAATCTGCTTCAAAACTGGTTTCGAATCAATCTTTTTTGCGGAAGTCGAATTGTGAATATGGCTGCTTACAAAGCTGTATCAAAGTCGGACTATATGCTATATTATATAGATAATATCTTTTTGATCCAAAACGATATCATTTAGTCGAATATTTCATACCTGGAAAACATTTTTCCATAACAACAGTTTTGCAATGACTTAATCTTTAGAAACTTTAGGCACAACTTTCAAACAGCTGGAGAAAGAGTTGCCACCTTGGTTTATGTGAAATATTTTTGTGTTCTAATTTTTTTTATATCTAAGTTTATAATCGAATTTTTGCCCATAGTTCACTGGCAATAAAACACGAAAGAAAATAGACACATAAAATAAGTGCTAGAACCATGACAACAAAGTGGAAATGATCTTGCTTGATGATATCAATGACTTTTCCGAAACCTTTGACCAAAACTAATCCCAACCCTAATAATCATGGAAGAGTTTCACAAGCTTTGTGACCAAGTGAGCATACCCCACACCCGCTCCCCCAAATCAAATTCAATGGCCAAGTACATAAGTACAGCGGCTAGATGGAGGGGTAGCCAGTCTCGGATTGTGGTGTGGGGAAGACGTGGTTCAGACATAAACGTGTGTTTTGCCTTTTGTGTGATTCATTCAGAACGAACAATGATGATTGCAAACAAAAGCGTATGCCAAGGGGGCAAGAGGGGGAGGCGGTCATGGTTTTGGGGGTCTGAACCTAGTTGTGAAGATGGGACTGTGTGATTGTGGTCGTTGATCGTTCGTTGGCCACAGTCAAATTAAATTAACAACAACTAACAACAGCAACAAAAAGTGAAATTGTTTCTTTGGTTGTATCGTCCGGTTGTCATTGAAGGCACGTTTTAGCATTTTCAACGACGGATATTTGCGGTTTCTAAAGGGAAAGGAGGAAAGATTGAGACTAAGGGCAAATGAAATTCATCAAAACTTTATTATAAAAGAAATGTAAATGTGGAATCTTATTGTAAATTGAAATGTCAAAAGATCTTTATTAATCTTCAACAAAAACCAAAACGAGAGCTTAAGCTAAAGTCCGTCTTCGCTCGACTTACAAAGAATTAAACATAATTTTTAATAGAATTTAATCGCATAGCTGCAATTCGATTGTTTGGAATAACGGGGTGCGTTGCGATTATCGAGATATTTATCGATTTACTAAGCCGTTTCCAAAATCTTTGCAGAGTCAAATTAACTCTTACAAATTAAACCGAAATGTTTTCAAATTCAAATCTAAGTTCAAGAATTGATATGCCTCACGTTGTTGCCCTATTCCTAATCCTTCATAGCATCTTAAGTCTGGGCTAGACAAGAGAGACCTTCTGACGTTCGTCATCGAAAACTCCCTGTTACGTGCAAGTATGCATCTCTGCCAAATTATTCATTATGCGGGCTGGGGCCAACGACGTCAACGCCTTTTGTTGGTCTCTGTTGTTGCTTTCGCTTTTTTGTTGTCATTTTTCCACTACATTAATCAGCCCGAGCGGGGGCTCTATATAGCTTGCATTCGTTGTGTAGAAGTTTTCCCATATCGTATTCGACGGTTTCTGGCCATTGGCTTGCACTTCCGTTCGCGACGAGTCCTGGCCCGGCTTACAGGTGCCGCTGTCATGCTTGGCTTATTCTGCCGAGTGGCGACACATTATGAGAACAGCTGCGTGTCTGCGTACTGGAGAGAAAGTAAAAACGCCCGAGACAACGGCGAAATTTATGTTTATTGTCATGCACTCAAAAAAAAAAATAAAGAAAATTAGAAAAAGTTGCTTCGCCTTAGATGGAAGGAAAAATTCGTTATATTTTGTATTTTGTTTTTTTAAAGCTCTTTAATTGTT
This sequence comes from Lordiphosa collinella, assembly GCA_018904265.1. Classification (NCBI taxonomy): domain Eukaryota; kingdom Metazoa; phylum Arthropoda; class Insecta; order Diptera; family Drosophilidae; genus Lordiphosa; species Lordiphosa collinella. Next base: position 156,532 of record JAEIFV010000021.1, on the reverse strand, counting down.
TTCTAAAATTTAGAAATGGTTGCTTTGAAAACATTCTTAATTACTTGGAAATTTCCGCTCTGAAGCTAGTCTGCTTCTCTTACTCCCTCGATTCCACCTGTTCCGTTCTTATACTTATATTCCATCTCTAACCAATCCCGAATCCCGAATCCAAAATCTGGAAAATCTTTTGAAATTTTTCTTGATAATTCAGGGAATATTTATTTTAAGTGTAGCCACCACACAGCCATCACATCGAGGTATGGCGACTAGTTTTCTTTTTGGGCTCTCACATCGCACGCACAGCTGAAAAATTATGGAAAAGTTTTATGGCAAAACGCACGCAAGTTGGACCCAAATAACAACAACAACAACGGCCAAGCACAACGCTTGGAAAATCATCAATTGAAAACCCAACAAACCACATAAATTAGGCCTAGAATTCGAATTTTATGCAAGACATGGTGTATAAAGAGCGAAAAAGAAGGCGAAGAAGCACACTAAAAATGTAGAAAATGCGCGCTTAAATTAATGGGCAAGCCAATTTCGAATTATGGCCGTTAAATTAACCAATATTTGATAGAATCCTGGGGGGAAAATGTTAAGAAAATGTTGATCAATAATAATTGAAATTAACTTTAAAAAGCTTAGAAAAGAATACGTACCATGAATCTTACACACCCTATTTATCATATTATATAAGAAAACAAATAAATTTTCAACTTTCAAGAAAAGAATGCAGACTATATTAAGAGATCGGCGAGCAATTGCAAAAGACTTACTGGATTACACGTTGTGAAATTTGTATAGCTTATAGCTGCAATACAAATGATCGGTCGAAAAAGAAGTTCTAGTAAGAAAACCTTTTTTGTTTTAAATGGAATTGCCTCCAAATTTTGTAATTGTTATTTTTTATGCTTTCCATGATTCCCTTATGTTTGGTTGAAATCAGAAATCTATATAGTACAGCTCCCTTAGAAAAGTAAGGTCCGGAAAATAGTCTTAGTTAGTAAAACTTTTTGTTTTCAATGGAGGCTGCAAAATTAACCGAGTTTTAAAGTTCCAAACTTGTCTGTTTCGAAAGCGGTCGTGTTTTGCGTTCGGGGATTTTAGTGAGAAAAACTTTTGTTTTCACTGAAACGCTTTCAAACTGTATTTTTAGTTTATCTGCTTTCCCATGATACCAAAATTGGTCGGTGGAATCATAAGTATCTGTCTAGAAAAGTAGAGTCTCAAAAGTAGTCTTATTTAGAAAAACTTTCTTGCTTTCAAGAAAATGTCCTCAAAACGGTGTTTATTTTATTCTCCAAATCTAAAAGTGTGGTCCGGAGATTCTAGCGCTAACGACGTCGCTATCAGGGAAAAACTTTTTTTTTCAATAGAAACGTCCTAGTTGGCTTTTTATTTTATTATACACAGTTAAAAGTTTTGTCAAAACGGAGAAGATCCTGGTTCTTGAACGTGTATAATGATAGTTTAAACCAGATTAATGCGCACAGTTTCGAAATTCGATGAAAACGGATGATATCGAAAGCTGTCATATAAAATACGGTCCAAAGGTCGAAGAGCGGCTCTATGCAGTTTGGGTAACAGAGTTCGAAGCAAAAGTTAATTGTTTTGGAAAAATCAGTTAACACTTTTAATTCTTTAAATTATTCGAGCTGCAAGGGTATATAAACGGCCGGCGTGCTCGTCTATTTTTAAATGTTTTTTTTTTTCAATCTTAAACCTGAAACTCAAAATCATCGTGAACTTCAAAACTGGCTTTATGAAGTTTAATTCATAAAACCAAAATACGTCGCTATTTCAAGGTTTGTTCGAAGTCGACCCAGCTTGCTTAGATCGGTGTTTGAAGATTGAACAGATTTGGTCGACCGGGTTCGACTATTGGATCCTGAAATTTCGCTAAGATTTCTTCAGTTACGACTTGAAAGAAAAATATTAAGGTGTTTGAAAAACTATTGAGGTCGTTTCTACCGACCAGAGCGTTGCCTCGCAATCTTCAGTAAATTAAATTTATACGCCTTGGAATTTATCATTCTATCTCTTTTCTCCTCAAATGTTTCTTCATTGGAAAAATCATGACCAGTTGCGACAATGTTAGTCTCTTTTCGACACCTTGTGGCAACAAGTAAACTTCTTCTGAATCCACGTTTCCTCATATTCCATATTCCATTTCGTTCCGTTTCTGCACCCAAAGCCCAACGAGCGTAAAATTGTTCACGTTAAAAGGAAATTTCAAGCCAAGAATTAAACCAAGAGGTGGTGGAGGAGTGCGCAGTCGCGCGTGTGCAAAAGAAAAATCCACTTAGAAAAATTAGTTAAAAATATGTTCATGGGGTAGGCTTTGGGTTTAGGGCAGCCAGCACGCCATGACCATAAATCTTAATTGTTGGCTCAGGCAAGCGAAACGTCAGCGTCATATGGCCAGGCCAGTCAGTCAGTCAGCCACTCCAATCGGTTGTCGGTTCGCGTTCGTTCGTCATTTAATTCTCATCCCCAATCCATGCACACACAGGAAACCATGCCAAGGCTAAAGCAATAACTAAAACACAAAATATAAACAAGAAAAATAAAAACGCAACTGAAACCAAAACCAAATCTCAAACATAAAAAAGCAACTCACAAAACAAAATATATACCAAATAAATACCAAAACATGAACTGTGGTGCTCTGCGCACGGTCAGCGACGAGGTGCAAATACAACATCTGCAGCAGCAGCAAAAAATGCACTCCATGCCCCGCACATCCCTACAAACGTCCAATTGCCGGGCTGTGGCCATTGAGCCGCCCACAGTGGCTGCCCTTAGGCGCAGCACCATGCCCAGGGGTCGTGGATTGGCATCTTGTTTGCGCGGCGAACGGGATGATGCTCCCACCCCGGTGCATGAGGTGCACTGCGATGTGCAGTTGCTCCAGCAGCATCATCATAAACAACAGCAAGAGCAACTGCAGCAGGAACGCATATCGAACTCATCCACCACGACACTGGAAACAGCGGGCAGGAGTAAGTATACCGGGAACGCGTGCGACATAATTTCCACTTAATGTCGCCGGAATTCAGCACAAGATCAATATTTTCAAATCTGAGAAGAATAACTAGGGTATTCACTAGCTGTAGAGCTGTAGAGTTGTTTAATTGAGGAAATTTTTAATTTTTTTACCAGTCGAAAACAAGAAGAATAAAACAATACAAATCTACTGACTTGTTTACAAATAAATTTAAAATTCTTCAATTAAATAACTCCACAGCTCGACTGGGGGTCGCGAATACCCTAAATGTCATTTCTAGTTCGTTAGTTCTACTTATTAATACTTAGAAAAAAAGAACAGGTCAAAAAAAAACTAAAATTCTCGAAACTCGAGAAAAAAAAATAATACTGTTCTTAAACCAGATGAAATCAAGAAAAAAAATTGTAGAACTACGACCTCTCAGTGAAATACTTGCAAAATTCAAAACATCTTGTATCCACAACACAGCGTTGCCATAATATACATGCTGTGTTAGGCAATAGTTAATCTATGAGTACGTTTTTTTATCGACGAAACTTTAGGCTAATATATCGCTCCGATATATCAGCCCGATAGCTTCAAAACTGTGGGACTAAGTAGCTTGCGAAGAAGCAGACAGACGGACGGACGGACAAAGCTCAATCGGCTCAGCTCGCCAAGCTGATCAAGAATATATATACTTTATGTGGGCGGAGTTGATTTCTTCTATGCTTTCCAAACTTCTGGACAAAATTATAATACACTTTTCAAGTGTATAAAAAAAAAAGAACAAAGCACAAAACGGTCAGTAAATGACTTTTCTGAGTGTAAAGGGATTGTAATATACTGCCTGATACTATGTGTGACATCATCTGCGTAATCATCATCATCAGCAGCAGCGTTTGTAAGGGACAGCGGGCATTCTGCTTTGATGTCATTAATGGCGCAGCAGCGACATAATTTACAGCTAGAGTTACGGATGCTGTAGATATCTACGCTACTGGCTACTTGGATGACAATGATAATGCATTCACTCCGCCCCGTCAGTTTTCGCTTCTTCATTCCGTTTTCTGTCATTCATAAAAATGTTAACGGGAAGTTTGAGAATGCTGTGAGATATGTTTGAAATATACACAAATCCATTTTGAAGATAAGAAGTGCAACGAGAACGTTATTTTACTCGTAAAACGTTTAATTTGATAGACTCAAGATAGGTAAACAAGTTGATTAGGGGATGAAAACTTCAAAATGGGTTTTTTGTTTCTATAAATCTTTGGGAATCAATCAGTTGGAAAGTCAATTGGTATTTTGAGCTGTTCTAAAGTTAAAAAATAAATCTATGCTTTGAAAACAGCTCAGTGCCATTTTCCAAAGCCAGACAGAATACAGTTAAATATCGTAAAAAAATTGTTTCAATTGTCGAATTTCGGCCATTGCGCGACCTCTGGGTATGCAATAATGTCGTAAGTGCGCACCCTTCAATTCAGTTTGCCATTTTATGTTATTCCATGGAGTGTATAGGGTACGTCTTTAACCAGCTTTAATTGGCCTCTGGTGAGGATCTGCTTGCAAACAATTGAACAATTCATGCCTCATAGAGGGGCCTCAGTTGTGCCACATCTATTCACACGAGTCACCTTCACCCCTCTACTGTATCTGCATCTGTACGTATCGCTTTGTATCTCTTTTGCCCCATTGTGTGCTCGTATCTTCAGCGTCGAGACGGCGACGCGACACATTTAGCTCTCTTAGCGCTGAATTGGCGCATTTTGTTAGCTTTGTTGCTTTTTTTGTGCTATTCATATTTTGCATTAATTGAAATGAATTCATAACAAGTTGGCGCTGCGGTATCGCATTGCACGCAAAGGTCGAACTTTGTAAATGGGTCGACTTCTCTCCAATTCCACATACTTATTGTCGTCACTTGATAAGTATCAAAACATATTTATTTACATATATATTTCGTATCTTTTTTTATTTCAGGTGAGTACAAATCGAAGACACTGCCTCGCATACATTTCGATACGGCGCTAAATGATACATCACTGAATGAAGGTAAAACATTTGACCCTAACAATTTTGTGACTGACTCTGGCGGCACCTTGACCATGAACATAGAACACTTGAGAATGTGACACAGCACTGTACCGTCTATGGTGGACTTTGTGAGCTCTCAATTTGCATCTCATCTATGTCGCTAAAGAGGAAATATCAAGACTTGGAATAATGCAATTCAGACTGAATAAAACATTTTAAAGATATTTTGTTTAAAATGAGAAACAAGCTGTTCGTGTTAGACGGTTAGAATCCTGGAAGCAAAAATTTTGCCTAAATCTTATCTACTTTCAAAGATTTCTACAAACATTCAAAGTGATCGCACAATAATATAGCTCCTACAAACTTGATTTGATGCCGGCCTTAGGACTCGTGTTTCAAGTATAAAGTACTTAAAACAAGTACGAAAGTCTTATTATTATCTTCAGCTTATTTCAAGTATGGATTAGTACTTTAAAATCAATTCTTTCGATGTTTCGTTCTCATTTCTTCGTTCGCAATTTGTTTTTACCGAACATTCTACCATATAATCGAGATCTAGTACGGGTTCAAGTTCAAGTTCGGGGGATAATAACACAAGCTTACAAACAAATGCAACTTTTTAACCAGAGAAGATTGCAAACATTCCTTATGTTTTTTCGGGCGCTGAACTCAAATAAATTCCGATTTTCCCCAGCACGTCTGGTTTAAGAACAATTTGAACAGTTCGTACTTTTCATATTTAAATCAAAATAATGGTATCTTAAGAGCCAGAACGCATCTTGGGCTTTAGTCTTTCGTGATCGTTATTCAATTCAGCTTACGTAGAAAACAATTTGATTTGAATTGGTTAATTAATGTGCGGCCAGGACCTAAGAATGTGACAAAACCTCGTTAAACACATGTTTATGCAAATTTATTTTAATCCTGACGTGCTGGGGAAAAACGGACAATTTATTTGAGTTCAGTCTTTTTATAACCTGTTCCCATTGAAAATGGGAAAAGGGGGATCATGAAGTTGTGCAAAAGTATGTAACAGGTAGAAAGAAGCGACCCTATAAAGTATATATATTCTTGATTAGCATCAACAGCCGAGTCGATTTAGCCATGTCCGTCTGTCCGTATGAACGGGTGTTTCTCAGAGACTATAAGAGCTAGAGCCACAAATGTAGGTGCTGTATACCCGATTCAATACGAGTTTGTTTCAGATTTGGAAAATTCCTCCCCCTCCCCCCTTGAAGCGCAAAAAACTGTCACAGCCACAAGCTTAAGCTTAAGATAGACCTTCCAAACTTTACATATATCAAGTAAGGCCCAATATCTATCTATTCCGAAAAGATCAATAAGATCGGACGAAAAACACCGAAGTTATATACAAATCAATTGAAGAAAGTTTGCTAAATCAAGAAAGAAAGTCGGTCAAGCCCGACTGTAATATACTCTGTACAAACGAAAGTCTATGCTCAGGATGTCACCTTAAACTTTTTTAGGCGGGTTTTCTTGGAAATTTGTTCTTTTGTTTCGACTTTCTTTGATTTTTTATCTTTGAAAAAAAAAAACTATCCCAAACAATTTTACGAACTGCCCATAAGTAAGCAATTGGTGTATATGAACATTTTCAGTAGAATTCTATTCAAATGTCTGGCCTACTGTGTCGTTTTTACATTGCATACCTTTGGGCAGTAACAAGAAATTCATCTAGAATCACCACCAACCCTTCAATATAATGAACCTTGTTGCCTAGTATAATTGACGCTCTCACTTTATAAGTACTTCAGGCATCAGAAGTTTAAGAAAACCTTAAAAAAAATCGCTTATTGCAGTAACCGGTCTGCAAATCCTAAGCTTGGCTGAAACTCTGGCCGTTCAACAAAACAGTTCACATACTTTTCAGCGCAAGCGCAGCTTTTCTTCATTGCATACTTTGCAGCAGCTGAGCAGCAACTAAAACAATAACAAAACGCTTGGCCGCGTTAACAGTTCATTGTTCTCCCATGTCAAATGCAAATAGAACCTCAATCCGTCGCCATAAACAAGTCGCACAGCAGTTCCGTTAAAGGTAAAAGAGGCGAACGTGTCGCATAAAACACCAAAGTCACGCACTTCCGCAACCAGAAGAAAGCCTGAAACCCCGACAAAGCCAGAGCAAGCGGTGCGTTGCGAAGGGGGTGTGTTGAGATGCGGGGGAGTTGAGGGTGCACAGGTTCTCTAATTTGCTCAAGTAGTAACTTATATGTACTTCATACGCACTGACGCACACACACATGCTTGTACACATTTATACCTGCTCTCGATTAGATCAATTACGAGGCACATTTGCCACACTCACGCCCTTATGCCGCTCTTGTGTGCGAAATTCTTACCTCTCGTCAATAATGCTCAACCAAAATCCTTAATTTTTTATATATTTAGTTGCAAATGCAAGGATGCAAACCGGTTCTAAACCGAACCGAACCAAACCGGAACCGAACCGCTCATTCCAGCTGGAAAACCGAACAGGCGTCCCTTCAAAAATGCTGAACCGAACCGAAAACAACTAATGAAAACGGGTCGGTTCAGTCGCTGACGAGTCTCAAGATGTTATTTGATGAATTTTAATCGAATTGCTACGACAAGTCCTAATCGATGCCGGATTTATGTAGCAACCCAACATGTGATTCCGTACACCTATAAGGTTGTTATACTTAAGGATGGACTTTAAGGGTTGAGATTTGACAGATTTTCGGCATCCAAGAACATAAATTGTGTTACAAATTCCATTCAGCCCAGATTTGAGGGAACATCGGGACTATTTGCAAAATCGGAAACAGGCCTTCATTAAAATTATTATAAATTTAGACTAAACCGAACCGAAACCGCGGTTCACTTGGCTTCAAAAACCATGTTATAAACCGGATAAAAAACACCGAAGTTATATACGAATCAATTTTGCTTGTGGGAGAGAGGGGGGCCTTGCATTGTCAGTTACCGCGTTTGCGCGTGCGTGTGTGCGTTTGTTAGAGTGTGTGTGTGTATATGTATATGTGTATGAAAACACAAGAAGTCAAGGGAACAGGGTATTTTGTAGTCGGGGCACTCGACTACAGCTCCCTTACTTGTTTTTTAATATAATTTTAGTGAAGTTTTTTGTTTTTCGCATTTAAGTTATTCCGTGTGTAGGGCATTTGATAGTCCACCAGACAAAAACGTCTGTCACCTCACGGACCACACGCTCTCTCTCTCTCTCTTTTGGCCGAATGGGCAGCACTGTTTTGTTGTTTGTGTGAATGGTAAAAGTAGCGAGGTAAGGCGCTCCCTGTGTGTGCCCTCAGCAATGTACTTAAAACGTTGTGTCTTGTTGCTCTCTTACAACAGAAAATGTATACAGACTTTTGTATGTATATCAAAGCATCGGGATGTTCAATTCTAGCTTGAATATTAATAATAATAAATTGTTTCAAGCACACAAAATGTGTGTCCATGTGCGCCTCTGGCTCTAGCGCGCACTCTCGCTCTCACTCTTCTCCCTCTCTCATCCGCTCTTCACAAAAGCTTAGTACTTAAAAAAAACTGCGCCTTACCTGGTAAGATTATACCATGTTTGTGTGCGTTTGTTGGCGTTGTTTAGCCACTCTCGGACTGCCTGTTCTGCTGCGCTGCTGCTGTTGACGATCGTCTCTATGTGTGACGCTCATTGTGGAACGAAACGGGAAGTCGACGAGAACGCCTCGCTTCGCTCGCTCTCTACGCGTGTATATTTTTGTGTTGTTTTTTTGTTGGCCAGATATAAGTCCGTTCTTGTTTTCATTTTTTTTAAAGTTGTATTTTTGTTATAGTGTGTGTCCATGTGTGTTTAAAAAGCAAGCGTCGCCATTGAATGTTTTAAATTAATTAAAAAAGAAATGTGTTGACCCAGCAACATCTGCAACTGTTTTCTGTGCAGATAGTGTGCGTGCATCTGCATGTGTGTGTGTGTGCAGCCAAAACGAAATCAAACAATGTGAAGCGAGGCGACAAAAAAACAAAAAAAAAAAATGCGGAAATGCACTTGAGCGCATAATTTGTATGAAGCCAAGCGACAACACCAACAAACCAAACTAAAAGAAAATGCATTAAAATAAAACAACACAACAAGAAGAAGAAATAGCTTGTCAGCAAAAGAAGATACCTGCACAGCAGAGTCCTAACTCTCGCTCTCTCACTCTCTCTCCATATCTCTCTCTCATGAGTGCGCTAAACAGCAGCGAGTCGGCGCCTGCCTGCCACTAAAACGCACAAAAATGATGCAGGCGGCGGCTAACCAAGTCAGCCAAAACTACGCAGAAACCAGCAGCCACACCAGCGACACAAGCGTCCTAGTAGCCACGCCCACGCCGGAGGAAAAAACACAGCGGCGTCGTTCCACATTCTACGTGCCATTAGTGATCGAGGACGAAGGGGAGGGGGAGGCAAGGCAGCCAGAACAACAACAACAGCAGCAGCACGAACAGAAGGAGACGACTGGCCACAGAAAGTCCAAGAGTGGAGGAGTGGCCAAGGTAAGTGCTCTTCTCGAGCGCAAGACCAGCAACAAAATGTCACCACCGCCGCCCTGTGGGTTCAATTGGAGCATCAGTGGCAGTGAGCACAACCCCCAGTATTCGGACTCCGATGAGGATGAGGAACACTCCACGGAGGCACTGCATCGAAGACAGTTGCTCAAGTCGCTGCCAGCAGGAGCGACGCCCGCCTCCAAGCTGAAGCGTTATGGCATAGTCCTAAATGTCATCAGTTTGAACGAGAATGAACCACCTTCCGCGCCTCCAGCTGCTGCCCCGCGCACACATTTCAATGAGGATCATGACATTGTAATGGCCACACCACCCAAGCAGCAGGCTCTCTCACTCTCACCGGCCCATTCGTCTAACGAAGCAAATGACGACGGAGACGACGACGACGACGATGAGGATGACTCAGAGATAAGCCGCATGCAGACCAACACCTCGACACCCATCAAACTAATGAAATCACGATCGCGTACTAACATTTTGGCCGTACCCCTGCCCAGTGTGGAGCGCGGTCTGGCCACGACAACAACGACGACTACCATAACGCTGCGCGCCAAATCGAAAACCCTACCCCAGAATCTATCCCCCTCAGTGGCTCTACGTCAGGCCGGCGACCATCAGGAACAGCCGCCCCCGCAGCAGCAGCTGAGCAAGAAGCAGCGTCAGCTATTCGGAGGCAGCACGGCCAGTTGCCAGAGTCCGAGTAGCGGTTCGCCCTACAAACTGCAGAGCAGCGCTTCGGCCACCTCGATTATTACCTACAGTTTTCCGCCCAAGAATTTGTTTTTGCTGAAGTCCACTCCCAAGTTGAGTGCCGAACCCACCCCCATTCCAGTAACCTCACCACCCAAGAAATCGTTGAGCTTTATACGACGGGCTCACTCCACCAAAGTATCGCGTAGTAATTCATTGCTGAAGCACATTGGCGGAGGAGGAGCAGCAGTGGGACTAGGAGCAGCAGCCGGCGTACCATCCCACATGCCTTCGGGCGGCGGCTCACTTTCTGCCTCGTCCAGCTGTGCTGGCGACAGTGGTAGCTGGGGCAAGCATTTCTTTCTGAACTACGATGTGTGTCCCCTCAGTTTGGATGAGTTGAGCAGCTATTTTCAAACCGACCATTGTGAGGAGTTGATCTGTGAGCGTTTCAAGATCAAAGATCTGACCCTGCATGCAGCCGAGACCTCGGCTACCGAAGAGCAAAAAGAGCATACAACTACCACAACGGAAGATGATGCGGGACATCATTCGGGTAGGTCTCTCCAAACTATGTACACATTTCCTGTCACGTTTAGGAACAACCCCAGTGAGGCCAATCGAAGCAAGAGCAAGGGAGAGCGGCTAACCGTCGGTTCTTGATAAGATAACGTTTCGCTCCTCACACTCGCACACACACACACACACACAACATTCTTAAGCCTTCCTGTGTTTCTTTTTAGCTACTTTATTTACACTCGATCGTGCGTGTTATATCTTTTGTAGCTCAATTTAATGGCCCTGGAGGGCAGCCAAGCGTCACCGAGAGCCACAATGGCTGATCGAACAAGAAATAACGAAGGAACCTACGTACTTACACTGCCAAACAGTTGAATAGGTACATTCTGAGAAAAACAACAACCACTTATGAGATAAGATCAAATGTATATGGCATAGGCGATAGGAAAGCAATGGTCCCAATTTTATAATCAATGACAAAGAAATAGGGATAGCTGACGCCTCTGACCACAATCGGTTAAAAACGACAAGTATCGATAAATTATAATGAGCGCCAAAAGCTTTATTCATTGGGAGTAGCGCACAATATTTGTGTATGGAAAAAGCAGGCCGAATTTAGAGTTTAGTATTTCACGTTTCAAAATTACTTCCGAAAGCTATTCTCAGCCGTTTAAACCCTGATTGTATGCTTTTACGAAGAAATACCAATTTGTTTTATATTTTTCTAAAACTATTTTTGCTGAAAAACTACACACGAAATTATTGTGACCTCAATGTGTTATACTTTCTTAAATTTTTTTGGAAACTGGTGTAATTAGTTTATGGATTCTTTTAGAAAGGAATTTCCTTTTTACAGATCATTGCATATTTCCCGCCAGTTTTCATTTACTCCGAATTTTTTCTTTTTGGTCCGCCTTATACTAAACCCCCAAAAACCCCCTCTGTGTACGCCACTAAGTAGTTAGAATAATATATTTCCTACCACCTAAAAAAATACTCAAAAAGGGACAGTATTTTACGTGAAGCCATCGCTTGGTTAATAAAGGTTATTTTACCTTAGAATGCTTATCCAGAAGCATAGGCATATTGTCGATTTATTTTCCGATGAATCGGGAGTATATTGAAAATAAGAAAGCAGTTTTTGAGTTGTAACATCAAAAATGTAAGAACTTCCACTAAGGAGTTAGACGGAGATTTACTCACGAACGAATGGAATTTTCTTTAACAGTTAATTATATTGGGAATATTCCCATAGGATCTTCAAATCGCTTCCGACCTAAAAACCACCCAATTTCCAAACGTTTTGTGTCAATCCGATTTGTAGAACACATGGGATTATATTAATACCTAAATAATTTATTGTTTTTTATACCCTGATATATATTCTATATGTATATTTTTGATCAAGGTGACGAGCTGAGTTGATTTAGCCCTGTTCGTCTGTCTGTCTGGTTTTCTTGCTTTGGTTTCTTGTTTCTTTATTGTCTAAGCATCCTAACGCTACAAGTACATTATACAATTAGGCGTGGTTTTCATGCTTTTTATAAAAAGAAAGGTCTAAAAAATGGTCTTAGTGAGAAAAACTTTTTTGTTTTTAATGTAACGTCTTAAAATTTGTTTATTTTATATGCTTTCACATAATTTAGCAAGTAAGTAAAATGGCTTGTCTAGTTGACACAGCCCCAAGGCTTGTCACGTTGACACAGCAAAGGGCCAAAGCCGAGCTTCTATCAATCTCTTGGCTTGTGCGCTTCTAATTTTCGCACAAGAAAAAGGGACCTAATTTTTGGGGGGGGTGGAGCCCTGTTTTGTGAGATGGACAATTATTTTGAACCCAATTGGACCAATTCTCTTTGCCACTAAGAAAATGAAATCTCTCGAAGTTCTGGGACACCGACGGATTTTTCGAGCGACTTGCAAACCAACCGAAGACAAAATCTCTAGAGATTTCCAGGACACTCCCGTATGTGAGGAAAAAGTGCATGTAGCGCCAAAAAGTATGCAACCTTTTTATAACTTTTATAACTCGGCCATTTATTATCCGATCCGATTTTTTATTGTGGGGGCGGGAGGGGGCTGGCCAAAATTTGAAATAAACTTGATCTGCGTCTACATACAAAATTTGGTGGAAGAGCTAGTCTCCGAGATCTAGGTGTTCATACAGACAGACAGACATGGCTATATCTCCTCGGCTGTTGATGCTGATCAAGAATATATATACTTTATGGGGTCGGAGATGCTTCCTTCTGCCTGTTACATACATTTGCACGACTTTAGTATACCCTCTACGAGTAACGCGTATAAAAACTTTAGACCCTTTATGATTTTGTGGATCATATTTTATCATTTTGATCGGAAACTCGATTTATTTTAAAATGAATGAGTTTCTGTGGCTTTGTTTCCTTTCTCAAATCTACGAGTTTCCAATGAAAAAAACTTGAATCTATTCAATTGCATGGCACTGTAAGTACTTGCATGTGCCTTCTCCTTATGTATGGCAGTTACACCATCAAAATGTGGATTGATTTCATATTCTAAGAATGGTCTCCACAATTCCGAGTTCTTTTTTTCGGGGGGAGGGCGTCGATTCCCTCTACTTGGAACGATAAAGGAGACGGTTCAACTTAATTGATTTGTGTGTGAGTGTTAAAATATGGAGCACATGTGTATAATAATAAGATCTTGTGGGTACTCTCCCAACTTTGTTTGTTGGTCTCTCCCTCTCACTCTTTTTTTTTTGGTTACAATTTCAGTTTCAGTGCGTTTCGTTTTATGATTCATGGAGCGAGAAACGAGAAGCAGCCCAAACTACTGCAAGAGACAGAGAGAGGAGAAAGAGCGAGCCAAACAAACGAGCCGCTTTATTTTCAAAACTCACACACACACATACACTTCGGGGACGTAATTGCATTTTATTTGAAATTTGATAAGACTCTGAAAAATGACATCGATGATAAAGACGAAACAAAACAAACAGGCTGAGAAAAATATATACATCGAGAGGGAAACAAACACATGCTGTGTGGTGGGCTAACATGATGGAAGGTTTTTCTGAATTTTTCAGAATTTTTGTATTGATCGACAGCGACTCTTATCGCCAGCGATCGTCGTTGTCGCCAGCAAATTTATCACACTAACGCGTACGTACGTCTGATCGTGAGACAACTTCCACATTTTCCACCATACAAAATAATCCACCATACAAAATTCCACATTTTCCACCATACAAAATTTGTTTAACTCGCTAATAATTGAGTTGACCTTATCGCACAGTTAGCGACCCCAACGTAGCCATCGATTTTCAACCCAGATTCTTGTATAGACGCTTTCACTTCAAACCCGTTTTAATTGCATGCCACACAGAAAGAGCTTGAGCTGAGTCAATGCTGATGATGAGCAATGGAAATATGAAGTCATGATCTCTGCAGGTTACTGTCTTCTCTCTGTGTTGTTGGCTCATCATCATCTGACCAAAAATTATATCACATTTATGTACCTTTAAGCCTTGTCCCAATGGCCTGACCATATGTGGGATCATCTATGGCAAGGTGATCTCCAAATTAGAATTGGCAAATCTATGTGATTTTATGGAACAGTCGCGAGTTGGTTGGTTCGTTAACCCGACAAAATCTTATGACAAATGTTGTATGTGAAGGGTGGGAGGGAACCCATTAATCAGTCAATAATGTACAAAATATGACGAAGGAAAAATTTCCATGAGTTGTAAATAGTTCAGCAAGATAAAGGTATTAATTTATCACTAAAAGGGCTCTTTGCTATCCTAAAATTCTTCTCCATGCAGCTTTGAACTCTTGCATGCGCTTGAACTAGTTTTTGACGGAACTTTCATGTCGTCCAGTTCGTTTCCTGCTCTGCTAATCTAACATCTATACTTTGGGTCCAAAAATATTAATCAGGCCTGTTCCGAATTCCGAACGTTTTCAAAAAGTAAAATCGAAACGAAAACGAATGTTTTACTATTTGTCTTTGCCCAATTCCAAATTCAGAACAGCTCGTTTGGTCACGGCCGCTCGGTTTTGTTTTTCATGCTATATTTTATAGATGCTTATAAAAAATTCTTTTAAATTATACTTCAACTTTCAACAGTTTAAGTAATGCGGCAATTCCACTCGTTTTCGGAATTTGGAACAGGCCCGAATATATTCATATTTTCTAAGTCTTAAAAACTAACACTAAGGAGTTAAAGTACCTTAGGAAATGGTTGCTGGTCGGCTCATGATTAGCTTAAACAAGTTCTTTTCCTAACAACTGTCTTAATTTTATAATAAGCAGTACTAGGACCCGGTCTAAGCAGCTTGCTAGCTTACATTTTCCATCCTTAAAACAATTATTGGCTAGTCGTCCAAGAGCCATTACCGCTTTTCAACCAAACAAAATTGTAATTAGTTTTTTGTCCATATAATGAGAATCTGCAAGATAATTTTTTTTAAGCCCCGTCCGTTTATTTGTGGCCCTGCTTTCTCGCTGACAGAATTCACGCCATGTAATCACAATTTGATTTCTGTCTTTGAGCTTATACCTTTTCCTTTAATCCAATCTGTTCAAACAGTCGGGGTCTAAAAGCGCAAAATCCCGGCTTTCTTTAATCGGCATCCATGAAATTTAACAATTACAAAAAAAACACCCCTTTAGTTGATTTCCCCATTTCAATTCTCATTTTTCACTTTCGTATTCTGATTAGAAGTTCGCTTTGAAACAGCGAAATAACGTTGCAGATATGACTTGATGTTTGTAGCATTCATTTGCATGTACTCAAGTATAATTTTAATTGAATCGTTATGCTGTTTTTCCGTGGACTAGTTTAAGGATTGGCTGTATGTTATCAAATGAGTTACCCTGCTATTAGCATTCGCACTTTAATCAAGCCATTTGCCTATAATCATCATCTCTTGTCGGGTGTGAGTTCCAAGCGACTTGCAATCTTTCTATTAGCATCATCATTTCGAGTCGTGTAGGGTCGTGGGTGGATTACTTTGTACAAAAACGTTGGTTTATCTTGTTGGCCTTTGGCAGATCATATAGTTGCTCATCAACGAGTTTTGATCTCTTAGAGAAATTATTACGTTGTATAAATAGAAGATGCTTGCGTTTTTTACCGTGTACCAAAGGTAAAATGGGTATATTTCATATCTCGCGAAATGTTCTAGGTAGATTGTTTATAGATTATCAAGTTTGGTAAAGAGCAAATGCCGGGGCAACCGCTACAACTTAATTACGTAGAAAACTTGAAACTAGTCACCTTAAAGGCAAACTGCCGGTACAGGGTATATATCAGTCGACTTTTGTACTTTTTTCTGCCATCTGTGCGGGATTGTTGTTTGTGTCGGTTTTTTTTTTGCGCCGTTTCATATGAAACTGAAGCTAAACATGACACAATTTCTTTGCCTCCTTCTTTCCTTTTTGCTGGTGATGACAAATCGCGCTATGTGTGTGTTTACATCTGGTAGGAAATTCAAAAGACTGCGAAATGAATCAACTTTGCATGCGGAAGAGAAGCCCATCAAATATGGACAAGCCAAGCCTTTTTGTGCCAAACCAAATTATGTTTGCTCTCCTTGATGAGTCAAAGGCTGGGCCTATGCCCAGATAGCTAACTAGCTAGCTAGGTGGGCTACCTTCTACAAGGTCGGCAAAGCGAGGGCGGCGACCAAATACCATAAGATGGATGGGAAGGCTGACGACGGGCCAAACCTGTTTTTTGTTTTTGTCTGTTCTTCACTCAGTCAGCATCGCTGTGTTCCCTTTTCAGTAATGAGGCACATGATGAATCATGAAACGAGAGTACCTGCCTCCTCCTCCAACCAGCCAACCAGCAGTCAGCCAGCGGGGCAGGTGATGTGCAGCAGCTGCTGTTGCTCTCAGCTCAACTGGCTCCTTTTTGTGTTGAAACCGGTTTGGGTTTGAATGCCTCTTTGTGCGGTAATCGCACAAAAACCCGAAACCGATTCATGCTAAAGTTTTGAAAAAAAATCAAGAAAGAGAGCCCAAGGAAGAGTGGGAGTGAGGAGGGTGGTGGGGCTGGTATAAACTGAAGCATTTCTTAGATTGCGGTTTTATAATTTTGTTGCAGACTTTGTAAACGGGTTTTTAGCTTGCTAAACCAGGGATCCAAATCGGTTCTGAGCCGATGAATCGTGCTCGTAAACCGAACCAGCATTTGAGTACAAATGGCAAAAATGGTTAAGAAGGCGATTTTGATTTAAAAAAAATTGAGAAAAGATAATTTCGGCAGAGACGAAGTTTTTATACCCTTGCAGTTTGTTTTTCTCAAGGCTGCAAACCTCTGAAATTCTGCAGGAGGTTCGGTCCGGGGGTTCGAACCCGTTGTAAAGTCTAAGGTTCGGTTCGCGGACCGGTTCTCGAAGCCCCTGAACCCAACGTTCTGGTTCGAACCCTTGGTTCGCATGAACATTAAAAAAAAGTTTGACTTTCGATTTATTTATTCGTGAAAAATGAAATTTTTATAACTTTCTGTCTATATAGTAAAACTAAAATTAGCTTGTCAAGATGACACAGCCCCAAAGCGCCAAAGCCGAGCCTTTCTCAATCTCTTGGCTTGTGCGCTTCTAATTTTAGCACAAGAGAAAGGGACCTACATTTTAACGCCGAATCCGAACGGCAGTTTGAGAAGCTTTTCATGGCTAATTACTGCAATGCTGGCGCCAACAGCAAAGAGGTGTGGCCGGGTGTAAAGTTTATTCAAAAAAAAAATACTTTTCATCAGATGTTCCGAGGCGGGATCGAACCCACGACCTCATGCTCAGCGGTCGTGCACACTAGCCGCTGAGCCACCCGACCATATGCTTAGACATAATATTGATTACTTAAGTTAATGTTATTATCATATCCATTAGATGACATTAACAACTTTAAGAAAATGCTTTGTTAAAGTTAGTAAGCATTATATCTTCCCGGAGCTGCTCATTTATACTAGCTCTTAAATCAGAAAGAATAAACTTAAGTGTTGAAAATGCTCGTTCAACTGATACCTGAGTTGCTGGAATGGCTAGTATGTTTAAGGCACATTCGCACATTTTGTAAGTTATGTTCCATCGCGTCTCACAGTCTAGCACTGGGCTATTTAGTTTTTCTAAATGCCATAGATTTAATATCGTATGAGAACGGAGTTTTTTTTAGAAACTTTCTTAAAAAAAAACGTTAACCGCTAAATTTAAAGTGTGTGCAGCTCAACGAACTATATTAATAATAATAGAGATAATAACGACGGTAATAGTGTTAATTTGACTTAGAGAAACGTCGAAGGATTGGAGAACTTCTTGAATGATAGCAGTCAGATTTGGGCTCGTACGCAGGACGTGGACCTCTTTTATCGCCAGCGTGTAAACGCCGATCTCGTCATCTTAATGAATCTGACAAGTAATTCCAATTATGCGCGATCCAAACGACTTACGTACATTTGACATATGTGTATGTTAATATATGTTCAACGAAAATTGTTTATTAGAGTGGGTCAATTTTTTCGCGATAAAGCGGTTGTCAAAATCGTAATCTACGGCGATTTCTAAGAAGGTTGCCCAAGAATTGATTTCCTTATAACTCGACAAACCTTACTCCTCGGACAAAAAACCGCGGCGTGGAGTAACATTCTACGATTAACCCACAAAAGGCTTTATATAGGCCGTAAACTAGTAATCAGCATTATTTATCGATCCGCCAAAATAATGGTAAAGATCGGATGAACGGTTGTCGAGTTATAAGGAAAACAAACAATTAGCAGCACCGGTCGCAACGGTGATGGGTTCTGCCCTTCACAGGTACAGAGTATGTTATAGTTGGGCTTGACCGACTTTCTTGTTTTATATTACGATCCCAATGGCCCTGTCCGTGATTGCTGAATTTTGTGGATTTTGAACCATTAATAATTTATTAAAAACTGTTGTCGCTTTGTGTTGCTACAGGGTGGTCCATCTAGTGTTTGGAATTTGAACTATTTTTAACTAGCTGAATACCCGGCGTCGCCCGGGTTCTTTTGATTCTTAAGAGAGCGCTTATATTCAATCTAGTGCAGGCTGCATGTCGGTATAATCACTTTGGACCGGTCGATCTTTTTCTCTATATATGCACGTCTTCATGATAATCTAAAATCATGAGTATTTTGCAAATTTCTTGACTTTTTTGACCGTTTGGTAAATACTTCCTATTTACCCGTCTACAATTGCCTTCTATCAAATCTTTACAATAATCCAGGCTCAAATCAAAAATTTGCGAATTTCGCAATATTTTGGACCCTGTAATCTACAGCTTTCATTCACCAACGTCGGCATTGTAATATAAGCACTAATCGCTTTCATAAATACTCATGAGGTTATTTTGCAAATTTCGCGATTTTTGGACCTTAGAAACCTTCTCGGGCAAGCGTTGCCCAAAGTTTTATGGCAATCGGACGTACGGTATAGTTTTTGAAATTTCACTGTCTTATGACCATTTCCGGCCCTTCATCAAAATCGAACATTTTGCAAATTTCGCGGTTCTTGGACCATTTTCCGCACATATCTTCTACTTGGAAACCTTTCCGGGCAAGCGTCAAACCACTATCCAAAGATTTACAGAAACCTCAAGTTTTTTAATTTTCGCGGGTTTTCGACAATTTTCTGCAAATTTCTTCAACTTAGAAACCCTCCCGAGCAAGCGTTCAATTCATTCCCCAAAGTTTGATTGCAATCGGATGAACGGTATAATTTTGCGTATTTCGCGGTTTTTGGACCGTTTTCCGCAAATTTTTTCAAGTTTGGAACCTTTGCGGGCAAGCGTTCAACCATTCCCAAATTTTCATTACAATCGGATGAACGGTATAATTTTGCAAATTTCCCGGTTTTTGGACCATTTCACAGACATGAGACATAGCCTATAACACTTTCCTGATCGACGTGAACGTACTGTGAAAAGTTCGTGAAGATCGGTTTAGCGGTTTAGACGCCCATAAGGGACAAACATTCAAACATACTTTCACTTTTATATAGATGTATAGATATGACTTTAAGGGAGGAGCCTGCTTTAGAAGCTTAAAAAAATCGATTTTTCCGAGGACTTTTTTGGGAAGGAAAGAAATATTCTATTGAAACGAAACTTTCAGGTTTTATTGTTATATATTTCAACAGTCTTCTCAAATTTTTTCATTAAAATATATGTCATATTATGCCTGGTACAAGCATTTCGCCGAGGCGCCTCGAGTGTGCATGTGTCGTGCGGCGGGATAGATGCAGGTCGCAATTTCCATCTGAAACAAAAAAACCCAAATTTTTTTCTATTTTCAATAGTATAGCTTCTAGTTAAACCAAGAAAATTGAACAAAAAGTGAGAAATTCAAAATTTTTTCGCAAATTAAAAAAAAAATTTTTTTTTTTTAATTCACTTCAGATTGTTTAAAAAGTGGGTTAATCATAACTTTCTGAAGGTTTTTTAGGTTCTAATAGAAGAGAATTTAATCCCGAATACAATAAATTTTGTCTCGTTTCGATAGGACGTTTAATTTTTTCCCTATCTTTCCCGCCAATTAGGAAAAATCGTATTTTTGAAACAAACTTGATCTGCGTACAGACAATAAGGAGTCTAAATACAAAATTGTTCATACAGACGAACGAACGGACAGGTCTAAATCAACTCGGCTATTGACGTTAATCAAGAATATATATAGTGTATGGGGTCGAAAATGATTCCTTCTGCCTGTTAAATACATTTGCACAACTTTAGTATACCCATTTCACTCTTCAAGTAACGGGTATAAAAAATTCAAATGCGAAACCCCATTCAAGGATATCAAAACAACTTACCATGTAATTATAATAACTCCTTGCTTCCCCTTTTTCCTTCCAGATACTTCATATGAGAAGGCCTGCCGTCGTGGTTCAGCACCCACCACTCCCATACTGGGCAGTAAACAGCATCAGCCGGAGCACAATGCCACCTCGCGTTTCACAAATTTCTTTTCCAAAAAGTAAGTATTTAAGTACCCCACTCCCTCCTACATGCTGACAACTTTCGTTTCAGATCCAATCCCCTAAAGCGTACGAAATCGGTGACCAAATTGGAGCGTACGAAACGTGGATCTGGGGGATTGCGTGGTTCACGCTCTCACGAGAGTCTGTTGTCCAGCCATGCCGTCATGTCTACCATAGGTTTGTGCCTCTAAGCCAAGCTCCGTCCAATTTTCCTAACTAACAACTCTTCCAGATCTCTCGTGCTCGGGCGCTGTGGGTGTGGCTCCTGTACATCAATCGGTGCTAGGACGTCGACACTGTTTCCAGGTGCGCGGCGGGCCGCGTGGTGAACGCTATTACTCATGTGGCTCGCGTCAGGAGCGGGATTTGTGGATCTACTCGCTGCGCAAGTCCATTGCGCCCAATGCAGAACACACACGTCGCACGGATAACTCACTGAAATTATGGGTGTACGAGGCCAAGAATTTGCCGGCCAAAAAGAAGTATTTCTGTGAGCTCCAGCTGGACAAGACACTGTACGGACGCACCAGTGTGAAACTGCAAACAGATCTGCTCTTTTGGGGCGAATATTTCGACTTTCCGGATATACCTGAGATCAATGTGATAACGGTGAATGTGTTCCGGGAGGTGGACAAGAAGAAGAAGCGAGACAAATATCAATTTGTGGGCTCGGTGAAGATACCGGTGCATGAGGTGACCTCGCGAGTGATTTGCGAGGACTGGTATCCCATCCTGAGTGACAAGGCAGGCGACAGCCTGGGCAGACAGTCGGGAGGCGGAGGCAAAGATAAGGAACGAGAGCAGCTGCCCACGCTGAGAATAAAGTGTCGCTTTCAGAGCACCGATATACTGCCCATTCAGGTGTATGGCAATTTCTTGGCCTTTCTGAAGGAGAACTACAAGCGAGTCTGTGAGACTTTGGAGCCAGTGATTGGTGTCAAGGCCAAGGAGGACATAGGACAGGCTTTAGTCTTGCTGATGCATGCTCAGGGTCTGGCCGGGGCCTTTCTCACGGATGTAGTGGCCCTTGATTTGTTGCGCGTGGGCGACCAGAGACTTACGTTCCGTGGTAATTCGCTGGCCACCAAAAGCATGGAGGCATTCCTCAAACTGACCGGGGAACAGTATCTACAGGACACCCTGTCGGCGCCCATTAATGAGCTTATCCAGTCGGAACGGGACTGCGAAGTGGATCCCACCAAGACGAGCGGCTCGTCGGCGGGCTCCCTGCAACGACAGCAAGCTGCATTGCGCCAGGCGGTGCGCAGCGCCTGGCAGTGCATCTATGAGTCCCACAAACACTTCCCGCCGCAGTTGCGCGACTGTTTTGCCACCTTCCGGGAACGTCTGCAGCAGCTGGGACGTCAGGATATGGCCGATAATCTGATCTCTGCCAGCATCTTTTTGCGCTTCCTGTGTCCGGCCATATTGTCGCCGTCGCTGTTCAATATCACTAGCGAGTTGCCTTCGGCGCGAGCCACGCGAAATCTCACTCTGGTGGCCAAGACACTGCAGACACTGGCGAACTTCACACGGTTTCAGGGGAAAGAGAACTTTATGGAATTTCTAAATGATTTTCTGGAACAGGAGGCGTCTCGGATGCAGCAATTCTTGGAGATTATCTCGACCAGGCCCGACCATCCGTCCCCGGATTCCATACTGGACTGGGCTGGCTACATAGATCAGGGCAAACAGCTGTCCATATTGCATAGTCTGCTTAGTGAGAGTCTGGGCAAGTTGCCAGAGGCCAGGCAACATGAACTGGATCCGCTGCAACACATACTGGACGAGATCAGCAGGGCGAAGGAGCAGGGCATGGGCTTGGGTGGTGGCTATCTGCCCACGGTGATGTCCTCCCACTCCATAGCCAGTGAAAATCAGGAAAATCGTCATCCATCAACAAATCCCGTCCAGGTACTGCCACAACAGCAGGCACAAATGGCACAGCCACAACATGCGGTGGTGAGCAAGCCTATATCCGCAGAGAGGGGTATTATGCGTGGAGTGCTCACTCCCAATTCGTTGGAGAGGAACATATTCCGTTACAATGATCCCACGGTGAATGGAATGCTCCAGCAGCACCAGCAGGGGGCAGCGGCTGCGGAGCGTCATCATCATCCCCTGCAAATGCTTTCCAACTCGCAGAGCTCCATAGCCGCGGGTCAGTATGGCCTGCAGCATGCCCAGTCGCAGAGTTCCATGACCTCCTCCTCGCTAAATGGCAGCAGTAGCAATCTACTGATGGCGCACCCCACCCAGCACTTGCATCCACATGCTCATCACTGCCCACCCGCGCCTCAGACCAGTGCAGCCAGCACCATGGAGCGTCTGGAACGCATAGCTGGGAATCAAAGCTATCCTTATGTGGTGAATGGCAATGATTATGAGGCCGCCACCAGCTCCTCCTCCTGCTCCCAACGCTCGCGCACTCTACCCCGCAATAACAACAACAAC
The DNA here is from genome assembly GCA_018904265.1 of Lordiphosa collinella. Classification (NCBI taxonomy): domain Eukaryota; kingdom Metazoa; phylum Arthropoda; class Insecta; order Diptera; family Drosophilidae; genus Lordiphosa; species Lordiphosa collinella. Next base: position 133,355 of record JAEIFV010000021.1, on the reverse strand, counting down.
GAGGACATGGCGGGCGAATTTATCCAGATCTCTGGCTTGGACACCAGTAGTGCCTTCGTACGCAAGTCCCCCACGCCCATGATGATGAAATCCGGCCCTCAACGTGGTGGTGGTCATCACAAACTCAACCTGGGGATACCCGATCACTCCAACAACACGAGTAGCAGCAGCTACCCGCGTCCAACTCTCAATCCCAACTCGAATATGCCCAAAAATTTGGAAGATCTCGATGATCTGTTCAAATATGCCGAAGAGCACGATGTGGGCGAACAGCAGCAACAGCAGCAGCAGGGAAGCCATCTGAAGGTCCAGCTCTCGGCCAAGAGTAGCCACTGCAGTTCAGGCTATCAAAGCATCTCCACCAATCCCTCGCCGTCGCAGTCCTCCAGTCCAGTGGAGAGCCAGCTGAAGGCGGCCGGTAATGCGGCTCCATTGGCCTTCAAGAATCCCTCGTATCAGCTGCAGCAGACGCCAATGACGCGCTGCCCTCCACCGTCTGCCACGCCTCGCGCCAAGCCTATTGGTGGGGGTCTCGTGGCTGCCCGGGCTGCCTTTCTCAACAATGGCGGCACCTTGGACTCTGCCACCTTGACGCCCAGCTCCTCCGATGAGCAGCTGTCCACGGAGAATTATTTCAGTTATGCGGCAGCCGCCGCGGCTGGAGCCAACTTATCGGGCTCCACCAAACTGGAGGCTCAGCGTTCGCTTAGCGGCGGCAGCAGCTCGTCTAATTCGGTAGGCAAATCGGCCTATGGACGTCTGAACGGACCACTGAAACGGGAGGATGTGTACGGTAGTGCAGGAGGAGTGAGCTTTGGAGGAAGTAGCAGCAATGTGGGCTACCCGCTGCCCACAAGCAATGCGGCGGGACATCATCACCAGCAGCAGCAACGGCAGGAGCTGAAGCAGGAGCACCTGAAACAGCAATATGCCCACAGTAATGCGGGTAGCATTGGATCTGGAACGTCCACGACAGCGGCCCAGCGACGTCTTAGCTTGGATTCGGCTCGTACGCTATCCGACAGTAGCACAGACACGGAGGGTAAGCACTAGGATAGGTACCCGGAGAAATCTCTCCATATAAAATCAATCTGTACTGCCTTGAAGATCTCAAATGGCTCCTCCGCTCCTTTCAAGAGTCATGAGTCTGAGTTTTCAAATCGTTTACAGACTTAAAACTCTATAATGCAAACTAATATTCCTTTCCTCTCTTTCCCCACACAGGCCACTGTCAACAGCTGCAGGAAGGCAAGCGGCGTCGTCAGTTGCGCAGCAGCGGCGGTGGAGGCAGCGGCATGGGCATCTCCGAGGCTTCGTTGAGTAAAGCCTATGACCAGAATGGTGAAATTCAGCTGCTGCAGGAAACCCTGGACACATTGCGCCACACTCTGGATCGAGATGAGGCCGAGCTTCGCGATTCTAGTGATGAGTTGTTTGCCCTGCAGCGTCCCGGCTGTAGCGGAGGAGGCGGCAGCAATGGCTCCAACAATCTCAGTCTGCAATCGGAGTCCACCATGCGCAGCATCATTGACAGGTAAGAGAGGGAGGTGCTTAGAAAAAAGCCTAGCTAAAACCATACTCTCCTTAATCTGTTGCTAGACTCATCACCATGGAGGAGGAACTGCGACGCGAGCAGCTGAAAATGTCGCTGGCCCTGTCCCATAAGCAGCGCGTCATCGAGGAGCAGGGCCAGCAGATAGCAGCGCTAGATGCCGCCAATAGTCGCCTGTTAAGCGCCCTGACTGCCCTGCGTCAGCGATATGAGACCCAGCAGCAGCATCAGCAACAACAGCAGCAACAGCAGCAGCAGCAGCATCAAACACCACCAAAGAACCAGAAGCCACAGTGAGCAGGAGCGGAGGAGGGCTGCAATGTCGACGTTTATGTCTTAAGGATCATTTTTGTTTATTTTTTTTTAGCTCTTTTTTTTTTATGCTACATAAATTATGCTACATGTTTAATATACACAATACATAATACACACACACACACTTATATATATTATAAATAATTTCTCAGCAACAAGAAATTGTGAAAAGGAAATTAAAAAAAACACAAAACGCAACTGTTGCAACAGATGCATGTGTGTGGCAACAGCCAAGGATACTAGAAATTGCAACGCAAAAGCAGAACAAAAGTTAAGTTAATGAATAAAATTATAACCAAAGTTAGACAACAATTTCTTTCCATCTCTCACTCTTTCGGTGTGTCAAGGGCTTGATATATGTTAGGGTCCAAAAAAGCAGATTGATCGCCAGAGCACAGTTTCAGATCCAACGGTTTTAAAAGCACTGCGAAATGAACAATGCTTCCAAAAATGTAGACTCTAAAACTGTAATTTGGCGTGAGGTTCAGTGACTGTCAAACTGTAAGTGTTTAGTTCCGCTTAAAACTTGCAGCTTGTCAGTCACTGAACCTCTCGCTCAATATTCAATCGTCCGAGTACAGTTTTAGACTCATTGTCAAATCAAACGGTTAGCCTTAAAAATTGGGTTGTGTGTGTCAAACTGTACGTTTTCGTCCCATGGTTTGGGGAGTACTATCCACATGACCCCAAAACAAAAAGTTTTTGAAGAATTTTTTTTATGAGTTTCACCATTTTTTCAAAGCTGCAACTGAAAATCTCCAGAAGATCCAATCAAAACAGGCGACTAGCGGCGTGCAAGATATCTCCGGACTTGATGATCTAAAATTAAAAAATAGGGGAAAGTTAACTTCGGCTCGGCCGAAGTTTTGTATACCCTTGCAGCTTCCATTGAAAACAAAAAAGCTTTTCTAAGACTACTTTTTGGACATTACTTTTCTAGGGGATCTATACTATAAAGATGTCTGATTTCGACCAAACTTGGTAAAATCATGGAAAAGCATAATACACTGTCAATTACGAAATTTGGAGGCGATCCCATTTAAAACAAAAAAGTTTTTCCCACTATAACTTCTTTTTCGATCGATCGTTCATACTGCAGCTATATGTCATCCGATTTTGATAAAACTTTGTAGAAATGTGTTCAAAGTATATAAAATAAGTGTATGCCAATAAAAAGGACGTTTTCATTAAAAACAAAAAAAAGTTTTCTTCACTCAAACTAGTTTTTCGACCGATCGTTCCTATGGGAGCTATATGCTATAGTCATCCGATTTCGACCAAACTTTGAAGAATTATGTAAAAGTATATAAATTAATTGTAAGCCAATGATAAGGACGTTTTCATTAAAAACAAAAAAGTTTTTCCCACTAGAACTAGTTTTCCGACCGATCGTTCCCATGGCAGCTATATGCTATAGTCATCCGATTCCGACCAAACTTAGTGAAATCGTGGGAAAGGATAGTAAGCTAAGAAATACGTACTTTGGAGGCGTTTCCATAAAACACAAAAAAGTTTTTCTCACTAAGACTAGTTTTTCGACCGATCGTTCCTATGACAGCTATATGCTATAGTCATCCGATCCGGCCGGTTCCGACAAATGTGCAGCGTATTTGTACCAAAAGACTTCGTGCTAAGTTTGGTGTGGATAGCTTAAAAACTGACGGAGGAGATAGCATAGAAACAGACATACGGACAGACGGACGGACGGACAGGTCTAAATCAACTCAGCTCGTCGTGCTGATCAAGAATATATATACTTTATGTGGTCGGAGATGCTTCCTTCAATGCTTTACAAACATCCGGACAATTTTATAATACCCTCTGCAAGGGTATAAAACCACAATGGCAGCAATTATTTTGAAGTCTCTCGGAAAAAAGCTGAATTGCGGTGCCCCTCATAACTTGGTGCCGGATCATTAGAAATCAAACAAGTAAGGGAGCTCTAGTCAAGTGCCCACTACAAAATTCCCTGTTCCCTTGACTTCTTGTGTTTTCATACACATATACACACACTCACACATATGCACACACACTCTAACATAAGCACACACGCACGCGCAAGCGCGGTAACTGGCAATGCTATCTCTTATAGTCTCTGAGATCAACGCGTTCATACGGACTGACGGACATGGCTAAATCGAATCGACTGTTGATGCTGATCAAGAATTTATGTACTTTATAGGGTCGCAAATACTTCCTTCTGCCTGTTACATTTTTTTGCACAACTTCATGATCCCCTTTTTCCCATTTTTAATGGGAACAGGGTATAAAAACTAAAATTCATTCGTTAGATAATAGTTTTCCCCAGGTAACGCTGGGAGGGTTTTTGGAAAATTTTAATTTTTCACTTTTATGGAAAATTTTGAAGTGAAAAACGCGATTTTTAGTGAAAAAGTCGGCGAATTTGTTATTGCCAAATAAGAATTATTAACAAATTTGAAACAACACGGCAGCGTTACCTCGTAAATTATGTAATGAAATAGTGTTCAAAATTTCAAAAAGATCGGTAAAGCGCTTTTAAGTTTATTGCGCTCATACATTTCATACATGAGGCCGGTCGCTTGAAACGCTGTATCTTCGTTAAATTTGTTCCGATTTACTTGCAATTTTGACACAACACTCTCTAAATACTGTACTTTCAGAAAAAAATGAAAAAAAAAATTAAAATTTTTTTCTTCAATTCGGATAAATAATTTTCATAGAATCGGAATAAAAGCGTTTCCAATATCGCTTTCAAATATAGAAAAGTGATCGCTTTTGTTCAAAGCGCGACGGCTTCATATGATTTAATTCCATTACTTCGTGAGGAAACTTGCTTAAAAAATAAATTCAATTATATTCATATAGTGGGATACGACTACTCAAAAATGTGGTCCAATCTCACGGCCACAGATTTTGTCAACCGCATGATTATAATGAGTTGCCATTATCATTTGTCTTATATAGCGTTACTCTACAAAAAAGGTGATTCAAATTGTTACGGGCTATGTTGCTGATTCAGGAAAACAGGTAGCGGGGGAGGGCGTCTCGTTTACCGAGAGACTTTTGTTGTCGCCTTTGTTGGGATGTTTCCCTCTTTCTTTTATTTTTTTCTTCGCTTTAGTTTTTTCCCAAACTGAAAATCGTCTTGTGATTAATTACGTTTTCCTTGGCCAGTTTTCTTTTTAGCCTTTTTTCAATTTTTGTGGCTTTTGCCAGTTGGCCCAAGAGCAGCGAGCTGCGTCGACGGCATCGTCAACGTCGCTTTTGAAATTAAATTTTGATTAATTGCAGCCGCCGGTCGGCACCTTTTTGCCTCGGCGCTACGTGAAAAGTGGAATTGGTATTCGCTGCACTTGCCGACATCCCGACACCAAGACACCCTCGACAGCGATCCCGCTGCGAGTACGTCAGTCAGCCTTCTTGAAAACGAAATAATTTTCAGGTGTGAAAAATTTTGAAATGCGCTTTCAATTTGCGCTGCCTAAGAAGAAGTGGAAGAGGAGCGCAAGCAGGCGCAGGCGCAGAGGCGGGGCAAGAAGGCAGAAGACGGAGCCCCATTAACGCAGCAGCCAAATAAAGTCATTACCAATGGACATGGACATGCTACACTGAGAGAAACAGCCAAAGGCATGACCTTTCAAAATTCTAGTATGAGTAGAATGGGGTTGATTAAATTCAAGAACGTTCCGTTCCAGAGTGAAGTTCACAGAAAAATAAATCAACGTGAATACAACTATTTACACTTTGATCTAACTAGGTTTACCAACAAAACTGCACCACTGGCTGTTTAATTAAATTTAAGTGTGTTCACTTATACATCTCTTATTCAATATGTTTGTTTTAAGTTTGTGCTGTTTCGACCGGTCGGTCGAAAAACTAGTTCTAGTGAAAAAACTTTTTTGTTTCCAATGGAAGTTTGGCCAAATCGGATATCTATTTAGAATAGCTCCCATAAAAAAGTAAGGTACGAAATTAAGTCTTAGATAGAAAAACTTTTTTGATTTCAATGGAGGCTGCAAGGGTATCAAAATCAGTCCTGTAAAACTTGAGAAGAGGTGTGAACTATTTTGAAAAATAGACCAAAGTTAACTTTGTATACCCTTGCAGCTTTCATTGAAAACAAAAAATTTTTCTGACTAGAACTTCTTTTTCGACCGATCATTTATACTGCTGCTATATGCTATAGTCATCCGATTTTGATAAAACTTTGTAGAAATGTGTTAAAGTATATTAAATAAGAATATGCCAATAAAAAGGACGTTTTCATAAAAAACAAAAAAGTTTTCCTCACTCGAACTAGTAGTATAAAATAAAAAAAATTCCTGATAAAAATTTGTTATGAAAAAAAATACTTGTTTTTTCGTGCCTCTAACTACCCCTAACCCCTTAAGTCAGGATTGGTTCAAAACCATAATTACATGAGAGTACCGATTACCGAAATATACCGAAAAGTTCTACAATCAAGTTTACCGGGACTGAAATAATTTTTCTGCAGCTTATTCTTAATTTAAGTACAAAACTCTTGACTATTTTTCTAAGTGTGGTGATTATTTTCGGTCAGTGTACGCAGACTAGTGCCAGTGCCTTCTAATGCGCCTTTGCCTCGTTTACATCGCCCGACCAGACCGAGAGACGAGCTGTGCCTTCGTGTCCGTTGGTTTGTCTTGTGGCCAGCTTGGGGATCAGATAACTCAATTATTCGCGGCGTAAACAAATGCTGCCTTTCAGGGTTTTCAGCCAACACATTCAGTTCCGATGCAGCCTGCCTATATCCAACCCTCCGACCGGTCTCTTTTCTGGAGGCCGTGCAGCTTCTTCGTTGCGCCGCCTGCGCCTGCCAAAAGCCGCTGTTCCAAAGAGATGGGTTATTATCCCAGGCATAAATGGATTGTAAACGTGATTTTTATAGTCATTTAGCATAATAATGCATTTTATGGTTTTAGCTAGAGTAGAGTCGAGTTGGACACCAAACCAGGCACCCGACGCCCGATAAGCCCTTGGGTTGGTGTTGCTTAGTCGCCTTTTTGCGGTTTTCGCGAAAATTAACTCTGGCTCTCTCCATTGGCTTGACTGGGCCTGCTTAGTGCAAAGATTTGTTTAATGGGTAACAGAGAGAACAAGAGAGGGAGCAACACTTAGCCAGTGTAAGTCTACGAGGTGTGTTCAAAAAGTATCGCGAATTTTAAATTTTCGCGGGTTACGAATATTCGAATTTCGATTTTTTTGTGGCGTTATGTTGGTACTCATGTCTCTCACTTATGCCGACAAGCTCGGCAATTTTGAATGTTCACTTAATTGTTGAAAGCTGCTTTGCTTGCACGTGTTTTGGATCGTCTTCGATTTTTACCTATTCAAAAAAATGGATCAAAGAACCTGTATCAAATTTTGTGTGAAAAACGAAATTAAGTGCGCGGATGCATTCCGAATGTTGACTGTGGCATACGGAGAAGCTACCTTGGACGGAAGCAACGTTTATCGGAAGGCCGAGAAGATGTGAACGACGAAGAGTGTGCCGGACGCCCGAGCACTTCAACAACAGACGAAAAAATTAATGAAGTGGAGAAAATGGTATTGGCCAATCGTCGAATCACCGTTAGAGAAGTTGCTGAGGACCTTAACATATCGATTGGCTCGTGTCATTCGATTTTTATGAATGATTTGGGCATGAGACGGGTCGCCGCGAAATTCGTACCAAAATTGCTCAATTGCGACCAAAAACAGCATCGCATGAACATTGCTAATGAGATGTTAAACTCTGTCCGCGACGACCCAAATTTGCTCCAGAGGGTCATAACTGGTGACGAATCGTGGGTTTATGGTTATGACGTGGAAACCAAAGCTCAATCATCTCAATGGAAGCTGCCGCACGAACCAAGACCGAAAAAAGCGCGCCAAGTTCGGTTGCAGGGGTGTGGTGCATCATGAGTTCTTGCCACAGGGAAGAACGGTCAATAAGGAATATTACCTGCAAGTTATGCGCAATTTGCGCGAAGCAATCCGCCAGAAACGCCCGGATTTGTGGAAGAACAAAAATTGGCTTTTGCACCACGACAACGCCCCTGCCCACACATCGTTGCTTGTGCGCGACTTTTTGGCCAAAAACAACACACTAATGATGCCGCAGCCACCGTATTCCCCAGATCTGGCCCCCTGTGACTTTTTCTTGTTCCCTAAACTGAAGAGGACCATGAAAGGACGACGTTTCGCTACTCTTGACGAGATAAAGACGGCATCGAAGGAGGAGCTGAACAAGATAAAAAAATGATTTTTTGAAGTGCTTCGAAGATTGCAAAAACCGTTGGCACAAGTGTATAATATCTCATGGGGATTACTTCGAAGGGGACAAAATAGATATTCATGAATAAATAAATAATTTTTGAAAAAACACAAAATTCGCGATACTCTTTGAACACACCTCGTAAGCTGTTTAGTATGGTAAGGTCTAAGCTGTTTAGAAGGTTTATGTGGCCGCTTAAGTCACGAAACTTAAGCGAGGAATATCACTTTTAAGCTAAAGTCCTTACTCTACACCGATGCAGCAGTTCAATACAAGTTAGAATAAATAACACAAGGCAACAAAATTAGACTTTTTTATATCTGTACCAAAGGTACACAGAGTATAATAAGTTTGTGCAAAGGTATGTAACAGCCAAAGGAAGCATTTCCGACCCTTTAGAGTATATATATTCTTGATCAGCATCAACAGTCGAATCGATATAGCCATGTCTGTCTGAAGATTTTTTTATTGCGAATTAATTTCCAGAACACTGCACGTTCAATATTCAAACAATTTTATATGTCGAATTTTCTATATAACAAAGTTTATTTTTGTCCCCTCAAGATTCGATGTATAGAAGTTCGACTGTATTTCATTATTAATCTTTATGAACCACTGAACCGAACCGAAACCGCGGTTCAGTTAGCTCTAAAAACCATGTAATGAACCGAAGCGGCGGTACAGAAATTGTGTGAACCACTGAGCCGAACTAGTACTGATTTTCGAGTGGTTTGCACCCCTGTTAGATAGGATAGATAGCTTTAACGTCTATGGGACAAAAACTTCTTATACCTGCAGGCAGATCAAGTTTATTATCATAGTTTGCCACGCCCCCTCCCGCCCCCGCAATTTAGAACAATGTCATATCTCCGTCAGTTTTATAGATAGAAGGTTCGAACCTTCTGGACATATTGAAATCAAGATTATTTATCGATCCGCCAAAGGGTTGATAAAGATCGGATGAACGGTTGTCGGGTTATAAGGAAAACAAACATTTTTGGTCGCAACCGGTCGCAACGCTGATGGGCAGCACTTCACAGGTACAGAGTATGTTATAGTCGGGCTTGACCGACTTTCTTTCTTGTTTGTAAATGCTGAACTCTAGTTTTCTGATTTTTTCAACTTTTTAACAACTTTGCGCTTCCGATGTGATTCCTATCATCACATGCCAGAAATTACGATGATCTCATTTCAAGATCAGTCACTGCATAAACGAAATTTTTCTGCTTTGCTTCGTTTGAGTCAAAACTGTCTTGACTGACTTTTCTGAGCCAATTTGCGCATTTGCGGTTCCCTTCACGTTTGTTATTCACGCTTTTCAATTGAGAACGCGCCGCCAGATGTCGCTCCCCTTGCCCCGTCCGGGCAGGAAAGGGACTGGGGAACGAGCCCGAGATGCTGAATTCCGAGGATCACGGCTGGGCCCTTGTTTTATTGTTTGTCTTCTTTATTACAAGTTAAAGCGTAATTACTCAACAAATATGCAGCAATTTGCAAGACGGAGTCGACTCTGGTGTTGGCCCGGCGGTTGAAGCTCGGGTTTCATGCTGCAGAAATCAATCGGACCAAATGCTCTGGGTGCCAAAACTGTATTTATTTATTTTATTTCCCTTCCACTCGTCGGACAGATCCTTGATGTTAGCCGACACGAAATGAAGTAATCCAATTTGGCGGGCAGGCTGTCATTTTGTTGGAGTCCAAAAAGTGCTTATTAATAGCCACCCTAGGCCCGACACCGGAGAAGAAGCCTGGGCTGGGAGCTGTCGGTGCGGTCGGCTACTTCTTCAGGAAGTCATCCATTTTACGATGCTTAACCCAAGAGATGCAACATAAAACGCTGTTAACTCTTGCATAAATCTCAATTTAATGATGCACCCTAAAATGGCCCAGCCCCTCCCCATGCTGTGCTCTGGTGAATATTATCGAAATATTTATCAAACAATAAAGCAAACTAAAACTCTCTTGTGGGGTTAGGAGTCGTGGTGTAAACTTTATATATGATTTATATTTCGTTTGCTTATCGCCTCGATCAAACCGCACGCGACCTTCATAAAAACGGTCCGACCCCTCCCCTCCAGACGCTACAGAGAGTAATTTTCAAATTATTTCCAGCAGCTTCCATAGGGTTGGATTACTGCGCCGGCCCTTTGTCGGGTGTCGGTTGACGGTCACAATGTGGAATGTTTATCAAAACAAGCAAATCGCATAAAAATAGAGCCATTGTCAGGGGTCTGAAGTGTGATGGGGTGGATGAAAAGTGCAAAGTCAGGCGTGTGTGTACTTAAGCATCTTTGACAATAAGTTGATATAAGACCTCCCCGATTAGCCATTATAAATTGTTATCCCTTCATCCTGTTGGACACAAGTAACTAGTTATTTATACAATAATACAATAATTTAAAAAAATTACACAAACTTTGAATTAACAAGAAAGTCGGTCAAGCCCGACTATAACAGTGCTGCCCATCACCGTTGCGACCGGTGCTGCCCATAATTGTTTGTTTTCCTTATAACTCGACAACCGCTTATCCGATTTTTACCATAGACATAGACAGACAGACTGACAGACGGAAGGACCGACGGACATGGCTAGATCGACTCGGCAGTTGATGCTGATCAAGAATATATATACTTTATAGGGTCGGAGATGCTTTCTTCTGCCTATTACATACTTTTGCACAAACTTAATATACTCTGTATAGTATAAAAATTGAGTTCCTAATGGGCATAGAAGCTTAAGATTGGTACTCAGACGCTGACAATATTCTCAGAACCTATCTAAATCTATTGTTCAGAGAATGCGCTGAGAATATTCTCAGAGTTTCATTCTCTGAGCTACCAAAAATGCGCTCTAAGAATGAGCATGGCCTGAGAACGAGTTGGCAGTTTTTTAAAAACATCTTATAAATTCTCGCAGGGGGTCAGTAATAATAAACTTGTTTCGATTTTAGATGTTTTATTGCAATCCGACCAGATAGGTCAAATTTCTTCATGTCTATAATATAATTTTACAATTTTATGTTTATTTCTGAAAAGCTTCGGCTTAAGGTAGGGTTTGTAGCCTAGGTTTAAAAGCTATCGCGATGAAATTTAGCTGCTTTTATGTCGAAACCGATTGAGTCGGATGACTTAAGCATATAACTGCCATAGGAACGATCGGTCGATAAACTAGTTTTAGTGAGGAAAACTTATTTGTTATTAATGAAAACCTCCTTTTTTTATCCGATTTTGATAAAACTTTGTAGAATTGTGTAAAAGTATTTAAAATAGGTGTATGCCAATGATAAGGACGTTTTCATTAAGAACAAAAAAGTTTTTCTCACGAGAACTAGTTTTTTGACCTATCGTTCCTATGGCAGCTATATGCTATAGTCATCCGATTTCTACCAAACTTAGTGAAATCATGGGAAAGGATAGTAAACTAAGAAATACGTACTTTGGAAGCGTTTCCATTAAAAACAAAGAAGTTTTTCTCACTAACGATCGTTCCTGTGTCAGCTATATGCTATAGTCATCCGATCCGGCCGGTTCCGACAAATGTGCAGCGTATTTGTACTAAAAGACTTCGTGCTAAGTTTGGTGAGGATAGCTTTAAAACTGAACTGTATGCCAAATAGAGCTTAGCGCTTTAGACTCAAAACAAATTTACAAAATAGCTGGGCAGCTTTTCTGTCCAGAACGATTCCTAGAATACTTTACCTACTTTTCACTATCTTTGCTGCGATCGATTCTAGATCTCATAATCCATCTTCTCACGCTCATACAACTAGAAACAAGCAAACAAGCAAGGGGGACTATTAGCCGACCACTTTACACGCAATACCAAACCGACCGACAGACTCCCAAGCAGACGCTAATCCTTGTCGATTGCTCATTCTAATGCCAGTGGGCACCACCCCCGAAGAATGCAGAGCTCTCACTATTTACGTCATGTCGTACAATGTTAGGCCGACAAATCGGTGGCGATTGATAAAAGTCCGTCCGCGTGCTGCATCTCCTTTCATCCCTGATGATGGCAATCTGAAGTTCATTTTCGGTTTTTGGATAATTCTTTTATGAAAGCCGCCTCGAAAAGGTAAGCCAATGACGACGGCCACCTTGACTGGTAACTGGCACTGGGTGTTGTTTGTCCTGACGCTAAGCGCGTGAAATTTGTCATATCCTTATCTGCCACCCACACCACCTACCAATTTGGTGGTAAGTTTTCCTGGGCCAAAACAGAGGCATGAAATGCGGTTCTTGCCGTATGCCGCGGCGCTTGGCAAGGATTTACACTCCCAGCGGGCTTCTTGTGTGGTTGCCTGGCCATGAAATCAATGCAAGCGCCGAGGATTAGGCCTTTGAGCTCAACGAATTGGCCACCATCTCTGTTAAAAAAAGTCCAAGGTAAAATTGACTTTGTCTAAAAGTTAAAATTCTGTTTTTTATGATAGATCGAAATATAAATTGTTTATTTTAATTGAAAGCACATTTGCTTTTTCTATATTATATGAAAATTGTTGAAAACAAATGTGATACAGGTTGCAAGCAGGCTCGGAGATCAGTCTTCGGATTTGTAACAAACTCGAAGATTAACTTGTTTTACCAGAAAAAAATACTGATATCAACGGGCTTAAACAGTCAGATGGGCCTGGCTATATCTGTTGGAGCTGATCGATTGCTTAGAGTCTGTTTTGGCCGTACATTTTTACTCAACCAGTATCGTTCAAGGCGTAAATGAAATTGTTGTATGAAAATGACTTAAAATCATTATTTTTATTAATTCTACGAGTTGTAAGGATACATAAGCTTCGTCTTTACACCCGGCCACACCTCTTTGCTGCTGGCGCCAGCTTTGCAGTAATTAGCCATGAAAAGCTTCTCAAACTGCCGTTCGGATTCGGCGTTAAACTGTAGGTCCCTTTCTCTTGTGCTAAAATTAGAAGCGCACAAGCCAAGAGATTGAGAGAGGCTCGGCTTTGGCCCTTTGGGGCTGTGTCATCTTGACAAGCTAATTTTACTTTTACTTTATAAGCTTCGTCTGAGCCGAAGTTGTCTTTCCTCTATTTGTATTCCCTGTACCCATTAAAAATGAGTATAAGGGGATCATAAAGTTTTACAAATTTAACAGCCAGAAGGAAGCGTCTCCGACCGTATTAAATATATATAGTCTTGATCAGCATCCACAGCCGTCAATACAGCCATGTTCGTTTTTCTGTTTGTCCGTATGAAAAAACTTTTAGGAATTTAGCTTTCGATCCCTGATAAAACTGGTCAAGCCTAAGAGTAAATAAACACACAACATAATTATCTGGCATTTGGCCAGCTTGATGTCCTTTCGCGACACTTGCCAAATGACCTATTCCAATTTGGCGGCACAAATTATTTGTTGGCAACGGAACCGACCATACAATCAGTGGCCCTTATTAGAGGCTGGCAGCTCACACATTGATATTCATAAAGAACTGCAAAGAAGGAAGCAACTATCCATCCATCCAACCATCCGACCAGCAGTCCCACATTTCTTCATTTGGTTGCGTTGGCAATTAATGAATACATTTCCACCTGATCGGCCTTGGGCGCGTTTCCGTGCTCCAGATCGCAGCAGCTGGACCACAGACAGGCCACGCCCCTTTAACAAAAACAAAAAATAGAGGCGGTTGCAGGCATTTTGCCACTGTTACAATTTTGTCGCTTTTGTCGGCGGAGTAATTAACGTGGTTTTTTTCCGACTCTCAGTTTTTCATGTTTTTGCATATGACGCGCATTGCGTTTATTAATGTCATCAACGCCCCGGTCACGCCTCCCCGCCCTGCCAGTCGTTCAGCTCCATTGGTTGACAACTCAATTGTTTGGGGCCAAGTCATCAGCGACATCAATTAAAATGATTTCTGCCAAGAAAAACGCCTAACAGTAAGCCAAAGGCACACAAAAAATTGGAGCTAATTTGATTAATATGCTTAAGCCGCGAGGGGGAACAGGGTGTCAGGCGGGCTGGGATGCGGCCTAATGATGGGAAGTGTAAACGCATTTTGGCTCCCAAGATGCCAACGAAATTCGCACGACGCGTAATTGCGAAAGTAATTAGTGCAAAAGCAAAATACATACAAAAACCGTCACCAGCAGATCCCAAAATGTAGTAAAGAAGAGCAATATTTAAATGGTTCGCACGCGAAAAACATTGAATTTGTATATATAGAAAGAATCTTCTCCGTATAAGAACACCGAAAAAAAAATGCTGGGCAAATTTTAAGCCTAAAAAGAATGATTTGATCCCGGTAACGGGATTAAAATGGGTGGTGTTATGATAACACCCACCCTTCAAATTCACAAAATGTTCTTGGTTGAGTCCATAAAATTCTAAAACTGCTCCCAAATTGTTCTAAATCGAGGTCTCTGTATTGAACTAGAGATGGCTGGAAATATTTAAGGGCCATGAATTAACCATAGACCAAGATAGAATTACTGTTGATCAGAAGTTTACCATCACTGCATAAGAAAAGTGTTAGATCCGGTTGGGAATTTTAAGAACAGACCGCTTAAAAATAGTTCGCATTTTCCGTTGCACACTTTTTTGAGCAAGCATTTTAAGCCTATTTTGTATATTGTCATTGAACTAAGAACTCGCTTTTCTTGAATTTTTCATCTTACAGTAAATACAAAATGTTCTTGATTCAAGAACGTTTGTTCTTATTTCAATAATATTAACAGTCGTTTTTTGGTTTTAGAATGTTTGCACTCAATTTAAGTCCACCCTAGAACAAATCATCATTAAAATTTTAGGTACAAACTGGTATACCTTATATTCTGAGTGTATATAAATTATTGAGTAGCATCAATAGCCGAGTCGATATAGCCAGGTCCGTCTTTCTGTTCGTCCGTCTGTATAAATACCTACACACAAAAAACAGGCCATGGACGGTTTTCCTCAATTGTAATACAAACAATATTTTTGAGAACGCAATAAATTGATTTGAGTTAAAGTGTTCAGTTTTTGGGAACATCTTAAGTTCAACAGGTTACAAAATTTGATTGAGTTTGGTTCAGGTTATAAATGGATCTCTCATTTTGGGGGATCTTAAAAGATCTAGTCGGGACTAATTATTATCTACAAGTGCTTGAGATGTACTGCTGCTCCGCCCGCCCATATTCCTCAGAATTTGATCAGAAAATCACTTGTACTACAACAATTTCACCGACGAAACACACCCACCCCACCTGCATTGGTTCATTTTTGAAAAAAAAAATTTGTTGTTGGATTTGTGAGAGTCGATTCCAAGACCTTTAGCACTCAACGACGGCGACGTGCTAGCTCACTGCGCCATCGCACACGTTTGTAGAAGCAAATGGCTACTTGTAACGTTAGGATGATATTTAAATAAATGTAAAAAAAAATACTTATACTTTTCTGAGCGGTGGTTGAGTTAAGTTGAATTGTGTTCATATGAAGAACATTTGGAACATTTGTTTTCAAAAATTTGAGAGATCATCCTGTTGTTATGTATTATGAGTTGAAGGCAACTTATTCTCTGAACAGGTTTCTCCCTCTGTGTAGGTCTCAGAGACTAGAAAGGCAAGAGCAACCAAATTTTAAATATAAAATTATACCTCCAACAATTTTAAAGACATTGAGCTCATATGTAAATAATTCTTTTTGTGTATTCCCAACACCTATAATCTATAATCAGAAACCCCCCATTGAAGAATTGGGCTTGGGTTGGAATTTGGTTGGAAGAGATTTCTGGGACACCGCCGATAGAGACGGATGTTTTTCCTTCTCCCTGTTTTATACATTTGCACAACCTCCCTTTTACCCCTTTATAATGGGTACAGGGTATAAAAAACAAAACGAAGGGAAAAGGCCGCGCCATTTGCGGCTAATTTTGTAAATCATGATATCGTAATTAATTTTTGCAGCTCGGCATCAACTGAACAACAACAGCAGAAACCACACCAACACAAAACTGTGTTGTTGCCGCCTTTTAGCCAGAAATCCTCAGTGCCTCGGTGCTGCTGCTCCGGTCCTCAGACAAAAACCAATTAATATTTGAGCAATGCTCCTGCGGCAACAATTAAAGTCAACGGCAACAACAATGGCAAAAAGCAGAAAGGCAACAGATTTTTATTGAGATCTCAAAGATGCAAAGTGATTTGAATTTGATTGTGCCGCGCGTGCGCTGAACCTGGCCTGGCTGCACTCCCGGACCTGGACCCTTTGTGGCTGTCGGCATTCTGTTGCTGCGGTTGTTGTTGCGGCTGCCATAGGGAGACGCAGTGGGGTGCAAAAGGTGTGAAAACCCTGCTGGGTTTTAATGCCAGCTAATAAGATACAGTCTAAGGTGAAGATGTTACATGAAACCAAGCCAAGAGCCAATTTTCGTTGTTGTAATTATTTGGGACATTTTACAGTTGAACAAGGTAATCGTGTACTGCACCTTGGCTTGAGTGCTTTCAGTATCGGTAAACACTAGAAAAAGGGTTACCCATTGCGGGTACTAAATTCATATATCATAGCAGGTATGCCCGCACAATGCTTATGGCGAGACAGCCACCAATTTAAGTGAAGAAATTTTGCCAAATAAGCACAGCAACAAGAAAGAAATGAAGACAAACCAGTTATTGCCGGGTGCTGTGTGCCTATGGTATAAGCTGAGGACACGTTTCGTGTAAAGGCAGAACTCCAAAAAGTATACAAAGGAAAATGCGAATGGTTTTAGAATGAATCTTTTTCAAAATTCCAAACTGGTTTAAGCACTTTGCTTGTGTAGTAATGGTACATAGATCTCTAACCTAACACCATTTTGGTTTTTGGTTTATTTTTGGCCTTAGGATTTTTCCAGCCTCCCAGGCATCGTTTTAAGAATATATTGGGGAAAAGCTTTAGAATTTTATTGTTTCAAGAATGGATTGTGGTGGCCTTTAGAATTTATTGGACTTCAACAAATGATATTTTGTACATATTTTTAGAGGTAAGAGGTGTATACCACAATGCCATCAACATCTACACTGAACGCTCTAAGCTTGACGAAAAAGTAGCAGGGTGAGTCTTCTCCTCCAACCTAAATTTGAACTTATCGTTCCGCCTTCCTGATCACTGTGGCGTGTACCAAGCGGACGTGGTGGCCATTCAGAAAGCAGCCACCAACCATGCCACACTACCGATCAGAGAAAGCCGCCCTTGGCTCATATACCAACAATACTAAAACGCTTACTGCACTGAGAAAAAAGTGATTCCTAAAATTTTAGGAATCTGGTTTTTATGACCTAAAATTTTCTTTTTAGGCAATAATTGCCTTAATTAGCATTAGCCTAAATCTTTAAATTTTAGGTAAAAAAGTTTAAGGAATTTGAGTGCTTAAAAATAGTCCAATGGGCTAAAAATATTTTTGCCTATATATTTTGTTTATTTTGACGTTACGTTCGTAAAAAATCAATAAATGCAATGTAAAAAATAAAGACAATGATAAAAACACCTTAAAGAAATTAATGAAATTAAAAAAAAAAAAAAAAAAAAAAAAAAAAAACAGATGCTCTTACGGGGATTTGAACCCTCGACCTCAACGTTCTAGAGAAATAACAGCTCTTTTCTGAGCTAAATGCCTGCATTCCAAAGCGGGTTGGGGCTATAATACGATTCAGAGGCATACAGAACAACGCGTGGTTTGGTAGTGATGACTGAGACGGCAGTGTCAGCGGTTTGTTGCAGTCTTTTTATATGGTATTTTAAAATAAAAATAAATCGCACACAGAAAAATAGGAGGGAGTGGTGGTGTTGTTTGTGGGGTGTGTGCGTTTGCATCCACCCCACCCCCACCCAAATTTTCTTTTTTTTTTAAATTTTTTTTAGGTAATGAATGTCCTAAATTCGAGTCCAATATTCTTAAGACCCTAGTTTAGGCAAAATGGCCTAATATACGAGGGCCGTCCCAGAAATAGCCGACCTAACTACTAAAACACAAAAATGTATCATTCTTTTTTTTTATTTTTCAACATAGGAAACACTTTTCCCAGCGATGTTCAGTAGCTTCGATACCTTTTTTATAATAAGAACTGTGAAGCTCTTCAAAATAGGCATTAACCTCGGACTCCACCTCTTCAATGTTGCCAAATCTTTTTCCTCCGAACGATTTTTTCAAGTTTGGAAATAAGAAATAATCAGAGGGAGCTAAGTCTGGCGAAGTCAGCAAACGCGGCACCCATCGCGCATAACTTTTCAGCCAATTTTCGGTCAATGCGATGTACACATTTTGAAATGCCTACACAGCTAACTCACGAACTTTCAATCGCGGTCCTCAATAAATTTTTTAATCTTGGCCACCATTTCTGAAGTGGTCACCTCATTTGGATGTTCATCTTTGCAGCTCAAACGACCTCGCTTAAACTCAGCCACCCAATATTTTATTGTTGTAAACGAGGAGCAGAATTAGGTAAGGTAGAATCCAGCTCCTTTTTAATATTGGTTGGACTAAGACCTTTTATAAGAAAGTATTGTATCACATAACGATGACCAATTTCGTCCATGTTTGCAAATCAATAACAAGCGTTCTCTATTAAAATCGACAAAAAAACTGTACAAGGTAAAGGCACCAAACTTCAAACTTAAGCTTTTAATAGTCGGTACTTCCCCTTTTTAATATTTTTTGTGAACATTTTCCAACACTACTGTGCTAGGTCGGCCATTTCTGGGACGGCCCTCGTACAAGGTAATTTTGGACCATTCTAGTCCATACTTTTTTCTGGGAGTGGTTTTGGATATATTAAAGTTAATTCCTATTGTCTGCCACATAAGACTGAATGGTCTACCAGATATTAACGCTAGCTGTAACGTAAGTAACCGTGAAAAAGTTTCTCAAACACTGCTGTTCGGATTCGGCGTTAAAAAGTTTGGGTAATTGTCAAGAATAACGGCATTCTCTTAAGAAATTGCAAAAAAAAATTTCCTTGGATGGACCGCGAATTTTGAAGAGTTTTCATGCAAACAAAGTCGGGGTCATCTGTGGTTTTTTTTTTAATCGAATTTTAAAATATGTAGGTTTTGTTAACAAAATATGTATGCTATGCGAAATTCATCGCCAACTTTCAGAAGTTCATAGATCCTCCGAAGGATTTTCTCTTGAACACGACGATCGCCGCCTCATCCGCTGCTATTAACGTCCATGATTCTGCCCCGTATTGCAGGACAGGGAGAATAGGCGACTTGTGTAGCGCTATTTTCGTTTTTCGAGAAAGGGCTCTGTTTTTAATTTTAAAAGGATCTATCCACAACCCGCTCAAACAATGATCAGTGAACCTGAATATGGTAATGCACTTAAATTGTTAAACTCGTTCAAAAGTTATTTTGCATATGCTTTTCGATGAAAATTGTTTGGTAATTTTCTGAGAGAAGACTGTTACCAAAGTTTGTTCTTATTTTAAGTTGGAGGCAAGTTATCTTTTTAAACAGGTTTTTCCTTCTGTCTAGGTATAATCTACGTTATCAATGGAATCTTCTTGTAATGAGATCAGATGAAAGAGAATCTTGGCCAGCTTAAGATCATCCCTTGGTATTCATATCATCTTTATTTCTAACCATTCCTCCAGCAACATTTGTCTTTGTTGATTGCCTTAATTACAACATATTAAATCAATGAATCCTGATACCCCAGTCCACACATATACAGATTTTTAACTTTCCGTTGCTCAACCACAAATCGGTCAACTAATTCCTCGGCCCAGGAATTGATATTGCAAGTAAACCACACCAAAAGCAGGGAAGGGACAGAAAATCGTGCCGCGCGCACAAGCTACAGCAAGAAACAATAAAAAAATCAAATCAAGCGTTAAATAAATGTAACAAACATACAAACATTCACACAGACGACGAGCAAGGACACAACCCAAAGTGGAGGCGCAACCACAAAAGGCAACCTCAAAACGACTGCCTAAAAACTCAATTACATAACAATCTGTTCACATTTTTTCACACACCATCAACTTTAAATGAGCTGCAGAGTGGCTCGGGAGCTAGCGGGGGATGTGCCAAAACGATGGGCGGTGGGCATTCGAAATCAAATTACGAGCCCACCAGGCGGCAACCCAAGCTGACAGTTTGCCGAGGGTGGAACTCGTGCCGCGTCTAGCCAGAGCTGGGGACTCAAATTACAATGTAATTTATTTGCCGCCAAACAAGGACGAGCACAACAGATACCAGGGAGGAGGGAGGCTGCCAGATCAGAAATTGGCACCAGAGAGAAAATCAATCGCTAAACCAGCAGCTAAGGAGGCAACAGCCGGGAGCGAAGGCGGCAGACGAAACGAGACGAAGGCAAAACCAGCAAACTAGCCAATGAATGTCAATTGTTTTTGTCTGCGCTAGCCAAAAATACAATCCACCATCCCCAACCAACTCCCACTCTGAGTATCAGACATCCCATCCTCCGGCTTACGGAACAGACAGAGCCATTGACTTTTTTTATGGTCGCTCTGTTTACTCTTACAATTTGAATATTGCGGGCGACTATTTGGTTCGTGGTTCACGCTTAACATATTATCTCAGGCTTGTATCAATGTTTATTTGACACTATTTTCGGTTTAACGCATACTTGGAAAAGCCATTGTATTATTTTATGCACTAATTTCCTCATTTTCTTTATCTCGAGTGATCCTTAGTTTTTTGAAATGTAAGCCAACTCTTATAAACAAAAAAGAGAGCGTAAGTTAAAGTCGACCCTGCCCGACTTTGATATACCGTTACTCATGGGAATTTATGTATAATAGACTTCCCTTATGTTAATTAACAGAGGATTACCATTAATGTGATATGAACATTATGTTAGCAAGCAGCGCATGCTGAGCAGAAAAGTATGCAACGCTTTTTATAACCTTTTTAAATCAGACACTTATTATCCGATCTTTATTATCCGATCTTTCAGTGATTACACTGTGCGACACTAAACATTTTATCACATTCAGATCCGGTTAATCTGAAAGATACTGATGTATAATGAAAAGCACTAGCTGGATTTGGTCGGATTAGTCAGTATTTTTTTTTTATGGGCATTTCAAATTTTGGGCTAATGTTCGCCTTTCTGAAAAAGAGGCACTTTTTGTATCGCCCATATATCTAAAACTATTCAGAATTTGGTTTGCATGTCTTTGTCCTTAATGATTTTGTAAAAATATTTCGTTTTTATACCCTTGCAGAGGGTATTATAAAATTGTGCGGATGTTTGTAACGCATTGAAGGAAGCATCTCCTACCACATAAAGTATATATATTCTTGATCAGCATGACGAGCTGAGTTCATTTAGCCTTGGCCGTCGGTCCGTCTGTCTGTTTCCATCCTATCTCCTCCGTCAGTTTTAAAGCTATCCTCACCAAACTTTGCACGAAGTTATTTGGTACAAATAGGCTGCACATTTATCGGAACCGGCCGGATCGGATGACTATAGCATATAGCTGTCATAGGAACGAACGGTCGAAAAACTAGCCTTAGTAAGAAAAACCTTTTTTGGTTTTTAGTGGAAACGCCTCCAAAGTACGTATTTCTTAGCTTACTATCTTTTCCCATGATTTTACTAAGTTTGGTCGAAATCGGATGACAATAGCATTTAGCTGCCATAGAAACGATCGGTCGAAAAACTAGTTCTAGTGAGAAAACCTTTTTTGTTATTAATGAAAACGTCCTTATCATTGGCATACACTTATTTTATATACGTTTACACAATTCTTCAAAGTTTGGTCGAAATCGGATGACTGTAGCCTATAGCTCCCATAGGAAAAACTAGTTCTAGTGAGAAAAACTTTTTTGTTTTTATTGAAAACCTCCTTTTTATTGGCATATTCTTGTTTTATATACTTTAACACATTTCTACAAAGTTTAATCAAAATCGGATGACTATAGCATATAGCTGCAGTATGAATGATCGGTCGAAAAAGAAGTTCTAGTCAGAAAAATTTGTTGTTTTCAATGGAAGCTGCAAGGGTATACAAAGTTAACTTTGCTCTATTTTTCAAAATAGTTCACACCTCTTCTCAAGTTTTACTGGACTGATTTTGATTCCCTGCTTCTGCTTAATTACGTACCCATTGAGCCAAAAATGAGCTTCGTCGCTGAACACAATTTTTCGTTCAGCCAACTTTTTGGATCTTCAGCCAACTTTCCAAGAGCCAATTCAACAAAAATTCTACGTTTCGGTAGGTCGTTCGACTTCAATTCTTGCACTAGCTGTATTTTGAAAGGCTTCATACCTAAATCCTTCCTCAAAATTTTCCACGTTGTTGAGATCAATAAGATCGGACAAAAAACACCGAAGTTATATACGATTCAATTTTGTTTGTGGGAGAGAGGGGGAGTCTTACATTCTCAGTTACCGCGTGCGCGCGCGTGTGTGAATGAGTATGAAAACACAAGAAGTCAAGGGAACAGGGTTTTTTGTTGTCGGGGCACTCGACTAAAGCTCCCTTACTTGTTTATCATTTGTCTAGGCTTTCTCTCGCTCTCCTTCTCTTTGGATTAAGACTGGGTGCCAAGTCGTTGCAGGGATAGAGATTTGATGGGATTGATATTTGCCAGAGGCCGTTTGTGGGGGGGAATTGAGGATGTGTTAAGGTTTTTTCATAATGTCATCGCCGAATAGCAAATGGGTTTTCGAACTTATGAGATTTCTCAGCCTCTCCTAACCACCAAGCGGAATTTCTAAGTACACACAAGTGGTATGGTGGCTGTTGTTTTTGGTGTCTTCTTTGTTTTTTTTTTTTGTGTGCTTTTGCCGCATCAGGCACAATTATTCATAATTCGTGGGCTCATAAAAATAAATGGCTGCTTAACGTAATTGCCATAATTTCATGAGAAGACTCCGCGGGACATAGAATGCAAGTGGAACAGAGCCAGGGTTGCAAAAGTGGGCGTGTCCCGGCAAGTCGGCAGGATCAAATTAGCGACACATGTGCTTTGGCTTCGCTTTCCTTCTGTTTCTGTTACAAATTAGCGGAATGGTTGCGCTGCATCTGTTGATCATCCAGCCACAAAAAGATGTAGGCGTGGCATTTAGATAGCAACAATATGATATGCGGTTGACGTTATGGTTATGGCTTATCTGTCAGAATGATGAGCTATTAACACAGTCATTAATTGTTGTTACCAAATTAAAGGAACAACTGTTCCAATTTGTGAGAGAATTGATGTACGTCTCACATAAAAATCGTATGTATGTAGATCGCACCATCCATCAACAGATTTATGCTCCAACGGTTTTTCTTAAATTTGCTAATGTAAAGTAATGACTTTTATTTCGCCGCCCCTCGCTCCCTTTCACCGGGTGTTATTTGACAGTTAAATCAAACAGCCATTTTGTCCGAGAAGAAACACAATCCGACACTCTGCATCCCACACACACAAACAAATCCAATCCAAATTGCCTGCAAGTCGGCAATAACAAAAATTTCCCAATATTTGCAAACAGCACAATTTCCCTAGTGTTTGTTGGGGGATTTCACTTGACTTTGGTTTCTAAAAAAAAAACTTCACAGTTAATTGTTTGTTAAAAACAAGGCTTCAAACCGGTCCGGAACCGAACCTCTGAAAACCGGCTCGGTTCGGAAGTTTTGAGGTTCAGGAACAGGATCATGAACCAGACGTATTATATTTTCGACTCCTCGAACCTAAGCCCGAACCAAACCACTTTCTCGAAAAATGAGGTTCGGCTCATCAATTTAAGTAATCTTTATAACGATACATCCAGGGATATTGGAAATCTCTGGAGATTTTAGAATAATCGATTGCATTTCTAAATAAGTCTGGCACTTTAATAAAACTGTAACCGTTAGACAGAGGTTTTGAAGCTGAATACAAGTCAATTTACAGAGTTTATCTTGCACGTCAAGTTTTTGAGAAATCAATGGTCAAAGTTGTTAAAAGTGACTAAAGTGGCACACTTTAAAAATTTATTAAAAAGCCATCTTAAACGGAATGATGGGCTTAAAAATTTAGTTGCATAGAGGGATCTAAGCTCTTTGAAGGGCAATAAGCCAAATTTATGATTGATGGGCAAGAGACCGTAAATAAATTAAAAAGGATGTACAATTTATATTTTCCGAATAAGTTAAGAAAACCTTTAAAAATATTCTAGGAGCACATTCAATTAATTTATACATAGAAAATATTGCCTTAACTATACTACTAGCTGTTCTAGCAACTCAACAGTTGATCTAGCATTTTCAGAACTTTGGTTTGATCATTTGATTTAAGAGCTAGTATAGATGAACAGTTCTTGAAGATATAGTTCTTATTAACTTAAACTAAGCATTACAATAATTTAAGTTATGAATATTATGATTAAGTATATGCATCGAAAGGTATATAAATTTCATTATCAACATATTAATAAATCGAAAACCAAACTTTTCTTTTTTGTTCTAGTAAACCAGGCTTCGAACCTAAACCTTGGGTTCAGGGGTTTCAGGAACCGGTCCGCGAACCGAGCCTTGGATTTTATAATGGGATCGAACCCCCGGACCGAACCTCCTGCAGAATTTTAGAAGTTTGCTGCCTTGGTTAAAAACATATATTAGAAAAAAAAATAGTAAAACATTGGTGTTTTACAATCAAAAGCTTGTTGTTGGTAAACGAAATCTAAAAACATCAAATAAACAATGAGAATAAGCCCTTTATATACTTAGAAGGATTTGTTACGCAAAAAAATTGTAAAGAGGAATATTGAAGTCGCGTCATTAAAAATTTAAAGTCTGTTGTCCCTTTTTTTATAATTTAGGTAGTTTAACACTTAAACTAATTAGTTTACGGTCAAGCTTATGAAATGCTCACAGTTCTTGACCTGGTGTTGCCACATTTATACAAAAGCTTTTCACAATTTTTATACTCTGTACCAGAGGTACACAGAGTATATTAAGTTTGTGCAAAAGTGTCCGTCTGTCCGTCCGTATGAACAAACAGATCTCAGAGATGGTAAGAGATAGAGTTTTGATATGTATGGAACATATGTTTCTTAAACTTGCAGGCAGATCAAGTTTATTTTCAATTTTGGCCACGCCCCCTCCCGCCTCCGAAAAATCGAAAAAAGACAAGTTTTTCGACCGATAGTTCCTATGACAGCTATATGCTATATTCATCCGATCCGTCCGGTTCCGACAAATGTGCAGCGTATACGAGGTGTGTTCAAAAAGTATCGCGAATTTTGAATTTTCGCGGGTTACGTATATTCGAATTTCGATTTTTTTGTGGCGTTATGTTGGAACTCATGTCTCTCACTTATGCCGACAAGCTCGGCCATTTTGAATGTTCACTTAATGGTTGACAGCTGCTTTGCTTGCACGTGTTTTGGATCGTCTTCGATTTTTACCTATTCAAAAAAATGGATCAAAGAACCTGTATCAAATTTTGTGTGAAAAACGAAATTAAGTGCGCGGATGCATTCCGAATGTTGACTGTGGCATACGGAGAAGCTACCTTGGACCGAAGCAACGTTTATCGGTGGTACAAAATGTTCTCAGAAGGCCGAGAAGATGTGAACGACGAAGAGCGTGCCGGACGCCCGAGCACTTCAACAACAGACGAAAAAATTAATGAAGTGGAGTAAATGGTATTGGCCAATCGTCGAATCACCGTTAGAGAAGTTGCTGAGGACCTAAACATATCGATTGGCTCGATTTTTATCAATGATTTGGGCATGAGACTGGTCGCCGCGAAATTCGTACCGAAATTGCTCAATTGCGACCAAAAACAGCATCGCATGAACATTGCTAATGAGATGTTAAACTCTGTCCGCGACGACCCAAATTTGCTCCAGAGGGTCATAACTGGTGACGAATCGTGGGTTTATGGTTATGACGTGGAAACCAAAGCTCAATCATCTCAATGGAAGCTGCCGCACGAACCAAGACCGAAAAAAGCGCGCCAAGTTCGGTCGAATGTGAAAGTTTTGCTGACAGTTTTCTTCGATTGCAGGGGCGTGGTGAATCATGAGTTCTTGCCACAGGGAAGAACGGTTAATTAGGAATATTACCTGCAAGTTATGCGCAATTTGCGCGAAGCAATCCGCCAGAAACGCCCGGATTTGTGGAAGAAAAAAAATTGGCTTTTGCACCACGATAACGCCCTTGCTCACACATCGTTACTTGTGCGCGACTTTTTGGCCAAAAACAACACGCTAATGATGCCGCAGCCACCGTATTCCCCAGATCTGGCCCCTTGTGACTTTTTCTTGTTCCCTAAACTAAAGAGGCCCATGAAAGGACGACGTTACGCTACGCTTGACGAGATAAAGACGGCATCGAAGGAGGAGCTGAACAAGATAAAAAAAATGATTTTTTTAAGTGCTTTGAAGATTGGAAAAACCGTTGGCACAAGTGTATAATATCTCATGGGGATCACTTTGAAGGGGACAAAATAGATATTCATGAATACATAAATAATTTTAAAAAAAACACAAAATTCGCGGTACTTTTTGAACACACCTCGTATGTACCAGAAGACTTCGTGAGGAGGAGATAGCATAGAAACAGACATACGGACAGACGGACGGACAGACGGACAGGGCTAAATCAACTCAGCTCGTCATGCTGATCAAGAATATATATACTTTATGTGGTCGGAGATGCTTCCTTCAATGCGTTACAAACATCCGCACAATTTTATAATACCCTCTGATAGGACAGCTTTAAAACTGACGGAGGAGATAGCATAGAAACAGACATACGGACAGACGGACGGACGAACAGACGGACAGGGCTAAATCAACTCAGCTCGTCATGCTATCTCCTAAGACAGTTTGAAAGCTATCTTCACCAAACTTTGTACTTAGTGCACAGCATTTCCGACCACATAAGGTATATATATTCTTTTGGTCGAAATCATTATATCGATTATATATATTTTTTTGGCGATGATCGAGGCTCACACGATAGCACACAAGCACAGAATGTTCCTGGTTTAAGCGCACACAATTCTAAAGCTATTTCGAATGTGTTTTTGAAATGAAATCGCTGTATCGAATCAAAGAAGACTTGAAAGAGCCAGCGCCGTAAATCAACCAAAGACCGAGATACTGATACTACAGAAGAGAAATCTACCATCTCTCCATAAGAAAATAAGACAATTTTAAGAACAGATTCGTTTAAAAATCATTCACTTTTTCCAAGGGCGTTGCCTGTTTTGGAAAGCTGGCTATGCCCTTGGCTTTTTCCGTAGCACTGTCTTTAGAGCTTGTATTGAAACTCTATTTTGTACTCAATCGACCTTTTCCTAAATTTTTCGGCATCTGAAAATAGGAAAAGTACTTGACACTCTTAGTGTTTATTCTCATTTGAAAAATATAAACGATAATTTTTCGATTTTATAATGTTTTGTACTTAATGTAAGTACTTGCAGGAACAAAATATATTTGAAATTTTAAGTACAAAACGGAATAAATCTTTCCCGATCGATCTAGAAGTCCTACAGCCCTTTTTTTTGGTTATTTTAGTTTAAGGCTACAAGCCGAATAAAATTTTTTAAGCTCCGATTTGCGGGTTTGAACCAAAATTACCATTTGGTTATTGATCGATAATTTGACTTTCGATTTTTTGGGGGGGAATTTGTTATGAACCCTGGTTCGGCTCATGTTTTACCCAATTTTAGTAGAAATGCAATTAATGCGTTCATTCTACTTTCAACATAACATTTAAAGTTGCGTTACTTTTAATCAGACTAAACAAGTTCCAAGGTGGGAAATGCCCGATCAACTGAGACTTTGGACAAGACTTTGCATCCGCACCTTAACGAACTTAGAAATTCGAAAGCTAAATGGAAGAAAAAATTTGGAACTTCAATTGCCTAAAGTTCTTTTGGAAAAGATGACGAGTTTAAATTAAGTCTCTAATTTGACTCACATGCGCAATATGGATTTGCGTTTTGTTGAAAAAATTGGTCTAAACCAGCGATGTCTAAACCAGCGATGTGTGAGTTTGGACACCACTGGTCTAAACTGACCTTAGGAGATATTTAATATTATACAAAAGTGAAAACTAATGTCAACAGCACCGGACGTGTCAGCACATGGAAAACTCCCCAAACACAACATGTCACGTGGACCTGTCCAAAAATATAAGAAAAAGAAAAGTTAGAAAGTTCCAAATTATTTCCTGTACCAGGTTTCCTAGCTACCTAAAGTACAGTAAAAAAAATTAAAACTTTCTACACGGGACAAGCACAAAAAATAATTAAAATTCATTCATTTGATTTGCAAAGGGGATGTGAAGGGGGGATGGAGGAGATCCCCCCAAGTAACAGACAGGGCGGCCATTTTGTGTAAGGGGAAGGAATGTGTGTGTGCTTTTATGCGGTGGGGGAAGTAAGGTAACTTTTTCAACAAACTGTAGCCCGGAATTAATTAAGTTTTTGGGGCTACGCATGGAAATTTTATTAAAAAGTTGGAAGGGGGAGGGATTGTGGGATGGGGGCATGGCCAGGAGCGCTGTATGTCATTAATAAAATTAACACCAGCACAGACATGAAGCACATGTGACAGCTGAAACCAGAGGAGCTGCCATAGGAGATAGTGAGAGAAAGAGAGAAAAGAGCAATTAAGTAACCTGCCAGCAACTGAATGATGCGTGGGGGGTAGGGGATCGGGCCTAGAACTAACCAAAAAATATGCTTTATAGACGCCACCACCGCCTGCTCCGTAACAATGACATTGATTGCTCTGGCTGAGCTTTTTTTTTTGTTTTTATTTAAGAGCGGGGGGCGGATGCTGTGAGAGCAAATGGGTTAAGTAGAGCAATGCTGCCGACGTCGAATGCGTGCCGATTGCTGCCTGCTGCTAATAAAATGAATGATTCATGCGCACAGGCACGGCGGCAGCAGCAGGACGAGGCGTTTATGTTAACAAATTAAAAGCAAATTTGCCTGCCATCTCTCTTTTCCACTTGCATAATTGAAATAACCATTCTTAACTCATTTTCCTCAATGCTAGTTTTTCTCATTTTCCCATAATTTTTGAGTGTTTAGCACAAATTGAAAAAATTTGCCGCATTAACTCCGCCCTGGAAAAAACTTACGCACACACACTCGCTCATAAAAAGAAAATTGAAAAGTCCACTTCAAGTGGTTTTGGGCAATGGCGAAACCCAAGCAAAAGCCTGTTCCAAGTCAAAGGTTCACAAATTCCCAACTTCCCAGTATTCAGCGAAAGCCAATGAAAGTGCCTTGAGTTGAGCTAGTTGTCTCGCTCTGACAATCTGCTGAAACCATATTGAAAATGGCTCCGCATTCACACATACACACACACTCACACTCGAAATGAATTACCCAGTTGATCAAAATTGAAACAGCGCATATAAAAATTAAGTGGTTGTTGCTTTTTGATGAATTTCCTACTCGCTCTCGCGCCCAGGCTCCACAATGGCAACAATCTCTGCTTCTGCCGCTGCCCGCTGCCTTGTATTGGTAGGGTTCATGGTGGTGGTGGTGGTTGCTGCCCGCTCTCTGTCTCTCGCTTTGCCTCGCTCTCTGCTGCCATCTCGCTCACTGGCTGCAGTTTGTCGGGGGTTTCCTCGCTGGGTGCGTCGTCCATGCGGCTCAGTTCAAATTGAATTTTCATTGCGAACGCTAGCGTCGTCAGCTGCGCCGGCTCTCTCTCTCCCCTTCCTTGTTTGCTGGCTGATTTGTTGGTTGGGCGCCCAGTTGGAACAGTTAATAGCTGAGAGTGGACGCGTTGGTTGCGTTGTTGGTGCCGCCCGACGGCAACTTGAGTACGACTTGTCTTTGCAATTTTTTAGAATATTTTTTTTGGGCACGTAAACAAGCGCGATTCTTCCGAGTGAGTGTCAGTGTCTCTCTGTGTGTGTGTGTCAAAACTTGTGCTTTTTGTGCAACATTCCATGAAACCATAATGGTACTGGAGCAACAACAGACAGCAGAAACATCAACGGATAGCAAAAAGTTCAATCTTAACAATAACAACAACAGCAACGGCAGCAGCAACAATAACAATAACCAGGACGAGGATCAGCCACAGCATAACCAGCTACCAGCCACGCCGCCACAATTTCAGCAACAACAACAACGTCTGAGCGGTTCAACCGCTTCAGTCATGCCGTCGGAGGGTCTTCATCCGACGGCCGCTTTGCAGCTATATGCCGCTGCCGCTCAATTGGCACCGGGCGGTGTCCGTGTTCCACCCTGGGGTCCCTTCCTGCAATTCGGTGTACCAGGTGTGTTTGGACCAAATGGTCCATTCCTGGGCCGACAACGTTTTGAGGCAGGTGCAGGCGGCGGCCATCCAAATTCGGCTGCTGCAGCGGCTGCGGCCACTCAAATGGCAGCGGTTAACGCGAGCAACGCCTTTGCCAATCTCACGGGTCTGAGTGCGGCGGCCTTGAGAAATGTGAGTGCGGCACAGACAACAGCGGCGGCGGCTGTGGCCAGTACGGTAGCCACCATACAGCATCGTCTCATGATAGGAAATCGTCAAAGCCTGCCGCCGGCGGGACCGCCAAGCGAAGGATCCAATGAGGATGGAGGTTTGTTTAAGGGGGCGTACAAGTAGAATTAGAAAAGTAGGAATCTTCAATTGGTAAAGCTGCCTGTATTTGAAGTATCTCTAAAACGATTCTCTAAGGATTCTCTGCAGTGTACTTAGAAATACTTAGAAAATTTAGATAAGAGCTGGGGCGGCAACTATGGCGGGAAAATCACTTTTGCACAAGCTTAATATACTCTGGGTACCTTGGTAAAGAGTATAAAAATATACATTCAAATGGAAGGATATTGATTTTGGCACTCGGGATTCATTTATGTGGTACTTATGTATATTACACTCATTGCTAATGTACACTATAACGAATGTGTTCATTACATTTATTTAAGCAATCAAAGATCATACTGATACGTTTTATCGGTAATTATCTAATGACTAAATGAAAAAAGATGCATAGATGCTTATCATTCATTATTCATTTGGCATTCAAAACTCATTCAATGCTGATTAATTCAGTAGAGAGTATTAAATATCATGATTTCAATGCATTTTTCGTTCATTATGACGCACTAAAATATTAGGGGGCGAGGAAGTATATAAGCTTTAATGGGTCTTTAATATATATTCTACCTTATACATTATTTGACATAGAAGGGGCAATTTAAAATTGCTTTTAAAAAATCTGCAATTTAACTCTTTAGCTCGAGACTA
Source organism: Lordiphosa collinella (assembly GCA_018904265.1). Taxonomy (NCBI): domain Eukaryota; kingdom Metazoa; phylum Arthropoda; class Insecta; order Diptera; family Drosophilidae; genus Lordiphosa; species Lordiphosa collinella. The sequence continues at coordinate 102,082 of JAEIFV010000021.1, read as the reverse complement.
AACTAAGAGTTTTGTTTGCGGAGAAACATTCAGACACTCGGACAGACAGATGGACGGATAATATAGATAATGGGGTCACATATTAATATTTTTATGAGTTTCAGACTTCTTGGCAAAATTATAATGCTTTTGGAACAGATCCGGCTCGAGCCCGGATTTCCGATATATATTTTACTGTAAGCCGAACCTTTACAATAAACAAAAGCTGAACCCAAAGCTGTTCCGAACCAATAATTTCATAATTTGACTTACTGCAAAGCGACTTCTTCTGTTTTCAGGTCAGTTTTGAGCGATGATTTGAGTGCTTGTAGGAAAGAGGTGTAGAGAAGCAAGCGACACCACTACACCTCTCTCCGACAAGCGAAAGCCTTTTCAAAAATTTCATGAAGTTTGCTTCAAATAAACTAAACTAAACCAGTAAATCCAGTCCAAGCCTTAAAATAGGCTCGAAAGTTTGATAAAGAAGTCTAGAAAAATGTTCAGAATTACTTATAAAATCCGCACTCAAAATAGCCTCTGTTTTTAAAGAACATCGACTCCAAAGCTTCTTAAATTATTCTCAAAAGCATGATCATAACATTACACGAAATGGAATATTACTTCACTGTAAATTATATCAAACCGCTTCCTACCCAAAAACGACTCGATTTTTATGTATTTACATATTTATTGTCGTATTTTCCTACGATTTGTGTCTTTGTAAGCCGAAAGCGATTTGTAGGTCACATGGAACTAAGTTGGTTACTGAATTATTATGGCCGGGTGGCTCAGCGGCTAGTGTGCGCGACCGCTGTGCAAGAGGCCGTGGGTTCGATCCCGCCTCGGAACATCTAATGAAAAGTTTTTTCTTTGTATAAACTTTACACCCGGTCACCCCTCTCTGCTGTTGGCGCCAGCTTTGTAGTAATTAGCCATGCAATAGCTTCTCAACCTGCCGTTCGGATTCGGCGTTAAACTGTAGGTCCCTTTCTCTTATGCGAAAATTAGAAGCGCACAAGCCAAGAGATTGAGAGAGGCTCGGCTTTTGGCCCTTTGGGGCTGTGTCAAGCCATTTTTACTGAATCAATATACTCTGTACCAGATGTACACAGAGTATAATAAGTTTGTGCAAAAGTATGTAACAGCCAGAAGGAAGCATCTCCGACCCTATAAAGTATATATATTCTTTATCAGCATCAACAGCCGAGTCGATATATGTTTTATATAATCGTTTCATCAAACTCTTTTTTTAAGCCAAAACACGTCGCAGAACTTTTACTTTTCTACTAAATGCCATCATTTAGCTCTATAGTTACACATTACTCTTAAATCTTGACACGTGCATTACCTAATCGCAGTTCATCTGTATTCCCATGAAATCAATTTGCTGTACCTCTTCCCTAGCTTTCGCTCTCAGCGTTCAAATTTAATTCAGAAATCAGAAAAACGTAGGCTAATGAATTATCATCATCCTACACGAAACACACGCCGCATTTCGCAGTGGCGTCAGTGGCTGTTGCTTTTGATGATGATGATACCCCACAATGTGGAGGTCAGCGACGCCGATTTTTTCGCTACTTACATGCATAATGTCCAATATTTTTCTATTCTTCCTGCTTGTTATCTACACAATATATAGTAGACAATATGCTAATTCATTCAATTAACTAAGCTAAGTGGATTTTGGATTGTTAGTCAGTTGGCGCGCAGGCTTGACTTTTACTACCTAACAAAACATTTTTATTGATTTAGCTAATCAGCTAGCGATTATTATGTAAAAAAAACATTCCAAACGATTGATTCTTGCATACAAAGTAGTTTAGAGAAGGAAACGGGAGCGGAAAAAGATAGAGAACTGAAGACTACTCCACTACCTGCTGTGTCGAATGCCTGTTGCTCACTTGAAGGTCGACTAAATACGAGCACTACGCGGGCTAAGCAAGAAAAGCATTAAATTCATGTGGGAATCTCTTTAATGCAGCGATGTCCAAAATTTGAAAAGGCAGCCACGCGTGGTTGGCAAGTTTGGTGATTGTGTGTGAGTTTGGACACCACTGCTTTAATGCTATTAATTGGGAAACAAAAAAAAATTTTGAATAAAGATTAAGAAGATTGGTTGCTAAAAATTAAACTTTAAACGATTAATAAAAGTTTTATCTAGAGCTCACAGAGAAAAACACGATTCGATAACCTAGATTTAAAATCTCTTTTTCGAAAAGATTGCAATCTTAAAAAATAGGGGAAAGTGAACTTCGGCTCTGCCGAAGTTTTGTATACCCTTGCAGCTTCCATTGAAAACAAAAAGTTTTTCTAACTAAAACTACTTTTTGGACCTTACTTTTCTATTGGATCTATACTATATAGATGTCTGATTGCGACCAAACTTGGTGAAATCATGGAAACGCATAATACACTGTTAATTACGAAATTTGGAGGCGATCCCATTAAAAACGAAAAAGTTTTTCTCACTAGAACTAGTTTTTCGACAGATCGTTCCCATGGCAGCTATATGCTATACTCATCAGATTTCGACCAAACTTAGTGAAATCATGGGAAAGGATAGTTAACTAAGACATACGTACTTTGCAGGCGTTTCCATTAAAAACAAAAAAGTTTTTATCAGTAGGACTAGTTTTTCGACCGATCGTTTCTAAGACAGCTTTACGCTATAGTCATCCGATCCGGCCGGAGGATACCTTTAAATCTGACGGAGGAGATAGCATTGAAACATACAGACGGACAGGCGGACGGACGGACAAGGCTAAATGATCTCAGCTCGTCATGCTGATCAAGTATATATACACTTTACGTGGTCGGAGATGCTTCCTTCAATGCGTTACAAACATCCGCACAATTTTATAATACCCTCTGCAAGGGTATAAAAATAGAAGAAAGTTAACTTCGGCTTGGCCGATGTTTACATACCCTTGCAGCAAGTTTTTCTTACCAAGACTACTTTTCGGTCCTTACTTATTTATGGGAGCTATACTATATTGATGTCCGACTTCGACAAACTTATGGGAATCATGGAAAATCATAACAAGGTAACATGTACGAAATTTGGAGGCGATTCCATTTAAAAGAAAAAGTTTTTCTCTCAAGAACATCTTTTTCGACCTATCGTTCGCAGCTATATGCTATAGTCATCCGATTTTGACAAAACTTCCCTCTATTTTTTTCTAAAAAAGGTTACTTTTCGGACCTAATTTTTCTAAGGGAGCTAAACTATATAAATGTCCGGTTTCGACCAAACTTAGTGAAATCATGAAAAAGCATAACAAACTAGCAAGTACATATGTATATTGGAGGCGATTCCATTTAAAACAAAAATGTTTCTCTCACTAGAATTTCTTTTTCGACCGATCATTCATACTGGTAGAATTGTATAAAAGTATATAAAATAAATATATGGCAACGTAAGGGACGAGAACTAGTTTTTCGACCGATAGTTCCTATGGCAGCTATATGCTATAGTCATATCGAATCGGTCAAAAAAGGAGTTTAAGTGAGGAAAACTTTTTTGTTTTAAATGGAACCGCCTCCAAATTTCGAAATTGTTAGTTTGTTATGCATTTTTACGATTTCACTTAGTTTGGTTGAAATCGGACATATATATAGTATAGCTTCCATAGAAAAGTAAGGTCCGAAAAGTAGACTTATTTAGAAAAACAAACTGCAAGGGTATAGAAAACTTCGGCCGAGCCGAAGGTAACTTTCCCTTAAATATTTTCAGAGATGATGTCTTCGAATTGGATGAAAATTTGATCAAAGGAAGCTTATTATGAGAAAAGCTTAACCACAAGATTAGAACTTTATTGGAACTCTTTTGCGGATGTCCTGCTCTTAAAGGGGTCAAATTGTGAATTTTTAAATTTTAAATATCTCGAAAACGGCTTAAGATAGAGCACGTCCGATCGTTTTATACCCTGTGCCTGTCAGTGGCGTACGCAGGCCCTTCTCAAGGGGGGCGCTTTACAAAATTTATCTTTAGTTTCTTCTTCCTTAGCCTTGTATTTAGCATGTAAATGTATATTTAGGGTGGGGATTAACCTCCAAAATCCCCACTGCGTACGCAACGGGTGCCAGTACAGGTCGCTGCTTGAATTCTCTATCGATTAAATAATTTGAATATGGTTGGAGGTCAACTGTATTAAAGTTCTTTGCTAGATCGTTTTCTATAAGCTTTAAAGCCAACGCGTTCTTTTCTGGGCCCCAAATTTAATTCAATAGTTTAAAAAAGATGTTTGGGCAAAAAAATAAAATTTATGAGAAATTTTTTCCATATTTTCCTTATTGATTTTTTTGAGATTACATGACAAGAATAGATAGAACTTCTTCAATTTTCAAGCTACCGACATGTTCAGCCCCTCAAAATGTTTGAAAAAGATGCGACTAGTATAAGGCTAAGTTTTTTAAAGAAATCAATTTTTGTCAAAGTGAATGTTAGCAGGCTCAAGGTCGAGATTTGATTATAGTTCAATAATCAACCAGAAAATTCAACAGAGAATACATATGAACATGAACAGTAACTTTGGCTGTGTGGACGGCCGTTTCGGCTGAAAATCGAACAACTCTGTGGTGTAGCTGCCTTAAGAATAACTTCGTAATTTCTTATAATTTTCTATGTTCTTCTTATAACTATATAGCGAAAAATGTTGATCCGAATTGGATAACTATAGCATATAGCTGTCATAAGAACGATCGATCGGACGGTAAATGGGTCTAAATAAAAAAAACTTATTATTTTCAATGCTTTTTTTTTTTAAATGGCTTGACACAGCCCCGAAAGACCAAAGCCGGAGCTACTTTCAATATATTGGCTTGTGCGCTTCTAATTTTCGCGCAAGAGAAAGGGACCTACTGTTTAACGCCGAGTCCGAAAGGCAGTTTGAGAAGCTTTTGCATGGCTAATTACTACAAAGCAGACGCAAACAGCAGTGGGGGGTGACCGGGTGTGTAAGTGTTTTCAAAGAAAAAACTTTTCAGTAAATGTGTCGAGGCGGGATCGAACCCACGGCCTCTTGCACAGCGGTCGCGCACACTAGCCGCTGAGCCACACCCGGGCCTAGCGTTTTTTAACTCGCACATTATTTTGAAACAGATTTTGCAAACTTGGTCGAAATAAGTCTATCAAAAAGAGCACTTGCAAGGGTATTACCACTTCGGCACAGCCGATGTCAGCTTAGTTTATTCGTTGTTCTCATACTATGGATTTGTCTTCCACGCAGACTTGATTAATTATGGAGGTGGATCATTAAGTAAACGAGTTGTAACATCGTGATAAATAGACTAAATACTAAATTTCATACATTGATCTGTCACATATTTTTCTCAGTTACCAAAAAAAAAATGGGAAATCGTAATTTCGCCTTAAAATTCTTTGTTAAACACATTAAAAAGGGTTAAAAGGGGATCATAAAGTTGTACAAATGTATGTTACAGGGAGAAGAAAACATTCCGACCCTATAAAGTATTTATATTCTTGATCAGCATATGTCCGTCTGTTCGTCCGCTTGAATGACTATAAAAAAAAGAACCACAAACTTTTGCTCGTACGTAGGTGTATACCATATGCAGATTAAGTTTTGTCTCAGATGTGGATCTTAGAGCCACACTTTCTAAGTTAAAACCTTTTGATTTAATATATATCAACTTAGGCCAAATATCAGTATATTCTTCGAAGCACAATATGATCGGACAAAAATATTAAAGTTAAACACGAAACAATTTTTGTTGGTGGAGCGGGGGTACAGCCGTGCGAGCACCCTAGCTCTATTAATTAACACAAGGAAAGGCTATTAAACACATCTTACCCTGAGTAACGGGGATATCGAAGTCGGGAGTGCCGACTTTAACTCACTCCTCGTTAAACTAGGTATTGACCTACCAGCAAAATACTCAGGAAATCAAAAAATAATTATTAATTAATTAGGATGTTCTGTAGTCGAGTGATAAACTTTTATTTTGGTGTTAACCTTAATTTAAAGACAGTAAAATCAAAGAAGTTCTGAATTTTGATTCGAATAGGAAAATTAACAGAACCAAAATCATGCTCAACGTTGGCGGATCTATACCATGGGGTTTAAATAGATTCAACCCTTGGAACGCTTGGAAAAAACATTTTCAGCACATTTGTCACAAAAAATTTGTTCGTTCCTATTTTGAGTTTATGGCAACTTTTTCTAGAGCATTATTTGTGAAAACCTACATATTGATTGACTTTTGTTAGCTTTCAAATGCGCTATCCCAAAAAATTATTCGATTTTTTTAAGCGAAGATATTCCATTTTGAATTCCTTGCCTTACTAGAAGCTAACTTTCAGCAGACTTTCTTTTCTGCATTTTCTCCCCTTTGTAAAACAATTACTCGGAAGCAATCACTAGACCCCGCCAAATTGATAAGCTACCATTCCAGGCGCAATTGCGTATACTTTGATCGCAGTCCGCTTTTAAGAGTTGGCCATCAAGACTCATCCAACTTGGCAACCAACCAGTCAACCGCCAAGCCAACTAACCAACCAGACCGCCGCGGCTCATTGACCAATTAGCATTAACAAATGATGGCTAGTTGCTGTAATTATGGCCATAATGCATATATCCAATGCTGGGTCTCAGTCCGTCCGGGGCCGCAGCGTCAAGGAGGCGTGGCCGCTGAAGGTGCGCTCCAAAGCGAGCTTAAATTCTTTGCTTGTAATTAAGTGCAGCTCAGCAGCAGGAGAAGGAGCACTGTGCGACATTAGCGGCGGCAGTTTAATTAATTGCACCCAGTTCCGTGGAGCGCCCACTTGCCACCACCCGGACCCTGGCCCCGCCGCGTCGCCATTTTCCAAAAGTAATTATTAATTTTGATTTGATTCAATTTGATTAGCCAACCGATTGAAGATTGTATGTGCCTTGTGCGCCTGCTGGTGTAGGCGTTGGCATGGAGCGCACAAAAAGTTGTTGTATTTTTTGCTCATTAATCATTTTGCGGCAAAGCGAGGTTGACATGTAACCAGCTTTGTGGATGGGGAGGGGGTGGTGGTGCGCACATCAACATCATCATCATTGCCGTGGTACGTTTTCTTTTTGCTCATTTCATGCCGGAAATGAAGAAACTGTCATAAAGCGATCGAAATCATTTATCATGCGATTTTCAGTTTTACTGCACAAACGCCATTTTGAACATTTCCCAGCTTTTTGTTTTTTCTAATGAATTTGAAAGTTTAGGATATTGTCAAAGGGATGGGGGAAGTGGTGGGAGTGGACTTACTCTACTTCTGCTGCTTTTTGTTTGGGAAACGGAAACAGATTCATATGGATGAAAAAGGCAGCATTATTGATGGAACGTTGCCACCTAAATGATAAATCGTTTTCCTTCTTTATTTTTGAGTGTCTTGGCAAATAGATTTCGTTACGTTTTCATTTTTATCAATATTTTAAAGTGTTTCCGTTTCATAATGAGCTTTTTCTTATGATATAGCTAACCCAGTAAGTTCTGCAAATAGTAATACTTTGGGCAATTTTAGTGAATGCGACTGAATCTAATAAAGCAAAATGCTGAAAAATCTGTTCGAAAATGTTCTCATAGATATTTTGTTGGGGGTTAGTTTAGAAATCTGACAACTCTCGAAACATTGGCTTATCCACGCATTAAAATAAAACATTGCTTATTGTTTAAGGGGAGATATACACCTACACGTTTAAAAAACCGATTTTTTATACCCTTGCAGAAGGAAGCATCTCCGACCACATAAAGTATATATTCTTGATCAGCACAACGCGCTGAGTTGATGTCCGTCCGTCTGTTTCTAAGCTATCTCCTCCGTCAGTTTTAAAGCTATCTTGACCAAACTTTGCAGGAAGTCTTCTGGTACAAATACGCTGCACATTTGTTGGAACTGGCCGGATCGGATGACTATAGCATATAGATGTCGTTAAAAAAACTATTTTTAGTGAAAAAACTTTTTTGTTTTCAATGGAATCGGCTCTAAACTTGGTATTTCTTAGTTTGCTAGTCGGACATCTTTATCATATAGCTGTCATAGAAAAGTAAAGTCAGACAAGTAGTCTTAGTTAAAAAAATAGGGGAAAGTTAACTTCTTTGGAAAGATCGTTCGAGAAACTAGTTCTTGAGAGAAAAACTTGTTTGTTTTTAATGGAATCGTGCTTATCATAGGAAAATACTTATATTATATACCATTAATGATCGGACCGTTCGTTCCGATGGCAGCTATATGCTATAGTCATCCGATTTTGACCACACTTTGTAGAATCGTGTGGGAGCATATAAGACTAATACAAGCCAATTTTGAAGGCATTTCCATTGAAAACAAAAAAAATTTTCTAAGACTGCTTCTCAGACTATACTTTTCAGCTATACTATAAAGATGTACGATTTCAACCAAATTTGGTGGAATCATGGAAAAGCATAGTAAACTAAAAAATAGGGGAAAGTTAACTTCGGCTCGGCCGAAGTTTTGTATACCCTTGCAGCTTCCATTGAAAACAAAAAAGTTTTTCTAAGACTCTTCTAAGGCGAAATTCGGAGGCGATCCCATTTAAAACAAAAAGTTTTTCTCACTAGAACTTCTTTTTCGACCGATCATTCATACTGCTGCTGTATGCTATAGTCATCCGATCTCGATAAAACTACATAAATTAAGTGTATGCCAATGATAAGGAGGTTTGCATTAAAAACAAAAAAGTTTTTTTTCACTAGAACTAGTTTTTCGACCGATCGTTCCTATGGCAGCTATATGCTATAGTCATCCGATTTCGACCAAACTTTGTGAAATCATGGGAAAGGATAGTAAACTAAGAAATACGTACTTTGGAGGCGTTTCCATTAAAAACAAAAAAGTTTTTCTGTTTAAGACTAGTTTCTCAACCTATCGTTCCTATGGCAGCTATATGCTTTAGTCATCCGATCCGGCCGGTTCCAACAAATGTGCAGCGTATTTGTACCAAAAGACTTCGTGCAAAGTTTGGTGAGGATAGCTTTAAAACTGACAGACGGACAGGGCTAAATCAACTGAGCTCGCCATGCTGATCAAGAATATATATAGTATACTTTAAGTGGTCGGAGATGCTTTCTTCTATACGTTACAAACATCGGGACAATTTTATAATACCCTCTGCAAAGGTATAAAAAAATTACTGAATTACATCATAGAAGTATCGACACCGTTGGCAGACCTATTCTTGTTTCCGAATCAGATCTATCAGATTCGGTATGAATTCTAGAATAGAATAAAAATAACAAGTGAATATAGAAGATGGTGATACTTTGCCATGATACATTAAATTATCAGAGTCAGAAACTCAATTTAAATTATAACAAGAAAGGAAGCTGAAGTCGAGTGCTCCGACTCCAAAATACTCTGTGCCTTTGATTTCACGTGTTTTGACAGCTGACGATACTGTACCCCCGCACCATAGAGCAAAATTGTTTCAAGTATAACTTCGGTGTTTTTTTGGTCCGATCTCATTTTACTCTTCAGAATAGAGGGATATAGGGCCTTTCTTGATATATAAAAAGTCACGAGGCTCTAACTTAAAAATTTTTACTTTGACCGTTTTTTTGCAAGTAAAGGGTGGAGGGGGGTTAATTTTGAAAATCTTAAACAAACTTGATCTGGGTATGTTATATGGTACCTACCTACATGCAGAAATATGTGGCTCTATCTCTTATAGTCTCCAAGATCGACGCGTTAATACAGATAAACACACAGTTTATTGCGGTTAAAAGGGGAAGGGCGGTAAATTTTCCAAGTCTAAAATCATGTAAAGGCGCTGGAGTCGAGTGCCCCGATTCCAAAATTCCCTGCTCTCTTGATTATTTGAGTTTTCATTCATTTTCTAAGAATGTGTACACACACACTCACACATACACGCAAGCACGCGCTAGCTGACAATTCCCATTTTTAATGGGAACAGTGTTTAAAAACTCGATCTGGCTCTATCCCTTATAGTCTCTGAGATCGACGCGGACACGGCTATATCGACTCGGCTTTTGACGCCGATCAGCGAGTAAAAACCACACCTCTTGCTTTTGGCGCCAGCATTGCAGTAATTAGCCATGAAAAGCTTCTCAAACTGCCGCTCGGATTCGGCGTTAAATTGTAGGTCCCTTTCTCTTGTGCTAAAAATTAGAAGCGCACATGCCAAAAGATTGAGATAGGCTCGGCTTTGGCCCTTTGGGACTGTGTCATCTTGACAAGCTAATTTTACTTTACTTTTACTATGGTTCACTATACTCTGGATTTGATTTTACTCTAGAAGAAATGAAGGTTGTTTGACCATACAATACATAGATTTAGCATCTCACTAAAAGAACCATTAATCGAAAGGGGTTAACAGGTTGAAACCATTTTTAGGGTCCTCATTTTTCGATACTTATTGTTTTGTTGTAAAATTAGGTTTTCGGTATAAGTATGTCGATTTTATGTTAAATGCATAAATTGGTATTAATGGATAATTAAAATAAAAAGTCTGAGATCAAAGGAAGACTGAATCATTTTTAACACATTAGCTCTTTTTCTTTCTAGAGTCAAAACAATCTGTTCATAAATATTCATTTCTCGAGAATCGCTCCTATTGTGGACTATAAGCATTTGCATTGTCTGGTAATTAAACCAGGGCTAGGGTTACCAACTTCTCCCCATCTGTCTATTTTTTTTAGAACTTTTCACTTTTTTTTTGCCTTAATTTTTATGACTTAAGTGGCTCGCCCCCTCCACATCTTGGCGACTAAGGGTTTTTTTGTGGGTGTTGGGCTTTGGGGGTGTGTAACTGTTATATTGCCTGGCTGACGCCCAGTGTAACTGAAAATAACATGCCATGGAATGTGATTGTGGCATGCACACAAGTCGTTTCTTAGCGATGTTTAAGGCTCGAGGAGCAATTTTTGTATTGCAGCGTTGCCAAACTGCAGTGCCGTTTCTTTCTCTGCTGGGGCACACGGTTCACGGTGGGCGCAATAATCATAATAAATTTCAATTATCGTTTGCATTTTGCTGTTGCATATGAATTATGTGCCCACTCGCTACACTTTGGTTGCCAGTGGCCAGTTGGTCAGTTGCCTGTTATTATTAAGTCATTTGAATGCACTTTGTGTGCAGGTTCCCGCCCCACATAACCACACACACACACGCACAGATTTGCACTTAACGTTGAAGTCAGGCAACAATGCGACGCCCTTTGCCTGGCCCTGCGTTTTGTTTGTCGCTGGGCCATTTAATGTCTCTATTATTGTTGTGTATTTGGCGTTGTTATTGAGTTATTAACACACACTCACAAGCACACACACTCACCTTAGCTGACCGTCGTCGCAGACGTTTAAAACAAACGAGTTTGGTTTTTGTTCGCGTCAAAGCTTAAGCGTTACAGTGCCGCACACATAATTAGGTACATGTACATTTAACAAACAAAATGTGAACCATTCATTAAGGGCCGTTGGATTATAAGCTGGCGCAACAGGCATGACACCTTGTAACAGACTGAGTGAATAAATTAGAGTGATTCGCAGAGGGATCTAAATGATTTTTTTTGCATTGCACGGACATGTATCACCCCTTCTTTTTTCCCTATAACAAAATGCAAGGTAATAAAACTTTCGTACGCTTTGTTGGCGACCGTGATCGATTTGAATGATCTCGTTTGAAAAGGTTTTTGTTTTTCAAGAGAAACTGGGAAAAAAAATTGTTCCTTATTTGCGTTTGGGGTTTGTACGTCTTGAAAAAAACTTTTGGGGCAAACCTGGCTAAGATTAGAGCCGTTATGTTTAGAACAAGCACAGCAATACAAGGTGTACATTAGCGGCGTCGATTTGTAAATCGAAAACTAGAGACAGTTCTAAGAAACTTTCACCAAGAAAACATGGGTCTTAGACGAATCCTTAGCCCGCGCAAATCAACTTCAAATATTTTAGTACATTTGGAAAAACCCCCCAAAATTAGCATATATCTGATCAATTTAATGTAGAAGCCATACAAAGTGGTAAAAAGTCATAGAGTGTCTAATGTACTGCCCATCGCTTTGCAACTGTTACTGCCGAGCATTAAAATTTGTATTCCTCATAGCTCGACCATCGTTCATCCGATCTTCATGATTCCTTTGGAGAGTCGATACATTACAATGATTTCTATATGTGCGAAAAAGTGCGAGCCATCTATCTACAAATCCTCCAAATCCCTGCTATGGTATTAAAACTTGGGCGGAGACGAAATTAGCTTAGCCTTCTCGTTTTTTTAAAGCACTTTTAGAACGGTTGCACTACTTTAGTGTAAGCCTTTTTCAGTTTTCTTAAACCAATGGTTACATTCGCAATATTTTTAGGAAAATTATTGTCATAAAATCCACTTTGTTTGTAAAAACTGTAAAGGCCTATTTATCAGAGTAATCCTATGTTCCATACTGGCGCTACAACTTATCAATGAGTTAATAAATTTTCGAATTTTATGTGTAACTGGATCAACGCCTAAGTGGGTAAAAGATATCAATAAACGCCAAAGTTAAACATTAACTATCTGTCCTTAAGCAAATGAATAGCACTGTTCCATCTAATATCCAACACCTTTTTGTTGGTGCCTTCTGCTGCTGCTATCCTCCGGTTTTGCCTTGATTCTCTTTTGGCTTTGATCGGAGTTAATTTGATAAATTGCGGGGCTTTTGCATGCATTTCATTGTATGGCTGCCACGCCCCTTTGGCGGTCCCGGCTAAATATAGAAAACTATGCATCCAGAACATGGTGCCGCCGCTCCAAGTGGCAGGGCAAATAGAAATGTAATTAAATTGTTTCGTTTTTATTGTGTGCCGACGGCCATAATACCAAGAACCGGAGAACTGACAGTCGCACCGGCAACGGGAACGGTTATGCACATGGATATGGGCATGTGGTGTGCCGGGTTGGCTTGTTTGTAGTCGTGTAATTGAAATATATGATTATGAATATTTATGCATTTTATGTATTTTGCTGTTTTGTTGTCTCAGTTAATTTAAATAATTTACCAACACTTAATTATGGGGTTTTTAGTGGCGCGAACAAAGCGTTTGGCTTTATTCTGCTTATCCCTAATGTGCTCTAATGTCCCCAGTGCCGCATGTATGAGTGGGGGTTAGTTAGGGGTTAGTTTTTTCTCGGACAACCGTAATTAGTTTTAATAAGGCAACACCCCTTGACTCCATTCCCCGTTTCAGGCTTCCCCGGTGATGGTGATGATGATAGCAGTGCGGCCAAACGTCGACGCTCGCGCACAAATTTCAACTCCTGGCAACTGGAGGAACTGGAGCGCGCCTTCTCCGCCAGTCACTATCCGGATATATTCATGCGAGAGGCGTTGGCCATGCGTCTGGACTTGAAGGAATCACGAGTTGCGGTGAGTTAAGTTGCAATTGATGCCCCACATTACGCACATCAGGCGAACATTTTTGCTGAGATTATACGCTTTGTTCCAGATAGGTATGGTTCCAGAATCGACGTGCTAAGGTGCGGAAGCGTGAGCATACCAAAAAGGGACCAGGACGACCGGCTCACAATGCTCAACCGCAGACATGCAGCGGCGAGCCAATACCACCAAACGAACTGAAGGCCAAGGAGAGGTAGGATTAACTAATTGATTTGTACCAAAGGTACACAGAGTATATTAAGTTTGTGCAATTGTTTGTAACAGCCAGAGGGAAGCATTTCCGAACCCATAAAGTAGGGATGTTCTCAATTCCGATTTGTTTTGAAAAGTAAACCGATCGCAATTCCGTTTCGGTTGGGTTTTGCTGTTCTCAATTCCGACATGCCTGACGATCTTGATCAGCATCAACATTCGAGTCGATATAGCCATGTTCAGTCTATTGTCTATCTGTCCGTATGAACAAACAAATTTATTTTAAATTTTTGCCAGGCCCCTTCCTTTTTCGCAAAAGGGAAAATCGTCATAACCCTCAAAGTTTTTTAAAGATCGGATGAGCGATTGTCAATTTATGAGCAATTGCGCTGCTTTCTGCTGCTACTGAAGCAGCAAAATACATGGCTATAGCATATAGCTGTCATCGGAACGATCGGTCGAAAAACTAGTTTTAGTGATAAAAACTGGCCAAAAGTCGGCATTCTAGGTTCAAAAAAAATCTTCAAAAGTACGAGTTTTCAACGCTATAGTCGCTTTGTATCGTTTAGTACAAAAACTTTTCTCTTAACAATAAAAGTCACAATTATATTTAACATGATTCTGAATTATCCAAAATCAAAAATCTACATGTTATATATGTATCATCTATAGGTAAGATCAGTTGGACCGAGCTTTTTGAAGTTTATTAAAAATTCCGTACGGACGAAGTAGGCTTTTGCGCTCAAGTTGAGTTTGAGAATAATGCATAGATAATTTAAGTACATCCAAGATCAAATCATACTAGAACTGTGACTTTGCCTCTCACTAACCGTTCACCTCTTCTTCTATACCTTTTCTTTCAAAAATTTGCAGGGCGCGTCGTCGCAAGAAATTGGCCAAGGCCATCGACAGGCAGGCTCGCAAGCTCCAGGCCAAGGGCATCACGGTGGACTTGGAGGCCCTCAAGGCCGAATACATATCACAGCACAAGGCGAATGGCACTTTCTCGGATTCGGATCTCGAGGATGATGGCATTCAGATCGATGTGGTGGGTGGCACCGACAGTGATGATGAGCTGGACAGCGATGCCGTGAGTCCAGCTCGCATGGGCAGCGGTCACCAGGGTCTGTTACACGGTTGCGGCGGCGGTCTCGATGGCGATGGGGATAGTTCGCGAGCGGGCAGCTTTATAGGCGGCGGCGGCAGCCTGGGCAGTCCCAATTCGTCAGCGGCCCCACCATCCCTGACAGTAGCTGGGATGCTTTCCAATGGTGGCGGTGGTCCCTCAACGGATGGCGGCGAATCAGAGGATCAGATGCAGGAAGTGGTATCCGCCGCCTCACCCAAATCGCTGCTCTTTCCCGCCAAAGCTTTTCACCAACTCAACCTGCAGAACACACAACATCATCATAACACGGCCTCGGCGGCGGCGGCAGTCGCAGCAGCGGCCAATCTCGTCCACCAGACCTCGCCCATCAGCATGCGTCGCAGCAATCCCTTCAGCATCGAGTCGCTGCTTTTCAACAATACGTGAGGTAGCACTGGTTCCTCTCCTTGGAGTCTCTGTCCAAGTTCTTTTTGGGTTCCTAGAGGTTTGCTCATGTCCTTCTCTCGATTTCCCTTTCTGCTCAAAAGACTACACAGAAATGGTTCGGAGCTTGAAATATGCCTAAGTGATTTAATTTATTACGTTTTTTTTTTTGAGTGTATTGTTCCAAGAGAGACTAAATTAGTATTGTAAATGCATTCGGTGAATATTATTTTGAAAATTTTTCAATCTTTTTTTTTGTGGCTGTTGCCCAAAGCAGTGCTTAACTAATTATATAATACTATAATATATATACACATATATGTATGTATAAATAATGAATATCAAGTAAGTTTTTTTTTGGTAAGTGTTTGCGTGTGCGTGTATGGGTGCGAGAATTGTCTGTGTGCGTGTGTAAAAATGTAATTTAATTTAGCAAAGAAAAATATATGAAACAAACATCAAAGTAAGCAAACAATTTTTTTGTCCTGATTAATCGACTATGCTGTAAAAATCATCCGAAATAAAAAAAAAACAAATATTATAAAAAATGAGACACCATATTCCGTATAGAATGCAGATAAGGAAAACCAGTTGCAAAATTATATTGTATTGAAAAATTATTGTCAAACAACAAATAAAACCAACAGCAAAAAACTGTCAAAAAAAATGTGCGATTTATTTTCGTTTTAGAATGGCGAATCGTTTCTTCCGTTCCGTTCCGGCAAACATTCAATAAAACCAATTTAAATGGCATGAAAAGTACACATCAATTGAAGGAAAATGTGTTTTTCTTATAGGCAGTTAATGAGACGGGTACGCGGGGTGGGAGTACAGCCATATAAAAAATTGTTCCATAAAAATACAGAGCATAAAAATATGATAAACAAATCAATTGAAAGACGTAAAATTGGTAATGAAACGGGTCGATTATTATCTAGAGAACTCTGAAATCCGATCATTATAAAAAATGTTTTTATGATACTCAAGCCATAAATTCGACAGTGTATAAAGAGACCAGCAGAGCCACCTGAACTCAACTTATTCAACATTGTAATCGCGAACAAGTGGAACTAGTTTAAAAAAAAATAGTTTATTTCGAGACTGAGCTTTCATAAGAATTGTGAAAAAACATGTTTACACTTGGACCATTACATGGTGGGTTAAGTTAGTTTCTGTAACCCTCTTTCAGGACTTTGCTAAACATGGAAAACCGAACTTCGTGTGTTGATTGAACACTTTTTTTATGTGCAAAAGTACTGTTGAAGCCAAGATGAGGCTTTTCAAATGTGGGAACTCTGGTTCTGGAAATTCAAAATTGTTGATTAGTATGAGATAGTTATCCCAGAAAACATTAAATAAGTGCACAGAATGATTGTGATATATAGGAAAACTACAGCCCGTGAGCTTAAGCTGCAAGGATATCAATAGGATCATAGAATTCAGTTTAAACTCCGATCCGAAATTTAATATAGTATTCCTACACAAAAAAATCTCAAAAATTACCTTTTTTGGCCTTCTAGGTGTATATCTCCCTTAATAGCATTCTTTGGAACTGTTTCAGCAGATAAAAGGTGCCTAGGTACTTCATTATACTCTACAGTCGAATAAATCGTCTGCTAAATGGTTAGAACCTGGAGAAAGCCGTCCGAAACCACTGAAAACTGCTGGTAAGGCTTGTGTCGTCAGTATTGAAATGCTCAACGACCAAATCTGAAACAAATTTGATCTGAGTATTGTACAGGTAGGTAGGCTACATGCAAAAATTTGTGTCTATCTCTTATTGTCTCTGAGAGCGACGCTTTCCTATAGACAGACGAATATGGCTATATCGGCTCGGCTGTTAATGCTGATCAAAAATTTATAGAGTCCTTATCTCTGTTTCGTACTAAGAATTTGATCAATATCTCAAAATAGCATGTAAAATCTTCTACAACCCTTCAATAAAGTGGAAAAGTCGAATTTTGTTGTCGTTATGAATAATAATAACACAGATGCTTCCTTCTGTGCGTTACAATTTTCCGGACAATACAAAAATACTCTGCAAGGGGTTAAAAAAAATTCCAATCGAGAATCTCTGGGGTCATCTCAAAAGAGAGGTCGGAAAGACTTTTTGTCAAAATAAAAATCAACTTTGGAACATTGTCCAAAGAGCATGGTCGACATTCCAATTGGAACTTTTCGCAAGTTAATATCCTCCATGCCAAGACGAATGGAGAAAGTCTTGCAAAATAACGGCGGATATACTGGTTATTAGCGGCCAGATACTTAGATTAATATAAAACAAGACCAAAAATAGTCAAATATTGATTTAATTTAAACATTTATCTTTGTACACCTATTATTGTGTCCAGCCAAAATTGGCGGGTTTAAGGAAATATTTAATTTAGTTGTATATTAAAGGCTTTTATATATTTATTTATTTATTTATTCGCCATATGGACTTAATCCTTAATTGACTACATTAGTATTAACCTAAATTATAAAATAGACAAAATTTATTGCCTTACGGACGAAAAATACTCAGCTAGCAGTTTTTTTACTATCGATTTGTTGGAGTCGAAGTCAAAACGCATGCTAACGGACAAGGAATTAAAATTTTCAAGAGCCCTAAAATAGGTTCATTAAGGGAATAGTTGGTTCGGGAAATTTGGTGGGAAAAGGGTTGAAAATATCGGAGACTCCTACTTGGTACATTGAAGCTTATCTTGCCTAACAAGAAGGGACAATCAATACAGCCTAATACAAGGTCATTTAAGAACATTAGGGACGCAATGGTTCTCCAATCCTACAGGGTTGAGAGATGCAACAGGGCACACCTACTAATAAAAGGCGGCAAAGGAAAGGGTTGTGAAACTTTTTTTACATTTTGTTAAAAGACATACCCTTGCAGCTTCCATTGAAAACAAAAAAGTTTTTCTAACTAAGACAACTTTTCGAACCTTACTTTTCTATAGGAGCTATTCTATATAGATGTCCGATTTCGACCAAACTTAGTAGAATCTTGGAAAAGCATAACAAACTGCTAATTACGAAATTCGGAAGCGATCCCATTTTAAACAAAATGTTTTTCTCACTAGAACTTCTTTTTCGACCGATCATTCATACTGCAGCTATATGTTATATTCATCCGATTTTGATAAATCTTTGTAGAAATATGTTAAAGTGTATAAAATAAGAATATGCCAATAAAAAGGACGTTTTCATTAAAAACAAAACATTTTTATACCCCTTGCAGAGGGTATTATCAAATTGTCCGGATGTTTGTAACGCATAGAAGGAAGCATCTTCGACCACATAAAGTATATATATTCTTGATCAGCATGACGAGCTGAGTTGATTTAGCCTTGTCCGTCTGTCCGTCCGTCCGTCTGTCTGTTTCTATGCTATCTCCTCCGTCAGTTTTGAAGCTATCCTCACCAAACTTTGCACGAAGTCTTGTGGTACAAATAGGCTGCACATTTGTCCGAACCGGCCGGATCGGATGACTATAGCATATAGCTGCCATAGGAACGATCGGTCGAAAAATGGAAACGCCTCCAAAGTACGTATATCTTAGTTTACTATCCTTTCCCATGATTTCATTAAGTTTGGGAAGTTTGGAAATCGGATGACTATAGCATATAGCTGCCATAGGAACGATCGTTCGAAAAACTAGTTCTAGTGAGAAAAACTTTTTTGTTTATAATGGAAATGCCTCCAAATTTCGTATTTCTTATTTTGATATGCTTTCCCATGATTCCAGTAAGTTTGGTCGGAAATCGGACATCTATAAAGTATTGCTGTCATAGAAAAGTAGAGTCTGAAAAGTAGTCTTTGTTAGAAAAACATTTTTTTTTTCAATGGAAATGTCCTTAAAATTTGCAATTATTTATTTGGTATGCCAAAAACTTATTAAAGTTTCAATCATTTTGTAAAAAATTTAGTTACGGATTGACATGGTTCATGGTTTCAATTTGCATTATTGAGACGCGTGCCCGAGCCTGCCCATCAAAAACAGGAGGCCCTGCGAAGTGTCAATTGAATTATTTTCGTTTAGATGCCGCCGCAACTTCTGCTCTGCTTTGTTGCCACATACGGTACAATTAACCGTTCGAACTTTAAGCCAGTAAGCTAACCCCCCTCCTCTACCATACCCGGTGCTGCACAGCGTGCTGTCGAGCCGCGGTCGCTTTCATGGGAATTTGTGTGTAGTTCATTTCATGGCAATTTTATTGCTTATTAATTTTTCAGTGTTCGCGCTCTGCTGTTGCTCTTCTCCTCCAGCTCTTGATTTTCCAGCCTGTTGATATGATTATTACGTTTATGTATTTTAATAATTGTGCATGATTTGGAAGATTTTCAACTCGTGTGCCCCCGTTGCGCTCGCGTCCATAACTTTTGTGGCTCAATTACTTTTCGATGCAAATCAAATTGGGCGCTTTAACCTATTCTTCACACGTTTTTCATTAAACACTTTTTCTGCTATTCCGGCTCCTTAAACCTGACCATCCGAAATTCTTTGATTTGGATCATCATTTTACAGATTCAGGCTATTCTCTCTCTCTCGCTGCGTCAGCATGGTACCTTTGAAAATGAGTTTTTTTATGGAACTGGAAAAATATTTTGTATAAGATTATTGTGCGTGTTAATATTGTTTATTGGAGGCAACTTTAACGGTGGGTTTTGATGACTGATCAGAGCGCTTCATCTGGTGGAGTGGAATTTTTCGAAGATACCCTCGTACCCCAGTAGTCATCAGACTTTGATCAAACTTCGTAGAATTGTATGGAAGCAAATAAAAATTAATGAAAAGCATGTTAAGAGACAATAGAAGATATTGAAAAAAGATATCACTTGAACTGGTTTTTCTAACTAAAACAAATTTATGACCAATCGTTCCTGAGGAAGCTATTTGCTATTCATTCGATCCAGCCTGTTCCAACAAATGTGCAGCCTAAACGTATTTAAAGACTTCGGTCATAGTTTGAAAAATATATTTTTAATTTAATTAACATATCAGATGCGGAAATGCTGAACAGAGGAATCTGGACATTATTAATCCACTTTTGCTGCAATTAAAATGCTCCAAAAAATTGGAACGAAAAAACGATATGAAACATGTTTTTATAGGCTTCCCATAAAAACGAAAGCGTAAGCTAAAGCCGGTCCTGCCCGACTTCGATATACCCGATACTCAGTGGAATTAATATTTAATTAGGATCTTCGACTTGAAAGCTTTTAAATAAATCACAAAAACTAGAGCTGCGAAATAGATTTTAACTTAACAGTAAATTATATTTTGAATATTCCCATGTGTTCTACAAATCGCGTTCTACCCAAAAGCGACCCTATTCCCACATGTAGACCATATGGGATTAAATTGATTAATTAAAAATAAATTTATTGTTTTTTGTACCCTGTTCTTATTAAAAATGCGGTTCATGTAGTTTTGCAAATGTATGTAACAGGGAGAAGGAAACTTTTCCGACCCCATTGAAAAGTTTTACGAAATGGACGCCGACATAGGTAAAGTGTTTACAGTATTCATAGTATTTTGCAACGAAAAATAATAAAAAGAGAAGTTGGAAGCATTATGACCGGCCAAGCAGTCAGAAAGCTGACCCAACTTTTCTCTATCTCTTATAGTCTCTGAAATCGACGCGTTCGTACGGACAGACGGACGGACGGACAGACGGACATGGCTAAATCGACTTGGCTGTTAATGCTGATCAAGAATATGTATACTGTATAGGGTCGCAAATGCTTCCTTCTACCTGTTACATACTCTTGCACAACTTCGTGATCCCCCTTTTCCCATTTTTATTGGGAACAGGGTATAAAAACACGATTTTTGAGTTAATGATGCAAAAATTTTCCCAATATCGTTTTCTACGGTGTGTCAATTTTTCATATTGCTATCTTTTATAGTCTCCGAGTGAGATGGGATATGTCAATGGTTAGACGCTTGGCCGCGAAGGTTTCTTAGGTCCAAAAATCGCGAAATCGCTTATGTGTATTTATGAATCGCTTAGTGCTTATATTACAATGGCGGCGTTGATAAATGGAAGCTGTAGATTACACGGTCCAAAATATTGCGAAATAAGGGCTGTGTACCTTCAACAAAATCTTTTTCGAATTTTTTTTTGGCTTCAGTCATTGTGTTATGGTGTTAAGAGCATCCCCTGAAAATGTCAAGTCAAAAAACATATGATTTTTTTTTTTGAGAATTTTTTCGTGCAGGTGGACGTATTGTCGTATATCGAAAAAAATTTCCTTTTTTTGCGAATCAATTGTTGTTTCCGAACAAAATCATTAAAAAAAACACGAAAAAGTTGATAAACATTTGTTTTTTATAAGTTACTATTTAAATCATTAGTTTTTTATCTTTTATCTAAAAATATGCAAATCTTGGAAAATCAAACTTTTTCATTTCCTTAAGTTTTCCTATGATATTACTTTGTTACCACGTCTTTACGATCTTTGACCAACATTTCTCAGGAACTACTGAACCGATTTTGATTTTTTTTCTCGGTGAAAGCTAACACCTGAATGCATCATTTCCACTTGTAGATATCACTTTTAGTTTTTGGGTAATTTAGTTTTTTGTACACCCTTAAAAAATGGCACCCGAAGGTATACAGTACCCTTAAGATACATTCAGCTACTTTGATACGCAGAGACCTAGTTTCTCTCTTGAACCGCCTAGTCGAATTGAATTTACGAACGCTGTTCAAAGTACTGTGGATTGTATCGTCTATGGAAATCCGGCCCCAAATATTCAAAGGCTGGATAAAGAAAATAGTCCCATAACATAACTATATCCAAGGTAATAACAGCATTTTGAAAAATATGCCTTATTTAAAAACTAGTAATGGCTTTCAAATTGTTTTCAAAAGTTACGTAAACGACACGATCGTTTCGTAAGCGAAACCTCAATCATTTTAAAAGACTTAAAATTAAAAAAAATTATTAAGCAACTAAAAATTACGGAACAGGAATCGACTAAATGCTTAATGCGTGAATTAAGACCAAAAATTTGATGAAGGCAGTTCGTTTAAAAAGATTGAGTGTAAATCGTTTTTGAAATTTAAAGAATATAGTCTAGAACGACTAAGAATATATATTAGCGCGGGTCAAATTTTTAATCGAGCGTTTAGCAAAAAAAAATAATCAACGGTAAATTCTAAGAAAATTCTCTTAAGAAGCCAGGGAACTTTAACCTTCGGATGGCAATAAATCAAGTTCGTGATGTTTGGTCCAGGAACGATAAATATTTCTTGAGCTGTTTAATGTATATAATTTTGACCTCGCTAGGCGGGACCTGGGAATTGATTTTAGACTTATGGTTTCTTGCGGAAAAATTCTTCGAAATTACCGAAGACTACTTTTCTGCTATTCGCTTTGTTAATTTTTTCTCATCCATACAAATTGACCCGCCCTATATTATTAATAATTCGAGAGAAAGACTCATTTTAATTATTTATCCTTGGCAACCTGAGTGAAATGTATGGCAACAGTGTGGAAAATGAATGAAGCTACGATAACCGGCTAGCAATTTTATCGTTCGAAAAATCATTAGAGAAAATAAATTGTGCATACTTTGAAGATCATTTATTGTGATAATTTTTGTTTGGTTTAAGCAAGGTATTGGTCACTGAACGGAGAGCCTTCATTCATATCGTACTTCTGACATCATATATTCAAGTATTTTCTCTGTGTGCATTACCTTAACTTGTCTTCAGATCCTGCCCATACTAAGTTTCATTTTATCCAGTTCATCGTTCTTCTCTTTTAAATTCGAAAGCCCCAAAAAACACTTAACACCCTACCTTATAGCGCATAATCGAAATCAATAAAGATATTAAAGCGACGCTTTTAAGTTTTCTGTAACAGATTCTTAAGCCAACAACAGTACAACAACGAGCCAAACAATGGGGATTAACGCTTCATCATAAACAGGCCAACAACAAAACAAGTCCAAGTAGGAATCGGAGTCCAAGTCGGAGATGATTGTCATAATTATGGGCATTTTGGTCTGTTGTGGCCGACTCTCTCTCTCTCTCTACCGACCGACCGTATTGTACTGGCTGGTTTCTGTTGCCTCATTTTGCTGCCGCTTCCATTTCAATTTCTCAGCGGGAGTCAGAGTTGAAGCTGTCCGGGCCCATTGCTAATCAAAGTGTTTATCGTGGCCGATCGTTTGTATTATGATTTTTGATGCCTTAATTTATTCACACTCGATATGGTTTCGGAACGTGAACTCTCGGTGGTGTTAATCTTTGCGCCCGGCAACGTTTTCTATTTGCTTTCGAACGCTTTTCAATTTTCACAGCAGGTCGGGGCGGACTCCGTCACCGTCTTCGTCATGGACTCTCTCGTCCCAACAATGTTTGTAATTTATTTCATTGTGCGATGATTAGCAGCATTTCTTCTTTTCTTCCAGTCTTGTCTTCGCCCATCCCCGCGACTGCTCCACTTTCTTTGTTTTGGTCTTGGTTTTTGGAGTTTTCTTTTTGGTTGCCTTATTAGTTCATAGTTATGGTTATTGGCATAGTTTATGAGCTGGAGCGTCCGTCAACCTCATCCGCTGCATTGTCTGAGTGTGTGGACGAGAAGCGGGGCAGGTAGCAGCAACAAATTGAAAAACCTCTCGCTTTGTGTGGAGTAAAATCCAAGCATATTGTTATAATTGAGTTTTGATTTTTTTCCCTTCCTGCGCCCACAAGCTGCCACGCCCCCCGGGAGAGTATGCAGGCAGCTGGCTGGGGGTTGAAAAGCTTGGGCTGGGCGCTGACACCAAATATCATAATAATGAACTCAAGTGCAAAACAGGGACCCGGCGTGGTGTGAGTGACTTTTAATTTACTTCAAATCCGAACTCAACTACATGACTCCTGGGGGAGTAGTTCCTGTGGCAAGTGCCACGTCCACCACGGAACACACCTCGACGTGAAGCGACTTTTGACTTGGAACCAACAAAAACAAACAATAAGCCACCACCAAACGTTAAGTTCCGACTAACACTGGAGTACACCGATATTTTGGGATGCGGAACATGGATTCATGGGATGAGACTGAGTATTTATAAAGCCTTTCCTTAGTTTCGATGATTTTAGGCAAATACACTTTTCTCAAACGTCAAACGCAAACTAAATAGCGCCGCTTAATTAAAATTTGATATTCTATCTATGTACTTATCTATCTATTAGCAGATGGAAGTTGACAGGAGCAGCATTTTCAAGCATTCTCTCGAGAGATCTTTTGGATATTTTGTTGGTCACATCGGTGGGACCGGACCAAAAGAAAAATTTTCCATGATATTTACGAACAAGTCGACCATTTGTTGTTTAGTGTAATAAGCGACAGAAGTTTCTCATATTTCCAGCCCACCCCAATCACTACATTCTGCCCTCTCTCTCTCACCGCCTACAAACACCCAAGAACGTAGTAGTATGTAGCCATCTCTCTTTCCTGGGCACATCATTAATTTGTTATTCGGAGATTATCTATTTTTATTGTTATTAATGGCAAACAATTTATTAAGCTACGAGGACGAGCCACCACACATGCTGGACGAGCTCACTGCCAAGGGTTGGGTACGGTGGTAAGTCATCAACAAAAAATTTCACTAAACTACGTGCGGGTGTTTTCCAGATGGATTGCTCATTATGTCCTGCCCAAAGAGATGGGGGCGTTGGAGTAGGTGGCGGCGAGTCGGCTGTGTACAAGGTGTTGACGTTCTGTGCACTTTGCGCCACATTTTGCATTGGTCGTGGTGTGTATTGGATGCCCGGATGCTCATTAGTATGCGTAGCGCCCACAAAACGGTTTATTAGGGTCATTAGCGGCGCCTCGATGATCGGCCCACTTCCTTGCCCAAAGGGGCATTAGACAAAAGAGAAGGCAAGACAAGCGTCTGCATATGTCGAAGAAGTTGCTTTTGTGTTTAGGGGTTGCAAATTTTAAGCTTTTTCAAATAATTTCGTTGCCTTTTACCATTCAGCAGCAGCTCTTGTAAAATTAAAAGCTCAATAATAACAAAGAAGCACGAAAGTCGGTGAAGTCCGAGTTAAATATACCCTTGACCTGACACTGTATTGAAAACCCTGCAGCTTCTATAAGCTTATACATTTATTTAGAAGAAAATAAAATTGATAAAAATAGGGGAAATATAGCTTCGGCTTGGCCGATGTATACCCTTGCAGTTTGTTTTTCTAAATAAGACTACTTTTCGGACCTTACTTTTTTATGGGAGCGGTACCATATAGATGTCCGATTTCGACCAAATTTAGTGGAATCATGGAAAAACATAACAAACATGTACATTTTTTAAGGCGTTCCGATGACAGCTATATGCTATAGTCATCCGATCCGGTCGGTTCGGACAAATGTGCAGCTTATTTCTACCAAAAGACTTCGTGCAAAGTTTAGTGAGGATAGCTTTTTTTAAGTGTATTTAGATATTTTTTGCAATTTTACATTCCCTTAAAAATTATTTTTAGTAAAAAAAACGAATAATTTTTATGAATAGCTTCAATTTTGCAATGTGCCATCCAAATCGAATTCACATATTTTGTTCAAGCTGTTCTGGTTTTCACTTGTTTATGAAACGCTGGGAAAATGTTCATAATATGCCCTTAAAAATTAGAAACGGCATTTTAAACTCCTATATTCAACTACTATCAACTATTTTGAGTGATTATTTATTGGATTGTTTTGATTCACCAGTTGATTAAAGTGAAAGTGTAGTCACTGGAAATAATTTGGAAATGAAACATTCCAATTGCAAATCGTTCGAATATCAGAACAGCTAAAACCAATTCGTTCGATTTTGTTTTCATTTAAAATCGAAGAAATATGTGAAAACCGGAACAGGCCTGATAGTTTCTCTTTCTCTCTTTCCAGCCTTGTTCATAGCTCTTCTTCCGTTCATCTAACTCAGAATCGACCAAATGAAGAGGACAGAAAATATGATTGTGTAGGTGAGCACTAAAAACAGCAATCGAATTCCTTGCTTTTAAGGGCTTCTCTCTCAAAAAGACGCTCGTTCGGGAAGAGACTGTGTGAAAAGCACAATGACTGCGGCTCTCCGTTGCTATTGGCTGAAGAGGACTGATCTAATCTTTACAGCTTGGCTATACCGACTTCCTCTACCTGTAACATACATTTGCACAAATTGATGATACCTGTTTTACCCACTTTGTAATGGGTAAAGGGTATCAAAAACCAAATAACAAAATAAACTGCGCATAAATTTAAAATTAAATAACCATAACATAATAAATTAGATTCCAATAAATCCAATTAGTCATGGGCAAATTATTATTGAAGGCACCGGCTTGTCAATTCGAGACTCGAGTCAAGTTGTTCGAGTTCAGATTGTCGCCACCCCTGCAGCGACCCCGCCTCAACTTGTAGTTTTTTATGCTTTGTTAGCATTTTCGTTGATAAGCCAAAGATGAGGCAGAACAAGCTGGACTCCTTGTTCTCGAGATTCTCCTCTGGGACTGAAATTGAAATGCAATGAAATGAATTAAAATGTCTGTGAGGATCGTCGATCGACACTCGACTGTCTCCTCTCTCTGAAGACAAGCTCGTCTCACATTTCCGTTATGTCAAAAGGCTGCGTAGACAAATGAGATAATTGGAACATGAATTTATGTGAGCTCACTGCAATGACAAGTGGCTGCTGCTCCACCACCATCCGCCATCCCCCATCCTCCATTCTCTGCATACCATTTGAGATTTTGTTGTGTGTGATTTATTTAATAAGCATAAAGGGAAGGGGAGAACAAAACGGGGCAGTTCAGTTCACATAAAGAAACCCACGCTGCCCCCACCCAATAAAAACAAAAACCAACCCACAAACCATGTCTGTGTCCCTGGCCCTGTCCACTCCAAACAGCATTCATGACTGTACAAATTTATTGGCCATCAGTCACAATTGGCAGTGGCGGGAACGGGCAAACGAATGGTGGCAATATGTTGCACACGCGCGCCGATAAGCACCCCGTCAGAGCGGGAGGACCGGGCCAATGTTGGCATACACCAAATCGATGAGTCGGTTCGTCCAACAATGGCCCACGTGTCGTATAAGGAATTGTTAAAGGGGGCTCTTTCGTTTAAACGTCTGATTTTGAAGATTTGTTTTTTCTGTTATTGGACTGCTCCCAAACGCAAATTTCGTGCACACCGCTGGTACATATATTCAACAGATCTAACCTCCCTTGACAACCAGGGATCACATTCGGTCTCCTTTGCGGATGACACTGTGTTTCTGGAACGTTAACCACTTCTTATTTATTAGAATTGATGGTGCAGAGTCCGCATGGTAGCCATCAAGCTGATTGCTTTTTTTAAGCAAGGCATTATAAAATTCACATTTTCCAATTTTCTCGAATACCACGAGGTTCTCTGCTTTCAATGGCACAAACTAAAAGCCTTAAAGTCTCTCTTTTTCCGAGCGAGTCATAGAGCATATCAGGAGCGACTTCTTGTTGTTCCCTTCCTTCTTGTGTATAACGTCTTCTCTGTGTTCTTTTTCCTTGAACGCGCCGGACTAAATGAACATCATTTTTTGCCACATTTGTGGAAGGGGGAATAGGCGGGGGGCCACTCCAGCCCCCCCTCCCGTGTGAGTGAGTGCGAGTGTTTGTGCAGTGAAATAATGGCTCTCAATGATATTAATACGTTCGCTCGTTATCAAATTGCGTTCGCATGCAAAATGGACGGATTGCTACGCTGATGCAGGCGTCTGGTTTCACCCCCAAATG
Source organism: Lordiphosa collinella (assembly GCA_018904265.1). Classification (NCBI taxonomy): domain Eukaryota; kingdom Metazoa; phylum Arthropoda; class Insecta; order Diptera; family Drosophilidae; genus Lordiphosa; species Lordiphosa collinella. Next base: position 74,240 of record JAEIFV010000021.1, on the reverse strand, counting down.
ATTCAGCTGTTATTATTACTATTATATTTCCGTTTGCTGGACACCAAAACGGACATGAAACGAGCGCCATATTTAAGCTTCGTACGTGAGCGACTGAGACTGTGATTTGTGTTTTGACGTTGCCCCAACACTCCCCCACTTTGCAGACATAAAAAAGCCTAAACAATAAACAGACAGAGACGAACGAAAAGCAAAAACCTCAAAATAAACAAACGTGAGCGGAAATTTTGAGCAGCTTGTCGTGGCGAGGCCAGACAAGACGGCCGGAGAAGGTGACAACATGTCGAATGCAAATAAAAACGGCGACAAAAACTTTATTTAATTTCAAAGCTAAAAATGAATAAAATAAATTTTCCACATTTGACTTTTACAACAACAATTTGGAGCTGACTGCCGTAAAACGCCCCCACGGACGACCCCAACAGCAAATACTTACAAATGGTGACCCCGAACCCGTAACCGTAACCCGTAAAGCGTAAAGGTTAAGCGTAACCAAAAACCATACGCAAAGTTACGATAATCGTTTATTGAAATGCAAATTTTTTGCTGATTTTGCTGCTTTTAGGAGTCAATTTGAGTTTTGTCCCCGATTCGGTTGCTATTTTTCCATCTCTAGATTGTAAGTAACTTAGGGATGGTGGCACTTTTTACACTTGTGTTATGATTGTCTCCATTTTGGCCAATACAAATATATAAATTTACATATTAAGCAGACAACAAAACAAAACTCAGGGGAAAGACAAAGGTTGTTGTTTCTACGGAGGGTTAAATAAGTGTAAATGTGAGGGAAATCGTGATTGCAAGGATTGTGGATACCCACGGGGGAATATCTTCAGGGGACGGGGCCCAAAATCAAAATGGGGATGGGGGCAATTGGCCTAATGTCTGACCCTCAGATCAATTTGAGCAAAAACACTATAACGAAACAAAATGTATATTGTGGATTATTAGATCGTCGACTATTCTAGCTGATCAAAAATAACATCTAAGTGAACAGTCTCTTGCGACCGGTGCAGCCCATAATTGTTTGTTTTCCTTATCGATCGATAAAGAATCTCGATTACTAAAAATGTCCAGAAGGTACGATCCTTCTATCTAAAAGACTGCCGGAGATATGACGGTTTTTCCAACTTGCGGGGGCAGGAGGGGCGTGGAAAAAATTGAAAATAAACTTGATCTGACTGCAAGTATAAGAAGCATATATCCCATACATGTCAAACCTCTGTCTCTTTCCATCTGTTTGTTTGTTCATACGGACAGACGGACGGACGGACTTGGCTAGATCGACTCAACTGTTGATGCCGATCAAGAATATATATAATTTAAAGGGTCGGAGATGCTTCCTTCTGCCTGTTGTTTTACTTTTAATATATTTTTTGTACCTTTGGTACAAAGTATAAAAAACTTTTGAATTTGAAAAAAAAATCGCGGTCTGATCGGTTGCTTGTCAAAAGTTAGGTAATACGAAGAGAGAAACTTGGCTTTAAAAAACAGCTGTAATTCTTTTTGTTTTGGGCCCAATATTAGCGTAGCTCGAAACACCCAGCGGCTCAGAACACCCTATCCTTCCCCCACTATTTAGAAAACAACTCACTCTGTTTCACTCATCCAATTGAGGTACAAAAGTTTGGTAAAGTTCGAGCCACTTGCGAGTAAGGAGCAATATACATCTACTGCCAACCCTTCATATAAGACTGGGTTTGTTAAAAAATTGTGTGAAGGCTTAACAAAAAGACGGCGATGCATTTGCATATTTGAAGAGCGTGTCCCTTTACCTATCCTACACTGAGAAAAAAGTGATTCCTAAAATTTTAGGAATCTGGTTTTTATGACCTAAAATTTTCTTTTTAGGCAATAATTGCCTTTAAAATGTTAAATATAGCCTAAATCTTTCCTTTTTAGAATATTGGTGATAGACGACCTCGAGCAGGCTATCACCAATATTCTAACAATTAGAAAGGTCGCCAAGCAACAATCTTTCCATTTTGGTAAAAAAATTTTAAGGAATTTGAGTGCTTAAAAATTGTCCAATGGGCTAAAAATATTTTTGCCTATATATTTTGTATATTTTGACGCTATTTTCGTAAAAAATCAATAAATGCAATGCAAAAAAATATAGACAATGCTAAAAACACCTTAAAGAAATTAATAAAATTAAAAAATAATAAAAAAAATTTAAAAAAAAACAAATGCTCCTACGGGAATTTGAACCCACGACCTCAACGTTCAAGGAGCTAAATATATTTTAGCCCATAAATTTTGTACATTTTGACATTATGGGCATAAAAAATCGATTAATGCATTGTAAAAATATAGACAATACTGAAAACACCTTAAAAAAATAATAAATTAAAAAAAAATGAAAAAAAAACGATGCTCCTACAGGGATTTGAACCCTGGACCTCAACGTTCTAGAGAAATAACAGCCCTTTTGTTCCAAATTTGTTTCAAAATGCCAAGCAGGTATGGGCTACAATTTAAAATAAGATTTAGAGGCATACAGAACAACGCGGGGTTTGGTGGTGGTGATGGCCGAGACGGCGGTGTCAGCTGTTGTTGCAGTCTTTTTGTGGTCCTGAGTTCGAGTCCCCGTAAGGGTAAGTGAAAAGTTTTATTTGGTGTACTATTTACAAATTTTTTTTTTTATTTATGTAGAACTAACAGTATAATGTTACATTACATGCTAGCATAGGATTACAGAGCAATGGTGACTGAGGCCTTCAGCTCTGGGTTTTGTGAGTATTTACATATGTGTGAATTTACAAGAGGTGTGTAATGAGATATGTGTGTGATTAATTAATGAACTATTATTGGATCGTGGTTTATGAATATTATCTGTTAGATGGAATGATACAAGTTTGTGGTCTTTAAGTAATTTAGAATAAGAGAAATGTTTGAGGGTGTAAGATTGGAAAGGAGTTGAAGTGGGTTGTTGCTGCCGAGAATTCTTTGTCTGTGCTTGTTGTGTGCGGTGCAGGAGTAAAGTATGTATTCTATTGATAGTTGGTTGTTGCAAGAGGGACATATGTTGGGGCTTTTGTCGATGTAGTATATGTGAGTGATTTTTGTGTGTCCAAGTCAAAGTCGGGTATTTAAAAATTAAAATCAATCGCACACAGCAAAATAGGAGTTGGTGGTGTTTGTTGTGTGTGTGTGTTTGCATGCACAACCCTTGCAGTTTTATTTTCTAAATAAGACGAACGAAGTCTTTTGGTAGTTTTGTCAAAATCGGATGGCTATAGCATATAGCTGCAGTAAGAATGATCGGTCGAAAAAGAAGTTCTAGTGAGAAAAACTTTTTTGTTTTAAATGGGGTCGCCTCCAAATTTCGTAATTACCAGTTAATTATGCTTTTCCATGATTCCACTAAGTTCGGTCGAAATCGAACATCTATATAGTATAGCTCCCATTGAAAAGTAAGGTCTGAAAAGTAGTCTTAGTTAGAAAAACTTTTTGTTTTCAATGGACGCTGCAAGGGTATACACAACTTCAGCCGAGCCGAAGTTATCTTCCCCTATTTGTATACACTTGAAAAGTGTATTATAATTTTGCCCAGAAGTTTGAAACGCATAGAAGGAATTATCGCGGACCAAATAAAGTATATATATTCTTGATCAGCATGACGAGCTAAGTCGATTGAGTTTTGTCCGTCCGTCTGTCTGTTTCTACGCAAACTAGACCCTCAGTTTTGAAGCTATCGAGCTGAAATTTTGCACTGAGTCATCTTGGAGAGGCACACTGCACATATGTCGATGGCCACTTCTTGTAGCTGCCATACAATTTTTATACACTTAAAAAGTGTATTATAGTTTTGCCCAGAAGTTTGGAACGCATAGAAGGAATCATCCCCGACCACATAAAGTACAAGGTGGGCCAAAAGAAGTCATCCGATGTTGTTTGGCTTTTATTTTCGAAATAAAAAACGTATATTCTGTTTTTTGATTATATTTTTTTTGAACCTTTAGAATTTTATTGGTCATTTCGAGAAGATGGTATCTGCCAAATGGGCGCCGTTATAATTGATTGCCATACGGGGTCGTTTTATGGCATTTTTCATCACTTCGGCAAGATCTTCGGGCTGCAGATTCTCGCACTCGTGTCGAATGTTGTCCTTGAGGGCTTCCAAGGTCTCGGGCTTGGTTACGTAAGCACGGGATTTCAAAAAACACCACAAAAAAGTCTGGAACGGTTAAATCGGGCGATCTTGCAGGCCAGTGCAAATCGCCAAAACGAGAGATGAGGCGACCCGGGAACGCCGCCTTCATAATGTCGGTGGTGGCTCGCGCAGTGTGAGCCGTTGCTCCGTCCTGTTGGAACCACATGTCCTCCAGTCCTAATTCGTCCAATTGCGGCAGAAAAAACCCGGTTGGCATGACCCTATATCGCGCACCGTCCACTGTTGTCGTTTGACCAGCGGCGTTCTCGAAAAAAAAATGGCCCGATGACTCCTCCAGCGTGAACAGCGCACCATGGAGTCACTTTGAGCGGGTGTAATGGCTCCTCGTGCATCACTCGTGGATTTTCGGCGCCCCAAAAGCGATAGTTTTGCTTGTTCACGTACCCGCTGAGGTGGAAATGAGCCTCATCGCTCATTATGATTTTGGTCGAAAATCGATTATTCACGATTATTCCGCGTTCTTGGGGAGTATATCGATCCATGGCTTGTTCACTTGTATTCTACATCTGTCTAGTTCACAAATGTCAAAACAGATCTGACTTTGGCGGCTATTTGTAAAAATAAGAGCATCTTCCAATAGGGTGACTTCTTTTGGCCCACCTTGTATATATAAAGTATTCTTGATTAGCATGACGAGCTGAGTCGATTTCTGTCTGTTTCTACGCAAACTAGTCCCTCAGTTTTGAAGCTATCGAGCTGAAATTTTGGACAGAGTCTTTTAGCTGCACACTGCACATATGTCGGAACCGCGAAAATCGGATGGTCACTTCTTGTATCTGCCATACAAATTTTTTTTGTTTTTGGTTTTTTCATTTAATATCCCGATGACACAAGACATAAAGCTTATAAATTAAGTCATTGGTCACAAAATAAGGTCAGTGGTCACAAATGTTTCAAGTGTATTTAAACTTCGGCACAGACGAAGTTAGCTTTGCTTTCTGGTTTTATTTCAGAACAGTTTACATACTCCGAGTTTTTTTTTTTGTATTTTAAGAAATTTTTCTAACGCGTCGTGTCTGGTGCCACCTCCCCTTGTCCTTTCATATCTCACTTGGTCGATCGATCAGAAATCAAAAAGCAAAATCTCATTAATTTGACAAGCATTGCAAGGGGCACACTTCATCACACTTCACGCCCAAAAGCCGCTCAAATTTCCAAACACCCCATTCCGTTCCCTTCACCCCCTGCCGCCTTCCGTCATTTAAAGCGTCACGACGCTGGGAAAGATAAATATTTTCACAATAAATGCATAATAGATGCACCCGAAAGCTAGAAAATATAGATACCACAATTAGACACCAAAGATGGCCAAGATAGGTGGGTCGAGGGCGATGTAACTGTCAACTGAACTGTCATGGGTTTTTCGGATATTTGGGGTGGACGCGGAACTATTTACAGAAATGCTAGATACGGCTGATAAGATAAATAATTGGAATATGAAGCTGGCGCAGAATCGGAATCAGAAGTCCAACCCCCGAAAAACCAGTCGACATGTGACATGGTGGCTGCGGCTGGGTCTGTGCTCTGTTTAATCACAGCAAATAATTAAATGTCCATTTCACAGGCAACGAACGTCAATGTCGAGACCCCCAAAAAACACCCAAATCAAATCAGATTCGAAATTCGTACCCCGTCCCCGGCACCACCTCCACGATGACGACACGTGTGCGACAAGCGGCATTAGCATTAAGACTTAATTTAAGTGCTTATCGCCCAAAACAAATCAACATAGGCCACCCAACACCCCCTCAATCCGCTGTCCGGTCGGATGCAGACACCTGAAGCCCCGACATTGATTTCTATTTCGATTATTTATACCCAAAAGAAATCTCGCTGTGCTTTATTGTCAGGTGACATTTATATGAGTAACGCTCACCTAATGAAGTTATTAGACCCAGTGCATAACCCTACCCCTACGCCATATTCCACCTGGCCCCACACGCATCAATTATAGTGAGCACGCGCATTTCGTATATTATTTCTGTTTGAAAGTGAGGGGAGCCCAGAAAAGGCGCTACATTCATTGGGGGAGGCATTTGAGGCAAGAAGGGAACTCAGAGATATGGGGACAAAAGTTGTCATAGCTACATATAAAGTTGGGTTTCTTAGGATAAGGCTAATACTTTACAAAAATATGATTCATTTGTGGGAATATGGCTGCATAATACTCTCGGCCACAGGATACCACCCCCCAGTAATGGTTCCTACACCCAGAACTTGCGAGCACACACACCCCACAACAACACCACCACCACCCAACTCCTATTTTACTGTGTGCGATTGATTTTTATTTTTAAATACCATATACAATTTTCCACTTACCCTTACGGATTCGAACTCAGGTCCTCAAAGACTGCAACAATCGCTGACACCGCCGTCTTAGCCATCACCACCAATCCTCGCGCTGTTCTGTATGCCTCTAAATCTTATTATAGATTGCATCCCAAACGTTTTTTTTTTTAAATCTATTAATTTTTTAAGGTGTTTTCAGTATTGTCTATATTTTTTACAATGCATTACTCGAAAAGGGCTGTTAGTTCTCTAGAACGTTGATGTCGAGGGTTCAAATCCCCGTAGGAGCATCGTTTGTTTTATTTTTTTAATTTATACATTTTTTAAAGGTGTTTTTAGCATTGTCTATATTTTTTACAATGCATTACTCGATTTTTTACGTCCATAACGTCAAAATATACAAAATTTATGGGCTAAAATATATTTAGCCACTAGAATGTTGAGGTCGTGGGTTCAAATCCCCGTAGGAGCATCTGTTTTTTTAAATTTTTTTTTTTAATTTTATTAATTTCTTTAAGGTGTTTCTAGCATTGTCTATATTTTTTACATTGATTTTTTACGAACATAACGTCAAAATATACAAAATATATAGGCAAAAATATTTTTAGCCCATTGGATTATTTTTAAGCACTCAAATTCCTTAAACTTTTTTACCTAAAATAAAAAAAATTTTAGGTCATAAAAACCAGATTCCTAAAATTTTAGGAATCACTTTTTTCTCAGTGTACCATAAATGTTTAGTAGCCCAGCGCCATGTCAATGCATCTTACGTTTCCTATTATTATAATAAGATCTTAAATAGATTTCTTAATATTATTAAGTCCAAATTTGCTAGAGAGTAGGTGGAAGTAAGTTTATATTAGCTGATATTCAAATATTTGAACCTCCCTTGAAAGGGTAGCGTCTAGTAGGTGTCTCCCCAGCCGAATTCCACTCCGCAGTAATTTCCCAAAAAAAAAAACTATCTTATATTTATGATTTGACAAATCAATCGTTATACTAATGTCATTCTTTTTTGTTGGGGCGCATTCACCCTTCCCCCATCCTGCCACTTGCCCTGGCAAGCGTCACTTATTAATTTCGTTATTTGCTCTCTGTCCATTTTATTTATTCATAAATTTTATCAGCACAAATTAAAAACAAATTAGTCGACAGTAGGTAAATAATAATAAAGTGTAATAAAAATCACAACCGCTCATGTCGCTCAAGGGCTGCTGTGGAGTGGGCGGTGCGGGGTGGGCGGGGGCGTTCTATTTCTAGGAGCCAGTCTGTCGATATGCGGCGATAAGCAGCGAACGAAAACCCTCGGAACGCCAAACAATTAAAACTTTATATTCATTTAGTTTATTTGCTGGTATTTGATTTCATTTTTGTTATTTTTTTTTTGGGTTTTTGTTTGTTCTTTTTCCCCATTTAATTGTAATGACATTTTTATTGTTTTTAATGCGTTTTTAATAATAATTGATTTGCGATTGCAACAATTTGATAAACCAAGTAAATGAAGCGCAAACAAATGGCGATAGTCGCAGCCTGATGGTAATGACGAGGAGCAGGAAGAGGCAGATGTTGACGCTGTCCAAACTCAAGGCTGCGATTGGTTGATTATTTGAGGCGAATGATATCATTTTAGAGCTGATTTTTAGCGCTTGAGGTCAAAAGTGTAGCGTTTTGGAAGTACTTAAAAAAAACCAATGATGCCAATGATGTCTAAGGATATCGGAAGAGATAGAATAGAAACAGACGGACGGACGGACATCAATAAATCAACTTAGCTTGTCATGCTCATTAAGAATATAAATATATACACTAAGGTGGCCCTCGATTGGAAATCATTCGATTTGATTTTAAACCAAAAAATATAAAGTTTCACGCAGAATGATTAATGTTTAGAGGTCGCTCACGAGCCCTAAAGTTTGAAAAAAAGGATTTTTCTTATTACTAAGCCATACAACTAGTTGAAACAACTCTAAAAATTTAAAATATCAAAATTGTTTTTAAATTATCATATTCTATGCAATCCTTCCTTTCCAAAATAGGGTTAAACATTTTTGCACGACTAATATTAATGGTTTTATAGCTTGAGATTTTGAGATTTTTTATTCTTGATTTTACTAATTTAACGTGTAAATATAATACGTATAATCAAAATTAAAATAATTTAAAATCAACTGTTTTTATCTTTGATTTTTTTATTTTTGAAGTAGTAAAATCAACAATGTCGCTTCTGATTTCGCAGTAGAACCAAAAATGCTGGACATTTAAAAACAAAAGTGCGGGCCTTTGATTTCAAAATGCTGACAATTTTGATGAAACAACTACTTATCATTTTTTAATTTACCGCTTTTAGGTGAGTAAGGACAACTCGACAAGCGTTAATCCGATTTTTACCATTCCTTTGGCGGATCGATAAATAATCCTGATAACTAAATATATCCAATTTTGTTGAAACAACTATTTATCATTTTTATACCCTTGCAGAGGGTATTATAAAATTGTCCGGATGTTTGTTACGCATAGAAGGAAGCATCTCCGACCACATATAGTATTTATATTCTTGATCAGCACGACGAGCTGAGTTGATTTAGCCCTGTCCGTCTGTCCGTCTGTTTCTATGCTATCTCCTCCGTCAGTTTTAAAGCTATTCTCACCAAACTTTGCACAAAGTCTTTTGGTACATATACGCTGCACATTTGTCGGAACCGGCCGGATCGGATGACTATAGCATATAGCTGGCATAGGAACGATCGGTTGAAAAACTAGTCTTAAAGAGAAAAACTTTTTTGTTTTTAATGGAAATGCCTCCAAAGTACGTATTTCTTAGTTTACTATCCCTTCCCATGATTTCACTAAGCTTGGTCGAAATCGGATGACTATAGCATATAGCTGCCATAGGAACGATCGGTCGAAAAACTAGTTCTAGTGAGAAAAACTTTTTTGTTTTTAATGAAAACGTCCTTATCATTGGCATACTCTTATTTTATATACTTTTACACAAGTCTACAAAGTTTGGTCTAAATCGGATGACTATAGCATATAGCTGCCATAGGAACGATCGGTCGAAAAACTAGTTCTAGTGAGAAAAACTTTTTTAGTTTTTAATGAAAACGTCCTTATCATTGGCTTACACTTAATTTAAATACTTTTACACAATTCTGCAAAGTTTGGTCGAAATCAGATGACTATAACATATAGCTCCCATAGGAACGATCGGTCGAAAAACTAGTTCTAGTGAGAAAAACTTTTTTGTTTTTTATGAAAACGTCCTTGTTATTGGCTTAATCTTATTTTATATACTTTTACACAATTCTGCAAAGTTTGGTCGAAATCAGATGACTATAACATATAGCTCCCATAGGAACGATCGGTCGAAAAACTAGTTCTAGTGAGAAAAACTTTTTTGTTTTTAATGAAAACGTCCTTGTTATTGACTTAATCTTATTTTTTATACATTAACATATTTCTACAAAGTTTAATCAAAATCGGATAACTATAGCATATAGCTGCAGTATGAATGATCGGTCGAAAAAGAAGTTCTTGTGAGAAAAACTTTTTAGTTTTAAATGAGATAGCCTCCAAATTTCGTAATTGACAGTGTATTATGCTTTTCCATGATTTTACCAAGTTTGGTCGAAATCAGACATCTTTATAGTATAGATCCCCTAGAAAAGTAATGTCCAAAAAGTAGTCTTAGAAAAGCTTTTTTGTTTTCAATGGAAGCTGCAAGGGTATACAAAACTTCGGCCGAGCCGAAGTCAACTTTCCCCTATTTTTATTTTTTACAGATGCATTGATATGTGCTCTGTCGCATAAAGCTCATAAATCCAGATATTTATACCTAGTGATGCCTCCATAACTCCTAGAGTGCCAAAAATTCGACAAAATAGTTCTTCCGCCATATCTTTAAAACAAAAGCTGATAGAGCCAAACCGAGACCAGTTTTGTAATTAGTGGACAAAACTGGACCAGAATTTTTCATCGAAGAAGATGCAACATACAACAGTAGTCATTTTATTCCCCTGTGTAATTATTGTAAAAAAAAATGTTTGTAGATTTAAGTCATCTTCTCAATTTCTTTGAAAAGCTTCCAATTTGAAACTATTTATTTTGAATGTTGTTGATTGGCCGAAGTTGATTTTATATTTTGAATAATGCTTATTCTGATTTAAATGCCAATTTCCTCATAATTTTCAACAACCAAATGCTTCACTAATGTCAAAGCAGATTTCCTGTCAAAAAAACTACTAACTGGGGTGAGAACGGGACTGTTCCAGCTATTAGCAGTCAGTCAGTGAAAGAAAAGTTTTTCAAGGGAATCACCAGACGCAAGACATCCACCTAATAGAAAATCAAGAGCTACAAAATGGCGTCCGATAAGACAAAAGAAAAAGGAAAAACCAACGCCCCGCAGCAAATTAAATGAAAATTTGTTTGTGTGTGGAAAAATCAAGTGAAAATTAATTGAATTGAGTTGAGTGCAGGGCAGAGCAAAGCAGAGCAGAAAGCCAGGCGGCTGCCCGTTTATAGATTTTTGTGTGGCGATAACACCAAAAAAAAGAAGTAAAACGGGAAAGAAAGAAACGCAGGAAAATGGAATTTCTGCGCTTTTCTTTTGCCAATCACAACAAGCCGAGCCAAAGGAACTGATGCAACTTTTGTTGTGCTCTCGCTCTCTGCCATAATTCATTTGCCGCAGAAGACGCAGCTGCGCAGTAAGTTAAGAGTCGTGTGGGAGTGGGCACAGGGGAAGGGGGCTCAACATATTTAAGACATTATTGCATTATAATCGCATAAAACAATCAATAAAATGTCAGTTTTCGCTGCCAACAGAAGCAGCGCTGCCGCCGCTTAAATCGGCCAAAATCATAACTGTGAAGCAGAAGCAGCAACACCAGCAGCTTGCATAAAATTTCCCCGTATTTCTTGGCCACGCCTTGAAATACAGCTATCTCGTTCGCTCCCTCTCGCTCTCTTTCTGTGTGGTTGACATACGCACACACACACACTCAATGGCACTGGACACACACAAATTCACTTTAAATCAATTTTTTTGGCGTTTTTCATTTCATTTTCACAACGACGACTGTTGCGCATTGCTCTTTGTGACTCTCTCGCTCTTTCTACTGCGCGCGCTCTCTCTCTCTCTCTCGCTTGCACACACTTTGCAGCAAGGTGTACAAGGTAGCAGCATTCGCTCTCTCGCCCTCTTCGCTCGCCGCTTAGTTTTAGTCTGTGAACAACAGTCGTGAGCGAAGCATCTCTGCTGACGAATTAATTTTGTTTGATACAAGCGCTCTCTCGCTCACTCACAGTTTGACATTTATGTAAGAGGCGGTGAGAGAGCAAGTGCAGTACGGTTGGGGAGGGCAAGGTGACGGCGCCTTGGTGTGTTTGTTAAGTGAAACCATTTTTCTTTTTATTGCTGTCCAACGACGCTGGCAGCGCTGCCTACTTGGCGTTTTGTTATTTCTCGCTTTGGCGCACATAAATTTCGAACGGTAATGATTTTGCTTGCAGTCGCGCATGCGACCGGCAACAACAACAACGCTGACCACCAAGTGTTGAAAATGGGTTTGATTGTTGTTGCTGTTGTTTTCGTTAGTACTTTTGCAGGTGTCGCGCTTGCCATCTCACTTTTTAGCAACCAAAGCCCCAAAGCGGGCTGAAACCTTCCCAGCGCGTTGACACTTTTACACACACACACATATGCGATTATTTTAAACCCACACGAAGCTTTAGTCGTCGTCTTTGCCGTCGTCGTCGTTGTTGTCTCCATTTACATTTAGACCTCAAACGCCAAAGCCTCTCTCTCCCTCACTCACTCTCCGGCGCCGGACTACACTCACCCGACCACCGATTCCGTGTGTAATTTTAATTCGAATCAATTTCTTTGTCGCCGCCGCGGCCTGTGCACAGTGGGAGCGAGCAGCTGGGAAGTCTTCCAGGACCTCTTAGATCCTCGACGGATTTATTCCTTTGTTTTGTTTTTGTTTTGGTGCCCAAAGTTTTTTTTCCCCCAATGGATCAGCTGATCAAACGGCTGCAATTGGCTGCAACTGCGCAGGCGCCCACGACCACCCATCCCGCCCTGCAGCTGTACTTGGCCAATACGCGATTTTCAAACTGGTCGCCATATTTTTCCTCTGGCTCCTCCGCCTCGGTACAAATGCTCCGGCAAATGGCTTTCATGCGGAGCGCCAATGCGGCTGCAGCGGCGGCTGCTCTGCAACAACAACAACAACAGCGAGATCCTCACCATCAGCCCCGAACTATGTTAAAGGAGCTAAAGAAGAGACATAAGACGATGACGAGCATAAGGTCTGAGTTGCCACCAACAAGTGGTTGTGTCAATGAGGGTAAGTTGAATGGGAGGAATCCCTAAAGGGGTTTCACACAGTTAGTTTTTGTTTTTTAAATCGATTTTTTTTAAATACACACACAGAAAATTTCAAGTCAATCCAGCAATTATTTTGTGAAGGCGCTTCAGGTAAATTTACAGTGCCGTTGAGTCGGCGTACACGATTTCTCAGAAAACCAATCGGTCCAAAATTTTACACAAGCTTCTAAAATGTATTGTTAAGAAATTAAACGAAGCTTTTTCCTCACCGATAGTTTTTGCTTTAATAAATTTAAAGGTCATCTTAGGAAAAAAGTTTGAAAATGGCTTTTTTAAGCCAATTAACACTATGTAACCCCTTACAGAAAACGGTTTCGTAAGAGCGTAAGCTGGAGAAGTAATGCTTCTTGTAAAGGCCCATGGCAACCCGCAGCAATCAATTTCATCACAGACCGTTTTGTTGTTACAATTTTACGATTGTTTCTTCTCTTTTCCTGAATTTCGTTTGAATCTTTTAAATAAATTTAAATTCTAAGACAATGGATAAACAAAAGTAATTATCGTAGAATATTAATTTTTAAGTAAACGGGATTTTATTATTTAGGCCTGCATCCAGCACTGCGGAAAATTCCTGCCAGGAATTTGCTATTTATTTTGAGTTTGTGGAACCCAAGTAAAATATTTTGGCCGAGTTTGAATTTAATTAAATTTAAACTAAACGTTAAGCGTTTAACCAGCTTCGGCCTACCATTGTAGATAGTGGATTATTATAGATTGAGCGGTCGGGTGTGATGACATCACTCCTCGACATCAGCCTCATTGGTCTCACAATTCGTTCTAAATTATTGGACCGAGGGCTAAGCAAGACTCTCCAGTGTGGCCCGTAAAAGAAATAAGACTCAATGGTTGGTAGCCAATTAAATAAAGTCTATTACATTTGAATACAAGATAAGAACAAGAGCTTAGCAGCCGGGTCAAAACCTTGGCAAAATGCATCTGCGGCATGTGTAGCAATAAGGGAGAATGAAACTATTACAAAACAGAAACCGCTATTATATTTATATAAACATTATCTGGCGTTTGGTTTGTTCTCCACCCCCATTTGCCTCCATCTATACGCTCATCACATCCAAAATAATTGTCAACAATATATTCCTGAGCTGTGCAATAGCTGTTTTAGGGTCCACACACGCTTAATAAACGCCGCTATCGATACGCCGCTATCTATACAATGTGTGGATTTTGGTCAAGTTGCAGGATACTAAACAAACGAAATCGTAAACAGAAAATTCCTGGCACAATTTTTTTCATATGAACTTTGGCTGGAATTTTTTGGTTTTGCGTTGCTGGATACCCGGCTTTACAAAAAAACACCCGAGTCGATATAGCCATGTCCGTGCGTATAAAAAAACATCGACTTTTTGTTTGCTTTTTTCATAGCTCAGATATTCAAAAATATTTTCCCAAAAGGATTTTCGAAAACTCGAATTAGTTTAGGAGATATAGTCCTTTTAGTGACCCAATGTGACCTAAATTCCCAAGCAACAGCAAACTTAAAGCGCGGTTTTCTCGAAACCACGTTTTTCAAAATGGCGGCTGCGATTCAGCCAAAACTACTGGACCAATTTTGTTCAATGAGGTGTCAAACGACGCAGAATTTTTTTTTTTACACTTGACTTCAAATAAAAAAATACCAAAAAACATTTTTCATTTTTAAAGTGCCACCATTTTGTCAAAAATTAACTTTTTTCCAAATCTGAGGTTCATGCCAGAATTACATCGGTACTAAACCAGAATATTTTTTCCTTTTTGAATTCGAATAACGAAGTGACCCCGAATCAGGGCCGCCATGGGCGCACTTTTTTTTATCATACCACTTTTCGCAGGCCAGAAACTTTTCAGCCGAAGTCACAAGACTAAAACAAAAAATTTTGTATTTTTTATTCATTCATTAACTTTCAAATAAAAAAACCGATTTGAAAAATATTATTTCGTTTTCTTTCTGTGAATTTTAAAAAGCGGAGCTAAAAACACAACGCGCAACTTGTACTACCCCCTTAAGCAATTTCTGAGATATTTCCTTGAATCACTTGTGAAGTGGTATTGAACCTCTAAATTATCCAACTCCACATTAACAACCTGCACACCAAATTCAGAACTACAGTTAAACCGTTTTTGGTCGGTTCGCAGAAATAGCCTATAACTCTTACGGGTAGTGTATACCTTCAGGAGACATTTTTTAAGGGATTACAAAAAAATAAATTACTCAAAAACTAAAAGTGATATTACCAAGCGGTTTTCTTAATTTGATTGATAGTCGGTTAAATTAAACTTAGAAGTTTTTGTTGTTGTTTTATTTCGGTTTAAAGTCGCCGCAAAATTTAAAACATAGGCCCATGTTTCACATGGTTTGTTGAGAACGGACTATGCGAAATTAAAAATGAAAACGGGGCTTTGTTAAGAATTGATGATCGTTCAATAAATAGCGGAGTTATGGGGTTTCAAATTCAAAATTTGGAAAGCAGAACTTTTTTACCCCTTTCATTGGTCCTAACTCCGTTATTTATTTACCGATCCAAAATATCCTAGAAGACACCATAATGGTGGGTATTAGGACTTATTAAAAAAAATAATTTGAAAATCGGTCAACAGTTACTTTTATTATCGCGTGAAACGTTTTCGAAAAAGTGGTTTCTGGATATTCGAATTTAAAGTTTTGACAACTGTTCTCGATCAAGTAAAAATTATTTTCAATGGATTTCAAACATGCATTTGATGCATTTGGGTATTAATTACCTTTCACCCAGAGAAAAAATGATCAAAATCGGTTTCGCAGTTCCTGGGAAATTTGGGTCAAAGATCGTAAAGAAGTTGTAAAAAAGTAATATTGTAGGAAACGTAAGGAAAAAATCAATTTTGATTTTGCAAATTTTTCATATTTGTAGATAAAAACTTATGTTTTTTAACTTTTTTATGATTCTTAATGTATTTTTCGGAAACAACAGTTGATTTGCCAAAAAAAATAAAAAATAGAAAACAAACTTTTTTAAACGACAGTACGACCTACGTGCACGTTTTTTTTTTTTGAGTTGAAATTTCCAGTGGATGTCTTTAACATCATAGCCAATAATTTAAGACGAAAAAAATTCGAAAAAAAATTTAGCTGAAGGTATACACTACTATCGCCTACTCCATTTATTCAAAAAATTACTCATAGCCTACTATAAGATAAATAAATGCCTTGGGATAAATGCAGAAACTGTTGATAAGAAAAAAGAGCTTCTGAGCTTGAATTATCCGAGATAAGTGTGGAGTGCATTCGCGAGCAAAAATTAAACTGCGGCCTACAAGCCGTACAAATTTCTTCTTCTGATTCTGGGGCCCCTTATTTCTTGAAGGTGTTTCAAACTTGAGCGACTTCTGCAAAAAAATATATGGCAGATTTCATTATGAACCACATTTTTTTAACATTTGCCTGTTCACTGTCTTTAAAATAAGTTCGTGGGTCGAATTAAATAATTATTTTGACATGAGAAACAAACTTTAAGAACTTATCTTAAGTTAGAGGCATAAGACTTATAGTATGACTATTTTTATCAGGGATGTAACCCGATCGGAAATAAGAATTAGTACGGTTTATTGGTTCACAGTTTTTAAACAGTAAGTTCGGCTTATACATGATTTTTGATTCTGTGGTTGACTCTCAATTTATTATATATTTATTGAAGGCCTGTTTTCATTTCCGCAGAAAATCCCCAAAAATGCAGTTTATGTGATTGGATCGGTTGAAATTCTGTCAAATCTCAACAATTAAAGTCCGGCCTTAAGTATAAAGACTCGACATTTCTATGTACTTCAGGATAACTTGCTGAATTTTGTAAATTTGTCTTGAGAGTTATTTTCTTTTTCAAACTTTTGAAGGTAAGGCAGTCCTAAAAGTTGGCCACATCGCATTTTTGTTTAAGGCTGGTTTTTAATTTCGGCGAGTCTCAACCCTAAAGACCCTTCTTAAGTATAAAATCCCGATTTGCCCTTAAATCTGCACGGCGAGGTATTTTTTGTTCAACCTTTCGAGTATATTCGAATTCGAATATATCCTCGAGTATATCATCGCGGCTTACCCCTAAATCTCATCCGAAAAGATGTCAAAAATTTCTTTCTGTTCAAGAATCGCCCATAATTTCGAACTGTAGCCCTTTAAGCCCGTTCTTAAGTCTACCATTCAAAAAAGACCTTAAATATTTCAAAGATATGTTTTTTTTAAACTTTAGTAGGTAGAAGTGTGAAAAACCACAAATATAGGTGTCCGATAAAATTTGATGTAACATTAAAATGGACAAGTTGAACAAATCTCTAATATGTCAACAGCCGAGTCGATACAGCCATGTCTGTCCATCCGTCCATCTGTCTGTCGGTCCGTCCGTCCGTATGAACAAACAGATCTCAGAGTTGGGAAGAGATAGAGGTTTGACATGCATGGGACATAGGCTTCTTATACTTGCAGGCAGATCAAGTTTATTTTCAATTTTTGCCACGCCCCCGCAAATTGAAAAAAAAAAACGTCATATCTCCCTCAGTTTTATAGATAGAAGGCTCGTTCTGGACATATTTCGTAATCAGAATTATTTATCGATCCGCCAAAGGAATGGTAAAGATCGAATTAACGATAGTCGAGTTATAAGGAAAACCAACAATTATGGTCAGCACTGGTCGCAGCACTTCACAGGTACTGAGTATATTATAGTTTTGTAGTCGGGGTACTCGACTAATGCTCCCTTACTTATTTAAATAAGCCAGCTTGGAAAAGTACTTTGAAAGGGAAGCCAAAACCGTTTGAAAAAAGCTAGAAACAATATTTAAAATAATAAATAAACAATGATTTGCCATTTAAAGACAGCTTTAAGTTATTTCATTTGACAGAATTAAATTGAGTATTTATGATGAAATTAAAATAACATTTTTAACTGTCCGTATTTATGTACCTGTCACTCACCTCATTGAGCTGTTCAGAATCGTTTCTCTGTCCAAATTGGTTTGGGGAAGTGTTTAAAACGCAAATTACATTCATTCATTAATTTTCGAACTGAAATTATGGTGAATTCGGCCATCAGCAGCCACATTAATTTGTCTGGCTGCCCGGAGAAATGGCAAATGCGAAAGCAAAAACCAAAGCGACAACAAAAACAAGTTTGTTGGGGCATCCCGGCGCGCACTTTATTCAATTTACCAATAAAATTTCAATCGAATTGCTCTTTTTAATCAATTCGCTGCGATACGCAGGCCAACACACACACATGAGCATGCATAATTTGTTTGTTGTTATGTTTTTTGATCAATTTTTAATCAACAACAACAGAAGCAGCAGCAAACAACAAAAATTTACCCAACGCCCGCAGCTGCCATTTGTGGTGTTGTTGTTGTTTTCTGTCTGGTGTAATTGTCGTTGTTGCGCGCGTAATTAAATTTGGCAAACAATTTTGTGCATTTTGGCCTAGTGGAAACTACTTAGTACTGGATGTGGAGTGAGACTGACAGAGAGACTAATGCATATGCAGAAGTTAGGGACAGATACGGAAATACCCTGATGTTCAAACCTATTAAATTACCATCAGAAATATGTTTTTAAAACTTCTATCATCATTCTCTCATATTTGAGACCACTGGTGCAACAAATATTTCACCATTTTAACCCCACAAACAAAAATTTTGCTTCAAAATTTCGCCTTTTCAATTTTTTGCATTTTAAGGACTAAATCTAAATTGCAAACATGAAAGAAATAAGGTCAAGCCCGACTATAACATACTCTGAACCTGTGAAGTTCTGTCCATCCCCGTTGCGACCGGTGCTGCCCATAATTGTTTCTTTTCCTTATAAAAATATGCTCTATCTGGAAAAAATATTCGAATGAAGTATCGATTGGGCCTCTTGAAGAAAAAATCAAAAAACAGTTTTTTTATTCAAAAAAAATACTTCTAATAATTTAGTTAGTTGTTTTATATTTTTCCCAAAAAGTTCACGAGAAAGTACCAAAAGAGGTTTTTGATTCGATCAAATCCGTCACACCGTTCAAAAGCTATGATTTTTTAAAGTGCTATGTGTTTTTCCGCGTATCTGGTGAACTGTTGACGGTAGAGGAACAAATTTTTTAAGTTTTTACATCTATCTGAAGTACTTCAATATAAAAGACATTAAAAAATTTTTGGAAATAAAAAAAAAATTGCGGTGGCTGAGTTGATATGGAATGACTCATATATTCTTGATAAAGGTGACGAGCTGAGTTAATTTAGCACTGTCCGTCGGTCTGTTTCTACGCAAACTTGTCTCTCAGTTTAAAAGCTAATGATCTAAAATTTTTCTGCCCGCTGCCGGATCGGATGACTATATCTTATAGCTCCCATAGGAACGATCGGTCGAAAAACAAATTTTAGTGAGAAAAACTTATTTGCTATACCCGTTACTCGTAGAGTAAAAAGGGTATACTGAAGTCGTGCAAATGTATGTAACAGGCAGAAGGAAGCATCTCCGACCCCATAAAGTATATATTCTTGATCAGCATCAACAGCCGAGTCGATATAGTCATGTCCGTCTGTCTGTATGAACACCTAGATCTCGGAGACTAGTAGAGCTAGAGCCACCAAATTTTGTAAGTAGACTCCTATTGTCCCTAGGCAGATCAAGTGTATTTCAAATTTTGGCCACGTCCCCTCCCGATCCCACAATAAACAAGTAAGGGAGCTGCAGTCGAGTGCCCCGACTACAAAATACCCTGTTCCCTTGATTTCGTTTGTTTTCCTTTACATATACACACACTCACACATACACACACTCCAACATACACACAAACGCATGGCATGCGGCCGCGCGAGATAACTGACAATGCAAGACCCCCCTCACTCCCACAAGCAAAATTGATTCGTTTATAACTTCGGTGTTTATTGTCCGATCTTATTGATCTTTTCAGATCTTTTCAGATAGATATTGGGCCATACTAGATATATGTAAAGTTTGGAAGGTCTATCTTAAAAACTGTGGCACTGACAGTTTTTTGCGCTTAATGGGGGGAGGGGGAGGAATTTTCCAAATCTGAAACAAACTCGTATTGAATCGGGTATACACCTACCTACATGCAAAAATTTGTGGCTCTAGCTCTTATAGTCTCTGAGAAACACGCGTTCATACGGACAGACGGACGGACAGACGGACAGGGCTAAATCGACTCGGCTGTTGATGCTGATCAAGAATATATATACTTTATAGGGTCGCAAATGTTTCCTTCTATCTGTTACATACTTTTGCACAACTTCATGATCCCCCTTTTCCCATTTTCAATGGGAACAGGGTATAAAAACGTTGAATA
This sequence comes from Lordiphosa collinella, assembly GCA_018904265.1. NCBI lineage: Eukaryota > Metazoa > Arthropoda > Insecta > Diptera > Drosophilidae > Lordiphosa > Lordiphosa collinella. The sequence goes on along the minus strand of JAEIFV010000021.1, from coordinate 54,079 downwards.
ACCCATACAATTTTGATATCGAAGTCGGGCAGGACCGAATTTAACTTGCGCTCTCGTTTTCAATACTTATACTTTGGCATTAATTGATTCTGTATGCTTTTACGTGATTCTACAATGTTTTGTTAAAATGGGATGACTATAGCATATACATTCCATAGGACCGGTAGGTCAAAAAATGGGTCTTTGAAATCATTAATAACACACGTTTACAAATAGGCACTGCCAATTTCTCGAGACATTTAACAAAAAACTATTTTTAATTCATCCTAGCCTAGTCTAGTCTTAGTTATTTTCTTGGAAATGGGAGATTGATTTATATGAGTCTTCTCTTTCGCGCAAGACAGAGTTCTATAATCTACAGCTGGTCGCACTTTGAAGAATTCTTAGAGATCTTAAAAAAGTTCAAAATGTTTTTAATATATCCCAAAGTGGTCAAAGTTCGAGTAGCTATAATGAGATAAGGCTATCTTGAAATGATGATGATGCTTGAAATGAAAAGAATCAAATGAATTGCATAAGCTGACTTACAACTTCCAGAGAATTTTTGTAGACTCTGTACCAAAGGTACACAAAGTATTTTAAGTTTGTGCAAAAGTATGTATCAGGCAGAAGGAATCATCTCCGACCCTAAAAAGTATATATATTATTGGTTAGTCGTGTCGATCTAGCCATGTCCGTCTGTCCTTCCGTCTGTCCGTATGAAAAAACAGATCTCAGAGATGGTAAGAGATAGAGGTTTGACATGTAAGAGACAAATTGGAAAAAGCCATATCTCCCAAAGTTTTATAGATAGAAGGTTCGTCTTTGGACATATTTGGTAATCAGGATTATTTATCGATATTTTTGAAACGAACTTGATAAATTTTTAATGAAATTTTTGCAGCTGTCGAAGAAACAGGTGAACCGAGTCAACGCCGTTAAGAAAATGTGTCCTAAACTTCTTTACCTCTCCCACTCCCTTGCTCGCTCTCTATTTCTTTCTTCGTCTCTCTTCATCGCTCCATTATGCATATGTATATGCCCGACTGCCCACTGCCCGTGTAACGCCCTCGCCATTTGGGCAACGCCCCCGCCACCATCCATGAACTACCTTCGAACCGCATCCAATTTCCAAGTCAGTTAAATGTGGAAACTCTTCGAACTGAACTTGGACGTCTCCTCTTCCTTCTCGACGGGAAATTAGCTGCCATTAGTCATTTTTATTGTTTTCGGTCCGACAAAAAGTAAAAGCCAAGAAACAAAACAAAAAAAAAAACACGAACAAAATAACAAGGAAACACGAAACACTCGAAATTGGGCAACAAACAATTTTTCCATTTCGGCCCAAAAGCCGTCGAGTGAAATGTCTTAATTATTTTGGGAGCTGCCCACCCCACCTGCCCCCCCGTTCAAAACATACAATTTTCGTTTACGACATTTTAATTAAGTTTTTCTCTTTGGCTGCTTGCCCTTTTTCTTGGCCTTTCCTCGCTGGTGGAAATTGAGCAAATTAATAAGAACGCCATTGGCACGCCCCGAAAATGTTACTAGCCCCTCGGTACGGGTACGGGTATGGGCTGATCATCATCAATGATGAATGAATTGAGCTGATGCCTCCGCTGATCTCCTTTAGTCGACGGCTGTGCTCATTAGATCGCGCCGACCGCGAGCATGTCTGGTAATTGCCATAATTTCTATTTGAGATGAATGGTAGAGGGGCTACCCTACCTAGACCATAGATTAATTGTGATTGTGTTGGAAGATGTTTGAGCACATCAATTGGATGATGTTCCCTAAGCTAAAAGTAGAAAGAGAACCTGCTAAAAACTCGCTTGGTAAAAAGAGATCGACCAACGAATGCGCTATCCAACAATTATTGAAAGGGCCTGAAGTAGGTTTGCTCAGCTAGACGAGTACAACACTTCTGCGCAATTGCCTCTCGGTACCCACTAATATTGGGGTTCGATAGCAGTAAAAAAAGACTTTCTTAAAATGTTTATACTCGATTGGCTTTCAGTCTACCTCCTTGTTGTTTGGTTCAGATTACCGTTCTCGGTGTTGTAAAAATTAAATATTATTTAATTTCTCAATTTCAACCTGAAAATCATATTAAAGTATTGGATACAAACATCATTTAGTAAAGACCCGTATAAAAAACAAGAAAGAAAGTCGGTCAAGCCCGACTATAACATACTGAAGTGCTGCCCATCACTGTTGCGACCGTTGCTGCCCATAATTGTTTGTTTTCCTTATAACTCGACAATCGTTCATCCGATGGCTACCATTCCCTTGGCGGATCCATAAATAATCCTGATTACTAAATATGTCCAGAAGGAACGAACCTTCTATCTATAAAACTGAGGGAGATATTACGTTTTTTCCAATTTACGGGGGCGGGAGGGGGCGTGGCAAATATTGAAAATTAACTTGATCTGCCTGCAAGTACAAGGTGGGCCAAAAGAAGGCATCCGATAATGTTTGTCGGTGTGAAATGTCGGTGGTGGCTCGCGCAGTGTGTGCCGTTGCTCCGTCCTGTTGGAACCACATGTCCTCCAGTCCTAATTCGTCTAATTGCGGCAGAAAAAACCCGATTAACATGACCCTATAACGCGCACCGTCCACTGTTGTCGTTTGACCAGCGGCGTTCTCGAAAAAAAATGGCCCGATGACTCCTCCAGCGTGAACAGCGCACCATGGAGTCACTTTGAGCGGGTATAATGGCTCCTCGTGCATCACTCGTGGATTTTCGGTGCCCCAAAAGCGATAGTTTTGCTTGTTCACGTACCCGCTGAGGTGGAAATGAGCCTCATCGCTCATTATGCTTTTGGTAGAAAAATCGATTGTTCACGATTATTCCGCGTTCTTGGGGAGTATATCGATCCATGGCTTGTTCACTCTGTCTAGTCCACAAATGTCAAAACAGATCTGACTTTGGCGGCTACTCGTAAAAATAAGAGCATCTTCCAATAGGGTGACTTCTTTTGGCCCACCTTGTATAAGAAGCATTTGTCCCATGCATGTCAAACCTCTATCTCTTACCATCTCTGAGATCTGTTTGTTCATACGGACAGACCAACATGGCTAGATCGACTCGGCTGTCAAGAATATATACACTTTATAGGGTCGGAGATGCTTCCTTCTGCCTGTTACATACTTTTGCACAAATTTAATATACTATGTGTACCTCTGGTACAGAGTATAAAAAATTAAAAATGTAAAAGGCAATAAAAAATCTCACAGATTTTTGTACCTGTCCATTGCCATCGAGAATCCTTTTTTTTTTAATAAATTGAATGTTGATAGATTAAAAAAAAAAAGACCTTTATGGCTTCTTTGCCGCTTTGTCGGGGTGGACTTAAATTTAGAAGGTCCGGTTAAAGGAACCCTGAAACCCCGAACCGAACCACCTCTGTTTGAAATATTCGATTTCGTCCTAAATCTTAAGGTTTTTTTTTCTTGCGGACCTATTACACTGCCTCTGACAGGCGTTCACAAAAGTATAGAACAAACTGACACCGTAAAATATGACAACCTGACAGTGTGTCTAGACCTTAAAAGGCATTTCCGGCAGTGCCCGACACATATACTATCAACATTTTTCTACACTCGCACTCACAGCCAAGACCATAAAAAGTTAAATCACATAACGGTCCACGAAAATTAAAATCTAAAATCGATCCATCGATTTTTACAAAAATTTTAACTTATATTCATCACCTTCTTGACCTCTAGCGCCTTGTGCCGGGTAAGCTGAGCACTACCTTGCACGTAATTGAACTTCGAAACACGGGCCACAATCTAATGCCTAGATGTTAACCTGACTCTGCTAATCGATGTACCCTCTACCTACGCACAATTCAATTTCTCATCGTATTTCGACAACTTTCCTAACAAAGCCATGACTCCCTCAGAGGCCAAACTTCAACCGAAAAAGAACCCAGACTCATAAAAAAAGAAGAAAATAACACAACAAAACCAAGACTGGAAGCACAACAGTCCATCAACATCAATGGCTAATGTGCATTTCTCCGGGCTCGGGATTTCCACTGATTTTCCCCTAATTAATAAACCGCTCACCGCTCAGTGGCCAACCAAACCCATTCGTCTCGTTGACTAATTGGTCCGATCGTCGAGCTCCCAAATGAGCTTTTGACGAGCGTTTTTGGCTCGGGAAATGATAATTATTTAAGTGGTTCCCATTTAAGCTGTGCCAAAAACTGCCCAAGAACGGACTAAAAGGGAAAAGAAACCAACCAAGCCCTCCCAAATATCTCCTCGTCCACCCGCCCCACCCAAAAACCTCGCATTTGCATAATTTACGAGGGCGAGGGCGACAGCCCCATAAATTCAGTCAATTTGTGTAGTTGGACGGCGGCCAACGCAACATTGCCTCCAAATGCAGTTTGGCAGCTGGCTCCCCCGCTACACACCCCCACCCACTCCTTTCCATCGACAACTATACAGCTTAATTTACTCCCTCACACAAATTGCGGCTAATAAAAATCAAAAGGCGTTTTGTTCTCTAAACTTAAATTGAAAACACTTTAGCAACAAAAGGATAAACACTTGAAGGGGCGGATTTGGCTTAGGCATAGTCCCCAGTATACAAAAAAGCCGTCCATTTCCTTCCTGTCTACCGTTTAGCACAAAAGATGGCGGCTTCTGATAACAAAAATTTGCCGAAATAAAAACAAAACACAACATTTCTGGGTACTTGACTTGTTTGGCTTGATTTTTGTTTTTTTGTTTTTTGGCCATTTACAGTTTTGAGGCGTAATTTTTCTTAAATAGCGTTACAAGCGCCACGCCCACAACCAACGCCCTCAGAAAAAGAAATACAAATGGCCAATAAGTGGGGCCGCTAAGCTATTTAGATTAGGAAAATCGCCAAAAATTAAAATGGAATGCGACCCTTTAATTGTTGAATGGGAAATGAAAAGAAAACTCCACGCCTCAAATTCGAGCCGACAAGTGTCAGAAAATCAAGGCAATTACATGAACCAAAAAAAAATATGAAGGAAAATACCCACCAGAGAACAGCTAAGCAGAAAAGCCGCAAACACGTAGACTTGAGCGTTTTACCGCAAAACCTTAAGCTTCATCCTCTCCCCCTGCCCAGAAGCACACGCACACACGCGTCGATTTTATGTTATCTCCCTTGACTAAGTCCCTACCCCCACCGCTAATCCTCCCTTGCTCCTTGATCTCTCCGCCTCTTGGCGCAAGCATCGACATGAAAATTATGTAAAACTTAAGTAAAAGATGAGCTCGTCAAGAATTATGACACCCATGGGACCATGATGTGTGCAAAAGCAGGCAGCTACCCCCTAAAAAAACACATGGTAAAACAACAAAATCACTCGGAGAGCCAACCAAAAATATCCATAGAGAGACAGAGAGAGAGAGGAAAGAGCGAACCGAAAGTATGGACGACACTCGAATGTCCTAACTTAAAGTTCAGTTCAAGCCCACGGAAACTTTTACTCAGGGTTAAAACCCGGTTTTGAAACGAACCGGTTTAAACCCGGAATTCCGAGTCGGAATTTCCGACCTTTGTTTTACTTTGAATTCGTCATTTTTTTATTTTTAAAAATCTAGGAAAACTTTTAAAACTGCCTTTTTAAATTCCCCATACAATAGACTCTGTTTTTAAGATCCTCGACTTCAAGGCTTTTTAAATGATTCACAAAAGCAGTAGCTTAATATTCCATAGGTAATATTTTTCATAGACTACGAACCAAATTTTGCTTAGCAGAAAATTATATCTTGAATATTTCCATATGATCTACAAGTCGCTTCCGACCCAAAAACGACCCGATGCCTCATACGATTTGTGTCGATTTTAGGTCGAAAGCGATTTGTAAAAAACATAGGATTAAATTGATAACTAAAAATTTTTTTGTTTTTATCAGGGCAAATTTTTCGGATGTCCGGTTTGCGGGTTCGAGTCAAAATTTGCCAATGGTTAAGGTTCGAGGTTTTTGGGCAAAGGCTTTGGCTCAAACCTTGGTTCAGCTCATGATTAACACAACAGTGTTCAATTTCATCCCATGTTTTCTACAAATCAATTTCACCTAAAATCGACTCAAATCTTGTATGAATTGGGTGGATTTAGCTTCGGACGAGATTTGTAGATCACATGGGAACACATATTCAATCCGGGCTTGTATTTTTTTTTGTTTTTTTCTGAATTTGGGAACCCTTATTTTAAATTTTTGCAGCTTACTGTTATTTTTATACCCTTGCAGCGGGTATTATAAAACTGTGCGGATGTTTGTTACGCATTGAAGGAAGCATCTCCGACCACAGCCCATGATTTACACAATAGTGTTAAATTTCATCCCATGTTTTCTACAAATCAATTTCACCTAAAATCGACTCAAATCTTGAATGAATTGGGTGGATTTAGCTTCGGGCGCGATTTGTAGATCACATGGGAACACATATTCAATCCGGGTTTGCATTTTTTTTGTTTTTTTCTGAATTTAGGAACCCGTATTTTAAATTTTTGCAGCTTACTGTTGTTTGTATACCCTTGCAGAGGGTATTATAAAATTGTGCGGATGTTTGTTACGCATTGAAGGAGGCATCTCCGACCACATAAAATATATATATTCTTGATCAGCATGACGAGCTGAGTTGATTTAGCCCTGTCCGTCTGTTTATATGCTATCTCCTCCGTCAGTTTTAAAGCTATCCTCACCAAACTTTGCACGAAGTCTTTTGGTACAAAAACGCTGCACATTTGTCGTAACCGGCCGGATCGGATGACTATAGCGGAAGGGTCAGCCGAGTCGAATTTAACTTTCCCCTTTTTTTATATACTTAAAAAGAGAATTTTAATTATGCCCAGAAGTTTGGAACGCATAGAAGGAATGAGCTTTGTCCGTCCGTCCGTCTGTCTGTTTCTACGCAAACTATTCCCTCAGTTTTGAAGCTATCGAGCTGAAAGTTTCCAATGACACAAGACATAAAGCTTATAAATTAAGTCATTGGTCACAAAATTAAGTCAGTGGTCACTAAAGTTTCAAGTGTATTTAAAGTTCGGCACAGACGAAGTTTGCTTTGCTTTCACGTTTTTTGTTAAGGCCCTCTTCTGGTCTTGGCGACTAAATTTTACATGTTTTTTAAAACTTGTGGAAAAAATCGGGAACAGATTTTGTAATTCTGTTTTTTGTATTTGGTTGCACAATTCATTAAAAATAATTCAAAATTAAAAATGAGTGCATGCGAGGGATGTTCAAAAAGCTCTCGGCCTCAAAAGTAGGCTCTTCTAAAAAATGAAGTGTTAATGTTTCGCAGCTTTCCGGAAGTCACCATTATCTGAAAGCAAAACGGAAGACGGCAAGTTGGTTGGTATGAGTGGGTTTATGGCCCGAAGCTGAATAGTGAAAAAAAATTGAATTTGTAAAAATGGCGGCTATGTGAAAATGATAAATCGATTTTTAAATAATTTTTGGGGCAGTCCAGTGAACTTAAAAATTAGTAAACAATTTTTTTTTCAATTATCGAGGTTCGGGCCATAGCCACTTTAATTTTGCGTTCATTAAGCCCTTAATCATCAAAATCGGTTCAGTAGAATTTTAAAGTTTAAAGTTTTATGAACTTATATGGGCAAAAACTTTGCTTCACAACAATGGCTATATCTCCGAAAGTATTCCGAATTTTGAAAAATCCTTTTAGGATGACATTTTTGCTCATCCAAGTTAAAAAAAAATCGGAAATAAAAAAAATGGAAGAAAACAATTTTCTAGACCAGAAGAACATGGGCTGAACCGAGGTTCGAGCCAAAAACCTCGAACCTCATATTTCCAAACCTTTGATAAATTTCGGTTTAAACCCGCGAACCGGAGCTTCTTCTTTTTACTTAAAAATTTTTTGGGGTTTGCAGAACTGCTTCTAGCCACCCGAAAAAGTCTAATTGTGGCTTCCCAGAAATTTTCAACACAAGCAATCTCCTTTAAAAAGCACAAGGTATATTTTTGAATCGATCGAACATCCCCACACACCCCTCTCCCAAAAAAAAAAACGAAACTGTGAGAGTGGGTTTAACGCTAATCTCTCAAATGTGCTTGTTCTCCTCTCTCCGTTTATCAGTTTAAGCAAGGAAAAAACCGGGATCAAAGTGTTGATCCCGGACGGGTTCAATTTACGCCATTTCGAAAACAACCCATTATTCATCGCGTTTTGGATAGAGTTGATCCCGAATGGATAAATTTTTTGGTTTAGTGTAGTAGCGTGCTGAGGCTGAGAGACAGAGGGACGGACCAAACTCAAATGACCCAGCTCGCCAACCTGTTTACGGTCTCGTATATTTTATGGGGTCGGAAATGAATATTTCTGGAAACAAGTTCAGTAAGTCCAGGAACTTGCAAACTGAACAACGAGAAGTGTATCCAAACTACGCGAAGCATTTAAGTGGCATTCTCGTTGTTACCACCCACCCCAACGCACACACACACACACTTCCATGTACATATCAGAGCGTATCCCCCAAAGTAACCCATGGCGCTTGTTTGCGCTCGTAAATGCCTCATGTGCGTTTATATTGAAACAGATTGCTCCGCTATTCCTTTGCCCGCTAGTTCCCCTCCCCACGTAAATCCTGTTGCCCGACCGCATTGTCGTGTCGCTTGTTTCGTTGTCCTTTCTGAAATTGTTGCGGCTTGCAATTTGCAGCAAATGACACTCGTTGTGAGCCAGGACAAGTCCTTTGGCCAAGGCGATGGCGGCCATGTCCGTGTCCGTGTCCATGGTGCGTGCGTGCGTGCGACAGCGACGCGCATCAACCACCAGGACGAGCAATTGCCTGCCCCGGCAACGCCCCCGCCCGTCTCCCTAGAAGAGAAGAAAAAAAAAAAAAAACAGCCGCACGACACTTCGGGGCTAATACAATTTATACACTTGGCTTGGCGTCATTTCGGTTTGGCTCAGTGCCATGGACCAGGGCCGGAGGCCACAAGTTTGGCAGGACTCTCTCGCTCTTGCTCTCTCTCTCTCTCTCCCCTTCACTGTCTGTCTCTTAGCCTCGATTGTCAGCCAGTTTTACGGTTGGATCAATGTTTATGCCATTGCACACACACAGAGGCATTTATCCTTGTAACACGCCCCTGTTGGGTCCTTCATTCCTAGCCTAAGCGCTTTTTCGTCGTTGGATTTCGCTTGGCGTCGTTTGTAAATTGGAAAATTTTTGCCTTTGTATGTGTATCGGACGAGATTTGTATATCGCCCAACCCGAAATACCCCTGAGAAGGTCAGGGTATATGAGGCTATGAAAGGGCAATACAAAAGGCGCGTTCTCCAGCTATAATTGTTTGATTTTTCCTGCGAATCTATTGGATTCCCAAACACCACGGCATCCACGGTTAATTTCCTGATTCAAGTCCCCAATATTTACAATAATATTTATCTGCAGGTAGACGCTTTACCTCATAACACAAAGTATGCCTATTTCGTAGTCAACTAAGGGTATTATGCTCTTGAATTTAAAACGCGTTTACTAGAATTTCCTGGCTTACTTTTTTTTATACTCTGCATCAAAGGTACACAGAGTATGTTAAGTTTGTGCAAAAGTATATAATAGGCAGAAAGAAGCATCTCCGACCCTATAAAGTATTATATATTCTTCATCAGCATCAACAGTCGAGTCGAGTTAGCCATGTCCGTCTGTTTGTTCGTCTGTCTGTCTAACCGATCTCAGAGATGGTAAGAAATAGAGGTTTGACATGTATGGGACAAAAACTTCTTACAACTGCAGGCAGATAAAGTTTATTTTCCATTTTGGCCATGACCCCGCAATTTGGAAAAAGTCATATCTCCCACAGTTTTATAGATAGAAGGTTGGAACCTTCTGAATATACAGGGTGGTCCATCGAGTGTTTGGAATTTGAACTATTCATAATTTGACTTTAAAAACGTCAAATTTCAGTCGGAAAGCGACATTTACGAAATGGGTCGCTATTCGCTTGAAGAAAGTTGGGAAATATTAAAAACATATTTCCAAAGTGGTGAATCCTCGACTCAAACTGTGCAAAATTAAAAAAAAAAAAAAATTCCGAAAACTTAATTTGTGGATCAATTCGTGAAGCAAGTTCGTGAAAGTGGAATGTTGGTGGATAGACCAACTCGTGTACGTACTCGTCCGGTGCGTTCGACCGAAAAAATTGCTGCGGTTGCTGAAAATGTGCGTGAACAACCATCAACGTCAACTCGCGCTACCGCGCAATGTTAAGTGATTGGTTCTTCGAGTAAATTGAAGCGGAAGACTTGGACGATATTTGGTTTCAGCAAGACTACGTGCCACAATCGACTCTTCTGCGCCCTATCTTCGAAAATCTTATAAGCAGCAAACATGGAGATGTGAATTGGCCGCCAAGAAGCTGTGATCTGACACCGTTAGATTATTATCATTGGGGAGCGTTCAAGGACAAATGTTATGCAAACAATCCTGAAACAATTGATGAGTTGAACGAGATTCGAGCTGCTATTGCTGACATACGTGCCGAAACAATTGAAAATGTTTTCAAAAATTGGGTGGATCGAATGGGCTACTGTCAAGTCAGCCTGGTGGTCATTTGACCGAAATTGTTTTTTCATAAATAAATGACATGAACCAACCTTTCCAATAAATGTTCAACCTTTGAAAAATATCAAGCCTTTTTTTTATAGCAAACTTAAATTCCAATTTTTAAACAGACCACCCTGTATTTAATAATCAATATTATTTATCGATCCGCCAAAGGAATGGTAAAGATCGGATAAACGATAGTGGATTTATAAGGAAAACAAACAATTATTGGGCAGCACTTCACAGTTACAGAGTATGTTATATTCGGACTTGACTGACTTTCTTACTTGTTTATGGAAGAATTTAAGCTTAAGGTGAGTACTGAGAACGTTCGAATTTTAGCTGTCAAATTCCATATACAAAAATGGAGGGAAGCTAACTTCGGCTCTGCCGAAGTTTATATACCCTTGAAGCTCATACAAATTTTCAGGACGCCTACTAAGACTGTTCTTCAAACCTAACTTTTCTATGGAAACTGTAACTATACAGTCTTCCGGTTTCGACCAAGCTTAGTGAAATCATGAAAATGCATAGAAAACATAAGTACGAAGTCTGATGCCGATTCCATTCAAAACAAAAAACTTTTTCACACTAATACTAGTTGTTAGACCGATCGTTTTTTTTTTTGCAGCCAAATGCTACAGTTGTCCGATTCGGCCGGTTTTCATACTTGTGCAGCGTATTGGCACTCCAAGACTTTGTGGAAAGTTCGTGGAAAGTAAAGATTTCAAACTGACCGCGGAAATCGCATAGAAACAGAGGGTCCGACGGACATGGCTTTATCAACTCAGCTAGTCATGCTGATCAAGAATACATATACTTTATGTGGTCGGAAATGTTTCCTTCTATGCGCTACAAACATCCCGACAATTTCAATTTCAATATAGGGTATAAAAATTACTTTAAGAAACTTTTCTATGTCTTTTTATTTGGAACTCAGAAACAAAGCAATTCACAAAAGTATTTTGAAAATTGTCACCAGAGCTGGCTCGGCTGTTGTGGGTGGTGTGCATTCAGCGGTCGAAGCGTATTCTTTTAAACCTCCTTCGCGCGAAAAAGGAATATCTAGTAAATTTCTTGAAGGAAATTTCGAACGTTCTCAGTACTCACCTTTAGAAGGAGTCTGATCCATACATAATTAAAGTACATCCAAGAAGGAAACGTATTTGGTATATTTTCAGTACTGATCGTACTAGAACTCACAGGCTATTTTCTGATACAATAGTTGTATTTTTTCCATCAAGTCATATACTGTTCGTTGATGAGAGCTGTGTAGAGAAACGCTTGAATTTAAAAATACGAAAGGATGCTACGCTAGTACAAGGTATCCCTTAGTCGTTGCCTACAGCCATAGAAATTCCTGCTGTTTATGCAGTTAGTTACATACATATGTTTTGTATCCAACGTCAAAGTTGCCGCCGCGTTCCGCTCGTTGGCTTGCCCATCCGCTCCGGCACCAGCTCCAACGTTTGTCGTTGTATCTAATAAACCTTAAATGAAGGCAATATTGTGGGGTTGTTTTGGGTTAATATTGAAACGATAAAATTGAATTGAGCTGTGTGTATGCCACACAGACGTCCCTGAAAGTTTTTCCTGTCTTGTTTTTTTTTGTTTTTTCTTGCTGGTATTTTTGTGAGTTGTAATGACACTTTTAGCTGACTTTGAAGACATTTTCCTTTGTGTGTGTGTGTGTGAAGTGTGTATTTCCGTTTCCGTTGCTGTCATTGAAAACATTGCTTTTGTTACTTTTTGTAAATTGCTGAGGTTATTTAATACATTTTTGACATAATCAATTTTAGTATTTACGCGAGAGACGTTTCTTGGCATGAAATAATCAAAAAACTAGTCAAAAAACTGCCACATCTTAAGGGTTTAAAATTTTTGCAAGCTTATGATACGGCTTGCGTATCAGTTTTGGAAAGTATTGAAACCAAGGACAGAATTGTGAGATGGCTTTAAGAGGGCCATCGGTCGGATCGCAGGTTGTGGATGGCGATCCAAGCAGAACTTTCTACCAACAAGAGTATAGCCAAGAGGCCTAAACGATCCGAATCGATGCGGTATCGTCAAATCGGTCATCATATTAATGAAGTAAAAAAAACCTCTTGTGGGTTGCCGCTTTGTCACTAAATATACCCTTTCGGCTTGTATTGTTGCTTAGTATTCATGAGTAGCCACAAAAAAAGCTAGGTTTTAACCAGAGCTGCAAACCCAACAAATTTTTCGGAATTCTTGTCTGCGGGTTCGAACCAAAATTTACCAATGGTTAAGGTTCGAAAATTTGAGGTTCAAGGTTTGTGGACGAAGGTTTTGGTTCGCGCCTTGGTTCAGCCCATATTTTACACAGTATTAATAACAAACAAAAAACAATTAATTCATCTAGCATTCAATTTAATCTCATGTGTTCTACAAATCGCTTTCGACCTATAAGCTACACAAATCGTATAGGAATTGGGTAGTTTTTGGATCAGAAGCGATTTGTAGAACACATGGAAATATTCAAAATATAATTTACTGTGAAGTAAAATTCCATTTCGTGCATATGAAAAATACAACCATTATTATGATAAGCTCTTGTTTTGAGAATCATTTAATAAGCTTTGGAGTCAAGGATCTTTAAAAACAGAGGCTATTATGAGTGGAGTGATTCTATAAGTTATAAGTATAAGTTATTCTGAATGATGTTTTATTAAACTTTCCAGCCGATTGTAAGTGTCAGTCGCCCACAACCGATTATTTAACAGAAGAATTCAGGTTCAGCTTTTATTTTGAAAGAGGTTCGGTTCCAGGTTCGGTTCATAGCAAAATAAAAGCCGGAATTCCGGGCTCGAACCGTTTCGGTTCAAAACCGGTTTGCAGCCCTGGTTTTAACTGACGTCGGCAAAACTGTTAGTCGCCATCGATCAAATTCAACGGCAATGTTAGCATCTCTGTTAACCTTTTTTGGTTTGCCGTCGGCAAATTCGGTCAGCAGAAAAAATAAAGCAACAAAAAAAAAAAACGCTTCAGCCGACGACTTTTCCGCTTAACATGCGAGCAACGTGTCCATGTCTCGTTGTAGTTGTTGTTGTAGCAGTTTTTTTTTATTAATTGAAAAGTTAATTAAAGGTGATAAAAATTATACATGCCACCGATTTTCGCGCTGCAGGCGTTCACGAGCGACAGCAGCCACAACAACAAAACACGTTTCAATTACACACACACACACACACCTGCTCTGCTTATACACCTACCATTTACAAGAAGTTGCTGACGCTCTTTCTCTCTCTCTTGCTCTCTCTCTCTTCGTCGCTCCTTGGCTTAGCAGTTGCGAATTTCAAACTTCAACGTCGCTGTCACGGTCGCCATAGTTTGTGCAGTCCAGCAGAACGAATGAGGATAAAAAAGACTGTGCGAAAAAGATAGCACTATATATGGCCAAGTTAATTAAATCCTCATGTATTAATCACGGCACCTACCTCGCCGCTCCCCCTCGTCCTCTGGCCAGCTCTATTAATCGTCATCGCCCCGAAAAACTCGTTGTGCAGTCCTTTGGGGAACCTCTCTCGTCTCATCAGTCGTTGTTCCTCTCTGCGCTTGCGTGATTCTGATGGCAAATTAATTCCTTGGTAATTTGTTTTGATGTGATGTGCGACTTGAAATTGATTGAGATTGTGTTGTATTTGTTGTTGAGAAGAATTAATTAAAGCTGAAATCAATTTTAATGCTCTGGCTTGCTTCACTGTGTTCATTTTGTGCTTTTTTTGCGGTCGACTTGTGTTTTGTAGTTGTTGCATAAATCATCAGGCAGAGATGTTAATTAATAAACCATTGTTGATTTTAATAGATTTTTGCTGTTGTCTTTTTAATTTTCTAATTTGCACAAATAATTTATAGTCAAAGTATTATGAAGTCAAAAAGGGACGGCTCAATGGAACTGGGCGATTCTGGAAAAAAAGTTTATCTGTAACTAGAGGTGGAGAACTATCGATGGCACTATCGTCACTATCGATGGTTTGACACTATCGAGCCGCCATCGTTGGTAGCCGAACACTATCGATAGTTTTCGATAGTTTTTTTTTAAAGCTTTAAGCATTAATCAAAATTCACACATTCTTATTGTAGCCCAAATCGTCAAAAAGGGGTTGTTATACTCTGTACCAGAGGTACATGATGTATAATAAGTTTGTGCAAAAGTATGTAACAGGCAGAAGGAAAAATCTCCGACCATATAAGGTATATATATTCTTGATCAGCATCAACACCCGAGTCGATCTAGCCATGTCCGTCTGTCCGTATAAACAAACAGATCTCAGAGATGGTAAGTAATAGAGGTTTGACATATATGGGACATATGCTTCTTATACTTGCAGGCAGATCAAGTTTATTTTCAAGTTTTGCCACGCCCCTTCACGCCCCCGCAAATTAGAAAAAACGTCATAACCCCCACAGTTTTTTGAAATTATGGGCAGCACCGGTCGCAACGGTGATGGGCAGCACTTCACAGGTGAAGAGTATATAATAGTCGGGCTTGACCGACTTTCTTACTTGTTTTTTTTTCTGTTGTTGTTGGACTGCTCTGAAAATCAAATATCATGCCCACCGATGAACTAAAGCATTGTTTTGGAAGCTTGGAACTTTTACTTTCCTTTAAATGGATGGTCAAAAAAAACCTATTTCTTAAGTTTTTGTTATATATAATTACACTATCTTACATAATTTTCGATTCTGACCTTTTGGCAGTCATTTAATACGTAAAACCGCCCTTGAGTCCAAAAATCAGATTCAAAACTTGATTTGACGCTTGTAAACTAGTAAAATCGAAGTATTTTATTTAAAATTTTGAACATAAGAGCAAGATAAAATAATTTTTGATCAAATTTTCATCCAACGAGAAAGCTATGCTAACTTCGTCTATGCCGAAGTTTAAATTCACTTGAAACTTTTGTGACCACGAATTTAATTTCGTGACCAATGACTTAATATTTAAGCTTTATGTTTTGTGTGATTGAAACATAAAAGCAGTGTGCACATCTCTGCAAAATTTCAGATGGATAGCTTCAAAACTGAGGGACTATTTTGCGTAGAAACAGATAGACGGACGGACGGACAAAGCTCAATCGACTCAGCTCGTCATGCTGATCAAGAATATATACTTTATGTGGTCGGAGATGATTCCTTTTATGCGGTTCAAACTTCTGGGCAAAATTATAATACACTTTTCAAGTGTATAAAAATATTGAATGGGCCCGTGTGTGGCTCAGCGGATAGTGTGCACGACCGCTGTGCAAGAGGTCGCAGGTTCGATCCCTCCTCGGAACATTTAATGAAAAGTTTTTTCTTCTCAAACTGCCGTTTGGACTCGGCGTTAAGGGTAGTTTATACCTTCGGTGCCATTTTTTAAGGGTTTACAAGCAGTTTTCTTTATTCGATAGGTAATCAGTTAAATTAAACTTAGAATATTTTGTTGTTGTTGCTGCGGTTGTTGTTGTATTTCGGTTCAAAGTCGGAAAAAAATTTAAATCATTGGCCCATGTTTTACATGGTTTCTTCAGAATGGATTATGCGAAATTAAAAATAAAAAAGTGGTTTTTTTAAGAATTGATGTAGTTATGGTGTATTCTAGGATATTTGAGATCGTTCAATAAACAGCGGAATAAACAGTGAAAGAAAGAAAGTCAAAATTTCTGAATCCGAACTTTTTTACCCCTTTCATTGGTCCTAATTTTGTTATTTATATACCGATCCAAAATATTCTAGAAGACCCATAATGGTGGGTATTATGATTTATTTAAAAAAAGAATTTGAAAATCGGTCAACAGTTACTCTTATTATCGTGTGAAACGTTTTCGAAAAAGTGGTTTCGAGATTTTCGAATTTAAAGTTTCGACAACTATTCTCGATCAAATAACAATTGTTTTCAATGGATATCAAAAATGGATTTGACGCAATTGGGTATTAGCTTTCACCCAGAGAAAATTATCAAAATCGGATTCGTAGTTCCTGAGAAATTTGGGTCAAAGATCGTAAAGACGTTGTAAAAAAGTAATATGGTAGGAAAACGTAAAGAAATAAAAAATTTTGATTTTGCAAATTTTTTATATTCTTAGATAAAAACTATTATTTTTTAACTTTTTCATGATTCTTAAGGTTTTTTCGGAAACAACAATTATTTTGCAAAAAAAAAAAAAAAATAGAAAACAAATTTTTTCCAGATACGACAATACAACCTACGTGCATAAAAAATTCTCAAAAAACATATTTTTTTGACTTGAAATTTTTAGTGGATGTTTTAACATCATAACACATAATCTAAGACGAACAAGTAAGAGAGCTGCAGTCGAGTGCCCCGACTACAAAATACCCTGTTTCCCTGATTTCGTGTGTTTTTTCTTTACATACACACACACACTCACACATACACACACTGCAACATACACACAAACGCATGGCATGCGGCCACGCGCGATAACTGACAATGCCGACCCCCCTCTCTCCCACAAGCAAAATTGATTCGTATATAACTTCGGTGTTTATTGTCCGATCTTAGAGATCTTTTCAGAATAGATAGATATTGAGCCTTACTTGATATATGCAAAGTTTGGAAGGTCTATCTTAAAAATTGTGGCTCTGACAGTTTTTTGCACTTAAAGGGGGGAGGGGGAGGAATTTTCCAAATCTGAAACAAACTCGTATTGAATCGAGTATACGCTCTTATAGTCTCTGAGAAACACGCGTTCATACGGACAGACGGACAGGGCTAAATCGACTCGGCTGTTGATGCTGATCAAGAATATATATACTTTATAGGGTCGCAAATGTTTCCTTCTACCTGTTACATACTTTTGCACAACTTCATTATCGCCCTTTTCCCATTTTCAATGGGAACAGGGTATAAAAAAAAATCCAAAAAAATTTTGCTGAATACTACACTACCCTTAAACTGTAGGTCCCTTTCTCTTGTGCGAAAATTAGAAGAGCACAATCCAAGAGATTGAGAGGAGCTCGGCTTTGGCCCTTTGTCAAGCCATTTTACAAAAATATTCAATATTCAACCATTTGGAGCTGGTTCCCGGGGATGATTGAATCCTCTTACTTCAAACCCCAAATTAAGTCTGTTAGTATAGTTCATGATTCAACTAAATTAGTTGTGAGTAAAGAAAAACATATGCCTCAATATTTTGAGAATATCGCAATCGAAGTTTCAAGTAAAAGGCTTCACTCATAGACTTTTAATCCGAGTGATTTGAAATTTTGGGAAAATATTCATAACAAATTGAACTGTTAAAAAAACAAGAAAGAAAGTCGGTCAAGCCCGACTATTACATACTCTGTACCTGTGAAGTGCTGCCCATCACCGTGGCGATCGGTGCTGCCCATAATTGTTTGTTTTCACTATAACTCGACAACCGCTCATCCGATCTCTACCTTTGGCGGATCGATTATTAATCCTAATTACTAAATGCGTCCAGAAGGAACGAACCTTCTATCTATAAAACTGTGGGAGATATGACGTTTTTTCCAATTTGCGGGGGCGGGAGGGGGCGTGCAAAAAATTAAAAATTAACTTGATCTGCCTGCAAGTATAAGAAGCGTAAGTCCCATACATGTCAAACCTCTAACTCTTACCATCTCTGAGTTCTGTGCGTTCATACGGACAGACAGACGGACATGACTTTTGCACAAACTTATTATACTCTATGTACCTTTGGTACAGAGTATAAAAATAGGGGGAAGTTAACTTCGGGTCGGCCGAAGTTTTGTATACCCTTGCAGCTTCCGTTGAAAACAAAAAAGTTTTTCTAACTAAGACTACTTTTTATACCGTTGCAAAGGGTATTACAAAATTGTGCGGATGTTTGTAACGCGTTGAAGGAAGCATCTCCGACCAGAATGACGAGCTGAGTTGCTTTAGCCTTGTCCGTCTGTCCGTCCGTCCGTCTGTCTGTTTCTATGCTATCTCCTCCGTCAGTTTTAAAGCTATCCTCTCCAAACTTTGCACGAATTCTTTTGGTACATATAGGCTGCACATTTGTTGGAACCGGCTGGATCGAATGACTATAGCATATAGCTGTCATAGGAACGATCGTTCGAAAAAATAGTCTTAGTGAGAAAAGTTATAAAAATTAATGTAATATATACAGGGTGTCCAGAAACTTTTCGTCAGAACTTTAATACATGATAGCTGTTGTCAATAGAAATATTTTTTCTTTTACACCATGGGTCTAAGTGGACCCGCTTTCGATTTACGTCTCGAAGAAAATGCAAATATCGATGTACGAAGTCTTAAAAAGTACCGGAAAATACGTTATGATGAGAAAGCCGCCTCTGTGGATAGGCTTCCGCATACATTCGTTGAGCACTCATTGCGTTGCCGTTTGCTTTGCCGTACTAAAACACGCAACCCGGGTACTCGACTTTAAAGAATTTCATACCAACACAAATTATTATTCTCAATATCACACAACAGACTTTCCCTAAATTTGGAAAATCTATACATACATCTATATAAAAGTGAAAGTATGTTCGTATGTTTGTCCCTTATGGGCGACTAAACCGCTGAACCGATCATCACGAATTTTTCACAGTATGTTCATGTCGATCAGGAAAGTGTCATAGGCTAAGTCTCATGTCTGTGAAATGTTCCAAAAACCGCGAAAGTTGTAAAATTATACCGTTCATCCGATTGCAATGAAAATCTGGGAATGGTTAAACGCCTGCCCGGGAAGGTTTCTAAAGTAAAAAAATTGCGGAAAACGGTCCAAAAACTGCGAAAATTGCAAAATTTACGTTTTCGCTAAAACTTTGGGAAATTGATCGACGCTTGCCCGGGAAGGTTTCCAAGTAGAAGAAACCGCGAAATTTGCAAAATGTTCGTTTGTTATAAAACTTTGGAGAATGTTTAGACGCTTGCGCGTAAAGAATTCTGATTTGAAGAAATGGGCGGGAAACCAAAAACCGCGATAATTCAAAATCTATACCGTTCATCCGACTGCGATGAAATTTTGGTCAATGGTTAGACGCTTGGCCGCGAAGGTGTCGAAGGTCCAAAAATCGCAAAATTCGCAAAATTTACCGTTCATCCGATTGCAATCAAACTTTGGGGAATGAATTGAAAGCTTGCTCGGGAGGGTTTCTAAGTTGAAGAAATTTGCAGAAAATTGTCCAAAAACCACGAAAGTTAAAAAATTTGCGGTTTCGGTAAATCTTTGGATAGTGGTTCGACGCTTGCCCGGAAAGGTTTCCAAGTAGAAGATAAGGGCGGAAAATGGTCGAAGAACCGCGAAATTTCAACTTGGAAAAAACGTCATATCTCCGACAGTTTTATAGATAGAAGGTTCGTACCTTCTGGACATATTTAGTAGTCAGGATAATTTATCGATCCGCCAAAGGATTGGTAGAGAGCAGGTGAACGGTTATCAAGTCATGAACGAATGAATGTTCGCTGCTGCAGCGCAGTAGCACACTGCTTTCGGCCGCTACTGCAGCCAAAACATTCACACTGAGCATACATTTTCGTTTGTACAGAGTATATTATAGTCGGGCTCGACTGACTTACTTACTAGTTCTTATTATACCTTATATTGTGACTTAGGTAAAAACGTTTCGTAACCGAAAGGGTTGTTAAAACAACTTATGAATTGCAATTGCAGACAACTGTTTTGGTGTTCTCGGTTATTCGGTATTCCCATACAATTCTCGGCTCTTTGAAAATTCTTCTTCGTGCCCCACAGCCACCTTTGTGGGAATCAAATGGTGCGTTTGCCTAAAGATTCCCTGCCTTGAATTAATTTCCCAATTTGTTGCACCTGCACGCGCACACTCACATTCAAATCGATCTCACACAGACACGACCACGCCCCAGAGATCCCAAAAAGGAGGACTCATCGTTCCGTAATCAAATTAAGTAAATTACAAGCTCTCAAATGTGCAAGACTCGTGTTTTACCCAGCCTAATAACTGCCGAAATGCCAAAAGACAGAAAGAGAGAAATCTGTACATTGCCAGAACCTCCCTCGGACAACAACTTAAGAACTCAATTTGAGATCTTCCTCTCTCTCTCTGTCTGCTTATCTGTCGTGTGCTCTGGGCTGATCTTTGCCGCGCTTCCTTTCTAAATTGATTTTGAAAACAAAATGATCATAAATTTTGATCGTCTTTTGCAGCCTCTCTGCAACAACAAAAATTACGTAGCTTTTGCAGCAGACCCGCCCCTTATCAGGTTGCGGCTTTTATGGGCCTTGATTGAGTTGTCATATTTTATTACCAAAAATTTAGACAACGACTGACGGAAGACCGCAGCGAATTTGCCATGGCGAATTGCAATCGGAGGAACCTGGACGTGGAGGTGTGCATGCATTTGTATGCCGGCATACATGCAGACGGACATATATACTTGTGTGTGTGCATTAAACACCTGTGTTGGTTGGCTGACTTTCTGCGCTGCACTGCTTGTGTGTGTGTGTGTGATATTCAGGTGATAATATGCCCAACATTTTAGTAATGGAAAGTAATTATTGTTTGCGGCAACGAATTACAGTAATCGTCATAAAATGTTTCCCCATGACTGCCTACAGCAAGACACCACACCACACCACTGCACTGCACCACCAATATCTCTCTCCAGCACCACCAACTCAGCCCCGGCACCCAACAATCAGCGGCAGTAAACTGACACAGAGCAACAAAAGAAGAGAGATCGACGCCGCAGACGGCAGCCGTGGAACGTTGCACCCTCCTATAATCAAGGGAAATAACATTTTCAAGCAGCGTTAAAACTAACATTAATTATGTCCGAAACGAACAAAACGATCGACAAAAGGAGGAAAAGGAAGCCCGAATTGGGCAAAAAGAGCGAGGGACAGACAAAGAGAGGAACAACTAGCCTTCCAGTGGCGCCCCCTAGCGTGCGGATTTCAAGTCACTGATACAAGCAACACCCGAAATAAAAACAGAAAAAAACCTAGACCAACAAAAAGAAGGTCGGTCAAGCCCGACTATAACATACTCTGTACCGTTGCTACCTGTGCTGCTCATAATTGTTTGTTATACTTTGAACCAAAGGTACATAGAGTGTAATAAGTTTTTGCTAGCCATGTCCGTCTGTCTGTCCGTATGAACGCACAGATCTCAGAGATGGTAAAAGATAGAGGTTTGACATATATGGGACATATGCTTCTTATACTTGCAGGCAGATCAAGTTTATTTTCAATTTTTGCCACGCCCCCTCCCGCCCCCGCAAATTGGTAAAAACGTCATATCTCCCACAGTTTTATAGATAGAAGGTTCGTTCCTTCTGGACATATTTAGTAATCAGGACTATTTATCGATCCGTCAAAGGAATGGATGAACGGTTGTCGAGTTATAAGGAAAACAAACAATTATGGGCAGCACAGGTCGCAGCGGTGATGGGCATCACTTCACAGGTACAGAGTATGTTATAGTCGGGCTTGACCGACTTTCTTTCTTGTTTTCCTTATTACTCGAATATCGTTCATCTGATCTTTAAAATTCCTTCAGCGGATCGATAAAGATTCCCGAATACTAAATAGATATGACGTTTTTTCGATATTGCGGGGGCTGGAGAGGTGTGGCCAAAATTGAAAATAAACTTGATCTGCCTGCAAGTATAAGAAACATATGTTCTATACATGTCAAACCTCTATCTCTTACCATCTCTGAGATCTGTTGGTTCTTACTGACAAACGGACAGATGGACACTTTTGCACAAACTTAATATACTCTGTGTACCTCTGGTACAGAGTATAAAAACAGAAGACTCAAGAAATTTTTTTTTCTGCCAAAAGAGCTGAAGTTTGATAGCTTGTGGGAACAGACATTACACTGACAGAGAGAGAGCCCAAACATTTTTGCGACACTCAGAAAATTTTTAAACAAATCTAAAAAATAGTTGAACCAAACCGCTGTTTTAAAAACGAAGAAACGATATAGCCGTTAAAGCTGCGGATTTGTTAATCAACTTCCAAAGCTGTAAAAGCAGATAAATTGATCACTGCAGTTGAAAAAGTACAAAAGTGTTCGGTTAAAAAATGTTCTTGTTATTCAAGTTAAATTTCTAGATCCTCTTGTTATCTTGTATCTCTTTTTAAGAAGTTGCGAACTGGAATTTGACTTATAAATGTGCGCGCGTAGTTTAAATTCTGCAGATACAAAAGAGCTTTATTAAAATCATCAGAGTCGGATTCTGTTGAATATTTGTGCACAGGATCCGCAACTCCTTCCTCTCTTGGAAACCACTATTTCTACTCAACATGCTACTTCTGCAAAACACAGCAATTCCTTCATAAGCTGCTGCAAAGACCGTTCTGACATTTGTAATTCAATCCCAATTGATAGATCTGTATTTTTGGACCTAAGAAAATTGTTGAAGTTTGTTCCAATTTACATACATGATTTCTGAATAAGCAAAAAAACAAAACTATTCCTGAATCCAGGTTCGAACCTGAACCTAGGTTCAGCGACCATCTGCACCCGCTCCGTGAATGATGTGAATGATCTGTTAAGTGAAATATGAGAAGTAAATAACGTGTACATTGAAGTCGGACTGCCGACTTTTACTAACGCTTTCTTTATACAGCCATATCAGGACTAGCGCAAGCAGTTTAGCTAAGAGCAAACCCGCGCTCTATTTTGTGTAATTTTAATCACTTTTACTAAGAATTTAGCACTTTTCAGGGCAAACAGAAGTAGTTTTAGAAGCTTATTTTTCTGAGTGGAACAGCTGACGATCGCTAAAGGAACAGGAATATTGCCCCTGTCCAGAGTTACGCCCCAGACAGCGGCAGACAGCGCTGAGGCTAAGGCGGAGGCCAAGTCTGCTGCCTTGGCTCTATGTACGTACGTACCGAACCGAACGACGTTAATAAGAAATTAATGTCTTGATCATTTTCGATCGTTATGTAAATCAATCAGGCAAATTATAGCTCAGGGGCTTGCCACAATAATTAGACCCTATTCGTAATAATAAGCAAAAGAGCGCAAGACAGGGACGGGTACATGGGGAGCGAGCGAGACAGAGATCGGCTCTTCGTGGCGTGCAGACGTTGCAGACACTGACGCGCCCCTCGATCGTCGTCGATCGTCTTGGCGAAAACCCCAACCGGCGTAAAAGGCAAAAATGTTGCTGGCATGCAACGCCTTGATGTCTTCGTATTCGATGGTCCGACGTCTTCATTAAAACAACAAAACATTTATGCGCCGCTTTGGCATGTCGATCACAGCCGCAAGATCGTTTGAGAGAGTCAACGTTTCGTCATGGCGAAACACAAGGTGAAGACTTGGGGCCCTCTTTGGGGTAACAAGATGCGTAAAAATTATTGATTTTCTTTGACTTGATTGTTGTTGGCTATCAAAATTTAATCATAACATGCACCACGATCCCAGCGACCGGTGGAGTCGGAGCCTGGCCCGGCTGCCTAGCATGTTGCCAAGTTAACCACTTGAATTTTCAATTTTTGCATCGCAACTGCGGCAAGTAATTTGCCGCGTTGACGTGCCTGGCGTGGCAGATGAGCATTGACCCTGCCCCGGTCGACTGGTCGGCCGGTCCGCCAGTCGTGTTGATCAATTCATTTTAATGCAAACAACTCATATAAATTCATGTGCCAAGTTGGCAGCAGACGATCTCGTTTTGGGTCAGTCCACCACTCACTCAAATTGGCAGCGTCGAGCCAAGTGCAAAGAAATTCATTAAATTAAGTGCCACACATTTGTGGCCCACTGTGCGGCCCCCTTTTCCCATCCAAGACATTGTCTGGCAGTTGAATTGTGGTCATTATTGCACCTGGGGTTGGGAATGGAAATGCGAATCGAAGTGAGATGAATGACGGCGTCTGTGTTTACTAGGCAAATTACTGGGACGTCATAATTGAGAAGCGATTTGGGAGATTGCCCTGGATTAGAGAGAAATGCAAATATGAAATTAGTTGGATAACAATCGAAACGTTGCGATTGAAATAGTTGAGATAAATGATTCATCCTTTTTTTTTCTTTGCGAAGACTGTGATTCATGTCGGTTTTTCGGGGCTGCAATCTGATTCCTTTGGCCAACAAAAAAGGGCAAAATTTAAACGCAAAATTAAATACGCTTTCTCTTTTGCTCGCAAATGTTAAATCAAATTGAGCTTTTTTTTAAAGGGAAATGCCCAGGTTCGGGCTAAGGATAAAAAAACATTTTGACAAATTCGGTTCTGCGCCCTTGTGTGGGACTGCGTAATATAACATGAAGACATTACTTAATTAAATATCACACCAGGATAAAAAAATTTAACTAGAATACGAGTGACATTAAAAAAAGTGACAAAGTGAAAAAGTAAAAAAATTGGACAAATTTGCAGCACTGGTCCGAACTAGTCCTTGGCGATGGCGGATTTATATTATCATGGCGAACGCTTTCTAAGAACTAGCCGAATCAAGGGAAAAGAAGTGACGGACGGGACGGTTTCTGATAAGATGATCTCACAACATTTGGTACTGAACATCTTCAGCAATTGTCTCAAACGCCTTTCATAAGCCTGCATTTTTTCCTTGAAACCTTTATGTTAGATTTTAAAAGTCTTTTACTCGGGGGTGTCCTGAAAATCTCTAGAGATTTTGGCTTAAGTTGGCTTGCAAATCGCTCGAGAATCCGTCGGTGTCCCAGAACGTCGAGGGATTTCGTTTTCTTCGAAAGTCTAGTTCGAAAGGTGTTTGTATAAGATTATGGCCCTACTACAAAAACAGTGATATATTGCGTAGGTTCCTGAAGTCGCTATTGGTTGGTTAGTGTATTGGCTGGTTTGTGTATTGGTTAGCTTTCAAAAATCTCCCAACAAAATACGAGAGGTTTGAAATCAACCGAGAGAGATTTCTAGGATACCGCGAATTGGTCTTGTGTTGGAAGATATTTCTGGAACACCGCCGATTGAGTGTACTGCTTAAACTTTTTTTTTAAAGATCGCCCGTCATCTACTTCTGAGTGTAGGTTGGAAATATGTAGTTTGATTCTTTACTAATTAAAAACTGGTTCCGAACAAGTTTGAACGAGTTGAAAATTTGACATGTGTGGATGCGCTACACACACACAACCCACACATCCACTCCTATCCTATCCTCCCTCCTCCCCCCTACCATATAAAATTTTTCATTTACCCTTACGGGGATTCGAACTCAGGGCCCTTATAGACTGCAACAACCGCTGACACCGCCGTCTCAGCCATCACCACCAAATTACGCGTTGTTCTGCATGCATCTAAGTCTTATTATAAATTGTATCCCAAACCAGCTTGACATTTTGAAGCTAGTTTGGAATGCAGGCATTTAGCTCAGAAAAGGGCTGTTTTTTCTCTAGAACGTTGAAGTCGAGGGTTCAAATCCCCGTAGGGGATTTCTTGATTAATTTTTTTAAGGTGTTTTTAGCATTGTCTATATTTTTTACAATGCATTAATCGATTTTTTACGTTCATAATTCAAAATACACAAAATTTATGGTCTAAAATATCTTTTCACTCTTGAACGTTGAGGTCGAGGGTTCAAATCCCCGTAGGAGCATCTGTTTCTTTTTTTAATTTTTTTGTTTTTTTTTTTTTATTTTATAAATTTTTTTAAGGTTTTTTTAGCATTGTCTATATTTTTTACATTGCATTTATTGATTTTTTACGAACATAACGTCAAAATATACAAAATATATAGGCAAAAATATTTTTAGCCGATTAGACTATTTTTGAGCACTCAAATTCCTTAAACTTTTTTACCCAAAATTGCAAGATTTAGGCTATATTAAACATTTTTAAAGCAATTATTGCCTAAAAAGAAAATTTTAGGTCATAAAAACCAGATTCCTAAAATTTTAGGAATCACTTTTTTCTCAGTGTAGTTGCAGAGGGAAATGTGTTTTCTCATTAAACTGAACAGATGGGGAGTTTTTGCACCTTAGTGAGAATGTGACGTGGATTGATTCTTCAGCATTGGCTCCCATAATCTATCTCCAGCACAAGATTCTAGAGATTATCTAAAAGAAAATAGATCTTTGAATTTATAGATATTGATTATTGTTTTGGATTTTCAATTTGCAGGCTTTTCTAAAAGACTTCTCGAAATTGGTCAAAACTTCTCATTCCTTTCATTCCCACGTTTTGGCAGGCGTTGCTGTGGCATTTAGCACGTGGTGTACAAACAATTTAACACACTTCGCACATTCCAACTTCAATCTGGCAAAGTCAGACAATTCATCAAAGGAACCAAAAAAAAACACGGAAAAAATGCAACAACAACATGAGCAACTAAACGACATTGACAAGCAGGGGGAAAGGGGTTACATACAAAAACTGAAAAAAAAAATAAATAAAACCGATGCGTCAAGGGCGCGTGGCAGTGCTGACTTCCTGCTTAGTTTCGTTTTTTTTTTCCTGTAAATATTTCTGAGGGGTGGTGTAGCGAGGGCACATAATTAGCAAATTTAATAGTTGATTTTCTTTTTTTTTTTTTTTGTCCTCGGTACACGCAAATCAAATCATGTGACAAGTTTCTAATGAACCTCAAAAGGTGCTGATGCTGCACATCCGACTCCGACATTTGTGTGGCCTTAAATGCTAATGAGGCGCTGCTACCCAACGTTTTTTTTTTTTTGTTAAAAAGCTAATTTTTTGTATAGACTTTTACGGGCATTTTTTGCGTAATTCTTTGTGGGTCCAGATTTGGTTCGGCTGCTGACTACGTCGACTGCACGGCAACGGGTAGTTTTTTGGTGATGAAGATGACGATGATGCCGAGGCCTGTTCTTGTCCCGAGGGCCGTCTCTCCACTCTGTGCCTGTAATATCTGCGTGTGCATTTTGTTCCACTTGAGTTTGTTTGTTTAACGACCTTTGAAATTAGGCACAACTAAGGGCCAATGGGCGGGCTCTGGGCCAGGTCCTGGGAAGGGGTTGGGGAAGGAAAAAGTGGGAGGGGGAGTGGTGGCTTTAGCAGATTAGACAATGACAATAGACAGACAACAATTTATACAGTTTATATGCAAATTTTGCGAGTGCGCCTCTAACTCTGCACCATTTGCTGGCCTAATTAAAAATGTTGGAATGGGAGAAATACCTAAAAGATTAGGTATCTTTACTTATGTACCTAACAAATAACTTGATTAAATTTGTTGATGGCAAAGGACTTCTCAATGGGTATAAATGCAATATATATAAGGACTTAAGTCATTCCCAAACGGTAATGAAATCGGGGTAGTCCCGAATATACATATTTGAGCCTAGCCGAAAAAAGATTGATTTGTTCCCACCTTTTTCATACCCGAAAAGATTGAACTTATCCCGCGGTTATCTTATAAACATTAAATTAAGCAATTTAATCCCAAAGCCGGATCATTTTAAGCATGTTTAATTTAATTTTTCCCAGAATTTCCTCCCAGAAAGATTCCTCCTTTTCTGTCTTCCTACATATTCCATAGGATCCCTATACACTTCACGACCCACAACAGATTTGGTTTATTTAAAACTTCTAATCAACAATGAAATATTAAGCCTTGCACTGAACACGAAAGGAATGACATCTTAAAGCATTCTTCTGGTCTAGAACACTTTTTTTTTTTGCATATTTTTTTAGCTTAGATATTTAAAAATACTAGATCCGTCCAGTGGTCGACTTTCAACCTTCTGCTTTCACAAAGTTTTTCATAAGCCTAAGGAAAGTGTGAAAATGCAGAATGAATATATATGGGCAGTTCCACAGAAAGGTCCACCTAGACCAAAAAATTAAAAGTGCTCAAAAAACCATGTTTTATCAAATTTTCATAGGGAAACAATTTATTTAAACTAATGTAAGCTTATCTTATGTTTATTTATAAACCAATTCGAGATTTTCGAATGCACAGCCGCGCAAGCACAGCTTTTCGCATTCTGTTGCACGTTTTTTTTCTAAAAAACTGCCTATAGATTTCATTGAATTTTGCTATCTAAAATCATTATATGGACACAAAGAGTTATTGAAGATTGCTCTAGAAAGCATAAGAATTTATTTGATTGCAATTAACTGTAAGTTTTGCTTTGCACTTGTCCCGTGCGAAAATGCTTAAAATTAAATTTTGGAAAGAGTATAAGTAGTTTTTGGGTAACATCAAAACCATTTTAAAGAGACATCAATTCACAACATTCTAACACTAGTCACATTAAAGTGCTGCCTCGGAGTTCGCTAATATCGGCGTTTGAATTATTGCCTGCGAAAAGCACCTCTATATTTGTCCCGTGCGAATGCCTTGCCTTTGTGCAATTATCTTGAAAACCAAAAGTTTCCCAAAATCAGACTTATAACCAAAACTAGGGCTCAAAAATTGTTATAAGTTAAGCCTATTGTCGAAATAAAAATCCGATTTATTTTGCCTTTTTTTTAAATTTTAATGCGTACGACGGTCACGTTCGACATCATGGAAATGCCCATATTCCTTTGGCAGAACCTTGGGTTTTTTATGTTATTTACATCAATGACAAGATTTTGTAGCGTGATAGTGACTGACACACCAAGAAAAACAAAAGATTCGATATATTTCCACCTTGCAAGCCCGTTAATAGCGATTCGTACTCAGTGATCTTGAGTCTCCAATTGTGCTCGGTGTATTTAATTTTGAT
Organism: Lordiphosa collinella; assembly: GCA_018904265.1. Lineage (NCBI taxonomy): Eukaryota > Metazoa > Arthropoda > Insecta > Diptera > Drosophilidae > Lordiphosa > Lordiphosa collinella. The sequence continues at coordinate 24,932 of JAEIFV010000021.1, read as the reverse complement.
TAGTGAATTTGCCATCGAATAGTACGTTTCTAAATATATATGTACGTGTCCTGTACCACATCGAATATTCCAAACAATACTAACTATTTTCGCACAATTTTTTTTTAGTCGATTGAATTTCGTTAAAAAACAATAAATAATTGCAATACACTTTTTTGCTCTTGAATTTCAGTGAGACCAGCATGTTACCAGAACTGTAAATCTGCTTAAAACAAAAAGTAAGAAGTCGGTCAAGCCCGACTATAATATACTCCGTATTTGTGAAGTGCTGCCCATCACCGTTGCGACCGGTGCTGCCCATAATTGTTTGTTTTCCTTATAACTAGACTATCGTTCATCCGATCTTTACCATTCCTTTGGCGGATCTGCTGGAGAAACGTTTTTTCCAATTTGCAGGGGCGGGAGGGGGTGGCAAAAATTGAAAATAAACATGATCTGCCTGCAAGTATAAGAAGTTTTTGTCGCATACATGTCGAAACTATCTCTATCCTTTACCATCTCTGAGATCTGTTTGTTCATACGGACAGACAGACGGACATGGCTATATCGACTCAGCTGTTGATGCTGATCAAGAATATGTATACTTGATAGTTTCGGAGATGCTTCCTTCGGGTTCTCGTTTGCAATGGAGTGGTCTAAATACTTATAAGAACATATGGTTAACTGAATTTGTATTACTATGCTTAAAAGGGGCCGTACATTCGTAAGGAAATTCTTTTATCGTATTAATATATAGATTATTCTTAAAGGATTTTTTAAAATTCAGAATACTTTCGAAGATAAAGTCATTATTAAGAAGCAATGTTTTTGCCTGACACACGCATTCACACAATACTTAATACTTTTAAATCGTTTTTCTCGAAACTACGTTTATCCAAATGGATCACATCTTTTCTCAAGTTCTATTCAGGATTGTTCCGAATTTTGAACGTTTTAAAAAAGTAACAAGAGAGGGAGCTGAAGTCGAGTGCCCCGAATCCATAATACTCTGTTCCCTTGATTTTATGTGTTTTGACAGCTGACGATGCTGTACCCCCGCTTCATAGAGCAAAATTGTTTCATTCATAACTTCGGTATTTTTGGTCCGATCTTAATGATCTTCCCAGAATAGATAGATATACGGCCTTTCTTGATGTATATTAAGTCACCAGGCTCTAACTTTAAAATTATGTCTTTGATAGTTTTTAGCGGTTAAATGGTGCAGGGTAAAAATTTTTCCAAATCTGAAACAAACTTGATTTGGGTAAGGAATGCACCAACCTACATGCAAAATTTGGTGGATCTATTTCTTACAGTCTCTGAGATCGACGCATTCATATAGATAGACAGACAGTTTTTTGCGGTTATAGGCGGAAGGGGGTAAATTTTTCAAATCAAAAACAAACTTATAATCTCTGAGATCTAGGCGTTCATACAGACTGACGGACAGACGGATATAGTTATGTCGAGCTGGCGGCACTGATTTCGCCCGTAGATTTGAACCGATTTTGATGAAACAAAGTGCAATCGACGCAGAATTCTCACCAAAAAAGTCAGGGCACTCGACTACAGCTCCCTTACTTGTTTGTCTTCGTTTTTATGACCTTTTTAAGACATTTATCGATCCATGAAATTAATCTTCTCTTGGACAATTTTCAAAGGAACATCGTTTAGGCTCGATTACACCTCTTCTAGATAGCTGCTACGTGTCAGATAAGCTTAGAAGTTACTCTGTTAGTTGTAAGTTTATGTGACGCATGGGGCAATGTAGAAGATGTGAAATTCGCAATCATACGTTCAGTCTTTTAAAATAAAATTTTTAAAACTCTCGTTAACCATATCTTTTTGACGCTTTGGTATGTCTGCAATCTGTTGCTTTGCAACTTTCTTTTGGTCAGAAGTTAACAAATCTTTAAAATCTCGAGTCTTAGAACCTTGCAGCCAATATTGGAAATAAGATAAAAGTAAACAATGTTTTGCTTGAAGGGTCCAGGTTCGAGGAGTCTAAATATGAGGCGCCTGGTTCATGGTCCGGTTTGTGAACCCCCAAAAACCCAAACCTGTTCTCAGGGGTTCGGCTCCGGAGCGGTTTGCAGCATTGGCTACAAAATCTTTTCCCGATTTCTTTCTTCAATTAGTAAAAACAGTTAAAATTCAGTCTTCTAGACCAGAACTGGGCCTTATCGCACAGCACCACATTACACGGTTGCACACTTCTAAATACTACTTAAACTTTTCCGCTTGCATTCCCTAACACATGAACATGTGATCTCGAACGGTATTGAAGTAATCACATTTGGAATGAAAAAAGCTCGAACGGCTTAGATCAAGCCTTAAAAGGTTCAAGTGAGTAGAATTTCCTGTAAGACAAAATTGAATTTCTAGGCTCCTGGCGGGCTTACACTGGGCCGAATTTGAGATTTTGAATAATTTCGATCTTAATAGCTTTACATCTGTAACTCCCTTAAATTCTGTAGAGGCATCGGTCCGGTCCCAAAATAATCGAATCATTGTAGCTGTGCAACTTCGTTTCAAAGTTGATTATTGTTATTTTCTGTAAAATGGCTTCAATAAAGGGTTACTCAGTTCAATACATTTACTAAATTGAAAAGATATACGAAATACGGAACCGAATATTGAATTAAGTTAGATCCAAAAATGAACCTTTTACCTTCCTTTAAGATAAACGGGTCCGGAACTTCAACTCGGTTTGATTCCCTGGCTTAAATCATTTTGAATCAAAATACTTTGAGCCCATTATTGGTCCCCGCCCCTTCGGTCCCTGTTTTTCCATATCGATTTCAGTTAACCAAGTGAGCGCCTCTGCTTCAGCTCCAGTTCCAGTTTTAATCTTGTAGCAAATTAGAGAACCAAGAAACCCCAAAGCGGCGGCACAGAACTATGCCACAACAACGACAACAACAACAGCGGCAACCAAAACACAAACAAGGGCAGAGAAAAAGTCAGAAAGTCAACAAAAACCATAATTCAGATAATTTTATTTATAACACCCTTGAGGAATTATATTTTATTTACTCTTTCAAGTGTGATGATGAGGCCGCTGAGCCGAAGAGAGAGAGCGAGAGAGAAAGAGATAGAATGGACACGAGTGCCAGGACCTGCCCCTTTTTGTGGCTGTTACCATACCCTGTATTTAGGGAACAAAGGGTATTATGAGAATGTGCAAATTAATCAAACAGACTGAAGAAAGAATCGCCGACAGCCGAACCGATATGGCCACGTCCTTTGGGTCTCAAAAGTTAAAATTTGAAACCTAAACTTGTTATGGTAAAGTTTGTTCCAAATTTTTGCCTCGCATCCTGACTCCCATTTAATTTCCCCCACAAATTTGTAGGTAGTCTGTTTAGATCTTAAATATGAATCGGGTTAAAATATCTTATATATAAAAAATAGTGAAGTTACAGGCAAAAAAAAATTCGAAATTTAAGGCCAGCTACATGGTATATTATAGTCGCTCTAAGCCGCCTTTCCCCCTCGTTTGGTTTTTGTTCTTGTCGTGTCAATTGAGGGTTGGTGGCACTCCTTCTTCGATTTGATAGCAGATGTGTTTATAAATTGTCAAAATCTGTGTGCATTTCAGCATATGAAAATCACGTAGCTAACGTCTCCGCCACACCCGACCCTAAGGGGGATGGGTGGGGTGGGCTTCAGTCTCGAATCGGTATCTGAGCATCATTGTCATCATTATCGGGCCCGAGGCAGGAGGAGTAACATGCCTGATGCGCATTTCATTGCACTCCAGCTGTGTTGATGTCTTGTGGTTTCTGTGGTTACTTCCCAACTCCTCTTGCACTCCTAATTGGCTAACCCACAAAAGTTCCACTGTGCAAAATTCTGCAATTAAATTTCACTTAAAAGCTGCACAACTAACTGCTGGAGAGGGAGTGGGGAGGGAGGGGAAGGGGCTGTAGGGATTAGGAAACAGCATGTACGGGTAATTTACTTCCGGCAAATGGCGCTTTAAACATATCCCAGACAACACCCACCACTTCCTAATTGAGAAAACCAATTTGCGCTGCGATAAATTACAAAGACAAACGACGGCAAAGGCAACGGCTCCGACTTCGTTTTGGGGGCGTGGTCGGTTCCTGTTCCTGTTGCGGATTGCATATCTTGGAAAATTTGCATAAATAGACTTTAATTGTTTGCAATTATAATGTGTCCAACGCGAGGAAACCCACCAACCAAGCCAGGCCATTCCGGGTAGGCACCCTCCTTTTAGCCAGTTAATTATGCCTGCTTTCTCTAACCACTAAGCCGGTTCTAATGCCAACGACTTATCGACCACAGATTCCTCCACCTCCACGTTCCAAGCCTTCGAGGAGACGGAGACCACAGTCAGCGAGAGTAGCTCGAACCTGAATGCAGCTGGAATTATTGCTGAAACCGAGGCGGATGCGTATCCCGATCCGGATGCCGATCCTGCTAAACGTAGACGCTGCCGCACCAATTTCAACTCCTGGCAACTGGACGAGCTAGAGCAAGCCTTTCACAGCAGCCACTACCCCGATGTGTTCATGCGAGAAGCCCTGGCCATGCGACTTGATTTGAAGGAGGGACGGATTGCGGTGAGTACGTAAACTGCATGGGGAATCATTCAAAAACTCGATAGGTGATTGCCAAAATGCCGTTGGAAAAGTCCTCCGCTGCTCGATACCAATCTCTCTCTCTCCTGGCACCCTCTTAGTTAGTTAGCACATAGCACTGTATTATTCTTGTGATGCCAAAAACTAAAAGTTGGTTTTGAGACCTACTATCTGGGTTTCAGAAGGGCTACTCAACGGTGGATAGCATTTTTGTGTCAACATTTATGGCTAGCTTTTTGTAGTTGCACTTGTTCTTCGTCCATTTCTAAGCTGCTTTTGTAACAATTAATAGATGGACAGGCTTCGGTTTAAGCTAAGCAATCTTGGGGTTTCCACTAGTGTTGCAAGAACCATCGATAGCGCTATTAATACTATCGAAGCTGTGAATTCAGCCAACCATCGTTTGTTGGGACCCACTATCGATACTATCGGAGCAGAGAATTTCGCATTCCTAGATATATTGTAAGTGCGTGCAACCTTTTAAAGAAGAGACACTATTTGGTTGCGCTTGATATTTTAAAACTGTGCTGCACTCAGGAATCACATGTAAAATGGAAGTTAATTGTTCAATATTTTAAGAGCAGTGATATAACTTCTTCAAAACTAGAAGCGGCGCAGAACATGATTGATTATCACTGTTTATTCTCATTATATGCGGTCTACTCGTACATTCTGAAGTACTTGAAGCAGTAAAGATTCTGTACACCCAAGAAGGTCAATTGGTCTGCCATGATCATCTTGGAAGAATAAATATCAGACTTGCCCACTATGAGAACATGAGAACCGAAATATGACCAAAATGGCAACCATTTTGGATCACAGATTTTTGAAGGACGAATTCCGGTCGGTTAGTCTCGCTCAAAACGTAGTTCATTTAATTGAAAATGAACTGTTTCGGAAAGACTCAATGACTCTTCCACGGATCCACAATTCAAATTTTTAAAATCTAAACTGTGGCATCTCGATATCAAAAGATCGTTTTTGAAGACAGAAAACATACACCGTCTATTATTTTTAAACAAAAACAGATATATTCGAATTTATCACTTTATTGTATACCACGAATTAATTATGATATTAATTTATTTCTAAAGTTTGCAGTGATTTACCAATGATGTTATTATTTAATTTCTTAAGTTCCTATGAGTTTTCTAAGAAGGGTTAAATTTCTTTATGTACAAATCATTGAAAAATTTTGAAAATAAACATTTGAATTGGATGTTGTTAATTATTTGTTGATTTATCCAAAAAGAATTTTTTCGATAGAACTATCCATACTATCGACTATTCACAATCGATACTTTCGACTATCTATGGTGCTCACTATCGATGTTTTCACAACACTAGTTTCCACTTTTATGCTAAATATTCTGCAGAGTTTGTAAATGTAAAATGGCTTGACACAGCCCCAAAAGGCCAAAGCCGAGCCTCTCTCAATCTCTTGGCTGGTGCGCTTCTAAGTTTAGCACAGGAGAAAGGGACCTTCAGTTTAACGCCGAATCCGAACGGCAGTTTGAGAAGCTTTTGCATGACTTATTACTACAAAGCTGGCGCCAACAGCAGAGAGGAGTGACCGGGTGTAAAGTTTATTCAAAGAAAAAACTTTTGATTAGAAGTTCCGAGGCGGGATCGAACCCAAGACCTCTTGCACAGTGTGCGCGCACACTAGCCGCTGAGCCACCCGGCTACACAAGTTTGTACTACTAGAAAAGTCCAACAACGGCCTGAGATGGAAGAGCAAAGGAGGAAATCCTGCTTTAGTAAAAAAAGGATTTGGACTATGATAGGAGTCTTATTCGATACACAGAGAGTATTGTATTTGATTTAGATATTTGTACTGCATAGAATAAAGCGACTCCGAACCCATGAAGAATTTATATTTTTAAATTATAAAAAATAATCTTTGAAAACCAGAAGTCTTTTCGTTTGGTTTGGATATTCCCATTATCGCACACTCTTCTACTCACTTGTAGCCCATTAGGACTCGTCTTACAAACTGTTACACTTACATCAGTGTAAGGGAAATAAGGTACTCTTTTGGCATAATTGATCGATCAATTTCAATCGATCCACTTGTCCCATTCGATTCTCCCCCACCTCCCTTGGTTTCCTCGGTGTTGCGTGCGACGGCGGCAGGGTAAAACAATTTGGTTTCAACTGCAACTCAATTACTCAATAAAACCAATTACCCGACTATTTTTATTCATTATAATTCATTTTATTTCATTTCCAATTGCGTTTCGTGTCGCTTGTTGCTGTAATGATTTCAATTGCATTCGGCGATCTTTAAAAAACGGCAAACGCTTTGCCGTGGCTGGGTTTGCATGTCGGGCGTGTGATTATCGTCGTAGGGACTGGCTCGGGCTCTGGCTCCGTCTCCGACTGGGACATTCCGGCTGCGCTTTGCCTGAAATTGTTTCTTGACATGACATATCAATTTGTCAATGCGAACGACAAGACAGAGACAGTCTGTCAGCCAGTCAGTCGGTGAGGTGGGCCAGGTGGTATTTGTGGAATGGGAATTGAAGCTTGTTAAAGTTGTAACCGTGCGCATTGCATGCCGCTGCTCGAAAACAATTTGTTGCACATTAAAAACAAAAATGCACAATGCATGCAAATGACTTAAAATTGTCACACACACACAGACAGACACAGATTATGTATGTACGTGGGTTACCTTTTATGATTCGGTTCCTGTCCCCGGCTACCTTACTATCCAACTGAGCTTTACTTTGGCCACTGCCTTTTAAAAGTTTGGCATTATTTACTAAAAACATACTCACAAAAAAGCAGAAATTGACGAAAAAAGAAATTGACGAAAAAATCGACCAATGAACCGAACTTTTTTATTGATGTCCTCCTGATCCTGACCTCCTCGTTATAGAATAAGTGGGTATAGCGGGAATCATATTTTATCGATTCAAAAAGCTCAGAACCAAGGTTCGAAACAGAACACTATCCGTGAATCGAACCTCAAGCTCAAGTACCGACCGACCAAACCTATACCGGAATTGCAGGAGTCAACTTATACTTCTGCCACCATTAACCTACAGAATATAAAAAGGCAACCCTCGTTGAGCAGAACCTGTGTTTGTTGTCACCGCCATGCGACACACGCCAAACTCCTCGTCGGCCGTTCCCGCCCTCGGCGTTGCGCTTGAGTCTCTCAGCAAAGTACATGTCAATTAGCGACGCCATTTTGCTGATGACTCCAACTAACCAAAGCACCCGTCATCTTCATCGTCATCAGTCCACAAGTAAATTCAAGTGTGTGGACCATCTATTGAACATAGCCGTTCTACTTTTAGGTTTGGTTTCAAAATCGTCGTGCCAAGTGGCGCAAAAAGGAGCACACCAAAAAGGGTCCCGGTCGACCGGCACACAATGCCCAACCCCAGACCTGCAGTGGGGCACCAATTCCCCTGAACGAACTACGCGCCCGAGAGCGGTTAGTTTTCCAGCCTGCAGCAGCTGGGATCCTTTCTCACACCCATTCCCTTTCTTTCGCTCTCTCTCTCTCTCTCTGACAGAGCTCAGCGCAGCAAACGGATAGCCAAGGCCATTGAGCGACAAGCGCGTAAGCTGCGTCTCAAAGGTATCGAGGTGAATATGTCCCAACTCAGGGCCGACTATTTAGCTGCCCACAAGGATCACTTCAGGACCCCAGAAAATGACGATGAGGACAACCCGGATGAGGAGCTACCCATTGATGTGGGCGGCGGTGACGATAGTTTGGATAATTCGTACAGCTCGACCAACCAAAGAAGTCTCCCGGATGATAGCGAGGTTGAGTGCGACAGCCGGGGTCACACTGTGATCAAACTGGAGCCGCCCGCCAAAATTCACTACAACTCGCCATTCAGCATCGAATCGCTGCTGGGCACATAACACGCAGGGTAATCAGTAATGAGTAATTATTTGGTGGCTAGTTATGCATAAGCTTTGGTTCACAATTTATCATCGATGCCCTTTCCGTTCCAATGACATAAACAATGACGTTTTTCTGCACTGCAATTGCATCTGCGATCGTTTGGTGTTGGGGGCCGCCGATTTGTGTGAAGACTCGCACTTGCATAATTTTAATTTCCAGCTAAGTGCCCGCCGGCTGAGGCCATGAAGAGGACGGAGGACGTCGAAGAAGCAAAAGAAGGCGGAGGCAGTGCATCCATCAAGTTCACACGCAGCACGCAATGAGGTAAGCGAGCGGCACTGTGGAATAAAGGGGATTTGAGGGGAAGAAGTCCAATGCCTTGCAAAGACTCTGGAGGAGTCAGCGAAGATCGTTCGGCCGTAGGGCAATTCTACCTGATCAAAGAAAGTGATTTAAGAAAAATCCATCCTATTTGTCAAAAAAGGCCCACCCATTCATGTTGGAGGAAATTTTCAGGACGCCTACTAAGGCTGCTTTACAAACATAACTTTTCTATGGCTGCTGTACTATACAGTCTTCCGGTTTCGACCAAACTTAGTCAAATCATAAAAAAGCATAGAAAACGTATAAATTCGAGGTCTGATGCCGATTCGATTCAAAACAAAAAACTTTTTCTCACTAAAACTAGTTTTTAGACCGATTGTTTCTATGGCAGCAATATGCTATAGTCGTCCGATAGCTTTCAAACTGCCAGAGGAAATCGCGTAGAAACAGACGGACGTTTTCACAAATCAAACAAATACTTTTTAAGTTAAGTTTTTAGTTGTTTTGGGTTAAGTTTTAAGTTAAAGTTAAGGTTTTAAGTTGTGCCCGTTTTTCACTATACTAAGCGATTGTCTACTTCATTCGTATATTCTCGCCTTTTCGTCCATGGTGCAAGCAACTGTATTTTACAGATACTTTTCGTTTAAAGGCGCATCAGCAGGCAGAGGTGGCCTCAGTTGGACCCCGGTGCCTCGTCCCCCGTGCCTCTTATGGCCGAGAGCCAATTTTCGAAACGGAACAGAGACAGATACAGATACAGATGTAGGAACAGCGCGTCGCGCTGCAGTTGCAGGCTGCAGAACCCGACACACAAATGTAATACACACATCAGGCAAATAAATTAGAAGGCAACTCCTTCGGCAGAAGCGTCAGGCATGTCGCGCCCCCTTCTCGCGGCACCAGGTACCAGGCCAACATGGAGCCGACGCAGTCGAGAGTAATGCAGACAATCCGTCATGCAGGTGTGAATGATTCATTAATTTCTCGCCTTCATACGAATTTTCAGTTAACATGCAAGCGGAACTGAAACAAGCCGCAAAAGAGTTACGCAGCTCCAGCCCGGACCGGACCGGGAGGATGGACAGCGACTTATGCCTGCTAGCTCCGAATGGAGCTCGAGCTTAACGTCTTCATTACGCACTGCCTACGTTTCCGTCTCCCTCTTTCTCTGCCAGTTGCCAATTTCGTTTTGCACTTTCAATTTTGTGGCATTTCCTTTGTGGTGCAGGGAGCCTGGAATCTAGACCTGGGACACCAGCGGGTGGCCACTGCCAAGCGCAGCTGCTGAGGATTCTTAATTAGGTGATGAGCCCCACCAGGAAAAACAACAAAAAATGAAAACAACAGTCACTTAATTGATTTGAAGGTAGAACCAGTTAACGCACTCACTTAATGCATAGAAATCGATCAATACTGAAGATCTCGATGATCCAGATGACCTTGAGAAGGGAAACAAAGCAAGTATGAAGCTGTAACATCGCAATAAATACCTAGTATGGGCTGAAGAGGTCGTGTGGTCGATACCAATCCATTAATCCATTTGAAGGAACAATATGTAAACGAAGGCCCGAATCAAAACCTTAGAGTTCATAAGTTTACGACGGAACCTTCTTCAGAGTCTAACTTGTTGTTTCATTCAAATTGGGAAAACCTTAAACCTAAAAAAGGTCAATTTTGGCTCGAACCCGCAAACATGAAAGGAACAAACATGTTTCAAAATTAGTAACCAAACTATCTAGAGTGTGGAAGTGCTGAAAAGTAAGTAGCTAAAAGTGGGTTGATTTGCATTCAATTTCAATTCACACCATTCCCACGAATTCTCATTCACATGCGCCCCGTTTCCCCTTAATCCTTGTACTCCTCACTCTTCGCGAGGGTCGTAAAATGAGCTGAATGATCTCTGCCTGCTGTTGTTGCTCTGGCTGTGGCTCTGGCCATTTGTTGGAGCTTAATACAACAACAATTCATATTTTTTATTACACCTACTTTGGGGCCAAGAGCCAGGCGGAGGAGATCGGAAAGCAAAATGAAGGCGTTAACCAACTTTAATACATTTATTTGGGCCACAAAACAACAACAAGCGAGAGAGCGAGGGAGCGATAGAGGGGGAGAGAGCCGGGCCATATCTGTCCAAAGTAATAATTATGTTTCACGTTGTTATCCTAATTTACGTGCCCCAGAACCGACAGGAGAATCCAAGCCAACGCCAAAGCCTGGTCGACCCTTGAGTTCAGGAACTTTGCGTGTCTGCTGATGCCGCGGGCGCTGCTACAGCTCAAGTCCAGGCGGCTCATCATCATCGTCGCATTTCACTGGAAAAATATTAACCACAAAGCGAGATACTGAAAATTGATTTCTCACCTTCGTGCACGTTATGACGGATCCATCTGCAGCAGCAGCATCAGCAGCCCCTTGCGTTGCTCTTGCTCCTTTTTGTCTGCTGCCATTTGGCATTTTATGGTTTATAATTAATTAATATATATCGTTTTGTCCATTTGGTCGTGATTCGCAAACCCGTTGCAAATAAGATACATTTCAATTCACAGCTGACCAAGACCCGACCCAAGTTTAAGGCCTAGACAGTCTGTCTGTCTAGCTTCACCTTCGCTTCTCCCTCCGACAGCTGCTGCTCTCTCGTAAATTAAAATTTATCTGTGAGTTTATTGCATCATCGAGGAAACTTTTCAATTCACTGCCAACTCCTCCAGACTTCAGCCTCTAAGCAGCACCTGTTGCACCCCAACAAGTGGTGTGGCGATGGGTAGGGGGCTAATTTATTTGTCATTTCTCTTAGGCCATTTGTCGTGGCTTTTAATTTGGCTTTGAAACGCAGCTTAGTTTTCTTTCTCAATTTTTCAAAACGGGATACACTCACCTGGCCTATGAGTTATGCCGGCTGGGGCCACGGTTTGGCCTCGGGTGGTCAGATGAGTATTCTGATTGAATCTGCGGGCTGCGGGGCAGCATGTTTTAATCGAATCGAAGGGCAGGTGATTAGAATGGGTAAAAATAACATTTGGACCCTACATCGAACCTGGGTCCCTACATTCTGGTAGCGTATTCGCCCGACTCGTTTACCCTGCAGTCTCCAACCGCGCATCTGCCTCCATTTGGTCATCTTTATCTCTTGTTTTCGTCGTCTTTTGTTGGCTTACCGCTTCCAGTCTCTGCCGCTTGACAACTTCTTTTTTCTGTTAAATGGTAAATGTGTGCATTGGCGTATAAAAATTTGTATGATATGATTTTTATAGACTTCAAATCGATTTTTTACGATCATCGTGGCGGGACATTATATGCTTGCTGCTGCTTGCCGCTGTTTTATGGGACAGCCAGCCGAACAGCCGAAGAAGCGAGGGCCAGCGTTTATGTAATTATGCAATTAGGTGTTAAGGCCAACCATTTTGGGACAATTTGAGAGCGAGCTTAAGGCAAATAAAATAACAAACAAATATTTTGGACCACCGTTAGGCCGCTGCGTTGGCGGCTGCGGCGATTTGGTATTATCGGTGCTGTATCATCGGCACCATATGCTACCGCCAAGCCAATATCCGGTCCAGGAGTCGCTGTCTTCTGGCCACCTGTTGTGCCCTTTTTCTATGTGAGCCGCATTTTTAATTTAATTTTTTTTTTGCAAACTTAAATTATTTCGTGCAGGAGCCTCGAGATGATTAATAAAGTCCAACAGCTGGCCAATTCGCATTCCCGTTCCCAATTTGACTGGTGGGATAGAAAAAGGGTTGCAAAAAGTCAGAAACGTGAACCAAACCAAAGACCTGTGAAAAATGGTGAACGATTGCCGTATTTTGCTATCTGGAAGGAAGTGAGGTAAAGGAAATAGTTTGTATCGTTTAAGCTACACCTAACAAAAGTTTAATCACTATCAATTTGATAAGCGTTTTCCCATTGAATTGAAAATGAATCAGTTTTTATAACTACCCTTGCAGAGGGTATTATAAAATTGTTCGATTGAGAAAAATGATTCCTAAAATTTTAGGAATCTGGTTTTTATGACCTAAAATTTCCTTTTTAGGCAATAATTGCCTTAAAAATGTTAAATATAGCCTAAATTTTTTAAAATTTAGGTAAAAAAGTTTAAGCAATTTGAGTGCTTAAAAATAGTCCAATGGGCTAAAAATATTTTTGCCTATATATTTTGTATATTTCGACGTTATGTTGGTAAAAAATCAATAAATGCAATGTAAAAAATATAGACAATGCTAAAAACACCTGCACATAAAGTATATATATTCTTAATCAGCATGCCGAGCTGAGTTGACTTAGCCCTGTCCGTCTGTTTCTATGCTATCTCCTCCGTCAGTTTTAAAGCTATCTTCACCAAACTTTGTCCAAAGTCTTTTAGTACAAATACGCTGGACATTTGTCTGAACCGGCCGGAGCGGATGACTATAGCAAATAGCTGTCATAGGAACGATCGGTCGAAAAACTAGTTCTTGTGAGAAAAACTTTTTTGCCTTCAATGGAAACGTGCCTTTCGTTAGCTTATATTTATTTTATATACTTTTACACAATTCTACAAAGTTTTGTCAAAATCGGATGACTATAGCATATAGCTGCAGTATGAATGATCAGTTGAAAAAGAAGTTATTGGGACAAAACTTTTTTGTTTTAAATGGAATCGCCTCCAAAAAATGTACTTGTTAGTTCGAAATCGGACATCTATCTATATAGTAAAGCTCTCATAGAAAAGTAAGTTCCGAAAAGAATTTTTATTTAGAAAAACAAACTGCAAGGCCGAGCCGAAGTTAACTTTCCTCTATTTTTTGGTATCAATATAATGCTTGGGAAAAAACTTGACAGAATTTAAATCGCAAAAGAATCCTTTTGTTACTGAGACACTTTCAACGAATGTTCAAAAATTCGAATGCCTTTAACCTCTAAGTCTCCATCTTAACTAGGTAGATGCCTACGTTGTCGTCGCTTGCACATACCTAAATGGTGTACCATTTGAATTTCACAGTCAGCTTTTGTACTTTCCAAGATGAGAATCAATGACAGAAGCCCGAAACAAAAGCAGCTACTTTCTGGAGTGGAGAATCTAGGCAACGCTCCACTTGCACCAGATGGGAATATCAAAGGTTTCTTACGCCCGATCGTACGATCCTCGATTTATCAAACCTGAAACAAGATTACTTGCTACAAACCCTCCAGCCGGACCAAAACCCATTTCTTAATCATTTTTGTTTGAGCATTTTGAGTTGAATTATTTTTATTAACAATTGAGTCAAAAACTTAAGATCTAGTATAACTTTTGGATAAATTATGTACATAAGCTGCTGTATAGTTGTGGCTGCTACCTCACGTCTTGGACACCGCATTGCCTGCTCTCCCGTCATCCAGAAATGTGCTCAGCTGATGGAATGCACAGGCGATGCGACAGCCCTGACTGCAGAATACACGATCCGCACACATCGAACTAGCCAAACTCCAATCGGCTATGGCCAAAACACGGCAGTAGTCATGGCACATGAAGCAATCCGGTCGGGCCCGACACAGAGCTGGCGGTGTGGGCTCCATTAGTGCCTGCCGATAGCAGAGCTGCCGGCACTGGGCAATCCTCAGCTGCAGTGGCCGTATGTCTAGTCTGGATGAGATGGCGGCGCCCAGCGCAGTGCCCATGGCGCTCAGTACACAAATCAGGTAAATTATCCTTAACGTAGACGTTGACAATGACATGGTTACGCTTCTCTCTTGACGTCCGTTTGGCTTCTATTTTTTCTGTGATAGGACGATGGCCTTATATGCCGTTTTCCATTCACAAATCGCAGGAAAAATCTAATGTTTCGCTGCTACCTAATCGGACAAATCCTACCTGGCGAGTCATTTGGGTAATTGACAACACGTGTGCATAACGCCAAGCCGTTTCATGAATGATTTGCTCTTCTGGAAATCCCCTGGAATTTCCGTCCATTCAATCCAACGCGACTTACCTGTACCCGGGCCAGGCCAACCAGCATTCTCAGGTAGGTATCAAGGGTCAAGGGATTGGTGACAGTTTTTATTATTGCGTAATGCCTGACGCCAGACCAAGACCAAATGGTGCGTAGAAGGCGGATTCCTATTTGCTCCGTCGTTATCGGTTTAGTTACAAAAACACATTTTGCATAGAAGAAAAATGGCTAAGTTTACAAAATTTAAAGTTTTTCTCTATTTATAAGAAACAATATTTGAGCCCAATTAAAAACGGAACCATAGAAAAACCTTGGAAAAGCCAGGAATAAGAAGTAAGAAAGTCGGTCAAGCCCGACTATACTATATACACTGTACCGGTGAAGTGCTGCCCATCACCATTGCGACTGGTCCTACCCATAATTGTTTGTTTTCCTTATAACTCGATTATCGTTCATCCGATCTTTGCCATAAGTAACAAACCTTCTATCTATAAAACTGTGGGAGATATGTTTTTTTTTCAATTTTCAATTTGCCGGGGCGGGAAGGGCTGTTGCAAAAATTTAAAATAAACTTGATTTGCCTGCTAGTATAAGAAGTTTTTGTCTCATAGACGTCAAACCTCTATCTCTATCTCTTACGATCTCTGAGATCTGTTTGTTTATACGGACATGGCTAAATCGGCCCGGCTGTCGATGCTGATCAAGAATATATATACTTTATGGGGTTGGAGATGCTTCCTTCTGGCTGTTACTTACTTTTGCACAAACTTATAATACTCTGTGTACTTCTGGTACAGATTATAAAAAAGGCCGCTTTCAAACCCGGCTCAAAAGTGGCTCAGAGACCTAATCTTAGAAATTGTTTGAACTATGAACTGGAAATTTGGTGCGTAGGTTGTGCAAAATTTCAGCACGATAGCTTCAAAACTGAGGAACGAGCATTTTCTTTTTTTTTACAATGCATTAATTAATTTTTTACGTCCATAACGTCAAAATATACCAAATTTAGCTCAGAAAAGGGCTGTTATTTCTCTAGAACGTTGAAGTCGAGGGTTCAAATCCCCGTATGAGCATCTTTTTATTTTTATTTTTTTAATTAATTAATTTATTAAGCCTTTTTTTAGCATTTTCTTTATTTTTTACGTCCATAACGTCAAAATATACAAAATTTAGCTCAGAAAAGGGCTGTTATTTCTCTAGAACGTTGAAGTCGAGGGTTCAAATCCCCGTATGAGCATCTTTTTTTAATTTTTTTTTTTTTAATTAATTAAATTTTTAAGGCTTTTTTTTAGCATTTTCTATATTTTTTACAATGCATTAATTAATTTTTTACGTCCATAACGTCAAAATATACAAAATTTAGCTCAGAAAAGGGCTGTTATTTCTCTAGAACGTTGAAGTCGAGGGTTCAAATCCCCGTAGGAGCATCGTTTTTTTTTTTTTTTTTTAATTAATTAAATTTTTAAGGTTTTTTTTAGCATTGTCTATATTTTTTACAATGCATTAATCGATTTTTTACGTCCATAACGTCAAAATATACAAAATTTATGGGCTCAGAAAAGGCTATATTTAGCCTCTTGAACGTTGAGGTCGTGGGTTCAAATCCCCGTATGAGCATCTTTTTTTTTTTTTTTAATATTTTTTTTTTTTTTTTAAGGTTTTTTTAGCATTTATCTAAAATAGGATTGCTTTTCATATGCCTTCATTAATTTTTAAGCGATCAATAACGAAATCAAAATTATAGAGACAAATTTTGCTAACAAAAGAAAAGGGCGTTATTTCTCTTAAAAGCTGAAAAAATTGTAAGCGAGGGTTCACGGAATCCCCTGTATGAGAAACATCTTTTTTTTTTTTTTTTTAATTAATTAAATTTTTTAAGGGACTTTTTTGAATGCATTTTCTATAGCTTTTACAATGCATTAAGTGATGTTTAGGACCATAACGTGAAATTTTTTCATTTAATTTAGTAAAGGGCTGTTATTTCTCTAGAACGTTGAGGTCGAGGGTTCAAGTCCCCGTAGGACCATCGATTTTTTTTTTTATTTTTTTTTAAGTTTATTAAGTTTTTAGGGTTTTTTTTAGCATTGTCTATATTTTTTACAATGCAATAGTCGATTTTTTTCCTCCATAACGTCAAAATATACAAAATTTATGGGCTCAAAATATATTTAGCCTCTTGAACGTTGCGGTCGTGTGTTCAAATCCCCGTAGGAGCATGTTTTTTTTTTTTTAATTTTTTTTATTTCTTTTTTAATTTTATTAATTTATTTAAAATAGGACTGCTTTTTTACGCCTTCAGATTTTTAAAGCAGATCAAAATGAAACAGCCTTATAGACAAATTTTTCTTAACAAAAAAAAAGGTATTTCTAAAAGCAGAAAAGGGTGTTATTTCTCAGAACGTTGAAGTCGGGGTTCATTGTGAAAACACCCCCGTCTTTTATTTTTTTATAAAATAAATAAAAGTTTTCCGGGACTGACTGGAATGCAGTCATTTAGCTAAAAAGGCTGTTAAAAATTTCTAAGTGTTATTTCTCTAGAACGTGAGGTCGAGGGTTCAAGTCCCCGTAGGAGCATCGATTTTTTTTTTTTTTTTTTTAATTTATTAATTTTTTTAAGGTGTTTTTAGCATTGTCTATATTTTTTACAATGCATTAATCGATTTTTTACGTCCATAACGTCAAAATATACAAAATTTATGGGCTAAAATATATTTAGCCTCTTGAACGTTGAGGTCGTGTGCTCAAATCCCCGTAGGAGCATGTTTTTTTTTTTAATTTTTTATTTTTTTTTAATTTTATTAATTTATTTAAAATAGGACTGCTTTTCATACGCCTTCAGATTTTAAAGCAGATCAAAAATGAAATCACCCTTATAGAGACAAATTTTTCTTAGCAAAAGAAAAGGTATTTTTCTAAGACGAAATTAAGACGAGGGTACACACGGGACATCATGTGTTGAAAAACACCCCCGCTGCTTTTATTAATTTTTATAAAATAAATAAAAGTTTTAAGGGTGACTGGAATGCAGTCATACTTAGCTCAAAAAGGCTTAACATTTTTTTATCAGAAAAGGGCTGTTATTTCTCTAGAACGTTGAGGTCGAGGGTTCAAGTCCCCGTAGGACCATCGATTTTTTTTTTTTTTTTTTTTTTAATTTATTAATTTTTTTAAGGTGTTTTGAGCATTGTCTATATTTTTTACAATGCATTAATCGATTTTTTACGACCATAACGTCAAAATATACAAAATTTATGGGCTAAAATATATTTAGCCTCTTGAACGTTGCGGTCGTGTGTTCAAATCCCCGTAGGAGCATGTTTTTTTTTTTTTTTTTTAATTTTTTATTTCTTTTTATTTTATTAATTTATTTAAAATAGGACTGCTTTTCATACGCATTCACATTTCAAAGCAGATCAAAATGAAATCAGCCTTATAGAGACAAATTTTTCTTAACAAAAGAAAAGGGTTATTTTCTTAAAGAAAAATTGAAGCGAGAGTACACGGGGACATCATGTGTTGAAAAACACCCCCGCTGCTTTTATTAATTTTTATAAAATAAATAAAAGTTTTACGGGACTGACTGGAATGCAGTCATTTAGCTCAGAAAAGGGCTGTTATTTCTCTAAAGCGTGAAGTCGAGGGTTCAAGTCCCCGTAGGACCATCGATTTTTTTTTTTTTTTTTTAATTTATTAATTTTTTTAAGGTGTTTTAAGCATTGTCTATATTTTTTACAATGCATTAATCGATTTTTTACGACCATAACGTCAAAATATACAAAATTTATGGGCTAAAATATATTTAGCCTCTTGAACGTTGCGGTCGTGTGTTCAAATCCCCGTAGGAGCATGTTTTTTTTTTTTTTTTAAATTTTTTTATTTTTTTTAATTTTATTAATTTATTTAAAATAGGACTGCTTTTCATACGCATTCACATTTCAAAGCAGATCAAAATGAAATCAGCCTTATAGAGACAAATTTTTCTTAACAAAAGAAAAGTTATTGTTTAAGACAAGAGTGTACACGGGAACATCATGTGTTGAAAAACACCCCCGCTGCTTTTATTAATTTTTATAAAATAAATAAAAGTTTTCCGGGACTGACTGGAATGCAGTCATTTAGCTCAGAAAAGGGCTGTTAGGCGATAAGGGCTGTTATTTCTCTAGAACGTGAAGTCGAGGGTTCAAGTCCCCGTAGGACCATCGATTTTTTTTTTTTTTTTTAATTTAATTAATTTTTTTAAGGTGTTTTTAGCATTGTCTATATTTTTTACAATGCATTAATCGATTTTTTACGACCATAACGTCAAAATATACAAAATTTATGGGCTAAAATATATTTAGCCTCTTGAACGTTGCGGTCGTGTGTTCAAATCCCCG
The DNA here is from genome assembly GCA_018904265.1 of Lordiphosa collinella. Lineage (NCBI taxonomy): Eukaryota > Metazoa > Arthropoda > Insecta > Diptera > Drosophilidae > Lordiphosa > Lordiphosa collinella. The sequence continues at coordinate 5,866 of JAEIFV010000021.1, read as the reverse complement.
TAGGAGCATGTTTTTTTTTTTTTTTTTTATTTCTTTTTTAATTATTAATTTATTTAAAATAGGACTGCTTTTCATACGCCTTCAGATTTCAAAGCAGATCAAAAATGAAATCAGCCTTATAGACAAATTTTTCTTAACAAAAGAAAAGGTATTTTTTAAAAAAAAATGTTTAAGACGAGAGTGTACACGGGAACATCAATGTTTTAGGTTGAAGAGGAAACCCCCGTAGCTCTTTTTTATTTTTTTTTTTAATTAATTAAATTTTTAAGGTTTTTTAGCATTTTCTATATTTTTACAATGCAATTAATTGTTACGTCCATAACGTCAAAATTTTCAAAATTTAGCTCAGAAAAGGGCTGTTATTTCTCTAGAACGTTGAGGTCGAGGGTTCAAGTCCCCGTATGGACCATCGATTTTTTTTTTTTTTTTTAATTTATTAATTTTTTTAAGGTGTTTTAAGCATTGTCTATGTTTTGTACAATGCATTAATCGATTTTGTACGTCCATAACGTCAAAATATTCAAAACCTATGGGCTAAAATATATTTAGCCTCTTGAACGTTGAGGTCGTGGGTTCAAATCCCCGTAGGAGCATGTGTTTTTTTTTTTATATTTTTTTTTAATTTTATTAATTTTTTTAAAATAGGACTGCTTTTCATACGCCTTCAGATTTCAAAGCAGATCAAAAATGAAATCAGCCTTATAGAGACAAATTTTTCTTAACAAAAGAAAAGGTATTTTCTTAAAAGCAGAAAATTGTTTAGACGAGAGGTAAGGGACATATTGTTGAAAAACACCCCCGCTGCCTTTATTAATTTTTATAAAATTAATAAAAGTTTTCCGGGACTGACTGGAATGCAGTCAAATTTAGCTCAGAAAAGGGCTGTTATTTCTCTAAAGCGTGAGGTCGAGGGTTCAAGTCCCCGTAGGACCATCGATTTTTTTTTTTTTTTTTTAATTTATTAATTTTTTTTAAGGTGTTTTAAGCATTGTCTGTATTTTTTACAATGCATTAATCGATTTTTTACGACCATAACGTCAAAATATACAAAATTTATGGGCTAAAATATATTTAGCCTCTTGAACGTTGAGGTCGTGTGTTCAAATCCCCGTAGGAGCATGGGTTTTTTTTATTTCTTTTTTAATTTGATTAATTAATTTAAAATAGGACTGCTTTTCATACGCCTTCAGATTTCAAAGCAGATCAAAATGAAATCAGCCTTATAGAGACAAATTTTTCTTAACAAAAGAAAAGGTATTTTCTTAAAAGCAGAAAAAATTGTTTAAGACGAGAGTGTACACGGGGACATCATCTGTTGAAAAACACCCCCGCTGCCTTTATTAATTTTTATAAAATTAATAAAAGTTTTCCGGGACTGACTGTAATGCAGTCACTTAGCTCAGAAAAGGGCTGTTAGGACCATCGATATTTTTTTCTTTAATTTATTAAAGCTGTTATTTCTCTAGAACGTGAGGTCGAGGGTTCAAGTCCCCGTAGGACCATCGATTTTTTTTTTTTTTTTTAATTTATTAATTTTTTTAAGGTTTTTTTTGAGCATTGTCTATATTTTTCACAATGCATTAATCGATTTTTTACGTCCATAACGTCAAAATATACAAAATTTATGGGCTAAAATATATTTATCCTCTTGAACGTTGAGGTCGTGGGTTCAAATCCCCGTAGAAGAATGTCTTTTTTTTTTAATTTTATTAATTTCTTTAAAGTGTTTTTAGCATTGTCTATATTTTTTACATTGCATTTATTGATTTTTTACAAACATAACGTCAAAATATACAAAATATATAGGCAAAAATATTTTTAGCCCATTGGACTCTTTTTAAGCACTCAAATTCCTTAAACTTTTTTACCTAAAATTGAAAGATTTAGGTTATATTTAACATTTAAACGGCGATTATTGCCTAAAAAGAATAAATTAGGTCATGAAAACCAGATTCTTAAAATTTTACGAATCACTTTTTTCTCAGTGTGTATTATTTTGGGCAGGAGTGTATAAGGCTTGATTCCCGATGACTTAAAACTTTATTTCGGCACAATGCTTCATTCAAATAAGACTGCTTTTCAAACGCATTCAGATTTCAAAGCAGATCAAAATGAAATCAGCCTTATAGAGGGGGACAAATCTTTCTTAACAAGAGGTTTTTCTAAAAGCAGAAAAAATTTTTATGTCGAAAAACACTCCCGCTGCTTTAATTAATTTTTATTAAATAAATAAAAGTTTTCCGGGACTGACTCGGATTAGAGGCCGCTTATCGCGCGAAGTCGGGGCCGTCACGGTGGTTTTCGTGTTGAAGTGGCACGTCTGAATGGCTCCTTATATTTTTGCAGTGGAGGAAAAATTCCTGAAAAGTTTTTTCTAAAAAAAATCTTTTTATGGCTTTTTATTTATTTATTAGTATCGGAATACATTTTCTAAATACCAGTTCAATTTTTCTAAATACCAGGTAAATTTTTAAAATTCATGGCAATTTCTTTTTTGAGTGCAGTTACACTTAGCCGATTTTAATGAAACTAAGTGGAATAGACGCAGAATTGTCAACCTGAGTCGTAATTTTAAAAAAAATGTAATATTATTTTTTTACACTAAGTTATCAAAAAACATCATTCAAAGATTTTATATCTGACATTTTTTTATTTTTTTTACAAAGCAAACAGCAGGACATCAATCCCGTGGTGGGTGCTGAGGATAAGCTCAAGCATAATCCCTTCGATGGCATGTCGGAAGAGCAAAAGGAATACGAAGCCTCGCAGCTAGTCAATCTTGTTGAGCAACTGCGTCAAAGTGGAATAGTGCAGCCTGCTTTAATCGATAAGGATGGGAGGCCGCAGCCGCTGGAGCATATTTTAGAGCCACAGAAGGAGCTGTTACATCAGCAGCTGGAGAAGAAACGCAAGACCTAAGGAAAAGGATAAAATTAAATTTAACCAAAGAATCAACAATTGAGAGAGGCAAGATAATTTTATTTAGATTCCAATTCTCTCGCATATTTTGTGATTGGCTCTCAGAAAAGCGAGCATTCTGCTCTTATAGAGCTTCATTAAGTGAAAAACATAATGCATAACAATCGTTAGAGCCTTTCAATGCAGAAGGATTGAAACAGAAGAAGTTATGAAAGTAAACAAAAATCACAGCTACAACTGCAATCTTTTATAATTAAAAACGAGAAAGCAATGCTAACTTCGTCTGTGCCGAAGTTTAGATACACTTGAAACTTTTGTGACCCCAGACTTAATATTGTGACCAATGACTCAATTTATAAGCTTAATGTCTTGTGTCGTTGGAATATTAAATAAAAAATCTAAAAAAAAAACCATAAAACCCCTTTTAAGTGTATAAAAATATAACCAATTTTACTAATTTTTATGTATCTTTATCTTTAGGAGCAAATTCCGAAATATAACAACTGCTTTGCGGACATTCGCAATTATAGAGCTTTATTGTATTCAATTTAAGTAATTCTTACTAATCAGCTTAAATAAAAATGATAAGTTTACTTGACTAGCTCCATGTTTTAAAAAAAAAAAAAAAAACAAAAAAAAACAAAAAAAAACTGCCATAATTGACAAGAATTATCTTTTTTAAATAAATAATGTTAATTTAAATAAAGTTGGCATACTTTTAAGCGCAAAAAATCTGGTTTTGCAAGCATAAACGTAGTAAAAAAACCCAAAAACATAAAAAACAAATCAATTAATTCAAAATTTATCAAACATATGTTCGTATGAGAATTTCAGCCCAGCCAGAGCAAAAAAAAAAATTAATTGCAATTATTTATTGTTTTATAACGAATTAAAAGTTGTACTAACACAGACACACTTTACACAGATAGGAGAACAACAGCAATAGGCCAACACTCAAGGTGTGCTTTGCTCAATTGTATTTTGAGCTTTGTAAACAGAGAGAGTGGCTCTCAGTGCGCTCTCCCTAAGAAGAGACGATCAACGGGAAAAAAAGCTTCTACGCATATTTTGTTTTTGTTTTAAGCAGATTTACAGTTGCTGGTCTGACTGACAAGTGCTGTTAATAAAATGTATTTTGGAGCGTAAACAATAACTAATATTCTTAAAAAATTTGTTATATTGTTAATCCTATTGATATGTTCGTCTTTCTTTCTAGCATGGTAATGTTGGAATGAGTATTAAGACCAGAAAAAATTGTATTGCAATTATTTATTGTTTTATAGCGAATCAAAAATACATACGGTGACATGCAGATGGCATTAAGTTCAATTGACTAAAAAATTAGTGCGAAAATAGTCAGTATTGTTCGGGAAATTTAATAAGATGACAAGAATGGTACTTTATAAGAAAACATTCAATTCGATGGCAAATTCACTATTCAAATTTAAATACACCGAGCACAATTGGAGACTGTGCAGTGATCTAGAGATCGAATCGGTATTACATCGAATCGGAAATACATCGATTCCATGGATTTAACGCCTGTGGTAGGGTCAGCCACTATCACTGCGCTACAAAATCTCTTCAAAAAGATGTATATATTTTGTCTTTCCACACTTTCTTTGGAGCCATCATCAAGCAACATTTCCCAGGCTGTCGGCTTCAAAAATAAAGAAATGCATTGAAAATTGCTATAAGACTTACACTTTACCAAAACTTTAACAAAAGATCAAGGATAGAACGAAAGGAAGTTTATAGCTTTCTGGGAAGCTATGCAAAGTTAGTTAACCAAATGTTGGCTGACTGTTCAAAATTGGAATATTTGTTAATCAGGTTTTTCAGGGTTTCAAAACGATTCAGATACTATAATTTTTTGACCAAAAACTATGCAAATTTGAGATTTTTTGACATATTATTTTAGACTTAATCGTTTGATGTTAAGTGTTTATTTGTTCAATGGTCGAATTTCGACCACAGGGCGAGCCTAGTATATATTATTCATTAAGGAAATTATTAATGTTATATTTGCCTTAAACTTCATTTATTTGGTACATCTTCAACTAGTCAGATCTTTAACTAGTGTGGACTAGGTCAAAAACTGCCATAAATGACAATGAATTATCTTTTTTAAATTAATAATTGTTAATGAAAATAAAGTAGTCATACTTTTAAGCGCAAAAAAAATGGTTTTTTGCAAGCATAAACGTAGTAGTGTTTGCAAGGTCGGCGTTTACGATTTCTCGAAAACGGCTGAACCGACTAGTATTAAATTTTGACACAAGCCTCTAAAAGTATTGTTAAGACATTAATCGAAGCTTTTTCCTCAATAACTACTTTTTTTTATAAGCAATTTAAGACCAAAATTTTGGCAAGATCGATTTTTTTTTTTGAGAAGCTGTAATTTTGTCAAAAAAATGGACATAGAGCAACATTTTTGCAGATATATAAATATAAATTTGGCTGCAAAAGAGTATTTCACACACACAGCTATGCTTTTGCTTATGAGCGCACTAACACACAGACAACTCGCCGTGTTGATGTTAAGGCCAGATGTTTTCTGATTCTATTTCCACTGCTTATTCATATCATGGCATTTTTGAAGTTGCATGATAAGAGCATGCTGTAACATTTTTGAAGAGCCAATGTATAGGCACACTGTGTATTGCAGGACCAGGGATGATAACTGTAATTTATCGATTAAAATGACCTCTTTAACAGCACATTTTGATATAACAGCGATGATTATTAATAATTTGGCTAACATATAAAGCGCGCTTAACAGCACAAATTTATATCAATAGCTGAAAAAGTGGTCATACAGCTGCATTTTTAGAGTGCTAAGATATGGGCATAATGCAGCATTTTTGGAAAGCCAAGGTAGGGCACACAATGAGTTTCAGATGATATATAAGTTACCGTTAACAGCACATTCTGAAATAACAGCGAT